>CM061142.1:496261849-496861849 GCA_030789695.1 Scilla litardierei | reverse complement strand
AAACAAGAAAATACGAGAAACGGATACGAGACGACGGAAAATAACGGAAAAACACAAAAGAAGACGTGCGTGAATATATGAAATATAAACGCGCGTCAAAATCCCCCAAGCTGAACCCTTCCTCGTCCTCGAGGAAGACGAGTGAGAGTAGAAGCTCAGAGGGAGAAAATAGAGAGAAAGAGAGAAAAAGAAAACTCTAAATCCTAAATTGCCCGTCAGGGCCAACCAAATCAAAAACGACACACCAAGCAAGCAAACTCCAAATCACATCACTAAACCAAGGAATACGAGGACAGACAAGTGATGTGGGCCCACACGGTGAAGCACGAGTGAGCGTGGTCGTGTGCTAGCAGACGGTGTCGCTATCTACATTGTACCATAAGCTCCATATACACAAATCCAAGAAGTGACCCAAATATCGATTCGATTTAGAAATAGCTGCGAATATATAGCTCAAGCATGCATGAGAAGAGTATGAGAATAGAACGCATCATGTGTCAGGGACTCCACAGCTAAGGACTCGGACATCACCACACTATCGCCTTGATAATATCTAGAAATTCCCTATTCCAAGTGTTTTTGAAAGCGATGGGGGTTGAGATGATGTGGAGTAGGACACTCGGTGCAAATTCTCGTCTTCTCTTTATTCTCGGTAGGCAGGGAAATATTCACACGCAATTTTTTTTGGGTTTTGGATATATGTATTTTTTTTGGATTTTTTGGCTATACATATGTGTGTATATATATATATATTGGATTTTGGGGTATATACACGTGTGTACTCTCCCAAGTGGGGGAACGGTACACGACGAGGGGGTTTGCACCAAGTAAAAATAAAAAAGAAGTCGGATTCTAAACACTTGGGCAAGGGAAATATCTCGCTAATCAGAGCATAGGCTAAAATGGGTTATCCTAGTCCTAACTGTGGAATCCTGACACATGCGAAATGAAGCATACGATATATATATTCATGCATACAGAAGCAGATAAGAGAGGCAAATATCGCATATTCTAATCGAAGCATGATAATCTAGGGGTCATTCCTGGACATGTATATAAATCAAAATCACAAAGCAGAAGCACACCAAACAGCTAGGCGCGACACACGACTCACATAAAAGCAAGTGGACCTACGAAGCATGAAATGCAGTAGGACTCGGCTTCCTAGGGTTAGTGAATGTGATCATCGAAGCCATGCTAGGTGTGTGTGATTTTTGTGGCAATTCATCATAGGGTTCATCTCTAGGAGAAAGAGATAAAAAGAAGAAAAGAAAAAATAAAAACACGATGAAAACGACTCAAAAACGAAGAAAAAGACACAAATGACGCACGAAGTGCGACTCCCCCAAGCTGAAACTTGCATTGCCCTCAATGCAATAAAAGTAAATACAGGAGGGCAATGAAAATGGGGGGGGAATACGCACCGACTCAAAAAGAAATGAAAAACGAGAAAAAGACACATACAAAAATGGAAAAGAAAGAAAATCACGCCACACGACATACAAACAGAAAATAACAAAAGAAAATCACACCACGACAAATAAACAACACACAAAGAAAACATCACACGACATCACACATGACTTCCCCCAAGCTAGACGTGACAGTGCTAGCGAAATGATATGATCGTGAAAATGCGGAGATATGCAAGGGGGAGGTCAGAAAACAAAAAGAAATCAAAAAGCAGGAGAGGAATCATCCTCGTCCTCCTCGGTGGAAGATGTGGGGGATGCGGTGGAGTGGGCAGGAGAGGTGACTGGTGTGTGGAGAAGTGGAGAAAGTGGTCGGGGTGATGGATCGGTGGGTGTGGATGTGTGAATGATGGGTGGAGTCGTGGTGGTGATGGTGAGTGGGAGTGAAAGGGCGACCAATGCGGTGGTAGATGGGGTAGAAACGGTGGTGAATGGGGTGGATATGGCGACAGATGGGGTGGGTACGACGATAGAAGAGGATGGTGGGGGAAGTGATCGCGATCGCACCTGCAATTTCTTGCGGCGCACGTATGGGGTGATGGAAGTGGAAGGTGGTGGATCTGTGGGGACGACAGTGGAGGGAATGGAGGTGGTGGGAGTAGATGAGGTGGTGGGAATGGAAGCAGTGATGGAAGTGGTGATAGGAGGGGATGGTCGCCTAGGGGGTGATGGTGGAGGTGAGGAATGTGATGGAGGAGGGGAAAATCGTCGAGGGGGTGAAGGTGGTGGTGTGGGTGGAGGAGGTCCGTGGACGTCTGTGAGAAGGCGGAGGATGGCGGACACGTTCCTCTCAAGTGCGAGGAAACGTGGGTGAGTGAAGATGGAAGAGGATGGGACCGAGGAGGTGGAAGAAGAAGCGGCAGCGTGCAATGCAGCTCACTCAGCCTCGAGGTAGAGGCGAGTAGAAGCGGCTCGACGAAAGGTGGAGGTGGTGGTCGTACGAAGCGGAGAGGTGGCGACAGTGGCGGTGGGAAGGGAAGCTGGGATGACATGACTAGGACCAGCCCCAGAGTCTCCCGGGACGCAGGGATATCCTGCACGCCTAAGTGGGCGACAGGGGAAGGTGGTCTGGGTGCGTCCTGGGGAAGGAATGGAAGACGGAGCCCCTCCATAAACTCAGGATCGGGAGAAAATGTCCAATCTGCCACCAAAACAATAGACATGCGAGCGGGGTTGGGCAGAATGGTATAGGGAGCTGGGGGGTGTCCGTAATGGAAGGTGAAACGGCCATCGGGGCGGGGCTTAATCATGTGTATATGCCGCAGGATGTCAAGATCTAGACGTGAGGGTCCTGTGGCAGTGGGTAAGTCTTGGGGGATGATAATGTTGAACTGGGGAGCCGAAGCTATGATCGTAATAAGGCCCCCGCAACAAAACTTGCCCTTACCGGCATGGCTAATCTCGAGAAGCTTGGTAACAAGCCAAGCGCCGGCATGGACGGGAATGGTAGGGGCCCTAAAAGAAATCCTGTCATCACCCCGAACGAAAGGAAAGGTCATGGCCCACAAAATGAAGAGATCAGGGATGGTCACTGTACCAGACTCATCCCTGGGGAAAAACATGCAGGAAATGATTCGGTGGGCTAGACGGAAGATGGGGTGAATGATGGAGGAGGCCTTGGCCTTACCTCGGGGATAGTGGTCGTGTAGGGTGAGGCAGAACCAAAACTGATCGACGTCAAATTCGGGGGGATACCCGTAGGGACGGATAGCGTCGTCCCCAAGGATGGGGAAACCAAAGATGTTATTAATTTCATTTAGGTGGGTGCGAATGGTTCTGTTACAGACGCGGAAGATGACGATCGACCCCGACTCACAGACAAGTGTGAATAAGAATTCGAGTGTGAGGGAGGGGTAGGACACCGCGGCGGCGTTTAGGAAAGCTAACCAGCCTAAATTGGCAAAGAGAGTTTTGACCTCGGTGAATACCCCAAGATCGATAAGCGTTTGGGTGTAGGTGAATTTGGTCGATAGATGCCCCCGAGCATCAAGTCTACGATAGAAATCCTTATGCTCCTGGGTCCTAAAGCGGTAGCCACGCGGGTCCATCAGTGGGTCCTCGACTGGGATCATAGGTTGGGGTTGGGGTTGGGGTTGTGCGGGCTGCGCAGGAGGAGGCCGTGAGTGTGGTGGACGTGTGGTCTTGCGTCTCTTGCGAGACGACCCCTCCTCTCGCATGATACCCTTACCCTTGTCTTGATCCCGAGCCATGTGGGTGTGTGTGCGTGAGTGAATGCAAAAATATGATGAATGTACACACACACAAACGATCGAGAAAATTGAAATCTTAGGGCAAAATATAAATTTGAGCTGAGGAGCGAAGTTACCCAAGCGAGATGAAGACCCTTGCTCGTAGATGTCCCAACGCAACGCAATGGGGAGAAGTGTGAAGCCGCGGCGCTTCTTTTCCGCAAATTTCAAAAATGGGGGGTTGGGCGGAAATTAGGGTTTTTGTGGGTTTGAATCGAAGAGAAAGAGAGAGGAATCGATGGAGAGATGGAGATGGAGATGGACAGTGGAGGGATCGATTGAGAGGGGATTGCGGTCGGTTGAGGGAAGGAGGAGGCCGGTTGGAGCTCGGAGGAGTCGAAACGGCGAGAGAAAGTCGAAGTCGGGTGAAGGGGAAATGAATGGGTGGAGGGCGGGTTATTTATAGGGTTTAAGTCGAACCGATCGGGTGAGTTGTCACCCGATCAGTTGATAATTAGGTCGCAATTTTTGCTGAAAAGATGTTACAGGCGAACCGATCGGGTGATAACTCACCCGATCGGTTGGCCGCTTCATAGATTTTCCTGAAAGTTTAGTACAGCTCACCCGGTCAGTCACCCGACCACGCTTTGTATCAACCGATCGGTTGATCAATTCCTAAAATTTTCCGAGACTTCGGCCTAGCTCACACGATTTGCCACCCGGTCTCACATTGCTTCACCCGACGGTTCGCATGGAGAGCAGATACGGCCATTGTCTGATATGTCTCACCCGATCGGTTGAGTGGTCACCCGATCGGGTGAGGGCTTGTTTCCTACAAAAATTCATGAATGGCCTAAGTTTCTCGACGGATGATCCCGCAGCTGGATTTAATTATTAAAATAAGAAAAATAAAGCTAATAATAATCCTAAAAACAAAGATAAAAGTTTAGAGTATGGGTTGCCTCCCATGATGCGCTTTTGTTTAACGTCGTTTGCTCAACGCCCGTAGATGATATTCAAGGTGGACGGGGTGATGCCCTAAAATTGGCATCTCTGCCGATTCAGAGTTGGTGCCCTTCGGTGTCGTCGGTGCTGACAAGAAAACTTGCTCGACGACCCTCCCTCCGTTGATAGGATCCGGAGGCTTCTCCCTTATATTGGCATCTACCGCCACTCGTTTCAAGATCTGGATCTCCCTTCCGGTGAGCCACATGGGCTCTTTCCCTTTCCTCCTCGTCGGAGGAGCTTTTTGAAATCCGGGAGGGACCGTATGTGCCGTATCCGCTTTCCCAGCAACATCATATTTCTTCAGGCCGACTGGTTCTTCTAAGTCCCCCAAGTTATCGGGGGGATTTCTTGAAAGAATTTCCCAGGAGCTTGCTTCCACAACTCTCTCTTCTTTTAACTCCAGCATATTGCATCTTGGATCATCCGGGGGATTGGGGTGCTTCATTGACAACCCCAAGTCAAACTCGACTTTTTCGCTGCCGACGTTAAGGGAAAGCTTCCCATTCTTCACATCTATTAAGACCTCGGCAGTGGCCATGAAAGGCCGTCCAAGGATGATGGGGGTGTGCGTATCTTCAGGCATGTCCATGACGACGAAGTCCACTGGCACATGCACCCCACTTACGTTGTCAGGGAGGTCATCTACAACCCCACCGGATATTTGACCGAACAGTCTGCAAGCAGTAAGGTCATACTGGTGGGCTCCAAGTTGCCCATCCCTATCCTCTTATAGAGCGACAGGGGCATTAAACTGACGCTCGCTCCAAGATCGACGAGCACGCGATGGATCTTTACCTCCCCGATCGCACAAGGGATAGAGAAGCTTCCCGGGTCTTTAAGCTTAGGCAGATTTTCTCTCTGAATGAGAGTGCTACATTCCGCTGTTAATACGACCTTCTCCTTTCTCGACCCTCTTGTCACCAAATCCTTCAAAAAATTTGCGTAGGAGGGAATCGTCTCGATGGCTTCGAGGAAGGGGATTTGCAAGCTTAGATCCTTGACCATGGAAAAGAATTTGTCATACTTCTCGTCTATCTTGGCTTGGGCAAGCCGTCGTGGAAAAGGCACAACGGGCTTGAACACTTTGAGGCTCCCTTCTTCGTCTCTCTTCTTCTCCTCTTCAGGGGCTCCCTCCGGAGTCGTTGGCTTTGGCGACGAAGCACCGTCGTCATTCAACTTTTCAATTGGTTGCTCTACGACTAACGGTGCTTCTGGTTCCTTGGGGGGACTCTTGTGGGGATTTGTGTTCCGCTTCTCAATACAATAGCGGACACAGTCGCATTCTCGTGCGTGAGTGCCAAAGTCTGATTTGCTCCCCTCGGGTTCACTTCTGGTTGCAGCGGCAATAGATTTTGCGACCTTTGAAGGTTCGCCACTTGTAACCCCAGCTGGGTTACTTGGTCAGTGACAGCCCGCTGACCCATTTCCAGCTTCAAATTTATCTTCTCCTGGTTGGTGATGTATTGAGTCAAGAGGGACTCGACCGGAGAGATGGCCCTCTGCTGGCTATATTGCTGCTGCTGCTGAATGGGCTGCTGCTTCCTGGGAACATACTGTTGATATTGTTATGGAGGCTGCTACTGCTGAAACTGCTACTGCTGAGGCCTAGCCAGTTGATATATTAGCTGCTGCTGTTGCTGAGGAGGCGACTGCTGATACGGTGCCCGGTAGCTAAGGTTGGGGTGGTTTCGGTTATTTGGAGAGTAGGCCGGATTAGAGCTAGTCCGTGGAGGGTACGGTGTGTTCCCCGTAGGATTGTAGAATAGTGCGCTCGCTTGGTCCAACGAAGGTGAGATGTCACCACCCTCGAAGTCTCCCATGACTTCGGACTCCACCGCCGTAATATGTTGTGTACCGGCACACCGGCTCCTACCATTAGCGCGGAGATCTGGGTCGACAGCAAGTCAAACTTGCTGGATAATTTGTCGACGTCCTCGACCCTGTGGATACCTACAGATCTAGGTGTGGCTCTCTCGTCACACCACCGCTCATTGTTTGATGTCATATTTTCTAGTATGTTCCCGACATCTTCTTCACTTCTGGACATGAAGGACCCCATAGCCGCGACGTCCATTGAAGACTTCAAGTCATCTCTCAATTCGTTGTAGAACAGATTAATTATCTGCCACTTGGGAAGCTCGTGATGAGGGCATCTTCGCTGCATCTCCTTAAATCTTGTCCAATCTTCATGCAGGGACTCGTGGCTGGCTTGGGAGAAGGAGGAGATCTCACTCCCCAGCTTCATGGTCTTCCCGGAGGAAAGAATTTTGTCAGAAAAGCGTTTGAAAGCTTCTCCCAAGTGTTGAACGTATTTGGGTCCTGCCCCCTAAGCCACAGCTTGGCCTTATCTCACAGAGAGAAGGGGAATAGCTTCAGACGGATCGCCTCAATTGTGACACCATTTATGTGGAAGGTGTCACATTTCTCCAAGAAGGAGTCCAAATGTTTGATGGGGCTCTCCATGGGCGCCCCCAAGAATTGATCCTGCTGGATCCACGTCACTAAGGACGGCTTGAGCTCGAAGCTCTGCGCCATAATAGCAGGAGGACGGATGGCGGAGGTGGACTCGAGGGAAGGCATCGAGTACTCTAGCAGGGACTTGTGAGGTGGGGTGTTCTCCCCCATGGCTTCGGACTCTTCCCTTCTTTGTTTCTCCACGGCCAGACGCCTTAGGGTGGCGTTTTTCTCTGGATCAACAGGAATCAAGTCGTCGAGACTCCTTGAACTCATGCGCATGAAAAGCAACAAACACCCGTGAAGCGAAAAGTGGGAAAGAAACAGATAAAATAGAAAATAAAAATAAGAAAATGAAAATGAAAAAGAAGAATGCAAAAATTATCGTGAGATAGAGATGTGAGCTAGATTCAAGGGCTCATGAGATCCTAAAATAACAAGCATGTTACCTCCCCGGCAACGCGTCATAAAGCTTGACATCCCTGGGTTCTGCGTGTTTGATGTGTGCAATAGGAAATTGGGGGCGTGAGATTTAAATATTTATAACCGCAAGCGCACTGTGTTGTAGTGTGTCTTGGGGGTCGAACTCAGGGAGGCGTGGTTGTGCTTGTGTCAGAAAGGACCAAATTCACCCTATGGGCGAGCTAGCCCGAATCGATGGATGGGTTGTCACAGAAATAGAACGCGAGGGATAAACAATATAAAGGGAAACCCGGGACTTCGATTTCCACCCTATCATGTGATTCTTGCCAATACGGCCGACGGATGGGATAACGATCGGAATTAGGGTCTAAAGGTGAGACGTTGCCTCTAAGAGTGATACCGGCGTCCCATGGGTCCGATATTCTGGTCGGTGCCCAGGATGATACGTCGGACTTCCCGGGTTCGGTCAATGGGCATTCCTATGTCCATTAACACTGACCGACTCCAAGAGCACTAAGCTCGCAACGATAACTCCCGACATCTCGTCATGTTGTTCTCACGCGCTAGGATTCAATGTCTACGCTAAGGGCGTGAGCTATGGCTAGGGAGTCAATCGCCAAGTTTATTCCCCCTTGGCCCAACGGTCAAAGGCGGTCTTTTCCCCGTCGATGACAATGAAACACCCCGCGTAACCGACAGATTCCTAATCCCTATCGATTCCTAGTCCTATGGACGCATCAGGGAGAACCCACGAAGGGGTTTCCATCAAAATCCCAGATTTGGGAACTACTCACACATATTTGCTAAAAAGCGATCTAAATGAAAATCGACCGTTAAAACATAATCAGACGATTGGAATGAAGTAATAGTAATGCAATTAAGATAATATCAAAGTTTGGTTAAGATCAAAACACTTACAAATAACAAAGAAATTACAGCCGTCACAAGAGAGAAAAACAGCAAAAAATAACAACTCCTCGTTTCTGGAAACCTAGGGCTTCTATATATAGAAAACGACATCACCCGATCGGGTGAAGAATCACCCGATCGGATGACCTGCTGCGAACTTCGGCAGCAATCTTCAGAATTTCACCTGGTCAAGCGACACGGTCGGTTGGCGGAAGCTGCTCGTCGTTTGGATCTTGAGCTCATCGGGTGAATCGATCGGTTGATAAATCAACCGATTGGTTGGAATTGTCGCCAAAAAAAGACAGAGACTTCAGACGCTTTGGCACCGTCTGTTGGCGGTCGGGTGAGCTCTCCGGGTCATCACTTCGAGGAAACGGCTACAGATGAACCGATCGGGTGAAGATCACCCGATCGGTTGGATTTCAGCTCCAATTTCCCGAGAAGTTAGTCGGGTTGAACCGGTCGGCGGCCCGGTCGGTTGATTCTCTCGTAGATTCAGCTGCTGTCGTGTGCACCACCCGATCAGTTGGCTATGTCCAACCAATCGGGTGGGGGCTGAAAGATGGAGATCTTTGTCGTTTGACCCCCTGGATCACGCATGACTCCTCTCGTTGCTCCGGGGACTTACGATATCGTCGTTATGTGTCCCCTACGCTGGAAAACTTCTGCAAACACGTAAAAACACGGAGAAGGGAAAGAAAACAAGAAAATACGAGAAAACGGATACGAGACGGCGGAAAATAACGGAAAAACACAAAAGAAGACGTGCATGAATATATGAAATATAAACACACGTCTCACACACACAAAACTATGAAGGTATGCAATGAATGCAAAGAGAGAAAAGAAATATACATTCGTGTCGCTATTTGACTAAGGAACTAAAAAATGAGACTTTAAAACCAATGCTCCTTGCCAAATCTCCATCCCACCTACATGAAAGGTGTTAAGTGTGACCTTGAAATCCAACAAGGTCCACTAGTGTTAGTCATTAAAGTTTTAGGAACACACACTTGTTTGAACTTTATGTTTGTGTTCCTAAACTTACAATAATAGGATGTGTGACCAACACTATCACAAGTAAAACACTTTGCATGCATATTTTTCACAATAGAAGGCACATTGTGGAATTTCTTAAATTTGGGCTTTTCAACATTTTTCAGACCAAATCCAAGTCCTCTTCTATTATTGACATATAATTGATTTTCAAGTATGGTATCCAACAGATGTTTACCAATGGAAAATTTTCTTAATGATAATTCTAGATTAGAAACTTTGGATTTTAATAATTTATTTTCATCCACAAGCAAGGTGCATTTACTTAGAAAAGCTCTCTTGTTTTCCTCTTCCTTTTTATCAAATTCATCCATTTTCCTTTTAAGTTCGTTATTTAACATGCACAACTTATCATTAAGCTCTCTAATCACATAGTCTTTTTCAGTTTCGAGCTTAATCAAATCCTTCTTAAGCATTCTAATATTATTCAATAAGGAAGGGCAAGAAAGACAAGCAGCTTCGTCATTAAAGCATGATTTTTCTTTTTTCATTATAGCAATGGTAGAATCACGTGCAGCAAGTTTTTCTTTAAGAACGTTAACTTCTTCAGAAATGTCACAGTTTTCTTTTTGTAATTTAAAGCTGGCATACCTATAATCATTTACGTAAGTTCTAGCTCATTAATCTCATTTTGCATTCCTTTACAAACATCTAACAATTCAGCATTAGTGAAGGAATTTACCTCATCGCTCTTTGCCATTAAGCAGACGAAGGAGTGTGCTTCATTCTCCTCGAGCTCATCTCCACTATCCATGTCCCACGTTCGCACTACAGCTTTTCCTTTCTTCTCTAAGACACCAGCTGTTTCTTGTGGGCAATGTCTAGTGAAGTGTCCCTGCTTCCTGCATTTAAAACAAATAACTTTACGCTTAGTATTGTCACAAAGAGAAGCATCATAATTATTTAAAAGAGTGGTTATTCCCTTTTGATTCTTTTCATTGCAGCTAAGGGATTGATTACTTCTATAAGAAATTTCCAAAGTCCTCCATATATCCTGTGCAGAAGAGCTATGTGAGATATGATCAAATATTATTCTACTCAACCCACACAATAAGATATTCATTACTCTAGCATTTATAACACACACATTTTTATCATTTAAATTCAGATTACTTTCAGGCATAGAATATATGTTATCAATAATGTACCAAGTATCAACATCAACGGATAGTAAATAAGTTTTCATCCTAGCCTTCTAGTATATATAATCATGGCCACTAAATAAAGGAGGACGAGCAATAGGCATGCTGTGAGCAAAGACTAACTTTGGGGTTTTCATGATAACTAGACCAGACTAGATCCTCTAACCTGCTCAGATACCACTTGTTAGATCAGGATCCTAGCCTGGGGGTAAATAGGATTATAAAAAATTCTCGCGCAACCCACGAGAAATCACACGCAGTTAAAATCACAAGCACAGTAAATAAGAGGCAATCACTGAGTACTACAGATTTACCCTGGTTCGGTTTCATCATCAACCTACATCCAGCCCCCAAGCACATACTAGCATTAATATGTTCCTTGTGTACAACTACAATGGGGTCCTAGCTCCAACTCCCCACCTAGAATGTACCACACTCAGCAAAGTGCAGAACACTATCAACCTAGTAAATGCATATCTTGACTGCAACAACACGTCAAGACCCTCTTGTCTAGCCCCAACCAGACAAGTCCCAAAAGAACACAAAACTGGTAAAGTTTCCCCTACAGAGATCGATACACTAATACCCGAATATAAAGAGTAAAGAGTTTAGAAATGCTCAGTTCGTGTCCGTGTAGTCGTCTCTGTCAATCAGCACATCGTCAGCTCCAGTCTGACATAAACGATGTCTCGATCTGACCCCTGAATCCCAATCTATGGCTTGATGAGCTTGAAGATGTAGGATGGTCTGTGCGTACAGCAGTTTCAGTTCAAACTCAAAATTCAGCTGGCTGTGCGCAAAGCAATTCCTTAAAAAAATTTGCATGCAAAACCATCCACGTCTGCAAGCCCTAATTATTTTCGTTTGCAGCTCAAAGAGTTTGAAAGGGACTCATCTTTACGGCGACTTGATGGACGGCCTCCGACGTCGGTGCTTCAACTCTGGTGGCAGCACCTCGTCTCTGGCGGCGAAACTCGATGGCCAGCTCTCAGTTCCAGTTACAGCAACCTTCCACGATGATTTGACTTCGACAGCTCCGATGGGTCCTCTTCGACGACAACATGAGAGCACGACAACAGTTTGATCTCGTCAACAAGTCACGGCGGTGAGGAGATCTGAACGGCAGCAATGAAGAAGGCTTCGTCGGTGACCATCGTTCGCTCGACTAGATCATAACCTCCGGTAGCTTGACGTCAACGGCGTGGAGTCGATCGAGGTTGGTGCAGCCTGAGGAGTGTCGTAGCAATGGCGGCAGCGAGGACTCCTCGACATCAGCAACAAAGGCAGTAGTTCTCTACGGCGGGTTGTTGTTACGACGAGCGGCGTGGAGACTCCCAGTTTGATCTCGCCCCCAAGATGGTGACGGCTGCAGGAACATTGTCAGAGGTGCTCGTTGGCAAGTCACGGTGGCGAGAAAGCTTTGAACGGCAGCAGGCGACTTGGCTTGATGATGAAGATAATGGCTTGAAGAGATGTGCAAGTTTATATTTTTGGAGAAGTAGGCTCTTTGAGATGTTACACATGTTTGTTGGATGTTTGCTCCTGCAAGGAGAAAGATGGTTGCTTGCTTGTTGTACTTGTGTCAAAGGTTAGGAATTAGGGTTTGGCTGTAATGAAGCTTTCTGTAAGGATTTGTTCTTTTGTTTTTGGTCGGCCTCTTTTTCTCTATTGTTGCCGCACCCATCTCTCTCTCTCTCTCTCTCTCTCTCTCTCTCTCTCTCTCTCTCTCTCTCTCTCTCTCTCTCGTAGTGTTTATATAGGAGGATAGGCTAGGGTTTGTAGCATGGCAAATAGGAGTTCGGCTAGGGCAAGGAGAATGGATGATGTGTGTTCGGCAAGATGAGAGGGAATCTGACGTGTATTCATATTTCACCTTTTGCACATGCTCTTTATCGTGTTTTCATATGCATTTCATCTCATTCCATGTTGTATATATCACATTTTGGTTCATATTGACTATTGGGTGTATTGCTTGTATTTAAGGTAAATATCAGCATTTCGGCGTCTTCTGGAGTCAACCTTGCATGTCGGGACCAAAGCGCGCATATACGGCAATGATCTAATGGCCAAAGAGAAGGATTTGAAGATTTGGAGCTTCAACCGATCGGGTGGACAGACCCACCCGATCGGTTCGTGCACATATATCCGACCCGGACAGGAGCTGAAGAGACGAGCAGCTCACCCGATCGGTTCAGTGATCGGGTGAGATTGACAGATCTCTCTGTTTTTTGTGCCAAAGCCACCCGATCGGATGACTTCTCAACCGATCGGTTCATCCCCCCAGGTAATTTTGGGGAAGAATCCACCCGATCGGTTGACACTTCAACTGATCGGGTGGCCTTTTCTTCCCCTTTCACGCACTGCTGCTCATTCATTGAATATGTGCTATCATTTCAGTGGGATTTTGGATTATCTCTTATTTTTCTAGTGTCTACATTATCGTTAGCTTTCCAACGATAGGTTGCATGCCCAAATCCGATTTTTCTACATTTTTCTGGAATTTTCTGAGCGCAGCTGGGTGCTGAAATTGGAAGCTGTCTGGATTTGCATTTCACCGGATCGGTTAGGTGTCTGGGTGGCCGATCGGTTGAGCCCGTTTTCAGCAGTTTAGTCTCTGTTTATTTCAAACCGATAGGGTGAACTTCCACCCAATCGGTTGGGCCTGTTTTAGCATTTTTAGTGGGTTTTTGGACCCGAACTGTTAAGTGTTTGTGGGGGCTTATTTACATGAGATTGTGCACGACTTGTGGGAGGTCCTCCCCCATTTTTTCAGCAGTTTTCCTCCCCTTTCTTGGGAGCTCTAGGGTAGGTTAGATTAGGTTTTCTACTTCAATAAATCTTGTAAAGGATTGGTGATTCAATTGCAAGATAAGTATCTTTTCTCCCATTTTCATTGTTTTGTGTTATTTTCATTTTGCTTGATGATGAATGTTTGTTTGGATTTATTGATTGTTATCATGTTCTTCATCATTGAGTAGTTGTTGATGAACCCTAATATGGGTTAGAGTAGGATTGATGCTTGGGATTTTACATTTGACTTGGTTGCATGGCATGTGTTTGATGGAATGTGTCAATGGGGATTTCTAGCAATCTGAGTCCAATTCATATGGTGACACACTAGTGTGTCGGGGATTGGGGCCTGGTGTCTTGTCCAGTCAAGATCTGCTTTGATGTATTGCTAGAAATCACATTCGACCTATTTGGCCATTAGGGTTACGCGGGGGCGTTTTATTGTCATTGGCGGGAGAAAGACCGCATCTGACCTTCGGGCCAATGGGGAATAAAATTGGCGGTTGACTCCCTAGCCAAAGCTCACGCCCCTAGCATTGACATAGAGTCCTCGCACGTAGGAACGGCTTGGATGAAATGTTGTGAGTTATCATTGTGGCCTTAATGCTCCCAGTTGCGGTCGGTGTTAATGGACATAAGAATGCCCACCGTCCGGAACCGGTTAGACCTAGCGTACTGGGCATCGACCGGAATATCGGGCCCATGGGATGCTAGGTTCCACCTTTAGGGGGAATGTCTCACCCCGGGCAAGTCAAATGCCAAGTGTCATGAGTGCTCTAGCCCGTGTTAGCGGGGATTCCTTTTTTGTCTTTTTATTTCTTTCCTTTATTTCTACACTTCCACCCATATTATCCACGTAGCTCTCACACAACCTTGGCGAGGCTAGTAGCCATTCAAGCCATCCACCTCCCTGAATTCGATAAACCCGCACCCTACACTAACCGTGCACTTGCGGTAAAACGACACCGTGCCCAAACCGTAAACGGGGCGCCGGTCAAGTTTTTGGCGTCGTTGTCGGGGAAGCGTTCGGTTTGATATTAGCTTAGCTTGGGTTCGTTAGACTACATTTTAAAAAAAACAAATACAATAACCAAGAAATTTTTCCCCCACCATTATATTATCTTTTTGTTATTCTCTTGTACGATTGACGCTCCTCTCTAGTTCTCTTATTTTTGTTGTCCATGTATCTTTGGTATAACCATGTGGAGATCAAATTTCGATGCTCAGATGGGAGGATACGATCCTTATTCATTTGTGGTTTGTGAGATTTGTGGGATGGCAGGGCACGTGCATAATGATGGCTCATTTACGCCTGAGAGCCTCCCCCTACACCAAGGCCAAACATTTTCCCACAACCTTAGCCCAAACACCTCATGTCCATTACCTCAACTTAATATCCCACCACCAACACAAGAAGAATCAAGCCTCGTGTCTTTCCTTGAAAGTGCCATGTTTAACCAAGGCCAAATATTACAAAACTTGATGGTACCAATCACCGAGCGTACACCAAGGAGAGGGGGTGAATGTCACGCCCCGCTTCCCAAAAAGGTCGGAGGCGAAGCGTGACTAAGGCCCGCTTAGGCCAGGGCTAAGAGCCCGGACCCAATAAGCGTCTGTGATATTCCAAACGAAGGAAACAGGTCCCTGCAAGTTAGTACGGAAACAACAAAGTATTGAAAAGAGATATCATTTCATTTTATTCCAAATAAAACATCCAAAAGTACTGAGAGTCTAAAACGTCCAAAGGCTACAACTGCAGAAAAGAAAACTACTGGTGCAAGCACCCAACCTAGACAAGGAAAACAACAGGTGCTACCCACCCAAATCTAAACCAGAACAGAAATCTGGATCAGCAACAAGAGGCCTCTAACTCTGGTCGTCCTCGGGCACGTACTCAGGATCGACGTCCTCCCGCTCTACGTCCCCTGGTAGCTCAGTCTGGTCGTCGTACTCCGGCTCGACACCTGACGTACAGCACCAAAGAAAGGAACTGTACGTCAGGTAAAGTCTACAACAAAAAGTCAGACTCTACTGCAAGTGTACTGAACTATTAAACATCGTTTTACTGGTTGATTAGCATGCTGGGGTTACAACAAGTACAAGAGAAGTAACGTAGCAGGAAAGTAAAGCGTAGCAGGCAGTAGTCGTAGCGTGTGCTACCGACTACGGGACTAACCTAAAGGTGTCAGGACAAGACGAAGACAGACAAGACAAGTAGGACAAGACACGTCACGACACGACACGTCACGACACGACACGTCACGAAGGGTTGACGCCTTACGGGTTGAGGGGGATCAGACCCTCTCCCCGTGCGCACGCTCAACCCTACCCCAAACCCCAGAACTCAGGACAGGAAGGACGGAGATCACTTTCGCAAGGAAAGCACCTGAAACGCCCGAAGGCTTTTTGTAACACGGAGATCACTTTCGCAAGGAAAGCACCTGAAACGCCCGAAGGCTTTTTGTAACACGGAGATCACTCCCGCAAGGAGAGCATCTGAAACGCCCGAAGGCTTTTTGTAACACGGAGATCACTCCCGCAAGGAGAGCATCTGAAACGCCCGAAGGCTTTTTGTAACACAGTGACAAGACACGACCAGTGTGTATAACAGTGACAAGACACGACCAGTGTACGGGAGAGTTATTCTAGGGTGTCCACACGCACGCACTCACAAGATAATCCTAAAGTGTCACAAGTTGTTGTTCGTCGGACTTAGACTTCGTCGTCAAGTCTAAGTCACCAGGGTGACCCAGACGCTATCATTTCACGTCCGGAATCTAAACACTCACAGTCTAACAGTTCTAACAATTTAAGACCAAGACGCGGTCAAAATCGCAAGTGGGTACACTTGCCTGCGGTGGCGAGGGGGTTGTCCGTCCAGGGTGTCTCGTCCAGTCGTCGCGTCTGCGGTAGTCCGTCTGAAACAGTCACGGCGACGGTGTCAGGACACGATTTCAGAAATTCCTATTAGGTTTCGTTTCTAGGTTTTCGGGACTATCCTATTCGTCAAAAGTCACTTTTTGATGTTTCAGCCTAATCGACGATCTATCCTATGTGCACAGTCAACAAAGTCCGTTCGTCGATTTTCTATGTTCGTACAACGTTTTACAGGAGCTGGAAAGTAAATTTAGTTCAAGTTGACGGTTTTTAGTTTAGGGTTCAGTCTGCTATTGTGGGGGTTTCTACGAGTTTCGGGGAACCAACCTGAACCGGAGTTTGTCGTAGAATGGATGTCGTGTCTGATCGGAGGACTCCTCAGCTTTAGATCTGGTCCTCGCACGTCTCTCCAAAAGTCGAAACTTGCGACGAAGGCCTACGACGTGTCGCAACGTCGTAGACGGCAAATCCGCGAAGTAGCACGTCCAAGTGGGACCCACAACACCTCTGGAGAACTTGGGGGGCCCACCACAGGAGTTGGTGTGGGAGGAACCAACTTGCGACGAAGTTTTGTCGGTCGGGCTTGGTCGGTGCTATGGTTCCTCTCGGTCAGACCGAGAGATGGCTTCGGTCGTGCGAGTTGCGATGCGGCGAGGTCGGGCACATCGTCGGTGCGAGGGGAATCGCCGGTCAGACCGACAGATCCCGTCGGTCGGGCGCTGCGGGTGCGGGCGAAGCGGCTCTTGGGGAAAGCGGGGCGGCCTCTCGGTCAGACCGACAAGGCGGGTCGGTCAGGCGCTAGGGCGATGCGGAGCGCTGCAGCGTGCGGGCGAAGCGACGGTGCGAGGAAAGTCTCTCGGTCAGTCCGAGGGACGGCCTCGGTCGGAGCGGGGCGACAGCGGGGTGCGATGCAGCGGTGCGCTGCAAGCGGCGATGCGGGGGGCTGCTCCGGTCGTGCGCTAGGATTTGCGGGGGTGAGCTCCGGTCGTGCACTGGGCGATCGTCGCAACGTTGCGACGAAGCTTTAGGAGAGGAAACGGCGGCTAGGGTTTTGTGCAATGACGAAATAACTTAGCCTAGGGCTAATATAAATAGGGTAGAGCTAGGGTTAGGGTTAGGGTTTAGAAAAACGTAATTAAATAATTAAAAATAATTATTTTAGTTTAAAATTACTCTCCTCTCCCTCACGCAAGATAGGTGCGGCCAAAAATTCTAAAATTTTGCCTAAAAATTCTTTAATACGTTATTATAATATAGAAATTTTATTGTAATTAAAACTCTTATAAAAATAGGTTTTAAAATTATTTAAAACTTTCAAAAAAATGGAAAATAGGTCAAATTAAGTCCAAAAATTGTAAAATAATTATGGGGTGTTCGGGACAACTAAAGAAAGAGAGTGGAGAAGAAGGATCTAAATTTCGACGTCGAGAGACGAAACTAAAATTCGAAACGTCTCGCGTCAAAACAGAAAGTCGCGACATCACGTCAATTAAGATAGTATCGCTGAAGAACGACTCGAGATATGTCGTTACAAAGTTATTCCACAATCTAATACTTCCAGAGACGATCGCGTCGATATATCACACAATAATGTTCAAAATCAAATAAAGTCAAAAATAAGCACGTGCACAATCAAGAGCACGTGCACAAAGAAAGTACGATTGGAAACCGACCGTTACAATGAAGGAGAGGATATACTCACTTTCATGGTTGAGACCACCATCTCATCGGCCACCATAGACACATCTCATGCTGATTACCCTATTTTTCCAACACTACCACTTGGATGACGATGCATTTTTTGATGATGATAGTAAGGATGGGGAGATTTCTCTAGGATCTGTGGGAGAGACTTCTCATCTTGATTTGGATACCCCACATGAGTCCTACGAGAGCACCGAGGAGACCACAGAGCTTATGCATACCAGCGAGGAGGATGTGCGTGAGGACGAGGACACCACGACCACATATGAGGGGTCTGCTCCACGTCCACCTCCACAGCCATCTCTGTCGCAGCTTCTTCCTTGGTCTGTGGTCAACCACGACGATGTCATTCAGGACATCGGGCAGATGGTGGAGCATGAGCATATCATCAAGGAGGATGTGCATGAGGGTTTGGATACGATGGTCCACTTCATGGAGCTCGAGTCACATCTACCTCTACCGTCACTCTCTATTTCTTCTGCGTCTGAGCATCTACTTGAGCATATTGCCCCTATTCAAGGAGATTTTCATACTCACTCTCACTCCACATTTAAGTCTCGCTTTTCAAGTCCTATTTCTTTAGACTTATATGTTTTTGACACACCATATCTCTTGTAGGACACAGGATCAACTTCCCCTGAGGTAAGCTGCGATGTGTCACCACCTGGAGAGCCAATTCTCTTAGAAAGCGAGGATTTGGTTGTCACTAGTACAGAGGATAGCGACCCATTCTCAGGGAGTATTCGTCACCCCTATATTATTTTTCCATCTTATGTTGACGATTATCCCTGGGATACATTTATTTTGGGAAATAATTTCTTGCCATGGACTAATGCACCTCGTCCTTTGCAGGTCACGGGTGGACACCTACTAAGAATGCTTGGAGGTGCATTGCTTGATTCCATTGGCACATGTGGCACAGCGCTTCTAGCGGAGTCACAGAAGGAGCAGTTAGAGCAGCTACTTGCCCCACTCCAGATTCTGGATCCGCCTATGCTCAGGTGTATCCTAATCTAGTAGTGTAAAAATTTACCGCTTTCTAGTTTTAATTAGAATAATCTCGTCTCCTCTCATTAGCGAGGGGAGTGTATCATGGGTTTGCTTTTGCATCATAATAACCCATCATATCATGCCCTTTTATCATTTCACCCCCATCACCCTATCCTTGTTCTTTTGGCATTTTCCTTAGCCCCGTTATCATTTTTCTCCATGAGACCACTACCACCTCCATAGGGTGGTGATGCTTGTTTTGCCTATTGTTCACTCTCCCCTTTATCTTTTTATGCCAAGTATCAGATTTTCATATCTTTTGGAGATAGCTTATATCAGCTTGGGGGAGAGTATCACCCATAGTCATTTTTTGTTATTTTTGATGCATTTTTCCTCTCATTTTATCTTTGTCCTCTCATGTGTGATCTTATTGCATTGAGGGCAATGCAAGCTTTAGCTTGGGGGGTTGCATTTCATGCATGTTTCCATTATTTTATTCCATTTTTTACCTTTTCATGCATCAAAAATTTTTCTTTTCATTTTTGTGCATCATTCCCATCATGTATTTTTCTTTCTCCATTTCATTCTTGCCTCTTTCTAGAGATGAACCCTCAATGATATCTTTCCACTCATGCTTCACTTTTTGCATTTGAGCACCTTTTGCCATCACGCTATTTCTTTGATTATGCAATGCTCATATATGTGTTCTGCCATCTTTTGGGTTTATTTGCTATATTTCGAGACTGTTGGTTGTGATTGTGTTTAAGGCATGCTTCTAGCTATATATATCATATTTTAATATGCCCCTCTATCTGAAGTTCCTAGATTTTCACTCTTCAATTCCAAGAAACGGTTATTTTACCATCCTACCCCCGTGCTTCTAACTCTTGCATGAAATACTATATGTGTACTCTTATCGTATATGTTAACTACCTTTCTACAGGATTAGGATAACCACACCATTGTTCCGTGCTTTAATTCATGAAGGATTTTCTTGCCATGCTTGGATTTCTCAAAATTTCTCTTTTATTTTACTTTGTACATTCCCCCTCGTCGTGCATCGTTCTCCCATTTGGGGGATTGCACACTTTTGTACATACTTTTGTATAATGGTCCTTCGGGGTTCTTCGTAACCCGACACCCTAAAGCCATCTGGCTTGGGATGCTTAGGCCGCCCTTGCATTCCATTATGATTCCGCAAGTTTGCAAGACAAAAATATTAAAATCAAAAACAACAAAACTACCCAAAAACCAAAAATATGTATATATGCCACATTCTCCCCTTTTCCCTCGGTCTCCACATTTCCTATATTTGAGAGCACCATTGTATATAGGGAAGACGAGAGTTTATACAAAGTGATCTTTCCACATCTTTTCCATCTCCTTTTGAAAATACAAGCAAGGCAAAGAAGTGTTTCGAAAATCGAAAATGACAAGTGTGTGTATGTGGTGATTTCTTACATCCTAGAGATCGATAGTTATTCCCATGATTCATATCTATCCTTTCTTACTTTTTCATGCATGTATGGGTATCTCGTATTCACAGTTTGGAGGATTTGATATGAATTTTGAGCTTCCTCATATTTGGGCATATTATTTACTATAACATGCTATGATAGCTTTGTCTTTGCCAATGTCACGCCTCTATCTCTTTTGTGCTCTATTTATATGAACCCATGATGCTATATTATGAGATTGAATTCTTGATTTAGATTATGATATGTTTTCCCTTATGCTTAAGTGTGTTGGTGATTACACTTGTGGTTTGGAGAGGGTGATCTAGGATTCTTCGCGTTCCCTTCTTGCTCTCGCTCCCGATCTTCATTCCAACTCGTCTTCCTCGGGACGAGGAAGAGTTTAGCTTGGGGGATTTTGACACATGTTCATATTTCACCTTTTTCACACGCTCTTTATCGTGTTTTCATATGCATTTCATCTCATTCCATGTTGTATATATCACATTTTGGTTCATATTGACTATTGGGTGTATTGCCTGTATTTCAGGTAAATATCGGCATTTCGGCGTCTTCTGGAGTCAACCTTGCATTTTGGGACCAAAGCACGCGTATACGGCAAAGATCTGATGGCCAAAGAGAAGGATTTGAAGATTATAAGCTTCAACCGATCAGGTGGACAGACCCACCCGATCGGTTCGTGCACATATATCCCACCCAGACAGAAGCTAAAGAGAAAAGCAGCTCACCCGATCGGTTCAGTGATCGGGTGAGATCGACATAGCTCTCTGTTTTTTTTTGCCAAAGCCACATGATCGGTTGACTTCTCAACCGATCGGTTCATCCCCCCGGGTCATTTTGGGGAAGAATCCACCCGATCGGTTGACACTTCAACCGATCGGGTGGCCTTTTCTTCCCCTTTCGTGCACTGCTGATCATTCATTGAAGATCTGCTATCATTTTAGTGGGAGTTTGGGTGATCTCTTATTTTTCTAGCGTCGGCATCGTCGTTAGCTTTCCAACGATAGGTCGCATGCCCAAATCCGATTTTCTACATTTTTCTGGAATTTTCTGAGCGCAGCTGGGTGCTGAAATTGGAAGCTGTCTCGATTTGCATTTCACCCGATCGGTTGGGTATCTGGGTGGCCGATTGGATGAGCCAATTTTCAGCAGTTTAGTCTCTGTTTATTTCCAACCGATCGGGTGAACTTCCACCCAATCGGTTGGGCCTGCTTTAGCAGTTTTAGTGGGTTTTGGACCTGAACTGTTAAGGGTTTGTGGGGGCTTATTTCTATGAGATTGTGCACGACTTCTGGGAGGTCCTCCCCCATTTTTTCAGCAGTTTTCCTCCCCTTTCTTGGGAGCTTTAGGGTAGGTTAGATTAGGTTTTCTACTTCAATAAATCTTGTAAAGGATTGATGATTCAATTGCAAGAGAAGTATCTTTTCTCCCATTTTCATTGTTTTGTGTTATTTTCATTTTGCTTGATGATGAATGTTTGTTTGGATTTATTGATTGCTATCATGTTCTTCATCATTGAATAGTTGTTGATGAACCCTAATATAGGTTAGAGTAGGATTGATGCTTGGGATTTTACATTTGACTTGGTTGTATGACATGTGTTTGATGGAATGTGTCAATGGGGATTTCTAGCAATCTAAGTCCAATTCATATGGCGACACACTAGTGTGTCGGGGATTGGGGTCCGGTGTCTTGTCCAGTCAAGATCCGCTTTGATGTATTGCTAGAAATCACATTCGACCTATTTGGCCATTAGGGTTACGCGGGGGCGTTTTATTGTCATTGGCGGGAGAAAGACCATCTCTGACCTTCGGGCCAAGGGGGAATAAAATTGGCATTTGACTCCCTAGCCACAGCTCACGCCCCTAGCGTTGACATCCTCGCACGTGATAACGGCTTGGATGAAATGTTAGGAGTTATCAGTGTGGCCTTAATGCTCCCAGTTGCAGTCGGTGTTAATGGACATGGGAATGCCCACCGTCCGAAACCGGGTAAACCTATCGTACTAGGCATCGACCGGAATATCGGGCTCGTTGGACGCTAGGTACCACCTTTAGGGGCAATGTCTCACCATGGGTCAAGTCAAATGCCAAGTGTCATGAGTGCTCTAGCCCGTGTTAGCGGGGATTCCTTTCTTGTCTTTTTATTTCTTTCCTTTATTTCTACACTTCCACCCATATTATCCGCGTAGCTCTCACACAACCTTGGCGAAGCTAGTAGCCATTCAAGCCATCCACCTCCTTGAGTTCGATAAACCCGCACCCTACACTAACCGTGCACTTGCGGTAAAACGCGCCCAAACCGTAAACGGGGCGCCGGTCAGAAACCCATTCAAATATTGAAGAAGATAATTGAAGATTTGATTTGAGCTAGATTGGGATTTGAATAGATCTTCATCTAAAGCAAATAGGATTGGATACTAAATAATCCCATATTTGACCAAGTCCTCTTGGCTAGATATATAGCTCTTCGGCCAAGTCCCACTTGCTTTGTGCATAGCAAATTTCTCCACCGTTATGACTTAGTCATCGTTGAGGTATTTGTGCATTCGCCACTCCTGCAAGCACTCAACACACACATCAAACACTTCACAGACGTTTGTTATCATCAAACAAGATCGTTGTATCCAACACACGTTGTATCCAACAATACCTACTCGGCCGAGATGCAAGGAATTGGAGAAAACATGCAAAACAGGCTTTGGAAATCAAACTCGACTCGACCGAGTTGGGGGCTACTCGACCGAGCACGCTGGGGCCCAGAACTTAAGTTACGGCCAGAATTGATCTTAGGCACGAATTTCAGAGGGTTTCTTAGGTTATTTGCTAGGGTTTTGAGGGGACTATATATAGGGATTGTAACCGTCATTAGAGGGGAGTTTTGGGGAAAGATTAGATCTTATTTTATTTGGAGCTCTTGGAGACTTTTTTAGGAGTTAGGCCATTCCATAGGCACCTCCTCTTATATCAATCTAAGTATTCTATCTCTTTAATTCTATTTTAGTTCTTCTTATTGTTGTTCTATGATGTTAGCAATGATCTCTATTGTTTTCATAATGTTTGATATGCTTGAGTAGTCCTATCTAGGGCTAATGGATTAGCCCATGGATTTTATGATTGAGATGCAAAGTTGGGATTTTTAGGTTGCGTTGGTATAAAAGGGAAGTATCTTGGTTGATCTTGCAAAGTTTGTAGGAGAACTCGTACTGAGATCGTGCCCACGATCGGTGGAATCGATTGGCCTAAGGAGTATCCTATAGGCTTAATTAGGGAGTTAGTGGATTCAATTGGGACTCGTGACCATGCCCGGCTCGTGCCTTGATGAGATCCACCAACGAAATATATTACTAATTGACGGTTACCGCCATTGCGTCAATGAGAGCAACCAAAATACATCTCAACTCTAACCCACGAGAGTGGCATGAGTTGAGATCATTCTGACCACGAGAGTGGAATGAATATTGTCGATTCGTAATGCACGTATCATGTGCACCTATCGCGAGAGCGGTGTTAATGTGATATGTTAGATTCATGGTGCTTAGAGCCATGAATTCCACAGCGTAGATGCGAAAATCCCTAATAAAGCCAATGCAATGTAAGAGTCTTAACCAGCACCGACATCCGACGATCCTAGTGGTGAGTCCTAAAGCCCTAGTCTTTTATTCCTTTCTTTGTGGAGTTCCTTGTTTGCGATGTTGAGTGACACGATTTTTGCATCCATCACCATCACGACACTCCATAATCCATATCCACCAATAAATCTGCAAGTTTAACTCAACCTAGGAGTAGATAGGTAGTATAGCACCACTTCCCCGTCTTCGATACCCGCTTGCCACTATACAGTGCGCTTGCAGTAAAACGACATCGTCTCGGAGTTAATTCCGGGCTGATCAAGTTTATGGCGTCATTACCGGGAAGGCATTCTGCCATATTATATATTTATCACAATTAGGTTGATTAGACTGCGTTAAAAAAGAAAAAAGAAAAAAAGGAGAGTGATTTTTTTCCCACCACCACATTATTTCTTTTTTATCTTTATCTCTCTTGTGCCACTGACATTCTTCTCCAGGTTATTTACTTTGCTTAATCAGGTACAGTTGATGCAGTGATGGTGCTTCCAAAGATGATGCGACCGGATTCTGTACAATCCTTCATATATCTCGCTGCTACATTCAATCAGGCTGATGGAGAGTCCTTCAGGGAAGCCTATTACAAGTTCGAAGGAATGTTAGGAATGCTCCAGACAGAGTCAGATTATATGTGGGATGGTTGTAAGCTATTTCCTCTCTTCATTGGAGGATTGTAGGGACCCTCATTGGAGTTCTTGAGGAGGATGCATCTGACAACCTTCGAGGACCTGAGATATGCAGCATCTTTAGAAAGCTTATTGGACGCAGCTTGATCTTAGGGCTCATTAGCCGTCGAGGCATGTGATCCAGAAGCTGGTGAGCTCGTCGATTTTATTATGCATCGTGTGTCTGCTGCAGGTACTATTGAGGAGGATATTCACGTTCAGCTTGGGGGAGGTATTATGCGCTTCGATATTGCCACTACAGACGAGACATCGGCACCTAGCACTGCAGAGCCAGCTCACACCATCGTCGCCTCCCCTTGCTACCCACATGAGTCAGAGCAGCCTATACCATCAGAGGATAGTATTGAGAAGGTCGTGCCTACAGTAGCGAAGCAGCCCATCGAGGAGGACGTGACTTGGGACAATGACATCTGCACAAAGATGGAGCCCGAATTGTGCCCCCTTCATTCAAGCTACCGCAGCCACCCCCACCTTCTACAGAGGCTGAACATCCCTCAGAGGACCACCCACCAGAGATTACAGCTCCTACTTAGGGAGATCTCTTTACACCCTCGTTTCTTACCTTTGATTCCCCTCCCGTGTATGATGTTTCTTATGATTCAGATTTTGATGACTCATTGCGCCTTTTGCAGGATATACATACATATGATCAAGAGGTACGATGGGACGAATACGAGGAGGAGAGAGAGGAGTTAGCACACATGGATGCTATTGAATATGATGAGGAGGAGTTGCCTGATGAGACCCACACTTATATGCCAGAGTTACCAGAAGAACCTGAGACCAACTACGAGGAGTTGGTTGATGTGGTGCACGAGAGTAGAGATTTATTTCCAGGGAAGTGTTGTCAACCGTCTTTAATTTTAAATACTTATGTTGATGACCCTCTTTGGAATACATTTATTTTGGGGAAGAATTATCCACATCAGCTTGATGCAGCGTATCTCTTGCAGGATACAGGTGGAGTCCTTGGAGAGATGCTGGGAGCCGCAATGCTGGAATCTGATGGAGTCCGTGGACACACGCGTCTGGCGGAGCCACGTAAGAAGCAGTTGGAGCAGTTGTCTGCACCTGCAAAGATACTGGATCTGCCTTTTGCTATAGGTAATATCAATCCAGTAGTGTAGTAATATTTTGCTTTAAATAGACACGAATCCTCTCGACAGAGAGAGGACCGTATAGATTTGCTTGATTAGTTTGTTTAGAATAAATATCACCTCATATGACGGCAACAATAATCTTTTACACCCCAAACCCATTTTATATATTAATTGCCATCTTCACATTTTGATATGTCCCGCCATTTTGCTCGCCACCATCGAGCATTTCTTTCAAGTAAAACCTTGCTTTCTTATTCGTTTGACTTGATCTCGCTTAGCGAAGCCATGACATTTTTGATCAAGTCATTTGAATAAGACTGTTTGGTATAAGCTTGGGGGAAGGTGCTCTCATGCATCATTGCATGTGCATGTAGTTGCATTAGGATTTCATGTCATTCATTTCATCATTTTTCATTCACCCCCCTCATATTTATCGTTGTTCCTCACATTTTTCCTTTTATGATTACATTGAGGACAATGTGAAGTTTAAGCTTGGTGGAGTGCATTTCCATGCCATTTAATTTCATTTTTATTCATTTTAGGATTTTTAGAATTTTTCAAATTTTTGCATCGTCTTTTCAATTTTTCCATCTTATTTTCCTTTTATGTGTGTTCATGCATCATATTGTGTGCTTGTTTTTCTTTTCCTCTTCTCTTTTGTTTCTGTTGCTAGTTATGTTCTGTATGATGATATCTCTTATATCTTCAGCAGCTTTTACGATGCTTATTATTCTTGTTGTGCTACTTAGAGTATTCCCTAATCTTGTTATTCACATGTGCTTGCTTATATATTATTTTGATGATTCCTCTATATGAATGCATAATACTAATTGAAGCTGAATGTATGCAATAGTATTTAGTATGCTTTTGTTCGAAATGCACCAAAATTCACCCATCATTAGTATATTTGAAGCATCAGTTTTATTGTCTTATTCATCTTATGTTGCATGCATGATATGATTATGAACTCTACTGCTTGACTTCACTATTTGTTGAGATAATTTAGAATATACATACTTACATAAGAGTTTTAGTTGAAGTATTAACTTATTGAACCGTTTGTGCACATCTTATGAGTGAACTGAGTGTTACATCATTTCCTTCTATATTTATATATATATATGTGTATATATATATATATATGTGTATATATATATATATGTGTGTATATATATATATGTGTATATATATATATATATATGTATATATATATATATATATATATCTATTCTATAAAATAGGGATGTTATCAAGAGAATTTAGATAAGAGAATTTTGTTAAGACAAGAGAAATTGAATAAGAGAATTTGGATAAGGGTTGAGAAATTGGGTAATACAATTGTTGGTTAATACAATTTGGGTAAGAAAATTTGAATAAGAAAAATTGGGAGAAGAGAATTTGGTTAAGTGATGAGGGTCCACCTTAGCTTTTTGAGGGAGGGTTGAGATGTAATCTTGAGAAATCAAGGGTTTAGATGAAAGTTGATGAAAATTTTGGGGGGAAGCTTTTCATTTTGGGAGTGAAATACTTGGTTCAAAAACTGAAAATTTGAAATTTTGGATTGGAAACCAAAATTTTGGGGGGAACCAGCTGAGGGATGAGAATGGAGCCCAAAACTGAAGCTCGAAGAGCATGTCAACATCCCTCTTTCCGCCAGGACTGGAATCATACGACAATCACTTATCCAACTACCTCTCAACGATTACAATGGAGCAGCTCCCCCAAAACAAACCTCTCGGGAACATACACATCATAAAGTATCCTACAGGCAAAGCAGCAGGCACACTGGTGTTCAAGCTCCATCATGCATTGGGCGATGGCTTCTCCCTCATGGCGGCCTGTTCTCCTGCCTTCAACGGGCCGATGACCCTTTGCTGCCTCTCACGTTCCCGTCTGTAAAGCCGAACCAGAGAGCAGGGAAGCATGGCGGCATCATGAATGTGTTTGGACAAGTGCCGCACGCACTATCAAGCTGTGTGAGCACTGTTCGGGAATTTAGCTGGACCCTTTTGAAGAGCAACTTCTTGGAGGATGACAAAAGCGCGATCAGGTCGGGCACGCCGAGACTTGAGTTCATGCCGATCGCCATTGCTTGGGTGGAGTTCTTTCTTGATGATATCTGGAAGATCAAGATGAAGACTGGACGGGTAAGCATATTGATCAAAGAACTTAGTATTGTGCTTTCAAGTTTTAATGATTGTCGATGATGTTTGCCAGACAATTAATGATGTAATCTGTGGGATAGTTTTCTACAGCACACAGCTCTACTTGCAAGCTGTAGAGCAAGGCGCCGCGAAGGTTAAATAAGTCACAGCTGAACCTTCAAGACATTAAATGAATTGCAAATTCTCTCTCAATCCACCCCAAATTTTGGGGTGAGCCCAAACTCTCTCTTTCTTTCCCCACAAAAATCTCAGCCTAGGGCCAAGAAATTTTTTGTTGTTTAATGTCTAATTTGTTCCATTTTTTGATGAATAACTTCAGGTGAGGATATTCGATCGAGAAGATCGATTGAGGATTTTCATTTGGCTGATCGAATTGCCAATCTTGAGAAGGTTGACTCTTTATTTCTCTCCAGTTTTTGTTGTTTAATGTCTAATTTTGTTCATTTTTTGAAGAATAATCTTTAGCTGAGGATTTTCGATCGAGAAGGTCGAAAGTGGATTTTCGTTTGGCTGATCGAATCGCTAATCTTGAGAAGGTCGACTCTGTATTTCTCGCCAATTTTTTGTTGTTTAGTGACTAATGTTGTTCAATTTTTTTTGATGAATAAGGATTTTCGATCGAGAAGGTCGATTGAGGATTTTCGTCTGGCTGATTGAATCGCCAATCTTGGGGTCCATTAGTCTATTGTTCATGCAGTGAGCTTTGCTAAATCATGTCCATTTTCTTAATTCGGATGATGAGCATGGATGAGAGGCATGGTATGTAGATCTATCCCCTTTTCTGTTGTTTCTCTTGGTTTCGTCTCTATTTCCATTTCAAGGATTTATTGTGAAGTATTATTTTTTTATCTATTTCGTTTAGTTAATCAACATAGTGATTCAGCCTTTATTTTTATCTAAGCATTTATTTTTATCTAATCGATGATACGATGGTTTTTAAAACAAAACTTCACTAACATGGGACATTAAACGTTGAACAAAACTGGAGAGAAATAAAGTTTTTGTTGTTTTGGAAATGTTTTGGCCCAGTTTGAGACATTAAACATTGAACATTGAACAAAACTTCACAGTTTGCATGATTATTCAAGTGAGGTCATGTGACCCGTAAAATACTAACATGAGAGAAGTATCCAAAACAAAATCATTTTTTGTTGTTTCCCTTGATCATTTCCTGAATATTAAGAAACTGTCATTGATTATTAATAAACAAACCTCAAAGATTTTACTTGGTTGTATTTAATCATTAGTTTGTATCCCACTTATGATTTAATATTTTACTATATGCAATCTTTATAAAATATCTTTTTTAATAGGATTGTCAAAAGCTTATTATGAATATATTACTCTAAATTTTAAGGTTTATTACGAATATATTACTCTAGATTTTAAGGGTTTTATGGAGAAACACAGACTCATATTTGTGGTGTGAACATCAGTCATTTGTCAAAAAGCCCAAAATAGCACAGCTTACTTCAAGCTAAAGAGATGTACTTATTGCCGAGGAGCAATTGCTCCAGCGGTGTCTCTCCCCGCTTCCTTTTGGAAGCCGTAGGATCGAGCCCTTGTGCCAGCATTTTACCGTTTTCTGCTGAATAAAAAAACGGAGGTACTCATTGATGTATTTCACATTATTATTCTGTTCAAAACCTTTTGTATTTATACCCTAAAAATTTGTTGCTTTATTATGCAGTGTGGAAGAGTGGTTATCATGCAAGAATACAGCTCTGATTATTTTGCAAGAATACAGCTTATCAATAGTATAAAAATAAAAATAATACTCATAAGCACCAATTTGTTGTTTGATTTGTATATGTGAATTTTCTTGGGTAAATTACGCAAAACACATCTATAGTTTCAGGGGACTGAAACTGATATCCAATGTATTTTCAACATCTACAATTATCTAATGGCATGTTACAGAGTTAAAGTTAATTTTACGGGTCACATGACCTCAGTTCAATGCTAATTTTAATGAGGTTGAATTTGTTGTTTTATCAATACATCCCTTTTGATTTTTTTGTTAATAATTTTTGGTTTTCTACATTAAATCCTTTATAAGATTTTATTTTTACGTTGAATATGTTATAGGTTGTTGTAATTTACGGGAGGCTGCTAAGGGATATCAAAATGCTGAAGTGAAACACAGGGAAATGGTTGCATAATAATAGATTGTGGAAGTCTGGAGTATGAGAGGCAGGAAACATGCATTTGTGTTATGCAGTCTCAGTATTGTGATGCAAATAAAGATGCAAACGAGGGGTTTGAGCATTGATGTAGTACCTCAATGTGCGGTATGCAGGGAAAATCATGTGTGTTATTTCTGTACATACTACCATTTCATGATATATAAGGATTAAAATTAGATAGTAAAGGATTAACGTATTCTATTTCTCAATGCATGGCTTATTGTAGAGCTTATTATGTACGATTCATATGCATTGGATTTGTATGTTTACTCTCTTTGTTGTGTATCATGTCACGGTTTGTTGATCTTATCCATTGTCGATACACATCTACCTTTGAAACCAGCACCAACGGTTGTGATTACTTGATCGATCTACAGTATGGCAACATGTTTATGCCTGTTGAGTAGGTCTAATCCCAAAATATTGAAACCCTTTTGTGCACAGTTTTGAGGTTTCATTTGACCAAACCTGTATCTGATACTGAGTCATGGAGCCTTCAACTAGATTTGATGTTGATGCTTTTGGTTCTTAATCCTATTAAAGTGTGGGATATTTGTTCTATTCTACCAGCATTGAGTTTCAAGCTTCCAATATGACGTGGCTGACTGAGATTGACCACTAAATCGATGGTTTTGTCGGGGGCTGAGTCAGATTTTCATTACCTGTGGCCGACTGCTACTTTCTTTATTCTTCAGACATTGAGTTTCAAGTTTCATTTTAGACTGAATGGATCAAAGTTCGTATATATTTCATAAATTAGAGTAGTATGCTTTTATGATGATATGAATACCTTTTTTAATCAGAAAGGAAAACACGAACATTCTCTAGAAGTAGATTATTATTGTTCATAAGCGATGATAGTTCTCCAATTCCATCATTCAAAATTCATCCCATATCCAGTTACCACTAATCCTTAGGCTCTGTAAACATACTGCTATGCAGGATCATGTTGAAGGATATCATGAAATTTATGCAAAAACAAAGACATTCTTCTTCATCACAATTGTTGAATGTGATGCTGAGTTTTATGTGAAGGTGGATGATGATGTTCATGTCAATTTAGGTGGGTCTACTATGTTTCATTCTATATGGAAGGCCTGAATGATATTTTTGGTGTAGCAATGAATGAAATATGGTAAGTAAATCAATTAGTATAAGCGGTGCTGACGGTGGTGGTTATGCTCATGTCGATGGTGGTGCAAGTATGCTAACCACAACTCTTTTGTGACACAGATCGAAGCCCAGAGCCTACATGGTTTGCATGAAGTCTGGTCCAGTTCTTTTTTGACAAGTAATCTTCATTTCTCTTAAAAAGTATCAAATTATTTATTGTTTGTGTCAATGTGCTATCACGTGTGAAAGTTTTCTGAATTATGATCTTTTTCAATCAAACATGAATGTTAAGTATGTTTCCATGGTGGTCTTAATTTTTCTGCAACATGGTGGTCTTAATTTTTCTGACAAACAACATGTTTCCATGGTGTTTTTTGACAGAATACTCTCCTTTAGCATGTTTCCATGACACCATGGTGTTAATTTTTGATATGATGTCACATAGTTTTAATTTCTAACAAACACCATGTTTCTAGATTGGGCTAGGCATTTGCCAAACATCCCTACACATCAAAATTCCATTGGTCAAATAGTGGTCTTAATTTTTGACAAAAATCGAGATATGTTTGGCAGACAAGTAAGCAATGCAGTAATTCGGCCTAGGCATGGATTTTTATGTGTTTTTGTAAACCTCTTATTGCATGGCTAGCCCGAATTACCATGTCATATATTTGGACTTTAGCAATCCTAGCTTTCTAACTATTGAGTTTATTATCTTATCAGTCCTGCACTAATAAATGATATAAAACTGAAAAGTAATTCTCTTTTTGATTGTTAAAAAGTTTAATCAGATAGGTGTTTGTTTATGAACCTGTTGGATTTGATCAACACTGTGTAGTGCTGAAACCCACACCAATGCAAATTTTGTACTTTGTATTGAGTTTTGATTTATAGTTGTTAGTCTTCATGCCAATGGTTCAATTTTCCAACCGCTTACCGACTGAATTTCAGCCTACCTTAATGAAGTCCTAAAATAGACTACTACTTGGATATAATGCAACAGATACATAGAGGTGTATATTTTTTTGCTGTGGCATTGATAAAGTTATAAATAGCTTTGTCAATAAAAATGACAGGAACCAGTGAGCTCGATTCAATGAGATGAAATGTTATTTTTTCAACTGTACATAATAAGTAGTAGTATAGTTGTATAAAGGAAAAATAGTAAAAAATCCATGCTTATGTAACATTATATCAATTCAACTTTTAATCACATCAAACAACTCCTTAATAGGATGGGGTATCACATAGTTCGCAGTATTGTAAAATGCATACATGTTACAATCTATTATAAATTCAGTGACCCAGTTGAAACTGTATGGCTAATACTGCTCCTTTTGTTTGTATTTGGATCTGCAATATTTCTGATTTTCTTGGTTTCTTGAATATTTTGCCAGTTTGGTGAGTTTTTATGATAAACATGATACCGCAAGTAGATCGGGGATTGCGAGGTGGTGGATCTACGATATTGTCAACCTAATGGGAGTGTTGGGATACGATCTTGCTTTTTTTCTTCAAGTTTTCAGGTTCTTCCATGAAAGAGATAAATTATTTAGTTTTTGAACAGCAAGGCACTTAAATGAGTTACAGCTTTTTTGTGTGAAAATGAGTTGCAACTATTTAAACTTGAACTGACGAGTTTAATTATCTGATATGATCATGAGAAAATAGATCTATTTCTTTCTCAGGAAGTTGAGTCAAAATTTGATTTGTTTTTTATTATTTTTGTTTCTTTCTTAGGAATCTTATATGAGACTTTGGGCTAGAGTTCAATTATGATGGGGGTTCTCTGCAATTATGTTTTTGAGACTTTAATGGTTGTTTATGATTTGTGATTTATGTATGTGCTCATTTTTACTTGCAATGGAATCCAATTCGAACTCTTTAAAACTAATCTCTGTTGCTGGTGCAATCTTTTAATAAAACTAATCTCTCTTTGTTAATAAGCAAATGTTATACGAAACCGTGTTCTTGCATGAGTGCATCCATTTATATGAAATGGACTATTGGCAAAGATGTAACAGATGTGTGTCGAGTTTCATACAGGTGCATAATATTCATCGATTTTCTCCTTTTCATTGTGAGGAAACCTTTTCTTTTGTCAAATGCTGCCGTTTAAGACAAAGTCTATTGCCTCATCCTTGACCAGGATTCAGAATATGATCGTTAATTAATCCTCTGTTGTTTTGTTGTTTTGCTGTTTTGCTTCCCAGGTGTTCATTCAGTTAGCTGGAAATGTTGATTCATTCCAGTTAGCTTAAATATGAAATGTGAAATGTTCATTCCTTCAGTTAGCTAGAAATGTTCATTCATCCCAGATGTTCACTCAGCATGTTCATTATATTAACAGCATTAATTAATAATTAGCATGTTCATTCATTCATTCAGTTAGCATACTCATCATCGGTAATTAATACTCATCATGTTCATTCATATTTAAGCTAACTAGAAGTGTGAAATGTGAAAAAAACAACATGAGCTTTCAAAAAGGAAAAAACATACTCATAACTAGAAATGTGAAAGCTCATGTTGAGTATGTTTTCCCTTTTGTTGTCCATCTCCTTTTTGAGTTTTCATGTGTTTATCTTTCTAATGCTCTGTCCTTTTTGTGCTTGCAGGTTTGGTGCTACAATGGATCATTTTGAAATCATTTTGTTTTGATTTTCTTTTATGTGAAGGGTAGTAGCTAGCATTTAATTGTATGGGTTTTTGATGTAATACAATGGATGATTGCATGGAAAACGCTTTTAATGAGAATTACTGAATATTCAGAACCATTCTTTTATGGAGTTTGTATTCACTTGAACAAATTTTTTCCTATATTTTAATTGTTTTATCTACCATGAACTCAGATGTCTATCACTTATTATTCTTCTAATAACTCGAATTTCATTTCACAAACGAAGGACTACTGTGGTTTGCAAATTTTTATAAAATTAGGTGATCATAAGCTGGCGATGTTTTAGGGGAGAAACCAGAATAATTTTACAAAGCATCGAGGGTAACCAAGCAGCCTTGACATTGTCCCAAGACATAAGAACATTACCACTCGAGACAACCACATCAAGAGATTTTTAGTATGAAAGCATGAATATGAATTAAGGAATAGTAGCAATGTGCAAGCATGATAGGATGTTAAAAAGAGATCGGATTGATTGTTGATTTATACATGTGTGAATATATTCAACAAATGGGGGGAAATAGGAGGGGTCTAATAGATTGATATGGGTAATAGCAACGATTCAGTTGTCTGGATATATTGATATGTGTGATAATAAAATGGATGAACTAATTCTATTTCGGCGTCATGTCTGGAATTAAAATTTTTAATGTAGGCACTATATCTAAACTAATTGGATGATTGATTATTAATAATAGACTATAGGTGTACTTGCCTAGGTTAGATGACCCATCGTCACACGCCTTTGAGCTTTGCTCAAGGGACACATTCAAGACACAAGGGCCATTTGGGTACGTGATATACTACATGCACTTGCGTCGAGACAGATGTTTCATTCTGTGTCTTACTACAACACGCTACTTTCGATTGCAGTGTGGTACAACTTTAATCAGTGCCCCAGAAACACGGCTGCTGCCAATGCAATCGAGGCTGTTGGTAGCAGTCACTTCTTATAGATGTTGAGCAGAATCGGTGGGTACGTCCATATATTGTGCTTTAATTATTGATGTTTGTCTAAAATTAGGGGATCCAAGATTTTAAGAGATGAATAACTAAATTTGGTGGCACTAAATTTTGGGAGAAACTAAGTTATTTGGGATGAGCAAAATTTTCTGGGATGAGCAAAATTTATAAGGGAACTAAACTTTTGAGGGGGGAATATCTTAAATGAACCGTGCCCTATGGGCACGGGTTATGACTAGTATATATATATATCTTTTTATTCTTTACATGTCACTTGAGTTCGTCCCTTGCAGCTACTCATACCGCATCTATTCCCAAAAATCCATTACAAAAAGAAAAGTTAGCTTCAGACAGTTCAAAAAGCCAAAAAGGAGCCAAAAACCAAAAATACATATCATATAGCTCCTATAAAAATCCAGAAAGAAAAATGAGAACAAAAAAGAAAAAGAAAAATATTTCCCTATCTCATTATTGGAGCCACAAACATACTTGGGAAAACCAAGGCAAAATTTCCAATTTCCCCTATCCTTTTACTTTAGATGTGATGCCTTAAGCTAAGCTTGGGGGGTGAATTCATTTGACCATAACAGTGAGTACGCCATTAGAGTGGAGAGGTACACGAATGGGAAAGTTTGATAATGCTGAAACTTAGCAAAATACTTTAGTTATGGAGATTTCTTATGATTCGATATAAATATATGAATGCCATGATTTATTCCATTCTCCATTGCATGCTTGGTGTGATTCTTATATGCTTCTGTTATAACTCTTGATTGAAAGGTGCAACGCCAATGATCTGCATATTAAATTTTATGAATTGCATGAAGTGGATATGAGCTGATTGCATGAATTTAGATCGTTCCTTTTGTTGTTCTTGAAAGCTTGTAAGTACCATGTTTAAGTAAGATATAAATGTAATGAATAGGACCCATTGGGGCTATTGGGTATCCACCCACATGAGTAACCAATATGAATACTATATAAAGGGGGCTAAGGGTTTCCTAGCCTCAACCTTCTCCAAACCTGTTTCTACTTCACAACACGTTATCAGCACGATCACGCTCGTTGGAAAAGGCGATGACGCTCGAGGAAGGAGATCCATCAATCGCTCAGTTTTAAGAAGATCGTAATCTTCTCAACGAGGAGCGTAAAGGGCATCCTTCATCAACCATCGTCTAGATTCCTCGTTGAATCTAGAGGTAAATCCTCAAAATTTTTAGATCTTAACTTGCTTTTCCAGTAGATCTGCATGTTTTAAGATCAATCTAGAGATCAAAATCGTATTTTTTACTTAGATCTGCATGTCTATTATCAATAAAAAATCGTATTTTTACTTAGATCTGCATGTCTATTATCAATAAAAATCGATTTTTATTTAGATCTGCATGTCAAAAAGCTGTAAAAAATCGAATTTTTTAGATCTGAATGTCTAAAAATCTGTCTATTAATATATATATATATAATACTTTTCACGATCCACGGCCTGCCGCGCCCAAAGGGCACGCATGTCGCGCCTGCAAGGGCGCGACGGCGACGGACTGGCCGCGCCTGCAAGGGCGCGGCCTGCCGCGCCCTGCAGGCGCCGCCGGCCGCCTGACCACGGCGGCGGCGCCCTGCAGGCGCCACCGGCCGCCATGGCCACGGCGGCCGCGCCTACAGGCGCGGCCAGCCGCCGCGGCCGCCGCAATCCCCCCTTCCCCTAGGGTTTTTCGAAACCCTAGCCATAATGGGCTAATTTTGGGGAGGCCCATTAACCCAATTTAGTTGTTTTCATGGCCCAAAAGGTCTGGAAATTAGCCAAATTTTTACAAAAATTTCTTTTTGAATTATTTTGGCCTCAAAAGCCCAATAATTAAATAAATTTAAAATTGTGATATGGTTGGAGGGAAAGATAAATAAAAAAAGAAAAAAATTTGGATCATGACTAATTTTTTTAAGCACGCATTTCACCTTTTTAGTTTATTTATTAATCTTTATATGCATGTAATATGATTATCTACGTGGTTGTATATCCTTAATATATTATCTGCGTGGATGTGCTATTAGGCTATGATTTTATTAATCTTGTCTTTTCTGATTAATTATCTGCGTAAATCATCACCGCATTTCGTTTGGATTATTTGATTAGTATTAAACGAAAAGTTTTCTCTCCATTTTTAATGCTAGTGATGTCACATACATTTCATTTCCCGTTGCATGATTTAACATTTAATATTATTAAATGTCTGTGATAATTAAATGCATGTGTAGAAAATTATATGCCTGCCGCATATTTAATGATTTCTGTGATGTACATTTTTATTTAGCATGCTAAAATCAGATATAGTTTAATGCATGTAGCAAAACTATATATCTGCGATGAGATTATTTAAATGCCTGCAACATATAAATAGCATGTGTATACATCATACTTGTTTCAATTCAGGTTAATTGCGCATAACTTTTATAGGCTTTATATTTATGATGAGCTCAGGATATGACGATATTTATGACAATAAGCCAATTATGATTTCAAAAAGTTTAACATCATATCCTCTTTGACAAAATGAACCTGACGTTCAAAATCAAATCAAAAATCAACACCCTTTCACCCTAATAAAATAAACATTAACAAATACGACGGACTATGCGAAAACCATTTATGCGATCTTTTAAAGATACGCATTTTGCGGTATATAGACCTCTCATACTTATTGTCTATATAATCAAATATTGACACCAGCAGTTGTCATAACACCGCTAAACTCTTTTAGAGTCATCTCACTTTACAATGTATGATTCTTGAATCTAACCCTTACTTTTAAGTGTACGCCCGAAGTCGTGACTTAGTAGATAAGTGAGAAATTATAAATTTCGTAGCCACGTATTTGTTTCCCCTCTGAGCATGATAAACTATCCACATAAAATTTGAACGAGTGAAGAAAATGGCCTGAAGCCATACTCGAGCATTCAAATAGACTTTTAAAAGTCTCTAATTAATTAGAAAAGTGGAAGTATACAATAATTTGCTCAAACCCCTGCTTATGTCTTCTTAGTAAGACTAATTTTCATTTTCCTTTATAAATAAGGAAAACTTAAAACAGGGGAAGTCTTGAATAAAATGAGAAAGTGAAGATATGATATACCTCGACATGGAGTAAGCAATGGCAAACCAATATCAGACCAAGAGTTCTGATAAGAGCCATAATGTTTTTGCAAACATGAATGTGCATTAACTTATGTCATATAAAAGTACATACATATCTAGTCTAAACGACGAAATTCAAATTGACCTTATGTATATTTAGCTACTCCCCGAGGACAAATAAACTTTGAAATCAATTTTAATCTGTTGTCATAACATAAGTCTTAATGAGCATAATTATAGTTGTATGTTTTCAAGAGCACACATCACACTATGTCACTTGTTGACTTAACAAAATTATCAGTATTATTCTCTTGCAGTTTTAATACATTTTATTTTACTGCGAATGATTTGCTATCTTGAATGCCCCTAAAAATAAAATGAGGATGACATATACTCTCTGAAACTTATACATTTTCAAAGGATATTCATCAAAACGAAATCCCTAATGACTCAAGAAATAAATGAAGCCTGAAGCTTTGTCCCATAATGATCCGCACAACAGTCAATGTGAAGATGTAATCCTTCACAGTTTGAACACAGTTCAACTATTACCGGACAAAATTAACTTGAACATTTTAATGGTCTTTTCAAAAGTCCCACATAAATTCAAAAAAGAGGAATTAATTTGGAACACCAGAAGTGTCCAGAATCGACTAACTTTGGATCGATATCACCCTGTATTGATGATGCAAGACATCATCAACCAGACGAACCCAAAGATTCTTCAAAAAAGGTGAAACTTTCATTGTCCCATTCAAAAGGGAAAAATGATTATGAGATCATCTCCATTCACATGGACATTGACTCTCATCACTTCCTCAAACGAATTTAAAATGATATACTATCATCATTAAAGATAATGAAGACCTTTAGGTCTCTTGAGAGTATTTAAGGGATATAAATAGGCTTTGTCCACTCCCTTAATAGGACTGATGATGTACCTTTGGTGTACTCATCAATATATCCTCTAAAATGGTCATTATCCAACCACATTTTTCAAAAATGGTGGTAACATTGGATAAAAATGGGAAATCATAAATAATTAGCAACAGTGGTTGCGTACACCCAGCTAAACACACCATTAGAACTTTTTTATATGAGTCTGATCAACTCCATATAAACATTTTCTAAGAATGGGTTTAGCGCACATCTTAAAGATGGTACGTCTGCAACGCTGTGTTCGTGTTCCTGAAGCAACACTACATAAACCGTCATGATGCCATAAAGAGAACACATTCATCAGGACTAACGAATTTTGATGAATAGATTCCAAAATCTCATATGAGTAAGGCATTAGTACACATCTTATAGATTGTGTGTTGATGGTAATAAGGATTCTGAATATCCTTCAATTCCCTATTTGGTTCAAATCATCTATAAGCCTGAAGCTCAAATTGACCATTTAAAAAGTAAATACATATGATCTGATTAAAATCAGACTGACAATTAAATATTGTCAAAATTTTCACATCACTGCTACTAAAAATCCAGCTAGGATTGACATACCAAATATAATGGATGCAATCCACCAGTAGCAGAACTGGATGTCCTTAAGAGATAAGAGGACATACCACTAGGCTCCAAAAAGAGAGATCTACTCCTGTAGACCAAAAAACAATACCACCACAGGAAAGTGAGCTCAAATCTAGAACCTTATTGCAACTTGGTTGCTAAGGACCCATTCTGGATCTGTCCATATTCTTTACCCGTCCCAGAACCTTCACTTCTTTAACGCGTCGTGAAGGATACACCTCTGGGAGAAATCAAATGACTATAGTACGTACGGGGTGAGTTTTTGGGCAAGAAAGAACACATTTTGTCGACAAATTCTCTCATATTTCATTTTGCCAGTTAAATATAAGACATCGTTTCCACAACTCTGCTTTGCCTGAAGCAAACATAGAGATTTGGCCAACTTATAATAATGTGGAATGAGGCAATAATAAGGTGAGCTGGACTAACTTATGAAATATGGGGTGTACGGACCTGAAGTCCTGATATCAAAAATGATATCAAATCATGTGGGATAACTGAGTATTGTAGGAGAATTATAATAAAATCGTTAGCTATTAGCATTTTAATTTGCTATAGCTTTAGAGGTATAAATCGCTCAAACCAGGAAGTAATCAAGTAAGATGAGCTGAACTTACTTACAAGATGAATCTGATGCATCGACTAGTTTATGTCAAGGCGTAACCCAACGAATGGAAAAAAGATGGAATTTTTTGTTGATGTTGCTATTGGATGTGACAACATTACCGATAAAATTTCTTCAACTGCATGTATAAATTTTTTCTTTACTTTCCTTTCTTTTTGGGACATATATTAATTATATGATTAAATGAAAGACAACCTAGACAGAGATCCTTAAAGGACTCATACTAAAAGGTTGTTGTTTGCACCTCTTAAAAACAGTATTGTTCTTAAGAGAGCAAATTAAAAGAATTAAGATTATTTTGATAACTTAAAATATTATCGGATCTCCTGAAGAGAAAATACCGAAATATCTGTTAAAGCCTATCTATCAGATATGATATGATATGAAAGTCCTAGCTAGGCATAAATTCTTGGCTTACAGAATACAATCATCCTGAAGATGAACAATCATCCTGAAGATGAACTATCATCCTGAAGATGACATTAATCATCCTGAAGATGAACAATCATCCTGAAGATGAACCATTATCCTGAAGATGACATTAATCATCCTGAAGATGAACAATCATCCTGAAGATAAACCATCATCCTGAACATGACATTAATCATCCTGAAGATGAACAATCATCCTGAAGATGAACTATTATCCTGGAAATGAACTATCATCCTGAAGATGACATTAATTAATCATCCCGAAGATGACATTAATTAATCATCCCGAAGATGAAAACTTCATACAATGAAGATTAATGAAGAAACATTAAAATCATTCCCCACTAAATAGACCTATTTGGTTGTATGGATATACATTAAAAGACCCCTTTCCATTAGCTGGAAGAGGGGAAGAATATACAAGGTCCAGAAGTACCTTAAGTGTCTTTGAAACACTCTTTTACCTGGCCAACTGCATGCGTCTCTTTTGAGCGTTAGCAGTATAGCTATTAGCCAGGTACAGTGCAGTGCCTGCAGCGCACCACTGGACCAGAGATATGTAGCTTCTGCGCTATCTCCAAGGGTCGAGGAAAAATCCTCCATGTTAAATGTATTTGCATATGCAGGTTACAGATCATCGTGATGAATAGTATAAAAGGGACGTCCACCTCCTGAAGATCTACACAGAATCCTCCCAAGTCTACATCCTCCTACCATCCCGAGAAGCTCATCATGCAAGAAGCAGTTCAAGAATATACAAAGCCTGGTCCTGAAGTACCTCGTAGACAATGACGATTGAGACGTGGCACTGTCTACCATGTCTGCAGCGCTCCTTGAGTTTCAGCTATTGCCTTTGAAACCTGTATAGATGAGTGATGTTTGTACTTTACATTTGCTTTCGGAATGTTGTAGATGAGATGGATGTATAGACGCATAGGAGACTAATGTATAGATATATAGGATATCTGCAAGCTTGAAGCTTGATCAGATAATGGGGAGTCAACTGTAGAGTTGCACTCTTTTTCCTTAGCTAGTGGTTTTTCCCACAGGGTTTTCCATAGTCAAGGTTTTAATGAGGCAACCACATTGACTCTGGATCCAGAAGTATCCACCCCTCGATACATCCCCAAATCAGGGGAAGTTATGGAGTGTTATACTCTTTTCCCTTCGCTATCGGTTTTTTCCCACATGGTTTTCCATAGCTAAGGGTTTTTAACGATGCAGTTACCCCTAACTTGGATCTAGAAGTATCCACCCTTTAAGATACTTATTAGTACTAATGAATCATTCAGTATTCATAAGTAGAGTATACCACGTTGGTTGGAAAAGGGGAAGTGTTATGAATAGGACCCATTGGGCCTATTGGGTATCCACCCACATGAGTAACCAATATGAATACTATATAAAGGGGGCTAAGGGTTTCCTAGCCTCAACCTTCTCCAAACCTGTTTCTACTTCACAACAATGAAATCTTTATAGCATGTGATTCGTATTTTTCGAGTTATCGTGATGTGTAGCTTATGGCTTGAGATCTGAGAGAATAATCTAACAACCCCTTCCACTTCGTATTCTTTTTCGTTTTCTTATTTTTACCTCCCAGTGAGCTTCGTATTCGTCTTCCTCGAGGACAAGTAAGAGGTAAGCTTGGGGGATTTTGATATGCTCCTACTTTACATGATTTATCGCATATTTTCATGACACATTTCATCCCCCTCTCCATCCCCATTTTATACACTTTTACGCTATTATTTGGAACAATATGACTTTCGGAGCGTTTATGCCCATTTCAGGGACTTGGAGCGATATTGGAGCAATTTGGAGTCAATAAGACGATCGGCGACGTGAGAGCACTAAGAAGACTCATGATGACATGCTTGAGGTGCCAAAGAAGAAGACTAAAGGAAGAAAGGAGGAAGAGAAAGAGAAAGGAGAAGCCAAGAAGCAAGCGAGTCAGTTTCCCAAGCGACTCGATCGAGTAGCAACAGCTACTCGGCCGAGCTGATAGGCAGAGTTCGCAAGGAAACGGCTACACCCTACTTGACCGAGTAGGGTGGCTACTCAGTCGAGCTAAACCAATTTCCAAAGAAGCATATTGAAGCTAAAGCAGTAACTCATTGCAGCTCGACTGAGCATGAAGGCTACTCGGTCGAGTAAGGCAAGCACGCAGATTTTTAGATAGCCTCTCACGCTTTTGAGATCTGCTATCATTCCAGTTGGCAAAGTATTTTTCTCATATTCTTTATGGATAGTAGACTTCATGACGGTTCCAAAGCCGCCAAGAACATGTCAATAGGAGGTCGGATGAAATCTGGAGAATTTCTACAAGTTGACGCTGCAGTGCTGAAATCTATACTCGACCCGAGCAGCAAGGCTACTTGAACGAGCAGCATACCTACTCGGCCGAGCTGCAGGGAATTGGAGAAAACAGGCAAAAACAGGCCCTGGAAATCAAATTCGACTCGACCGGGTAGGGGCTACTCGATCGAGCACGCTGGGGCCCAGAACTTAATTTGCGGCCAGAATTGATCTTGGGCACGAATTTCAGAGGGTTTCTTAGCTTATTTGCTAGGGGTTTGAGGGGACTATATATATGGATTGTAGCCGTTATTAGAGGGGAGTTTTGGGGAGAGGTTATATCTTATTTTCTTTGGAGCTCTTGGAGACTTTTTTAGGAGTTAGGCCATGCCATAGGCCCATCCTCTTGTATCAAGCTAAGTATTCTATCTCTTTAATTCTATTTTAATTCTTCTTATTGTTTTTCTATGATGCTAGCAATGATCTCTATTGTTTTCATAATGTTTGCTATGCTTGAGTAGTCCTATCTAGGGCTAAAGGATTAGCCTATGGAGTTTAGGATTGAGATGCAAAGTTGGGATTTTTAGGTTGCGTTGGTATGAAAGGGAAGTATTTTGGTTGATCTTGCAAAGTTTGTAGGAGAACTCGTACTGAGATCGTGCCCACGGTTGGTGGAATCGATTGGCTTAAGGAGTATCCAATAGGCTTAATTAGGGAGTTGTGGATTCAATTGGGACACGTGACCATGCCCGGCTCGTGCCTTGATAGGATCCACCAACGAACTATATTACTAATTGACGGCTACCGCTATAGTGTCAATGAGAGCCACCAAAATACATCTCAACTCTAACCCATGAGAGTGGCGTGAGTTGAGATCATTCTGACCACGAGAGTGGAATGAATATTGTCGATTCTTAATGCATGTATCGTGTGCGCCTGTCGCGAGAGCGGGGTTAATACGATACGTTAGATTCATGGTGCTTAGAGCCATGAATTCCATATCTTAGATGCGACAATCCCTAATAAAGCCAATGCAACGTAAGAGTCTTAACCTAGCACCGACATCCGACGATCCTAGTGGTGAGTCCTAAAGCCCTAGTCTTTTATTCCTTTCTTTATGGAGTTCCTTGTTTGTGACGTTGAGTGACACGACTTTCGCATCCATCACCATCACGACGCTCCATAATCCATATCCACCAATAAATCTGCAATTCTAACTCAACCTAGGAGTAGATAGGTAGTATAGCACCGTTTCCCCGTGTTCGATACCCGCTTGCCACTATACCGTGCGCTTGCGGTAAAACGACATCGTTTCGGAGTTAATTCTGTGCCGATCAATAAGCGCACCTAGGCAAGAGTTGAACTTAATGGTCACATATTATACTCTCCGACTTGAGTCACGTAGTTCTAGTGTAGCTATTACTTGCACGATTACCTCTACTTTACGCATTGTACGCACCTTACCTACTACACCTGTGCAGTCACCAGTACTTTACTTGTCGTACTTATAGCTACAGCGGTAGCATGCTTTACTTGCTTTGCCTGCTTTACACTTGCACCATCACAGTACAGTTCGTTGTCTTCTTTCAGTTCTGTTTACCTTTACTACTCAGTTTTGTACGCCTTGTCACAGTTGTTGCTCAGTACTTTACTGTTCGCTCTGGTTTGCTTGTACGTAGTTACTTTTGTCACCTGCTTTAGCCATACTTGTGCACTGCTTCGTTTCTATGTTTAGAATTATTGTGACTTACCTACGGTTCCATTTATGGCACCGACAGATGAAGAACAGATCGAAGAAGCCGCCCCTGAGTTTGAGGAGCCAGAGTTTGACCCAAAGACTGTAGATTTCTAGTTCCATGAGTTGGCGTGCGTATTATATGCTATTATGTATTTCCTTTCTGCACTTCCTTTCTGTATTTCATTTCATGTAGTTGGTGAGAGAGTGTTGTTTGTTGTTGTATTTTAAATCTGGACTGTAATAATGTATGCTGGTTTGAGTATTGGTACATCTCTATATTGTAACTATATTGATTTCACTAGTAAACTATAGACCTGCAAATAAAATCAAATAAGTAATGGACCCCAAGAGCGGGTCGTTACAAGTTTGGTGGCCCTTGCAAGTCTGCACAAAATACCTCGTGAACAATATAGTAAAATCAGGATATATTGTATACGATACTCAATGAAGCTGACATTTTCATATGTATGTAGGTGTGACACTCAAACGATGGACAGAAACACTTCTGAGAGTCCCAACGGAGCTGATCCGTCTGGAGCTAGCAACCAAACCAACAACGGACCACCACCTACTGTGCATCAAATTTTTGATGTCGCATTACGAGAGATGGTTCAAGCTATACGAGGAGAACAAAAGCACGGAGGAGGAATACAACAATTCAGGTCGCTCCGCCCAAAGCCTTGGAATAGTTTGGACGGTCCTCTGAAGGCCGAAGAGTGGCTGCGAAGCACTGAGGATGACTTAAGAGTAGCTCAGATCGTGGAATACGCATGGGTGGACACTGCCAAATCGCAACTGACTGACGGAGCTAGGATTTGGTGGAACTCAGCTGAACGTCGCCTGTAATGACCAATCAAATGGGTAACATTCACCGATCACTTCAACACCCAGTACTTCTCACCCGAAGCACAGATGGAACTGCAAGCTCAGTTCGTAGGGTTGAAGCAAGGTTCCATGTCAGTGGAACAATATGATGCTCAATTCACTATGTTAAGCCGATTTTCTCCAGGGATGGTTGACACCCCTCTGACTTGAGCTCAATGTTTCAAGCAAGGACTAAACATAGAGATTCGACGGAACCTGGTCAGACGCCAGCTCTGTACACATACTGAGGTGCTAGCTGCAGCTCGTGAGCACGAGTTCATCGAAAGAGAAGAAAGGCCAGAGATAGCTGCCCCTCCCAGAAGGCCACTACCTCCATCCTCTGCCAATGGATCCAAGACCTCCATCCAACTAGATGTACAGGCCCACCCAGCGGACTCAATTCAAGAGACATGCTCCACCACCACGTCCGGTGTGTCATCATTGTGGAAAGCCAGGACACTTCCGATCCGAATGTCGATCATATCTGAACCTTTGCCTGATCTATGGGTCGAAGGACCATGGCGCAATGGATTCTCCAAGGAGGCCACCACCTCCTAACTCTGCTCCGACTAATGCCCATGCTATGAACTCTCCACAATGACCACCTCCTCCTCCTCTGCAACGACAGCCACTTCCTCCTCAACAGCAGCAAGCATGACAACAGACGACGCCTCCAAGGCACCAAGCTTATACTATGACTATGGAAGAAGCCGAAGCTACGGACCAAGTGATCACAGGTATGAGATATCCCATTCAGTATCATATTCTATTATTATAAATCATAATCTTAAACATGATTCTCGTAACCGTAGGTATCGTCTTAGTAGCTTGTAAACCTGCTCTCTTGTAAACCTGCCTCACTTTATTCGACTCGGGAGCCACACATTGCTTCTTGGTGAGTCGATTCGTCAACACACATGATGTCCCCATTGAACCTCTGACTTCTCGTTGGAAGGTCGACACAGCTGGCGGTTCCCTACCGATAACTAACAGATGCCTTCACTGTTCTGTAGTGATTTGTGGACGTGATCTATTTGCCGACTTCATGGTGATCGAGATGCCAAGTTTTGATGCTGTTCTTGGAATGGATTGGTTAGGGACATTTCATCTACCATTGACTGTCGTTAAAGGAGGGTAGTGTTCGAAATACCCAACCATCCTAAGTTCGAATTCCTCAGTGGAAGCAGATCGGAAGGACCAGTGAAGTTTCAGGCCAGACTTTTAGAGGCAGTGGCGACTACAATGGAAGTCGAGCAAGAGAAACCTGAAGTAGTACGAGAATTCTTGGACTTATTTTCGGACAAACTCTCAGGTTTGCCTCCAGATCGTGGCCTCGAATTTACCATTGATCTTATGCCAGGTGCACAACCGATGTCCAAGGGACCTTATCGCATGGCACCGCCTAAGCTTGAAGAGATTCGGGCTCAGCTGGACGACCTCATACAGAAGGGATGGATACGTCCTAGTGTATCCGCATGGGGTGCCCCTGTGCTACTCGTGAAGAAGAAGGACGGATCCCAGCGCATGTGCATCGACTTCCGCGAGCTGAACAAGATAACGGTGAAGAACAAGTATCCTCTGCATCACTTCGATGACCTTATCGACCAGCTTGGAGGATCGAGCGTATATTCAAAGTTGGACTTGAAGACCGGGTATCATCAAGTGAAGGTAAAGAAGGAGGATGTCTATAAGACCGCTTTTCGGACCAGTATGGAAACTACGAATTCTTAGTGATGCTATTTGGCGTGACTAATGCACCTGCTGTATTTATGAGTCTCATGAACCAGGTTCTGTATAACCATTTAGGCAAGTTCGTAGTTGTCTACATCGACGCCATCCTCATCTACTTGAAGGACGCTCAGGAGCACAGAGAACATCTAAGGAAGATCTTGGAAACTCTGAGACAACACCAACTGTATGCCAAATACAGCAAGTGTGAGTTCTGGCTCGACAAGGTGGCTTTCTTGGGCCACATTGTCTCGGGAGAAGGAATATCTGTTGACCCCGAGAAGGTGGCTGCTATTCGAGACTGGCCGGTCCCTAAAACTGTGACGGAGATTCAAAGTTTCTTGGGACTTGCTGGTTATTACAGACGATTCATCCAAGACTTCTCAAAGATTGCTGGGTCTATGACGTGATTGACGAGAAAGGACATGGTATTCGTTTGGTCGAAGGCTTGTGAAGATGCATTCGAGGAGCTGAAGAGAAGACTGACTTCGGCCCCGATTCTGGTCAATCCAGACAGGACCGGAGGTTTCGAAGTATTTTGTGACGCATCTGGCAAAGGACTTGGGTCTGTGCTGCATCAGCATAGCCAAGTCGTTGCCTATTCATCCAGACAACTAAAGATCCACGAGAAGAACTATCCCACCCATGACCTTAAGTTGGGGGCAATTATCTTTGCCCTAAAGATTTGGAGACACTTCTTGGTGGGCGAGCATGTGAAGATATTTTTGGATCACAAGAGTCTCAAGTACATGTTCACACAGAAGGAGCTCAACATACGACAATGACGATTGATCGAGCTGATGGCGGACTATGATATTGACCTTCAGTATCATCCTGGGAAGGTCAATGTTGTACCAGATGCATTGAGTCGTCTTCCTGCAGTGATGATTCTCACATCACAATGGAGGCTACGATATAAGATACGAGCCACGAAGATGGAAGTCATATTGCCAAGAGTAACGTCTTCGTTACTTAACATTCAGATCTAGTCAAATTTGGTGGACAAGATCAAGGCTGCCCAAGCAGGAGATGAGAAGTTACAAAGGATCAGAGACATGGTGATGGCAGGTCAGAGGCTTGAATTCAAGATCCACAAGGACAGATCTTTACGTTTCGACAACCGCATCTGTGTACCATCTGGAGACGTCAGAGAAGCTCTATTGGAGGAAGCTCACAGTTCTCCATATTCCATTCATACAAGCGGTACCAAGATGTATCAAGACTTGCGACAACACTACTGGTGGCATGGTATGAAAAGAAGCGTCGCACGGAGTGTGTCGAAGTGTATAGTGTGCCAATAGATGAAGACTGAACATCACCGATCTACCGGTTTGTTACAGTCTTTGTCCATTCCAGAATGGAAGTGGCAACACATTACGATGGATTTTGTGATGGGACTGCCCAAGAGTACGAAGCATAACGATGCATTCTGGGTGATCGTTGATCGATTGACCAAGTCAGCGCACTTCATTCCTTTCAGAGTGGGCCAGTCGACTTAAGTGCTTGCCAAGAAGTACATGGAGGAGATAGTGAAGTTGCATGGTGTCCCTATCAGTATTGTTTCAGACAGAGACACTCGATTCACGTCTTACTTTTGGAAGAGATGACAGAAGTGTCTAGGGACCTGCTTAAGCTTTAGTACAGCTTATCATCCGCAGACAGATGGCCAGTCGGAACGCACCATTCAGATCTTGGAGGAAATGTTGCGTGCGTGCATGTTGAATTTTAAAGTATCATGGGAAGACCATCTTCATCTCGTGGAGTTTGCTTAAAACAACAGCTACCAGGCCAGCATTGGTATGTCGCCCTTTGTAGCGCTATATGGTAGGAAGTGGCGTTCTCCTTTGAGTTGGGACGATGTTAGTGATCGAGAGCTCATCGGTCTGGACTTGACTGTCGAAGCAGTGGAAGTAGTCAGGACCATCAGGGAGAAACTACAGTTGGCTCAGGATCGTTACAAGCATTGGGCAGATGCAAAGCGCAGATATTTGGAGTTCCAGCCTGGCGACCATGTGTTTTTGAAGATCTCTCCTAATCGTGGAATGATTCATTTTGGACGAAGATGGAAGCTCAGTCCACGATACATTGGCCCATTTGATATGTTGGAACGAGTAGGCGAAGTGGCCTATCGCCTTGCTTTGCCACCTGCATTGGAGGGAGTACATGATGTCTTTCATGTCTCACAGCTACGACTCTACGTGAGTGATCCTAGTCATGTTGTGGATTACTCTGAGATTGCTATTCGTCTGGATCTATCTTATGAGCATCAACGAGTCAAGATCCTGGATCGACGAAAGAAGACCCTCAAGAATAGAGTTATCAACCTTGTCAGAGTGATGTGGCATCACGACTCGCCTGGAGAATCTACTTGGGAGCGAGAACATGATATGCGAGAACGCTACCCATACCTATTTACATAGTCGAAGAATCTTACTAGTCTCAAGGCACGAAAGCTACGGTGATGTCAATAGTAAGTATTCATAAACATCATCTCTTGTTTTCTTGATGTTATGATATCACATTATATTTCATGTTATTTACAACCTGATTTACTATATTACTATCATTCCATCATTTTATTTGCTTGAGCTTCTTCATGACATAAATTGTCTGTTTCAGGAAGTTCGAGAAATTCCGAGGACGGTATTATTTTAAGAAGGATAGGATGTAATGACCAATATTCATCAATACGATTATTACATATTTCACATATTTTCACATTTTAAAAGTATTTTATAATGGTTGGTCAGAAGTTTTATATCAAAAATGGTTTCAAAATTATTTATAAAAAATATTTTTAAGCATCAAACTAGTTATGATGTATTTCAGTAAGTTCGAGTATCATCAAATACCTCTAAATAATTTTTATAATAAATCATGTTCAATTGTTACTGATTTAGCTGAATGAACTAATTTTCTATATAAACATCATCAAAATGTTTTCAAACTTCTACAGTATGATTCTATGATCATTTAGTGCTCCCCATTTTAATTTCATAATTTTCTGAAATCAAATCGACCTAGAACCCGCATCCCAAATATTTTGGCCTAAAACTAGTATCTTTGTAGCTCAAACCCTGAAATGGATCTCGTATTCACGATCATCGCGACGATACGATCCTGTGGCTATGTTTTCGTAATTTTTCTGAGCCGTATGCGAAAATGGGGTTGTATTCCTCTGTTTTTACTAATTACATCCCCTAATGACTTTTCACTCTTACTAACTAGCCATTTATTAATTACTTTTACCCTAATCCCCCAACCACCCCCCTTTAACACACCAACTGAGCTAGTTGATACCAAAATTCTAGGATTTCAACCATCCCATTCAAATCCCTTTGTCTACCAAAATAACTATGGGTATTAATATACCATCTTACATAACCCCTATATAAACTAACCACCTCACCCTCTCACAGCAATAACCTAGGCTTTCACTCCATCTCTCTCTCTCTCGTTCGAAAACCCCCAAGCCCTCAAGCTCTCCCCTCTCCCCGCACACAACACTCCCTCCCCCCTCTCAGCCGTAGCCTCCCTCCCCTCTCCTTCCCCTCGCCCACCACCGGAGCATTCACCTCGCCGCCGTCGATCGCCCAGCTCCCCGTCGCCCTCTCTCTTGCTCCGAAGACCCGTAAGACCCAGCAACCACCGACGGGCCTTCACCGCCTCTCCTTTAAAGCCCACCGCTGCCTCCTTGCTCCGCCTCGTCGCTGTATCCGAAGACCCAGCAACGCTGCCTCCCCGCTTCGAAGTCCACCACCACCGTTCGCCCTACACCTCCGAGCACTCGAGCCCTGAAGCTCCGCCTTCGACCTCCTCTCCTCAATCTCCCTCCGGCAGTCTTCGCCGTCACCTCCGACCTCCTCCACGACGTACCCCGGAGTTGCCGCTTCCTCCTCCGCCCGTACGCCGTCAGTGAAGGCTACAAACACCACCCCTGAAGCCCCCACTTGAACGCACGTAACACCACCACCGTCGCTGCATACAGCCCCCTGCCCTGACGCTGTCGCACCCACCGCCTCCGCAGAACTCGTCGCCGCCATCTGCCGCAACCCTCGCCTCTCTGGTCGTCGCCCACGTCGACGAACCCCTCACCGCCCCAAGCAACGTACGAATCGAACGGTGAGTTTTATATAACGTATTTTTAAACGAATACATAAATACATATTGTTGGATCTGGATCCTAGCCTAAGGGGGGGTGAATAGGCTAATAAAAAATTCTCGCGCAACCCACGAGAAATCACACGTAGTTATCGCAGCAGCAAGGTAAATAAAAAGCAGACACAGAGTATACACAGCAGATTTACCCTGGTTCGGTCGTCCCAACGACCTACTCCAGCCCCCAAAGCAGAACTAGTATTGAATAGCGCAATAGGTACAAAACCACAAGTTAGAGCACGCTCAGAGCACCCTCTACGTCTCTACACTCGCCAGGCTCTCAGTACCCCCACACACTGTGTTTTCTCTCACTATCAATCCTAGTAACGCTTTCTACCAGCTAGTCCCAAACTAGCTGGGTCCCACTTGTCTAGTCCCAACCAGACAAGTCCCAAAATAGTCCCCAAAGATGTAAAGTTTCCCCTACGAAGATCTACAAACTACTACACAAAATAAAGAACAGTAGAGTTTAGAAAGCTCAGTTTGTGTAGCGGCGTAGTCTTCGTCAATCAGCACGGGCCAAAAGTCATCTGGCAAGTAGTAGTAGTCTCTCGGCAACGGCAACTCAAGTTGCGACAATAAAACTCCTCGCTAGTTGATGGTCACAGCTTGTGGAACAGGTTGCGGCAGGATCAAGATAGTCACCAAGTTGGTTCCCTCAATTTTTTGTGGCTGCCTCCAAAAGAAAACTTGCGCACTGTGCTTTCTTGTGGAAAAAATGTGCTGCCCCTTCTTGAACAATTCGGCTGGTATCAACGGCTCCATGTGCTTCGAAATTTCAAGGGGAGATAAAAAAGAATTGTGCAGCTTGCTTGGGGAATATTCAATGGCCGGCCTTTGTTACTTTTTGTGGCCGCATACCAAACGTGTCTGGTCCCTCCTTTAACTCTTTGTTTAAAAATAATAATCTTTCTCCTTAATCTCTCCAAGAATCTCATGCACAGACTTGGACCTTGAAAGTATATGATTGCTCCTTAAAAGAAAAACACGTTGTCCTTTGATGACCTGCACAAAAAGAAGCCAACTTCAATTTGCTTAAAAAATAGAAATCACAACACTTAATCCAAAAAAACAATTGAAGCCTTTGTTCTTATTGGTTGAACATGGAAGAAAAAAAGGCTTCAGGCTGTATGCTACTTCGTGAGAACTTGTGCATTGAAAAATAAGGCCTCCTTTTTTTGGTTGTTGCTCTTTGATCTGGCATGAAAACATGAGTCCCTTTTGCTTAACAAAAGTTGTTGCCTTGGAACTTGGTTGGAGAAATTCCAATACACATGGGTCCTCTTTTTTTTGACGCAGCTTTGGAAGCTCCTATTTCTTTAATGAAAATAAACAAAGCCCCCCTTCTATGTGATTTTTTGCAGTCAATTCGACAGTCAATTGGAGAGCATGCGGCTTGCCTTTCTTCTCCCTTTGCCTTGTGAACCCAGTCAAAATTTGCGGCTTGCGGCTATGGGATTTTTTCTGACTTTGACTATCAGCAAGGTGTTTTTCAATATAGGGTTACGGTTGTAGAGGATTGTCGTACTCCTTGATGATGGCTTGGCCGGCCTTGGTGTTTTTACACAGGGTGCCTTTTTGTGCCCTTGTTTTTTTTGTTTTGTCCTGCAAAACCACAGCAATAAAATGCATTAGCTTGATCTTTAAAGTTTTGCAAAGGAGAAACAAAGTGCCTCAGCATGGATTAAAGAAAAACTTGGGGATTGGGATTTAAAAAAGTGCGGCTCCCCTGATTAAAAAATCTGTGCGTGGGTTATTGGCCGGCCACACTTTTCTGATTATAGTTGTGCCCTTTTTAGGGTTGCTCCGAGGAGGGTTTATATAGGATTAGGAGGAGATCAATGATGATCAAGGAGAATCCCATGATTAAAGGATTTTTGAGATGTAATAGGATTTGCATTGAAATTTGAATTGAATAAGGATAAGTATGATTGGAATAAATCACAAATTGATTTGACCAAATCCCAAATAGATTCCATCTCCCTCCATATTGACCAAGTCAATTCGCTTTGTGTATAGCACTTTGACTAAGTCCATTAACTGTGTGGATAGCAATTCCTCCACCGGTTGACTAAGTCTTCACTTTGAGAATTTTCCGCTTTGCCATTCCTGAAACACACTAAGCACACACGTTAGATATAACGACACGTTTGTCATCATCAAACCAAGATCCTAGATCGTTGCTCCCAACAATCTCCTCCTTTTGGTGATGACAAACCCATAAAAGATTTGAGCAATGAGTATGGGTGTGTGAAGTGTGTTGAAGGGTGTAATGCAATATGATGTATGGATGAGTCATTCAAGCATTACAAAGCATGCACAACAAATAGTAAATATAAAAGCATGCTCCCCCTTCTCTCAAGCTCCCCCTTCAACATTATTTTTCATGCTCCCCCTTCAACATTCATGCTCCCCCTTCAGCAAATAATACCGACAAATCTTTCTTTTCTTTCTCCCCCTTTGTAATCACCAAAAGTGGATTAATGAAGTCACAAAAATATTCCATGCAAAAATAAACCATTATTAAATGTAGCGTGCAATTTGCATGAGTTTTCCAAGGAATAAACAATTCAAGCTCATGGAATTTCTTAACAAGACTTCTCCACCTTTGTGTAAGTGTAATGATATAAACAATAAAGTACTAAGGGAGATTCAATTTTAGAACAATCAACCAAATCAATCCGCATTTTCCAATTTTTCATGAATATTACTAGGATTGATTTTTCCCACCTCATCAAAGATGAGTTCAAGTTACTGAACCCCAAAACATGGCCTAAAATGACTTTTAAATGTGGGGTGGCATTGCTTGACGAGTTATATACACCAACGCTAATGATTACTCATGTAGCACAAGTTGGATACTCGTGGGTTGTGTATTAGCCATGAAGTGTATCCATTTTTCATACGGAGCAATTTTCATATATATTTTTTTCATTTGCAATTCTTTTGTGCTCAATTTTTATTCATGGCTAAACACTTCATATCCCTTAGAAAATTTCAGAAATTAATCATTCCTACATTCACTTTCCGTTATTCTTCAAAAGAATCTCCAAAAGTACTAAAAAGTCAAATATCGTGAAAGTGCAAATGTAGATGTAGAAGTCAAGTTTAAAACTTATGAGATATGTCATGGCTACTAAAAAGAATAACATCATGTTCATGTAGCTACAACAATAATGAATTGACTTCTACAAGGGATAGATTGATCATTCATACAATACCACTTAAGAGATTCATAAGAGGATAATCAATAAGCACAATTTTTTTTTGGTTTTTCATATTTTTTTTCAGAAATAAAAACATTTAAAAAAACATGCATGCAAGCACACAAATCAAAATAAATCAAGCACACAAACAAATCTATGAAGGTATGCAATGAAATGCAAAGAGGGGTAAAAATTATACCTTCTCGTCGCTTTTTGACGAAGGAGCTAAAAGAATGAGACATTGAATTTAACGCTCCTCGCCAAAACTCCATCACACCTACATGAAAGGTGTTAAGTGTGACATTGGAATCCAACAAGGTCCACTAGTGTTAGCCAATATAGTTTTAAGAACCCACACTTGTTTAAACTTGATATTTGTGTTCCTAAATTTACAATAATATGAAGTGTGGCCTACACTATCACAAGTAAAGCACTTTGCATATTTGTTCTTTGCAATAGAGGGTGCATTGTGGAATTTCTTGAATTTTGGCTTTTCGACATTTTTCAAACCAAATCCAAGTCCTCTTCTGTTATTGCCATATAGTTGATTCTCTAAAATAGTATCCAACGATTGTTTTCCCATAGAGAATTTCTTAATGGCCAATTCAAGATTAGAGACTTTGGATTTCAATAATTTATTTTCTTCCACAAGCAATGTGCATTTACTTATAAAAGCTCTCTTGTTTTCCTCTTCCTTCTTTTCAAATTCAATCATTTTTCTTTTAAAATCATTATCCAACATGCAAAATTTATCATTAAGCTCTCTAATCACATAGTCTTTTTCAGTTTCGAGCTTAATCAAATCAAGTTTAAGCATGCTAATATTATTCATCAAGGAAGGACAAGAGAGGCAAGGTGCTTCATCATTAAAACTGGACTTTTCCTTTTGCAAAGTGTTAATAGTAGAGTCACGAGCAACAATATCAATTTTGAGTTTTTCAATCTCTTTAGACATTTCATATTCAGATTGTTGCATTTCAAAGTTCTCATTTTGATAATCATCTATAGTGGATTCAAGCTCTACTATTTTATCTTGCATTTCTTTACAAAGAGTAAGGAGTTCAGTTTTACTACCAGAAATTACCTCATCGTGTATTCCCATCAATGCCATGCATGAGTGGGCTTCATGTTCTTCCTCCTCACTCTCAGCTTCGCTGTCCATATCCCAAGTTAGCACCTTGGATTTTCCCTTTTCTTTAGCTACCTGAGCTCTCTCATGTGGGCAATCCCTCATTCGATGTCCTCTTTTCTTGCATTTAAAACAAGTCATTCTATTAGTAGCATTCTGATCATAAGTTTGCTTAGAAGACTGAAAAAAGTTAGAGCGATTAAACCTGGGTGCCATTTCTGTTCTTCCTTGCTTGGTCTGGACATACTTTCTGAAGTTTCTGACCATTAGCGCTATGTCATCATCATCTTCTTCACTTTCGTCAGCTTTCAGAGCAAGTGGCTTGGTAGCTTTCTCCTTCTCCTCAGGTTTCTCCCTTTTATCCACGTTTTGCAATTCAAGCTCGTGGGACATTAGATTACCTATCAAGTCCTCCACCCTCATCTGCGATAGATCCTTCGCTTCTTGGATGGCAGTAACTTTAGGCCTGAAAGAGCTTGGCAGTGCTCTTAATATCTTTCTCACCTGCTCAAGGCTAGAATATGGCTTACCGAGCGAACTAGACTTGTAGACAATGTTGGTGAACCTCGCAAACATTTCTGATATGGTCTCTAATGGTAGCATGCGAAATCCCTCGTATTCCATGCTCAGAAGTGCAAGTCTAGACTCCTTCAACTGTGACGTTCCCTCGTGCGTCACCTCCAAAGTATGCCATATTTCCTGCGCAGTTAAACAATGTGAGATACGATTGAATTCAGATTTATCTAATGCACAAATGAGAGCATTCATAGCTTTAGCATTAATAGAATAAAGCTTCCAATCATTATCATCCCATTTATCATCAGGTTTAAGCAGCTCAGTGTTTTCAATTTTAATAACATGTGATTTATAGCCTTTTTCAACAATTTGCCAAGCTTTATAATCAATAGAAATGAAGTAGATTCTCATACCATTTTTCCAATAAGCATAGTCTACTCCATTAAATCTAGGTGGTCGGGAAATAGACTGACCCTCAGCAAAAGCACTATCAATGTGGTCCATGGTCAAACTAGGCTAGATCTACTAAACTGGCTCTGATACCACTTGTTGGATCGGATCCTAGCCTAGAGGGGGGTGAATAGGCTAATAAAAAATTCTCGCGCAACCCACGAGAAATCACACGTAGTTATCGCAGCAGCAAGGTAAATAAAAAGCAGACACAGAGTATACACAGCAGATTTACCCTGGTTCGGTCGTCCCAACGATCTACTCCAGCCCCCAAAGCAGAACTAGTATTGAATAGCGCAATAGGTACAAAACCACAAGTTAGAGCACGCTCAGAGCACCCTCTACGTCTCTACACTCGCCAGGCTCTCAGTACCCCCCACACACTGTGTTTTCTCTCACTATCAATCCTAGTAACGCTTTCTACCAGCTAGTCCCAAACTAGCTGGGTCCCACTTGTCTAGTCACAACCAGACAAGTCTCAAAATAGTCCCCAAAGATGTAAAGTTTCCCCTACGAAGATCTACAAACTACTACACAAAATAAAGAACAGTAGAGTTTAGAAAGCTCAGTTTGTGTAGCGGCGTAGTCTTCGTCAATCAGCACGGGCCAGAAGTCGTATGGCAAGTAGTAGTAGTCTCTAGGCAACGGCAACTCAAGTTGTGACAATAAAACTCCTCGCTAGTTGATGGTCGCAGCTTATGGAACAGGTTGCGGCAGGATCAAGATAGTCACCAAGTTGGGTCCCTCAATTTTTTGCGGCTGCCTCCAAAAGAAAACTTGCGCACTGTGCTTTCTTGTGGAAAAAATGCGCTGCCCCTTCTTGAACAATTCGGCTGGTATCAACGGCTCCCTGTGCTTCGAAATTTCCAAGGGGAGATAAAAAAGAATTGTGCAGCTTGCTTGGGGAATATTCAATGGCCGGCCTTTGTTAATTTTTGTTGCCGCATACCAAACGTGTCTGGTCCCTCCTTTAACTCTTTGTTTAAAAATAATAATCTTTCTCCTTAATCTCTCCAAGAATCTCATGCACAAGAATCTCATGCACAGACTTGGACCTTGAAAGTATATGATTGCTCCTTAAAAGAAAAACATGTTGTCCTTTGATGACCTGCACAAAAAGAAGCCAACTTCAATTTGCTTAAAAATAGAAATCACAACACTTAATCCAAAAAAACAATTGAAGCCTTTGTTCTTATTGGTTGAACATGGAAGAAAAAAGGCTTCAGGCTGTATGCTACTTCGTGAGAACTTGTGCACTGAAAAATAAGGCCTCCTTTTTTTGGTTGTTGCTCTTTGATCTGGCATGAGTCCCTTTTGCTTAACAAAATTTGTTGCCTTGGAACTTGGTTGGAGAAATTCCAATACACATGGGTCCTCTTTTTTTGACGCAGCTTTGGAAGCTCCTATTTCTTTAATGAAAATAAACAAAGCCCCCCTTCTATGGGATTTTTTGCAGTCAATTCGGCAGTCAATTGGAGAGCATGCGGCTTGCCTTTCTTCTCCCTTTGCCTTGTGAACCCAGTCAAAATTTGCGGCTTGCAGCTATGGGATTTTTTCTGACTTTGACTATCAGCAAGGTGTTTTTCAATAGAGGGTTACGGCTGTAGAGGATTTCCGTACTCCTTGATGATGGCTTGGCCGGCCTTGGTGTTTTTACACAGGGTGCCTTTTTGTGCCCTTGTTTTTTTTTTGTCCTGCAAAACCACAACAATAAAATGCATTAGCTTGATCTTTAAAGTTTTGCAAAGGAGAAACAAAGTGCCTCAGCATGGATTAAAGAAAAACTTGGGGATTGGGATTTAAAAAAGTGCGGCTCCCCTGATTAAAAAATCTGTGCGTGGGTTATTGGCCGGCCACACTTTTCTGATTATAGCCGTGCCCTTTTTAGGGTTGCTCCGAGGAGGGTTTATATAGGATTAGGAGGAGATCAATGATGATCAAGGAGAATCCCATGATTAAAGGATTTTGAGATGTAATAGGATTTGCATTGAAATTTGAATTGAATAAGGATAAGTATGATTGGAATAAATCACAAATTGATTTGACCAAATCCCAAATAGATTCCATCTCCCTCCATATTGACCAAGTCAAATCGCTTTGTGTATAGCACTTTGACTAAGTCCATTAACTGTGTGGATAGTAATTCCTCCACCTGTTGACTAAGTCTTCACTTTGAGAATTTTCCGCTTTGCCATTCCTAAAACACACTAAGCACACACGTTAGATATAACGACACGTTTGTCATGATCAAACCAAGATCCTAGATCGTTGCTCCCAACACATATTTGTATATTAAGAGTATATGATACATTTTAAAATATTATATGAGAATAATTGATTAAAAATTCATAACTAATTCTATAGGCCTTAGAAAATTACAAGACTAGCTCCAGAAAATCAGAAATGACGTTCTGGCCCCATTGGCGCTAGTTTCATCTCAAACAGACGAGTAGATTTTTCACAATAAATTTTTAAGCCAAAATTTTAAATACATTGCTTTCACTTAAAAATTCATAACTTGATATATTCACGTAAACTGATATATGAAAATGTTGTAGTACTCTTCGAGACGGTCATTTTGACAGCTCACTTGAAATTTTCTGATGCATATTTCACCCAGAAGAAATGTTTGAATAAATACGATAACTAATTAAAATTAGTTTTTAAACCAGAAGCTTTAGAAAAATATTTCCTCCTTAAGTAAAATTATATTCCTCATATCTAACCTGTATAAAAATTTAGAACGCTTTTCGACACCGTTTCAATCGATTATAAAATCAAAACAATCAAGTTAAATAGAAAGAAAATAGTGTGTTCTTTAACCGATTATTTCTTGTGTTTGCAAGTACCATTCTCGTGCACAAACTCCCTTGGAGGCTCTAGATCTAGTCACGGCTCAGTACCACAACCTCGAAATCGGTAAGTCACGATGAATTCTAGATTTAGAAATTAGATAAGTGTACTCGTACGAACTTAGAACGTCATATATAGCCTCAGAACGGCTATTGACTTGAACCAACAACTAGAGACATAATCCAATAGGAAACTAATAACTATCTAATTACATTGCCAACTCTCAACTTTGGTGGTTGTAACACACAACCATCAACTGGGGTAAATTGTGTGCTAACGAAACTACCACATGCTTAAAGTATGGAATCAGCATCACAATTATTGGACTTGTCTTTATCCTCAAGTTTCTTATCATCCACTTTGCTTTGGCCTAGTCTGCTTTGAAAGGAGTTTCTAACTTCTGGTTTTCAATAAGAAAGTCAACCAGTGGTCCTGGTTTGACTATCATTGTAAACAAGGAACTGATAACATCATGTGATACATCGTATGGAATATCTTGTGAAACATCCCATATAACACTTGACACTTCACTAGGGTTTTGGGTAACTCATAGTTTGAGAGAGTGTGGGAGTGACTAGAGTTCGTCTACATGTCTAGCTGCATGTGTTTCGGCATCCTGTCTAGCTGCCTGTGCTTCGGCAAACATAAATATGTTGCCCGTGTCAGCATCCTGTCTAGCTGTCTGCGTTTCGGCATTCGTCTGGGTAAGCGCACCCAGGCAAGAGATGAACTCAATGGTCATATATTAGTCTCTCCGACTTGAGTCATGTAGTTCTAGTGTAGCTATTACTTGCACGATCACCTCTACTTTATGCAATGCACGCACCTTACCTACCACACCTATGCAGTCACTAGTACTTTACTTGTCGTACTTATAGCTACAATGGTAGTATGCTTTACTTGCTTAGCCTGCTTTACACTTGCACCACCATAGTACAGTTCGTTGTCTTCTTTCAGTTCTGTTTACCTTTACTACTCAGTTTTGTATGCCTTGTCACAGTACTTGCTCAGTACTTTATTTTTCGCTCTGGTTTGCTTGTACGCAGTTACTTTTGTCAACTGCTTTAGCCATACTTATGAACTGCTTCTTTTCTATGTTTAGAATTATTGTGACTTACATACGGTTTCATTTATGGCACCGGCAGACGACGAACATATCGAAGAAGCGGCCCCTGAGTTTGAGGAGCCAGAGTTTGACCCAGAGACTGCAGATTTCTAGTTCCTTGAGTTGGCGTGCGTATTATATGCTATTATATATTTCCTTTCTGCATTTCCTTTCTGTATTTCCTTTCATGTATTTGGTGAGAGAGTGTTGTTTGTAGTTGTATTTTAAATCTGGACTGTAATAATGTACGCTGGTTTGAGTATTGGTACATCTCTGGATTGTGACTATATTGATTTCACTGGTAAACTGCAGACCTGCAAATAAAATCAAATAAGTAATGGCACCCCTAGAGCGGGTCATTACGTTGGGTCCGGGTACATCAGTATGTACGAGACTGTGAGTTCAACAACTCATTCTCCCACTGTCTTACAGAAGGAGCTTCAGCCATCATACCTTTGAAAATAAGATTCACAAGTGTCTGTAGACTTCATAATACGAGAGGTCAGACCTCTCTTTATGTGAGTTATGAAGCTTAGTCTTTTTGGTATGGCCTAGTCTATTTTGCCATATAAGTTTTGTTATTATCTTGCGTATTCATGTATTAACATTTAATACACTATCGTTATACAAATTACTCACATAAAACATTGCTTCAGAAGCAAGGTGACGAAATTCGTCAAAAATGTGTTTGACGTCATACATGGTCCAAAAAACAATGATTGTTCCTTTTTCCAACATGCAGACAACCTATTTCTTTTGTATAACGGTTATCCTGTAACCGTGACATCAAATATGTCACATTTTTAGTTCCTCCTACTTATGCCTTTACTAATGATAAATAAAACTATCTTTCTTAATTGACTTTCCTTAGTGCCTTCTTCCTTTTCTAAATCTCATTTAGATATTATACGACCCAACAAAATTATTAGCTGTGCAAGCACCTAACGTATCCAAACACTTGAGCTTCACAACCTTGAGTTGACTCAATAAGTTGCTTGACTCAAGATCTGATTTGGATACATGGTCTTATACTGCTCGTGCACTCATCTTCGAATCAAACAGTTAGATCGAAGTTTTGAACCTTGCAGATCGAAACCGTTTTCCATACAACCTTGAGTTGACTCAACAAATTGTATGGAGAAACAAGCTTTGAACATCAGTATGTTCATGGCATCTCATGTATCCAAACGCTTGAGGTTTGTAACCTTGAGTGTGCGCAACAAGTTGCTCGTCTCAAGATCCGATCGGGATACATAGTCTTGCACCGCTCATGCACTCATATTCAATTCAAACAATTTGATCAAATTTTCGAACCTTGCGGATCGAAACCATTTTCCATACAACCTTGAGTGTGCTCAACAAATTGTATGGAGAAACATGCTTTGAACATCAATATGTTTAAGCTGCCCCTTTTAGAGGCGAGTGACAGGTAGCGTGCATTTATTTAGTTGGATCCAGAGCTTAAGGAAATTAAAGTCCTTAACCTTGTGCTTAAGAAGGTCATTTTAATGTCAATGAGAACATAGTTTAGTCTATCAATTAAAATTTGAATTGATATTTCATTAACCAACCATTTGGACCAATTAATTTATTATCTTAGAATATTATGTTTCTGATTCCATCGGAAAACATAGAACTACCCTAGTTTAGCATATGTTTAATATTAAATATAGATAGAATGGCTTTTATCTAACTATATCCTCCTACTTATTTTGCGATCATTTTAAGCCATAATAATGAACGATTTAATTAAATTAAATTAATGGGTAAGAGATCCAACCACCCCGAGTCTCACAACCTTGAGTGTGCTCAAAAAATTGGTTGACTCTGCGATTGGTAGATGACTCTTCATTAATCATATCATATATGATTCTCTTATTGGTTTTACCCCTAGCCACTTATGATAATGAGTGTCCTCATCCAAATCATAATGACTAGCCTAGTCGGACCCTTGTTTTCGTGTCTAGCTTAACTTATGCCGGTGCTCGGTGTATTCACGACACGACAGTTTGGGTCAAGGCTCGACTACATCATATGTATTAAGAAATTGGTTTCTATAAGGTTGCCATGTCACAGCTTGAGTGCGCTCAACAACTGTAACATGGATCCTATAGTTGCCAAAATCTAAAACAAGGAGGGCTACATTTTATCTTGAAAAAGATTATTAACGTATTAGACTTAGGTATAGTCCAGGGTGTCATATAATCATGATTCGCATCATTGCGGTCCAGCAGACAAGGCCAGAGAATTGACTAAGGCAGGATCACTTATCCCCAGTCTAGCTAGGGTGATCCAACAAACTTAGCCAAGCACATTGACCGGATCATAGTCCATTGAATGAAACTTAACATTTTTATATACGTACCATAGACTAAAGGCTTATTAGAACTAGTTAATCCTATCAACTAGTGAATCCTTAAAATTCAAAATTTTATGGATTTGTTAACAGCTTTCATTAAGTCCTTATCAACTATAAGGAATGATTTATAGAGGTGCTATCCTAATCGTGCATTAGGCATTTAAAACAATTTTAAATCATAGCAAATGCAATCTAAAATTATCTTATAATTATTAGACGGCTTTTAATGGCTAACCTAACAAGGTTTTATTGAGTTATCAAATAAGCAAGAATAAAACATAGCCATTTAAAATTACAACTTAATAGCATCACATGAATTAAGTTCATAATTATCACATAATTATTTATGTTTCAATCAAACATAACATGCAAAAACATATCACATAAATTTTAAGCATGATTCAAAACATACAAAATTTTACCTAATAAAATTTATAGCTTCATGTTCAAAATTATCATATAATATTATTACATGAACTTATGTTTTAAAAATTATCGAATTAAAATAAGCATGCTAAAATTTTTTATCAAATAAAATTTAAAGCATCTAAAATACTCGTTTGTTCCATTTTTAACATTTATCACATAAAGTTAAAAACAGATCTTTTATGTATTTAATAAATCATACTGGCATTTATAAATTGCAGTCCCTAGATCAGAAGTAGACCTAATGCTCTGATACCACTGTTGGGTTTTGAGGGACCTTTAGGGCACATATCTATACCCGTCTATGTCAGATGGATGATAGAGGCAAAAACAAGCAGCAGAAAAATCGTTAAACCATTTAACGAACGAGCCCTAAGGTTATGAAGACCCTAGCCAGGATCTCTACTATCTTGAGGGTGGGACTGACCACCCCAAGATAGATCTAAGCTACTACAAAATTATAAATACTATGCTTAATTAAACTACATACCCGAAACTTTGCTTGCACCGGCAAGGTGTATCGAACCGCGTTCTGAGCCGCTCCTCGTCCTGAGCTGAACCGCTTCTCGAAGCGCACCACGTCCCGGGACGACCAACCCCTTGTCGCTGAGCCAACCACGCGCCGAAGAAAGTTTCACTTGAGTGGATCCTCCGTCAAGACTTCGGATCAAATCCAAACCCCTTCGTGGCTTTGCTAGAGCCCTTCACGAGCAAGTCAGAAATATAGGGAGAGGAGAAAATATTTATTTTAAGCGTAGATCCCAGCGTGCTCCAAACTTTTGGGAGCCGCTCAGATCTAAAGCTATGGGAAGAGTTTATAGGAGGGGGCAGGCCCCTATTTATATAGGCGGCATACCCCTCACCTTTACTCCACTTCCGATGTGGGACTAAATATTTTGGAGTAATCAATTCAAGTTAGTTTACCTTAATGAAAGGCCAAACTTCAATGAATTTTAACTCCCTCACCGTTGAGCTTCATATTTGATACAACCTATCAAATCGAAGAGCGTTGAACGGTAAACACGTAGGAAAAAACGACATGTCAATCCGAGTCCGTTTGACCCATCAAACATGTGTCCAAAGATCAGCCCAAAAGCCACATTTCGCACAAGTCCAGCCGTCACAAAATGCACGCAGCCCTAGGGCTTGGTGGGGCCCACCTGGGCCTGCCGCGTGTAGCATATGCGCCTCGAGGCACGTGCACATCACATGCCTCTATGAGGTGCGTTGCTGCGCCTACGGGTGGGTGGACCCGCACGCTGCTTGAGGGAGCGGACGCCCACTCGCAAAGCGGGAGCAGGCGCCCGCCCCTCTTGGCAGGTGCGGGCCCGTGCCCGCATTGCGGGCGCGGGCGCCCTACAATAGCTGGCGCCCGGTTTAGAGTGCGGGCGCCCGGTTTAGAGGGCGCCCACCCCGTTTCCTTCTGGCTGGCAGCATGTACCCAGCCCAATGGGCCGGGTCTGCCTATAAAACTCTTTATAGGCCTTTCGGGCTATATCTTGTGCATTTGACGTCCGTTTTAGACGCCGTTTGAACCTGGATTTAGACCAGGACATTCCCATCTTACAGGTAAACTTTTCCTCGCGTTTATTTTATTAAATATGGTTGTAAATAATTTTACGACATATTTAACTCTGTTTGCATCATATGCAAAATAGTCCATATCTAAGCTTAAAATCTCCCACTTGCACTCAGAATCATTAATCCTAAATGCAGAGGCTAACTACAAACTCTTTGCAGTTTTCTATCCCTTACATCAAATGCATATTCTCCCTAATTTCTACATATTACTAGACGAAGGTCACACTCTGTGTGAGACCCTACAGCATGACCCTACTACAGGTGGGGCTCGAAGCCCCAGACGACAGTGACCACGAGCAGCAGTTGTCGTCCCTGTTTCAGTATCATACTTATGTGTTAACTCATTGACATGAGTATTGTCGGGACCACCCTGACTGTGTCTGTAATGAATACCACAGGTTTAGTCTCTTCGTCAAAACTATGTCGTTTAGTTCAAGCAATGGTACGGTCAAATTGTTAACCCCAATAGCTCGAAACTGGTTAGTCTCCATCGATCTTAAGTCAAAATAATATTGGACTTCTTCCAACATACTCTGGCCAGAGTTTTCACTATAGATCGAACTAACGCTACGACACTAACTCTCATTGACCGGGAGAGACGAATCCTATCTTGGTCGTTACTCTCCTCGCACGCTTTAAATGTCACCCAACCAAATACCTTTCGACAGGCCAAGCCTCGAAGCTAGGTCAGAGATCTAAGTGACACCGTTCACGTACAGGTTCGTACAATGACTTCAAGTCAAAAGACCAACTTGACTATCATCACTAAGCATTATCATTGATAGATTGATCAATCACAACCATATAATAACTCTTGTTGGGTCGTTCAATGAACTCATTCTCCAATGAGCACATGTGTCCCATCTTCGACTTCGCCAAGTCAAACGATCATGAGAACATCGTCACCGCTACCGGTGAAGACTAAGACACAATGGTCTATCCGATGTTTCGATATCCTTTTCTCGAAACATCTACGACCACGAACCTTTTTAGACTTATGCTACTAACGGTCAAGCATTTCTCCATGATTGAGATCTTCATCTCGATACATGTATGACCTTGCATTGTAACGGTCGCTTTCCGACCTTATGGATTTTCTACGTGCACGTGCTTTTTCGTACACGTATTTTATTTGGCCCATTCTGGATTCAGATACATACGATGTGATATGCCATTATGACCGTATGAAAGTGTAGAATTTTATAGTAATTTTTGGGAACGTCATTTCACGGCTCGTTTTCTCGCAAAACGACTTTGAATGGAAGGGCGTTTTGGTCTTTTAGCCTTAAAACTCAGTTCCTGATTTTACATTAACTTTGGTATGCGTAGCACGCGATCAGACCCCATAGCCCAGTACTTCTCGTCTCCACGATCATTCCGGTATTTTCGGATTATTTTTCTGATGACCCTAGCAGAAGTTATCCCCTAATCAAATCCCAGCCGTTGATTAGCCTTAATCAAATTGAATTTCAAATTGAAATTAGAATCTTAGCAAATCCCTATTGATACCCATACGTATCAAGGGTAAATCTTCTGCCACTATAGGCACCTACCTTTTCCTCTAACTCCACCCTTCATATCACTTTCTCCCTCTCCCAATAGCAAATATCATAGGGCTTTTAGCAAAGTTTTCTTTTTAAAAACCTAACCCTATCAACATTCACGTGTATAACTTTAACCTAGGCCAAAAATATTTCTCTCAGCTGCCACAACGCCCCGAGATCTCATTTTTTCCCCCTCGCATCTCTTTCTCCCTCGCTCTCAGCCCCCGCCGGCGGCCAACAGTGCCCCCAACTCGCCGTCAGCCTTCCTCCGGTGCCTGCCCGTCACCGACAGAGGCCACCGCCGGTGGCCTTTCTCGCAGCAGCGATAGCATCTACAGCAGCCCACGCTGCTGCATTTTCCCGACCGCCGCATGTGCTTCCTGATCACCGCACCGCCCGTTCAGGTCACCGCCGAAGCCCCAAAGTTGCCGTCGACCTCCTCTAGGCAGTCACCTCGACTGCAGCCCCTGCTGGGCCGTTTTTCTCGCTCAACACCGCAGCAACAGTCGATCAGCTGCTGCTCGTGTTTTCCAGCGCCGCCCGACACCAGGACGACCGCCCAGACCGTCGGAGGACCCCTCCTACGGGTCTGCTTCGCCGCCAAGATCCCTCGAGCAGCGGCCTTCTTTCCACATCCGCACGCAAGCCCGAAATCGCTATTGCGATCTATCCGATGCTCCAGCGACGCTGTGTCGTCGTTGTGTTGCCCGTGCTCGCTGTTTTGCCGTCGATCTAACCGTGCTCTCTATCCACACTCTTCGTTCGCTTTCCGGAAGAGTCTGATTACGTTCACCGTAGCCGAGACGCCGTAGACGACGAGGAGATTCCACTGTTCAGACTCTACGTCCATTCTACGTCAGACACCGGAGAGGTTGGTCCCCCTAACGCATAGCGAACCCCCACCGTAGTTCAATCAAACCCTAAACTAAAATTGGACAACTTGAACTAAATTTATTTTCAGCATCTGTAAAATGATTGCCCACCGTAGGAAGATCGACGAACGGACTATTTTTCTGTGCACATAGGGTAGACGTCGATCTAGACTGAACAAAAACATCAAAACGTGACTTCTTGACTGATAGGGTAGTCCCGTCAATCTTAGAAACAAACCCTAATAGGATTTGTTGAAAAACGCGACCTGACACCATCGTCGTGACCCTGTTTCAGACGGACTACCACGGACGCGACGCTTGGACGGGACGCTCCGGACGGACGACACACTCGCCACCACAGGCAAGTGTACTCACTTGTACCTTCGGCCGTGTTTAGGCCTTAGACTTTTAGAACTGTTAAAACGTGAACAAAGAGGACCGGACACGAAATGATAGCGTCCGGGACGTCCCTTGACAGCTTAGACTTGACGACGAAGTCTAAGCTTAACAATAACTTTTGACACCTTAGGGTTATCTTGTGTGTGCGTGCGTGTGGACCCCCTAGAAGAACCATCCCTGTCTTGTCATGTTGTGTCTTGTTTTGCACAACCTGCGGGCAATAGGGTATTCACCAGTGAGTGGGTGATCCCTTGTACGGACACACAGCCTGCGGGCAATAGGGCACTCACCAGTGAGTGGGTGATCCCTTGTACGGACACACAGCCTGCGGGCAATAGGGCACTCACCAGTGAGTGGGTGATCCCTTGTACGGACACACAGCCTGCGGGCAATAGGGCACTCACCAGTGAGTGGGTGATCACTTGTACGGATACACAGCCTGCGGGTAATAGGGCACTCACCAGTGAGTGAGTGATCCCTTGTACTGATACACAGCCTGCGGGCAATAGGGCACTCACCAAGCTAGAGTGAGTGATCCCTTGTACGGACTTGTCTTGTGCACTTGGGTTGGGGTAGGGTTGAGCGTGCGCACGGGGAGAGGGTCTGATCCCCCTCGAACTGTAAGGTGTGAACCATTCGAGTCACACGTGTCTTGTCGTGTCCTGTCCTGTCTTGTCTTGTCACGTCTTGTCTGGACCTGTTTAGGTTAGTCCTGTAGTTCGTAGCACACGCTACGGCTACTGCTTGACGTATTTTACTTTTCCCTGCTCCGTTTACCTTCTTTGTTACTATGTTATAACCCCAGCATGCTAATCAAACATTAAATCATTGCTTAAAGTTTCAGTACACTTGCAGTAGAGTCTAACCCTCTTTTGTAGACTTTACCTGACGTACAGTTCCTTTCTTTTGGGTGCAGTACGTCAGGTGTTGAGTCAGAGTACGTTGATGAGGTGGACCTGCCAGAGTACGTAGAGCCGAAGGACGTCGACCTAGAGTACGTGCCCGAGGAGGACCAGAGCTAGAGGTCTTCACGTTGCTGATCCAGAGGCCTCACTGCAGTTTAGTTGGGTGCGTAGCACCGTTTATTTTCTGTCTAGGTTGGGTGCTTGCACTAATAGTTTACCTTTCAGTTGTTGTAGCCGAGTCAGGCTTTTATTAGACTCTCAGTACTTCTGGATTGTTATTTGGAATAAAATGAATGTTTCCCTTTTCAGTACTTTTGTTGTTCCGACATGTTCCTTCGTTTTGGAGTACCACACAGACGCTTATTGGGTTCGAGCTTCTCAGCTCCGGCCTAAGCGGGCCTTAGTCACGCTTCGCCTCCGTAGTTTGGGAAGCGGGGCGTGACATGCATTAAGTCTCAGGACTTTAACTAAGTTTCTAATGATAACTACATTATGATTTAACTTAGATAAAGTCTTACCATACAGCTTACTGTAATTTTAAACATGATGTTTGTACAATTACACAGAGATAAATTGCCTCGAAGGCATACATCTCCCAACAAACCATGCTCCGTAACCAATTGTTAGATCTACTGACACACAAAATACACTAGAGGGGGATGAATAGTGTATATCACGACGAATATTGCAAATTTAAAAGTTACTAGATATTGCAATAAAGAATGCAGAAATAAATAATCACAATCCAGAAAAGAGACAAACATAAACTTAGAGATTTATCTTGGTTCAGATCCTCTTGATCCTACGTCCAGTCTTATACCCCACGTAGAGATTTTCAATCCATTATAACCACTTGCTCTCCGCAAGCAAACAACATATAAAGATGCCGACACTCTCAGTGTCGCAAACTTCTACAATCTCTTTAACAAGAGATTCGACCAACAAAAATAAAGTAAGAAACAATTTCATATATAGCCTTGATGATGCGTGAAGAGTCATAAGGTAGGTGAGAATATCTTCAAGGTTTGTTGGTTAGAAGATTGGTAGAAACACTCTTGGAAATTGACTTTCAATGAGACAAAATTTCAGTAGTTTCCATATGTGAGGACTTTAAGGGCATATTATTTTCCTCCAATATGGGCGTGGAATCTGAAAAATTGGGCATAATGGTACCATTTCACCAAATTTTTTTGCCCCTTCGTAGTGTTTTATTTGCATGCAAAATTTGGGAAGAGGAATTCTTACCGACATAGCGTTGGCCACGTCAGTAATTTCATATTAAAGTTAGCATAATTCATGTGGAAGGCGTATATATTCCTTAACGAGTGGGCTAGCCATCGTCGCTCATTGGCATGTCGGCCTGCCATTATCATCTGATGCCCCACCTCACTCGAGACCCCACAATGGTTATATCACCAACCTCGATCATCATCGCTCATCGGCATAGCGACACCCCCAGCTCGTTGTCGATCATCGACCTCGCCTTGCCTTGCTTGCTCATCGGCATCATCGACTTTGTTCTTTGACCTCGCTTTTCCTTTCTCATCAACCTTGCTCGATGACATCACCTCACCACCCAATTGTCATAGCTGATGTTGATGTTAATGCAACCGTTATCAAGGTCATCACAATGATTGTGGTCGATAACATCATCGAAGCAGTCATCATTCTCTTTGTAGCATGCCTCAATCATCGCCCTCCGCTCTATACTGTCGCCACCGCTTATGATCACTGCATATTGTAATCACCCTTCGCTATCGATATTTGTTGGTGTCACTTGTGAGCGTTGCCCTATCCCCGATTGATTACTGCTCGCTGTAAATCCCTTTTCTCCGCTCGATATGCTTGCCTTTTACATGTTTGATGCCATTCATCGCCAAATCAACTCATTACCTCGATACATGTCGCTCGAACATCTTATCGCTCGTCGCTCATCGCTGCCCGTCGAGTACGAAGACCCCTGTTGCTGCCATTTCTTTTTCGCTCTCCGACCTCCTCTCGTAGATATATAATCATGTTTTTTTTGTTTCTCGAATTATTGTTAATAAAACTTAACTTTTTAAATTAGATATAAAATAATATTTTTAGGAATTATTAATGTTTAATTATTAAGTAAATAAAATAAATATATTTAAAGGGAGCTTCTTTGCGCGCCTACCGTTTTACTCGTGAGCACGACAGAATTCGAGTTATTTACAAGTTTGCCACTCAAATTCTCTCCGCGCGCAAAACAAATCTCAATCCTAGATCTACCTCATTGTGCGCGAGGACTAAAATGGCCGACGCCACCACCACCCTTCGCCGCCGCCCTCCTCTGCTACTCCCCAGCCCCAGCCGACGCCGACGATCGTGGATGAGTGACTAAGAAGCCATGCTGCAATTTTCTTTCAAGGATCCATAGCCACCGTCGCTTCGCTGCCCATCCTCTGACAACCCCTCCCCCTCAGCCGCCGCATCCTCCAACTACCCAGCCCCCCCACCCGCCTCCGACGACCATCTTCATCTTCCCCAGCCCCCTCCGCCACCCCCCTCCGCCACCCCATCCATTGACAACAACTCCCCCTCCCCTCTTCTCTTACAACCCATTCCCCCCCTCCCCCCATCCACCGCCACTCTCCGTCGCCCTTCCTCCGACTTCCCTGGCTCCACTGCCCATTCTCATACTTCCCTAGCCCTGCCCCCTCTTCCGATCTCCCACTGCCCCGCCCCCTCCACAGTCACCTCATTTGCCCACTCTCCCTCTTCCTCGCCCCCTCCATTTCAAAGCCTAAAACCCATCGGGGGGTGACAGTAGCAGGGGAGGGGGAAGACGAGGGTAGAAGATGGTGAAATTTTGAATGGCAAACTTGTGAATAACCAGTTGTGCGCACAAGTAAAACTGTAGGTGCGCAAAAAAGCTCCCATATTTAAATTATCTTTTGTAATTAAAACTATATTTAAAACGTGAACCCCACAATAACTTTCAATTGCTAACTTTCTATTATCATCCAAACACAAAAAAACACAAGCATCAACCTTTTTTGATACATCGAAAATCATTTTAAAGCGCACACTGGGCCTCGATCCCTCGCCTCCAATGAGGGACGGGGGAGAGGATGCCAATTGAGCAACGGCTCGTTGGCAAGCATAAACCCGCACTTTTCATTCCATATTCATCCAACCAAATAAATAATTTTACATAAACCAGCATTTTTCATCCCATTTTCATCCAACCAAATAAACAATTTTACTTTTCCTAACATCAAATTTCTCAATTTATCAAGATTTTCAAAACTCACTTTCAATCTACCAAACGAGCTATTAAAGAATAGAATAATGGGTATTGATACGTCTATTTTACGGAGGCCTAACAGCATGGGCCCAAAGGCGCAGCCTACCACGCGAAATCATGGGAGGTCCAAGCCCACCGAACGAAGCCCGAAAGACATGAACCCAGAAACCCAACTACCGATCAGAAGCCCGTCTGCGAGATCAGGCCCGCCCGACAAGGCCCCCTAGAGGACCCCCGAACGGCGATCCGACCAGACCCCGAAAGCGCGCAAGTCACTCGCCCACTCCAGCGATAACCGTTCCCCAAGCCCGCGACCACTTAATGGCCGTTATGGGGAGGTGCTGGCATGGCGCAGGGAGCGGCGATGGGGAGGCGGATTGAGGGGGCACGATCGGGGGCGGACGAGGGACGTGAGTCATGGGTAATCACGACGGGAGGCCTATAAAAGGGCTAGGAGGATGACTGGACAAGGGACCGCATCTCAGGTAACAAAACCTAAGGTACTCAATCAACGACCTAGTTCCCCCACTTCATCTCCTCCCCCCCCCCCCCCCCCCCCCCCCCCCCGCTCGCGCCGGAGGACGTCGTTCAGATCTCCTCTCGAGTCGAACCGTCCCCGCCGAGCCTCCTCTTTCAGATCGTCATCTGACTTAGGCATCGGAGGGGATTTGGCCGGAACCAAGGTCCGGCCTCCCTGACGAGTGTTCTCGTCTGTTCAGGAGGACGTCAGACCCACGAGCCGAGGCTTCCCCTCCGCTCCACGCCGGCCGCGCACCAAGCGAGACGACCGAGGCTACCCCTCATCGTTTGACCGACCGAGGCCGAGCACATCCATCCGAGCCGAGGCTTTCCCTCCGCTCCGCATCGGCCGTGCATCAAGACAAGGCGCCGAGGCTTCCCCTCGTCGTCTGACCGTCCGAGGCCGAGCATCTCACACCGGGCCGAGGCTTCCCCTCAGCCCCCTTAAGGCCGAGGATTCAGACCCGGTGATTCGGGTTCAATATTACATATTTAACCCCCCATTTAGCCCTATTTTGTGCTCATGAGGTGCTACATTATTCTCTAATTCATACGTATTTTCTACACATTTATTTATTAGAGAAAACACCTTATTTGAGCACAAATCAGTAATTAACGAAGCATTTCTGCACTTTTTATATTTTTTCTAGCACCGTCTCGATCTTACGATTCCAACGAATATTTATTTGTATTTTTCTGAGATCTGTGCTAATTACTGTGTATTTTTGAGTGCAGAATACCTATTAATTGGAGAAATACGCAAAGAATATACGAAATACGGACCACGTGGCCAAATCGTGGCCGCACAATCTCCATCGTACGGCGCTCAGTGCTTGGGCGACGCGGCTTACTCTCAGCCGCACGATCGTCATCCTACGGCCTACAACGCAGCGAATCTCAGCGAAATCGAACGAAAGCGGGATCAAATCACGACCGTTCGATTTCGATCGAACGGCCGCGATCGGCGCGAAGCGGCGAACGAAACGGCGAACAAAGAGGGGACACGCGGCGGCCATCGGACGAAACCCCGCTTCATCCAACGGTCGACGTCATCCCCGCATTCGAACTCAGAGGCAGCAACGCGGCAACGTTTGCGCCGTTGATCTTGGATCCAACGGCTACGAAACGCCCCGCATGCGAACGAAATCGCGGCGACGTGGCTGCTTCTCGTCCACACGATGATGATCGAACGGCGTACAAAATTCTCCGAGCAGTGAAGCGAATGCGGGCACAAATGAGAGATAGGATCCGATCCCGCTAGCCACGTGTCGCGCTGTGATGCAATCCCGCTTTGGATGGGCGGTCGAGAATTGCTCCGCTCCAGATCTACGGCCAGGATGCAAGCGGGTGCGTAGTTGAAGCGGGTTTGAACCCGTTAAGCCCAATAAACCCGCAATCTCTTTATTTAAGCGTATTCTAGGGTTTTTGGGCATATTCAAGCAGATTGGGGCGTATTTTGGGCGTATTGGAGGCTCTAGGAGCCGTATTCTCCCCCTGAAAAATTCTGTAAAATTCCAGAGGCTTGTTTTCTTATTTTCAGAGAGTTTGAAGACTTTTCAGAGAGAATTGGTGATATTTTCTTCAACTTCTATCCCGTATTTTGGTGTTTTCTATTGTATTTTGCTATGAACTTGTAACGACTGATTTTCATGTATTTGGATTTATTATAATATAATATATGTTTTGGTGGATTTTCTCCTCATGTGTGGTTTTCGTCTCCGTAGCTTTCATTTTCGATCGATTCGTCGTATTTTCTCGTTTCTTCCTTAGGATTGTCGATTTCGAAGTATGTCATTCGTGACGGACTTCATAACGGTCGTATCTTACTATTAGATCAAGCCTAGGAGTCTTAGGAATCGATTCCGGGGCCCCGCGCTCCGTATCGGAACTTTTGGTGCTCATTAGCCGGTATAAGAAGGGGCACCGACCGACTAGATGACGATCCAGTCGGTCGGCAATCCTTCTTGGACCGACTAGTTGGCTTTCTAAATTTCTCAGGAGTTACTGTTTATCGTTAGTCGGTCTAAGAACGTTTGTTGATCGACTAGGTTGCAAACTAGTCGGTCGGCAATGCTTCTTTAACCGACTAACTCATCATCTAAATTTTAGTATCAATACTGTTCACTCTTAGTCGGTCTAAGAACGTTTATCGACCGACTAGATGCTAAACTAGTCGGTCAGTATTTGTTCATGGACCGACTAATTCTAAATCCTATTTTCGTTCAGAAGTTACTATTTACACTTAGTCGGTCTGCGTTGGTCGACCGACCGACTAGTTGCCAAACTAGTCGGTCAGTGGTTGTTCTTTGACCGACTAAGAAGTGCAGGAAACCCTAGTTTTGCCCTAGCCGCCACCAAACTCTATAAATACCCCTCCAAACGTTTTCTTCTCCTCCCTCACGACCTAAAACCCTAATTTCTCCCCCCTTTGAGCCCCCATCTCCCTCAAACCCTATTTCCTTCATCCAAGCTCAATCTCCATCATCCAAACCCTCCCTCCACTCATTCTACCTCTCATCTTCCCCAAATCTCCATCAAACCCCCAAAAATCCCCCAAAACCCGATTTCTCCAAACTTCTCCAATCATTTCCAGATCTAAACCCTAGGTTCCCCGGAGCGTTTCTTCCGTCGCCGTGGTTGCTCGGCGTTATTCTTCCGTTCCCTACGCGGTAATACTCGATTCCTTTAATTTTAGCATAACCCACATTGACATTGTGAAACCCTAATAAAATGGATTGTTAGATGATTAGGGTTCTAATAAGAAACCTATTTAGGATCATTGTGCTAATAATTGTTTTGCCATAACAGTGAATCCTTCCGTAGTTAGCGTGTGTGACGATCTTCATTGCTCGTCAATCCCGGTGTCAGGCAAGTGAAACTTGCATCTCTTGATTTGGGCCATGTCTTAGGCCATTTACCTTGCTTTAGCGTAAAAGAGACTAGACGGTGAAAGGATAGCCGTTTAGACGCCATTGACCTAGCTTGACAACGAAGCTTGGTCCGTCACCTTCATCATGCTTGTATGTCACGTTTACTTTCCCTTAACGGTACGCGTATTAAATGTTCATGTCATCCATGCATCCTTAACTGCTTTTGCATTTTGCCTGTCATGTCTAATTTCAATAAACGGTACGCGAATATCTGTTCATGTCATTGCATTTTTCCTGTCACGTTTAAATACAATTAACGGTACGCGTGTTAACTGCTCATGTCATTGCATGCTTGAATACCCATCGTGATTGCGTAGCTTTGCTACATACTCGTACTATTGTTCCGGCTAGGCACCCACCTTGCGTGGGCACCATCCTATGCCATCTGCACTTTCTGGCTTGTGTTCCAGAAGACGAGCTCATCACAGCCTGAGGGCATAGGGCGCTCGTTGAGTGATCCCTTGTACTTGACACTTGAACACAGCCTGAGGGCATAGGGCGCTCGTTGAGTGATCCCTTGTACTTGTTACTTGACATTACATACCACAACAACCACTTGCCACTTGTACTCTCCTTCACTTTACTTGTTACCACCTTATTTTACTTGCCATGCACCATATTTTAACTGCTAGGTTGATAGTGTACCTTTATTCCCGTTTCCTTGCACAAGTCTTTCGACTTGCTGACATGTGCCCCTTTTCTCTTTTGGGTGACACATGTTAGAGCCCGAGCCTGAGTTACTTGCTGAGGACGTGGTGTTCGCTGACGCTGAGTCAGGGCCCGCGTTGATCGAGGACTACGTTGATACTGGGGATCAGTCTTAGTGTCTTCGTTTAGCTTCTTTTGTTAGGCTGCTTAATTGTCGGTGCGTGGCACCTAGTTTGATACTCTGTTATGTTTGTGTTATTTTGTTGGCCTTGTTCTGGGCCTTAGACTCTTTTCTGTTAGCCTGGTGGCTTTTCTGTGATGTTGAATATTTTGTGGACAAACTTTGGGATTGGTATTTCATATCCGCCTCTTTATTATTATTGTTGTTGTTTCTTTTGCGATTACAGGGACCTGCTTATACTAAATTGACGCTTATCGGGTTTGGGGCTTCACAGCTCCTCTCTCGTGCGGACCTTCTCACGTCTCGCCTCCATTTTTGGGAAGCGGGGCGTGACAGGTTTTAGTGGTGGCCCATGCAGGTCCTTCTGTAACTGCAATTGTCAGGGATTACAATAATAATATAAGTTGTCCAACAAATAAATTCGATATCCGAGTCATAAGCTATGAGTCTAATCTGCTTCGTTTTCTGTGTCACTAGATGGCAGGAAGGCGATTCACCCGTGGTGGAGGTAGTGGTGTGCCCCCTCATGATGAGGAGCCTGAGCGGGAACCCACCAACGGTGAGATGATGCGGATGATGATCCAGATGATGCAAGTGCAGTAGGGCGTGCTCCTGCACGTCCAGAATGCTCCACTTGCCCGAGCTACCCGGGCACTTCCAGATGCCCCTCGCTCCGAGCCAGGAGCGAAGCAATTTCGAGAGCTGGGTCACGCATATTTTGATGGATCTGAGGGTCCTCTGGCTGCCGACGAGTGGATAAGGAACATTGAGGATAACTTGGCAATGGCGAAGATTAACCCGGCTGGATGGGTTGATTTGGCTAAGAGGCAGCTGAAGGACAACGCCAGAAATTGGTGGGATGCTGAAGAGAAGATGCTGGTGGAGCCGATCGTCTGGGCTACCTTCAAGTCCAGATTTGATGGAGAGTTCTTCCCGAAGGCTGCTAGGCAGGTGATGCTGCAACGCTTTATAGATCTGAAGCAGGGGAGCTTGTCGGTGGATCAGTACCACCAGGAGTTCACAAGGCTCAGTCGGTTTGCACCTAAGATGGTGCAGGATGCCGATGAGAAAGCTCAGCGATTTCTTCAGGGACTTGCCTTGGAGCTTCAGAGCTTTGTGACCTCTTCTGACCTGGAGACATATCAGAAGGTTCTGATTGCTGCGAGGCGGCAAGAGTTGAATTTGAATCAGAGGAAGGGACATGTTTCCGGAGCGGGGAAGAGGCCTATGGAGCATGCTAGGGCGGTGGTTAGGCCTGGTTTCAAGCCTAATCATCCGGTGCAGTTCAAGAGGCCAGGAGGGCCTATTCTGAAGACTTGCCATTTCTGTGGCAAGACTGGACACCTCGGGGATCAGTGTAGGAGGTTTCTGGGACAGTGCATTGTCTGCGGAGATCCTGCCCACACCATCCAGGAGTGTCCGAAGTCGAGGCAGCCTTGGCGGGCTCCTATTGCAGCACAGCCGTTGCAGCAGCGAGCTCCTGTGCCCGTTGGACGTGGAGCGCCTCTTGTTCCACAGAGACAGGCCTTTCGGCAGGCTGTTCCGCCGAGAGGGCAGGCCTTTCTGATGACTGAGGAGGAGAGCATGTCCGTGGATGAGGTTATTACAGGTAACGCTCATTCTAGCTATTTATCTTCCTTAGTTAGTTTGATCTTTGATTATGTTGGTTGCTGGCTCATGATTGTTTGCTAGACTAGGATTTGATGGTTAATTGCTTGTTAGGTGTGGTTTTGGTTTGCACATTTCCTGCACGAGTCCTCTTTGACTCTGGTGCATCGATGTGCATTATTTCTCGGAGCTTCGTGGAGAAGCATTCCTTGTCGACGTCCTCTCTTCCTAAGAGTTGGAATATCGTCACAGGGAACGGTGTAGTCTCGGTGCATCGCGGGTGCAATTCTTGCCCGTTGGTGGTTTGTGGACGTGAGCTTTGTGCTGATTTCATTGTCCACGACATCATCAATTACGATGCGGTCCTTGGGATGGATTGGCTTGCGAGCTTCTATGCTACGATTGACTGTCAGAGGAAGAAGGTGGTGTTCGAGATTCCCAGACACCCGGTATTTGAGTTCAGTCGTGGTAGCAGTTCGCTGGGTCCGGTCAGATTTCGGGCCAGACCAGTGGATGTCGTGACTATGCAGATGGAGTTGGAGTGGCCAGCTGTGGTGCGTGATTTTGGCGACGTCTTCCCCGAGGAGATGTCTGGTTTGCCACCTGATCGAGCTCTAGAATTTTCTATCGATCTTGTTCCAGGTGCGCAGCCGATTTCGAAGGCGCCGTATCATATGGCACCTGCAGAATTGGAAGAGTTGCGGAAGCAGTTGGATGAGCTTATGAAGAAGGGTTACATCAATCCTAGTTTGTCTCCGTGGGGAGCGCCCGTGCTGTTGGTGAAGAAGAAGGATGGTTCGCGTCGCATGTGCGTGGACTATCGGGAGTTGAATGCGGTGACCATTAAGAATAAGTACCCGTTGCCTCGCATCGATGATATTTTTGATCAGCTTGGAGGTTCGAGGGTGTTTTCTAAATTGGATTTGAGGAGTGGTTACCATCAGTTGAAGGTGAAGGAGGGAGATGTTCCGAAGACAGCGTTCAGGACGAAGTATGGACACTACGAGTTCGTGGTTATGCCTTTCGGTGTAACTAATGCGTCCGCAGTTTTCATGAATCTGATGAACCTGATTTTCTACGACTTTTTGGATAAGTTTGTCGTTATCTTTACTGACGACATTCTGATCTATTAGAAGTCGGAGGAAGAGCATGCCTCGCACTTAAGGACGGTGTTGGAGATCTTGAGGAAGCATCGTTTGTATGCTAAGTTTTCGAAGTGCGAGTTTTGGCTGGATAGAGTTGCGTTTCTTGGGCATGTGGTGACCTGGGATGGTATTTCAGTGGATCCCGAGAAGATTAGGGCCATCAGAGAGTGGCATGTTCCGTCGTCTGCGTCTGAGATTCGGAGTTTCCTTGGACTTGCTGGTTATTATCAGTGATTCATTAAGGACTTTTCTCGTATTGCTGAGCCGATGACCAGGTTGACGCGGAAGGATGTTGCTTTTGTTTGGTCGGGTGATTGTGAGAGTGCTTTTGGCGTTCTGAAGGAGAGGTTGACGACTGCCCCTATTTTGGTTGTGCCTGATCGCAGCGGTGGATTTGAGATCTTTTGCGATGCTTCTGGCAAGGGTCTCGGTTGTGTGTTGCATCAGCACTGACATGTTGTGGCGTATGCGTCTCGTCAGCTTAAGGTTCATGAGAAGAATTACCCGACGCATGATTTGGAATTGGCTGCCGTTGTGTTTGCCCTTAAGATTTGGAGGCACTTCCTGCTGAGTGAGAAAGTGAAGATTTTCACCGATCACAAAAGCTTGAAGTATATTTTTACTCAGAAGGAGCTCAACATGCGACAACGTCGATGGTTGGAGCTTATGGCGGATTATGAGATTGATTTGCAGTTTCACCCTGGCAAGGTGAATGTGGTTCCAGATGCTTTGAGTAGGCTTCCAGCGGTGATGATTTTGACCTCGCAGTGGAGATTGCAGCAGGATTTTTGTGAGTCTGGCGTGGAGATTGTTCTCCCTGGGGAGGCTTCGTCGTTGATGTACATGCAGGTACAGTCGACGATCGTGGATCGGATTAAGGCTGGCCAGGCTGAGGATCCGAAGCTGATAAAGATTCGGGAGCAGGTGGAAGCCGGTCTGCGGACTGACTTTTTGATTCATGAGGATGGATCGCTGAGGTTTGGAGCCAAGTTGTGTGTGCCAGCTGGGGATATCAGAGAGGAGTTGATGGTGAAGGCACACAGTTCGCCGTATTCTGTGCATCCTGGTGGCACCAAGATGTACCAGGATCTTCGTCTGGATTATTGGTGGCATGGTATGAAGAGGAGTGTGGCTCGGAGTGTAGCCAAGTGCTTGGTTTGCCAGCAAGTGAAGGCGGAGCATCAGCGTACGGTCGGGTTGCTACAACCGCTTCCGATTCCGGAGTGGAAATGGCAACACATCACTATGGATTTCGTGACTGGACTACCTCGGAGTCCGAAGCAGAATGACGCGATTTGGGTGATCGTAGATCGATTGACCAAATCTGCGCACTTTATTCCATTCCGAGTGGGGCAGTCCACTGAGGCGCTGGCGAGGAGATATATGGAGGTAAATTCTTTTACTCTCCGTTTTATTTCCTTTTTCCTAGTTTGGATAGTGATGTAACGTGAATCGTGCAGGAGGTCGTGCGACTTCATGGAGTCCCCGTGAGTATCGTGTCTGACAGAGACACGAGGTTCACATCTCAGTTCTGGCAGAGTTTGCAGAAGAGCTTGGGTACGCGTCTGAGTTTCAGCACGGCGTACCATCCGCAGATGGATGGCCAGTCCGAGAGGACGATTCAGATTTTGGAAGACATGCTGAGGGCGTGCATGTTGGATTTCAAGGGTTCGTGGGAGAACCATCTGCATTTGGTGGAGTTCTCTTACAACAACAGCTTCCAGGCGAGTATTGGCATAGCGCCTTTCGTCGCTCTTTATGGGAGGAAATGTCGATCGCCATTGAGTTGGGATGACGTTGGTGATCGAGAGTTGTTGGGACCTGAGATGATCGTGGAGGCCGTGGATATCGTCAGGAATATTCGGGAGAGGTTGAGGATTGCTCAGGACCGTTTTAAGCATTGGGCGGATGCTAAACGTCATCCTTTGGAGTTTCAACCGGGCGACCATGTGTTCTTGAAGATTTCCCCGAATCGCGGTGTGATTCGTTTTGGGAAGCAAGGGAAGTTGAGCCCGCGATACATTGGACCGTTTGACATTTTGGAGAGGGTTGGCGAGGTAGCGTATCGCTTGGCCTTGCTGCCATCTTTGGAAGGAGTTCACAATGTTTTCCATGTGTCGCAGCTTCGTCGATACATTAGCGACCCATCTCATGCTGTGGATTTTTCGGAGATTACCGTTCGCCCCGATATGACGTATGACCAACATCAAGTGCAGATTCTGGACAGGCGTCAGAAATCGCTTCGGAACAAGATTGTCAATCTTGTGAGGGTGATGTGGCGACACGGCTCACCTGGAGAGTCTACTTGGGAGAATGAGGATGAGATGCGAGAGCGTTTCCCACTTTTGTTTCCGGACTCGTGAGTATTTGGAAATTCCGAGGACGGAATTTTTCTTAAGTTGGGGAGGATGTAACGACTGCTTTTCATGTATTTGGATTTATTATAATATAATATATGTTTTGGTGGATTTTCTCCTCATGTGTGGTTTTCGTCTCCGTAGCTTTCATTTTCGATCGATTCGTCGTATTTTCTCGTTTCTTCCTTAGGATTGTCGATTTCGAAGTATGCCATTCGTGACGGACTTCATAACGGTCGTATCTTACTATTAGATCAAGCCTAGGAGTCTTAGGAATCGATCCCGGGGCCCCGCGCTCCGTATCGGAACTTTTGGTGCTCATTAGCCGGTATAAGAAGGGGCACCGACCGACTAGATGACGATCCAGTCGGTCGGCAATCCTTCTTGGACCGACTAGTTGGATTTCTAAATTTCTCAGGAGTTACTGTTTATCGTTAGTCGGTCTAAGAACGTTTGTTGACCGACTAGGTTGCAAACTAGTCGGTCGGCAATGCTTCTTTAACCGACTAACTCATCATCTAAATTTTAGTATCAATACTGTTCACTCTTAGTCGGTCTAAGAACGTTCATCGACCGACTAGATGCTAAACTAGTCGGTCAGTATTTGTTCATGGACCGACTAATTCTAAATCCTATTTTCGTTCAGAAGTTACTGTTTACACTTAGTCGGTCTGCGTTGGTCGACCGACCGACTAGTTGCCAAACTAGTCGGTCAGTGGTTGTTCTTTGACCGACTAAGCAGTGCAGGAAACCCTAGTTTTGCCCTAGCCGCCACCAAACTCTATAAATACCCCTCCAAACGTTTTCTTCTCCTCCCTCACGACCTAAAACCCTAATTTCTCCCCCCTTTGAGCCCCCATCTCCCTCAAACCCTATTTCCTTCATCCAAGCTCAATCTCCATCATCCAAACCCTCCCTCCACTCATTCTACCTCTCATCTTCCCCAAATCTCCATCAAACCCCAAAAAATCCCCCAAAACCCAATTTCTCCAAACTTCTCCAATCATTTCCAGATCTGAACCCTAGGTTCCCCGGAGCGTTTCTTCCGTCGCCGTGGTTGCTCGGCGTTATTCTTCCGTTCCCTACGCGGTAATACTCGATTCCTTTAATTTTAGCATAACCCACATTGACATTGTGAAACCCTAATAAAATGGATTGTTAGATGATTAGGGTTCTAATAAGAAACCTATTTAGGATCATTGTGCTAATAATTGTTTTGCCATAACAGTGAATCCTTCCGTAGTTAGCGTGTGTGACGATCTTCATTGCTCGTCAATCCCGGTGTCAGGCAAGTGAAACTTGCATCTCTTGATTTGGGCCATGTCTTAGGCCATTTACCTTGCTTTAGCGTAAAAGAGACTAGACGGTGAAAGGATAGCCGTTTAGACGCCATTGACCTAGCTTGACAACGAAGCTTGGTCCGTCACCTTCATCATGCTTGTATGTCATGTTTACTTTCCCTTAACGGTACGCGTATTAAATGTTCATGTCATCCATGCATCCTTAACTGCTTTTGCATTTTGCATGTCATGTCTAATTTCAATAAACGGTACGCGAATATCTGTTCATGTCATTGCATTTTGCCTGTCACGTTTAAATACAATTAACGGTACGCGTGTTAACTGCTCATGTCATTGCATGCTTGAATACCCATCGTGATTGCGTAGCTTTGCTACATACTCGTACTATTGTTCCGGCTAGGCACCCACCTTGCGTGGGCACCATCCTATGCCATCTGCACTTTCTGGCTCGTGTTCCAGAAGACGAGCTCATCACAGCCTGAGGGCATATGGCGCTCGTTGAGTGATCCCTTGTACTTGACACTTGAACACAGCTTGAGGGCATAGGGCGCTCGTTGAGTGATCCCTTGTACTTGTTACTTGACATTACATACCACAACAACCACTTGCCACTTGTACTCTCCTTCACTTTACTTGTTACCACCTTACTTTACTTGCCATGCACCATATTTTAACTGCTAGGTTGATAGTGTACCTTTATTCCCGTTTCCTTGCACAAGTCTTTCGACTTGCTGACATGTGCCCCTTTTCTCTTTTGGGTGACACATGTTAGAGCCCGAGCCTGAGTTACTTGCTGAGGACGTGGTGTTCGCTGACGCTGAGTCAGGGCCCGCGTTGATCGAGGACTACGTTGATACTGGGGATCAGTCTTAGTGTCTTCGTTTAGCTTCTTTTGTTAGGCTGCTTAATTGTCGGTGCGTGGCACCTAGTTTGATACTCTGTTATGTTTGTGTTATTTTGTTGGCCTTGTTCTGGGCCTTAGACTCTTTTCTGTTAGCCTGGTGGCTTTTCTGTGATGTTGAATATTTTGTGGACAAACTTTGGGATTGGTATTTCATATCCGCCTCTTTATTATTATTGTTGTTGTTTCTTTTGCAATTACAGGGACCTGCTTATACTAAATTGACGCTTATCGGGTTTGGGGCTTCACAGCTCCTCTCTCGTGCGGACCTTCTCACGTCTCGCCTCCATTTTTGGGAAGCGAGGCGTGACAGAACTTGAAGTATTTTGTTATGAAACTTGTTTATTATTGCACGATGAGTAGTTAGAACTTATTTGTGCATGGTATGGAGTAGTTAGGGGATATTATTCGTGTTTATTTGGTTGAAATTCCTTGTGCTAAATCGTTTAACGTCGCTAAAATTGTAATCGTTGTTCGTAAATCGACTTTTTTAGATTCCAAAAGAATTAATTAAGTTGATGATCGCCCCAAAAGGGTGAGTTTTGATCTCCCCAAAAGGGAGTTTCATACCGTAGTTTTGATCTCTCCAAAAGAGAGTTTCATATCGTATTATAGATTTAGCGACGATCTTATTGAATATTTTGCTTGAACCCCCAAAAGGGCATCTTCCGATGAATTGCTCCCAAAAGGAGAATTCATTGAGTTATCTTGGGTATTCTCCGATGAATTGCTCCCAAAAGGAGAATTCATTGCGTTGTACCGATCAACCAAATTAATACGAATCATTGATCCTAACGAACCCATACCATGTGCATACTCTTTATAGGTATTTTCGTACACGTATTTTTCTTTGTTCATATCGTTCACGTGTTCACATCACCATCACCGTCATCATTTGTGAAGTGGTTAGTCTCTTTCTGATAGATTTCTATTTGATTTAAATTGTGGTTGCAACAGATTTCTTCCCGTGGATTCGACATCTGGACTCCCAGATTTTACCACCTGTACGGACTCTTGCGCTTGAGAGAGAGCACCTTTCCGGTCCCACCAAGTTTTTGGCGCCGTTGCCGGGGAGGAATGGTTTGTGACTACGGTTTATTTCATTCAGAGGACCTTCGGTGAGATCTTTCCACTTTACTGTACATAAACTTTTTTTTATTATTTTATTTTAATTTTTTTTAAAAAATGGAGTATATGAATTTTTATTGCATGAATAATCTGTATGATGCAAGGTACGCTAATGCACACAAACATAGGATGGAAAAGCTCAAAATTGTTAATTTTAATCAAACTGACTGTGAAACTTTCTTTCAGGTCTGGAGGAGGTTCACAAATATCGTATCGAGCTATCCGCAGCATGGTTTCACAAATGAAGAGCTTATGGCGTCCTTCCTAGATGGACTACGACCACAGCTGTAGGAATTATTGGGAGGCATGACGCCGACAGTGGCATGGGAATACATGGAGTCTCTGCAAGAAAACGAAGAAACCGTGGAAGAGACTTCAGAGAGCGATTCAACGGAGCCTTCGTGCCTCGATCAAGAAGAGCAAAGCGTAGACGTACCTTTGCAATCCTTGAAAGAGGAAGCTTACCAGACTATTCAGACACAGGAGGCCACATCCCATCAATTCCAGGAGAATTTCCTTGCTCGGAGTCGGCAAATTCAGAAATCCATTGAAGATCTTAATTTGATTGCCACTTGCGTAGAAGAAGGTAATGCTTTTGAAACTCGATTTCAAGAATCTAATATGAGTTCATCTTCTATTGCATGAATACCGAGCGAGGACACGAATATAAATATCCACATGGCAGGAAGTGTGTGCAAAAGAGAGGATGAGCTAGCAATTTTGGATGAACGAGAGGAGGAGACAGCTAGGGACAAAGGTTTTGAGATTATCGCCATGGAGCCAGAACCATTCCCTCTTCCAGTTTTGTCCCAAAATCATTTATCCCTCTCCACAATGAACGAGCATCGTACAGAGAGTAGTGCAAATCTTTCAGGGAGTAGTCGTCAACTTGCATTAATTTCTTTCACTTATTTTGATGACTACATGTGGAATACTTTTATTTCGAAGAATTTTAAACTAAAATGGATTGACGTGACTCATCTCTTGCAGGATATATGTGGACATCTTATAGAGATGCTGGGAGTCACGTTGCTGGGATCCAGTTTAGTCGTTGGAGGAAGAATAATCGCCGAGGAGCGCAAGGAGCAAATTGAACAACTTCCTCCACCATTAAAGATTCAGGATCCGCCATTTGATCACGGTGTGTTCTTTCCAGTAGTGTAGTTTTTAAATGCTTTCTAGGTTGCTTGCTTGAATAAACTCGTACCTCTTCCGACATTGAGGACAATGTCCATCTTTAGTTGGGGGGTGTGTATGAGACCTTAGGATTTTTTTTTGAGAAGAATAAATCACCAAATCTCATCATTTAAAACTCTTTCATATGCCTCTAATACGGATGATTACGCATTAATTGAGTTCTGAAAACTTTTATGGCTTGAGTTGATTATTTTTCCTTCATGGAATTGCCGTTAATATGCTATTCATGAAAATTTTCAATTTCCATGATTAATATCTCGAAATAGTTTGAATTGATTTCATGCATGCTAATGTGATGGAAAAAGCTTAAGTATACACGATTTTTAAGAATAGTTTTCAAGTTGAAGAGGAATTTGGCCTTTATTATTAATGTTTATATTCATGTTGATGGGTTTTGAGTTGCTTACAAAGAAAGAAAAGAAAGAAAACAAAGAAAAGAAAGAAAAGAAAGAAAAGAAAAATGAATGAAAAGACAAATGAACGATGAAAAATGAATAAATGAGTATGTCACTAATACATAACTTGGTTGGCTCGAGTAGTACAGTCCGAGGGGTCCTTTTTGGCCTAATGCCCTATTATCGTCTGATTTGGGAGCCATTGACAGGAAACTCACTCATTTGATGGAGCGATCCAAGTTATACATTTTTCTGCGAATGTTGCTTGATGCGCGTTACGCGGAACGAATAAAAGAAAAGGAATGGTGAATATACTAAGCAACTTCAATACCCATGTCTTGAATGATTATTTTGATAGGCCAATTCCTTGGAAACAAGAAAACTAGTATATAACGACGTGTTATACTTTCGCTTGCGCAAAACGATGCTTGCATGTTATTTATTCATACTAAATTAGAGAAAATTTCATGTGATTGATTTTGTTCATGGATGTGTATATTGATGGCCAAGACCATGTTGGAATGTGTATTATTGAGCCACGCCATGAGCAATTTGAAAGAACTTATTGTTTTATTACTCATCCGTATTTATCGCTATTTTTGCTAGAGACTAGCAAATCGCTAGTTGGGGGGTGTGATTCAGGTTTAATATTACATATTTAACCCCCCATTTAGCCCTATTTTGTGCTCATGAGGTGCTACATTATTCTCTAATTCATACGTATTTTCTACACATTTATTTATTAGAGAAAACACTTTATTTGAGCACAAATCAGTAATTAACGAAGCATTTCTGCACTTTTTATATTTTTTCTAGCACTGTCTCGATCTCACGATTCCAACGAATATTTATTTGTATTTTTCTGAGATCTGTGCTAATTACTATGTATTTTTGAGTGCAGAATACCTATTAATTGGAGAAATACGCAAAGAATATACGAAATACGGGCCACGTGGCCAAATCGTGGCCGCACAATCTCCATCAGACGGCGCTCAGTGCTTGGGTGACGCGGCTTACTCTCAGCCGCACGATCGTCATCCTACGGCCTACAACGCAGCGGATCTCAGCGAAATCGAACGAAAGCGGGATCAAATCGCGACCGTTCGATTTCGATCGAACGGCCGCGATCGGCGTGAAGCGGCGAATGAAACGACGAATGAAGAGGGGACACGCGGCGGCCATCGGACGAAACCCCGCTTCATCCAACGGTCGACGTCATCCCCGCATTCGAACTCAGAGGCAACAACGCGGCAACGTTTGCGCCGTTGATCTTGGATCCAACGGCTACGAAACGCCCCGCATGCGAACGAAATCGCGGCGACATGGCTGCTTCTCGTCCACACGATGATAATCGAACGGCGTACAAAATTCTCCGAGCAGTGAAGCGAATGCGGGCACAAATGAGAGATAGGATCCGATCCCGCTAGCCACGTGTCGCGCTGTGATGCAATCCCGCTTTGGATGAGCGGTCGAGAATTGCTCCGCTCCAGATCTACGGCCAGGATGCAAGCGGGTGCGTAGTTGAAGCGGGTTTGAACCCGTTAAGCCCAATAAACCCGCAATCTCTTTATTTAAGCGTATTCTAGGGTTTTTGGGCGTATTCAAGCAGATTGGGGCGTATTTTGGGCGTATTGGAGGCTCTAGGAGCCGTATTCTCCCCCTGAAAAATTCTGTAAAATTCCAGAGGCTTGTTTTCTTATTTTCAGAGAGTTTGAAGACTTTTCAGAGAGAATTGGTGATATTTTCTTCAACTTCTATCCCATATTTTGGTGTTTTCTATTGTATTTTGCTATGAACTTGAAGTATTTTGTTATGAAACTTGTTTATTATTGCACGATGAGTAGTTAGAACTTATTTGTGCATGGTATGGAGTAGTTAGGGGATATTATTCTTGTTTATTTGGTTGAAATTCCTTGTGCTAAATCGTTTAACGTCGCTAAAATTGTAATCGTTGTTCGTAAATCGACTTTTTTAGATTCCAAAAGAATTAATTAAGTTGATGATCACCCCAAAAGGGTGAGTTTTGATCTCCCCAAAAGGGAGTTTCATACCGTAGTTTTGATCTCTCCAAAAGAGAGTTTCATATCGTATTATAGCTTTAGCGACGATCTTATTGAATATTTTGCTTGAACCCCCAAAAGGGCATCTTCCGATGAATTGCTCCCAAAAGGAGAATTCATTGAGTTATCTTGGGTATTCTCCGGTGAATTGCTCCCAAAAGGAGAATTCATTGCGTTGTACCTATCAACCAAATTAATACGAATCATTGATCCTAACGAACCCATACCATGTGCATACTCTTTATAGGTATTTTCGTACACGTATTTTTCTTTGTTCATATCGTTCACGTGTTCACATCACCATCACCGTCATCATTTGTGAAGTGGTTAGTCTCTTTCCGATAGATTTCTATTTGATTTAAATTGTGGTTGCAACAGATTTCTTCCCGTGGATTCGACATCTGGACTCCCAGATTTTACTACTTGTACGGACTCTTGCGCTTGAGAGAGAGCACCTTTCCGGTCCCACCACCCGGCCTAGCTGACGTGCTCCACGTCGTCTACATCTCCAATTCGTGTCGCTCGACGCAACCAAGGGACCCGAATCGGTCCCTTGACCACGTTGACCGTGCAGTCCACGGTCAACGCTTCTGTAGTGAGAAAACACTCTGAAACATCTGGCACCGTCTGTGGGAACGAACTGTCCCACGAAGAAACAAACCGCACTTGCAATGGCACGCGCCTGCAACGGGAAGAGACGCATGCCCCCATCCCGGAGGAAGGGAATGGCGCACCCAACAGCAACCTTGAGGGCGCACCCGACGGCAATCACCCCGCCCCCTCAGCCGAAGAGACTGGCGGGTCTGAGCTGGCCACGCAGGGACAGCTCCGCACCCTGGCCCAAGAGACCAATGCGAACATCTAGACGTTGGTCGCGACGGTACAGCAGCTCATCGGCGCCGTGCCAACCAATGGAGACGTGTTGGGCGATGGCCATCGTTGGGAGGGGGGCCCCCCGCTCCTACGGTCCGCTGTGGTCGATGACCATAGAAACCGAAGACAGAACACGGAGCGTCGGTTCACACTACCCGGCTTCCACCAGGCGAGATCACGCGCCTCCTCCCCTTATCGTGAAAGGAGCCGGAGGGGAACCGAATGCACAGGGGACGAATCGGTGACCGCTCGTCTCGTCAGCCACGATCACCCCACCGCAGAAGAAGCGATCGGCACCACTCGAGGGACCGATCACGGCGAAGCGGAAGCTCTCGCCGGAGGAGCCGGGAACGCCGGGTCAGCCCCACCCCTAGTGTGGCGAGGGCCATGGAGCCAGCCCAGCCAGCGCCTGTGCCACCTCCACAACCGAACGAGCCTGTGGTAGGCGGGTATCGGACCCCCGGAGGCATCCACGGAGACTGGTGCCCCCGGTCGTGGAGAATAACCGACGCACGGGTCCCCTCTCGATTCAAGATCCCAGCGCTGGGGAAGTACGATGGGATAGGAGATCCAGGGAACCACGTGATGGACTACGAGGGGGACATGTCCTTCCAGGGAGCCGATGATACCCTGCTCTGCAGGGGCTTTTATTCGACCCTCAGGGGTGCATCGAGAACTTGGTACCGCAGCCTACCCAGACGCTCCATTGACAGCTTCGAGGAACTCACCCAGCTGTTCTGCAAACAGTTCATGGCAGGGCGACAGGTAATGCCTGATGCTGAACATTTGTTTAACATAGTGCAGGGCCCGACCGAGCCGCTCCGACAATTTATGCGCCGCTTCAACGTTGAACGGCTGAACGTGAACAGCCCTCCCGACCTCGTTGTCCAAACGGCCCTAAAGAAAGGGCTGCGTCATAGAGGCTTGAAGAAATCTCTGCATAATGATCCCCCGAAAGACCTCCCGGGGATCATGGCGAGGGCCGAACGCTTCATGTTGACCGAGGAAACCTTGGCCATCAAGGCAGGAAAGGCCAGACAAGGGACCAAGCGCGGCGATAGCGAGCGCCGCAGCCCCGAAGGGTACCGGACAGAGAAGAGGGCGAGAAACAAGCAGCGGAGAGAGGATACGAGGGACGCCACCCCAGACGCCGTCCTCGCTCAAGTGCAGAAGGAGGAGCGCGCTGATCGCCCCCCGCCGAAGACAAAAAGAGGGGGGGAAATGGGGAAAAGTATTGCAAATACCACAAGGAAAACGGCCACGACACTGAAGACTGCTGGCACCTAAAGAAGGACATTGAGAAGTTGATGAGCCGAGGGCACGCAAGGAACTTAGCCGATGAGCCGGCCCACGGAGAAGGAACCTCCATGCAGCCGGACAAAGGGAAGAAGGTCAACACCGTCCAAGGACCCCTCCGCATTATAGAGTGAGCCGGCGAGACCCCTCCCCCCAGTCGCAGCCTAGTCAGGAGGAGATTATCTAGGTTCACATCCCTCCATCTAGCTTTATTTCTTTTTTCCTCCAAATGTACTAGTCCAACAGCACCTTTAAGAGTACAAATGCACTCATTTTACCTTTTCTTCATCTCCGACGGAATCAACATTTCGCTAAGGGTGCATAAGAGTGAAGACCGCCACCTCACCGGACGGGGGGTCAATTAAAACCGGTCCTAAGCCGAGGAGCTTCACCCTCGCTGACCGACTCCATCGCTCGTAAGTCTGGGGCAACTCCCCCAGCCAGCACAGACGCTGACCGGTCCTAAGCCGAGGAGCTTCACCCTCGCTGACCGACTCCATCGCTCGTAAGTCTGGGGACAATCCCCCAGCCAGCGCAGACGCCGACCGGTCCTAAGCCGAGGAGCTTCACCCTCGCTGACCGACTCCATCGCTCGTAAGTCTGGGGGCAATTCCCCCAGCCAGCGCAGACGCCGACCGGTCCTAAGCCGAGGAGCTTCGCCCTCGCTGACCAACTCCTTCGCTCGTAAGTCTGGGGGCAATCCCCCCAGCCAGCGCAGACGCCGACCGGTCCTAAGCCGAGGAACTTCACCCTCGCTGATCGACTACATCGCTCGTGAGACTGGGGGCAATTCCCCCAGCCAGCGCAGACGCCGACCGGTCCTAAGCCGAGGAGCTTCGCTCTCGCTGACCGACTCCGTTGCTCATAAGACTGGGGGCAGCCCCCCAGCCATTAAGGACGTTAACCGACTTGTCCACTCGAGGGGCAAGAGGCGACCTCCCGGAGAAAAGAGGGCTGCGACCACCATCAGTAGAGGAGCCGAGGTCGCAGCAACAAAGCAAAATGCGTGGGAAATTCAAGTAGGTCAATTTCATTTCCAACAATTAACCGAGGTACAAAAGTGTGTCTTTTTTACAGGAAATCGAAGTGGAGAAACCTCCTTACAAATAATCCGCTCGCGGCGAACAACAAAATTCGTCACCCACGAAAACTAGGGTAACACCGGCAGAGCGAAACTTGCCGACCAAGAATGCAAAGTTGCTGGCTCAAACGAACATCCTCGCAATCAGCAATTGTTTGCTCCGGAGCAAAGGACCGGTAAAGAAGCCAATGGAGATTGCGAGGTCAGGGATCCATTTCAAGTAGACCGGGCCAAAGCGAAGCGGATGCTAAAAAATTTGAGGATAAAAACAAGGATGACAGGCCGGGAAGGATGACCTAGGGGGCCCGGGCTCGAGAGGATGCATCCTCGGGCGCCTCGCCCTGCTCGGAGCGAGGGGGATCGACAGGCGGAGGGGCTTACCGGACGCGCTCCGCACAATCCCGGAAGGAGGACTGGACGACTTCGACGATCCGGGGGCCGATAAGGTCTTCATATTTACCGAAGGCCTCCCTGAGGACCTCGAAGATCCTCTCCCCCAGAGTCCCGACGACGCCCCTCTCAACCTCATCCGCAAACCGCGCCACCTGACGCCGATCCGACAGTTCCCTCTGAAACTCCTCCCTCTCCAGGCGGAACGACTCCGCCGCTTCCTCGGCCGACCGCCGAGCGTCCTCCAACTTTCCTTGGAGGTCGTCCACTCGTCCCTCTAGCTCGACCACCCGGAGCTTGAGTTGCCGAGACTCCATCTGGGCCGCCACCGCAGCTACCTCCGCCGCCCCAGCCCGCTCGTGGGCCTTTGCGGAGGACTCCTCCAGCTCCCTCAAATGGACAGCTCGACGCTGCGACTCGACAGCGAGTGTTGAACCCTGAACGACAAGTCATGAGCCTAGAGGAAAGCGAAGGAAAGAAAGGGACAGCGGGATAGCCAGACCTGCTGAAGGATCCAGACCAAGATGTCCGACACCTTGTCAGCGGGGACCCTCTCGAGGAGACCACGGTCCCTGGGGAGAACGGAGCCCTCGGCCAACTGCTGAGCCAAGGCTCGGTCGACAAACACCGAGTCCCCGGGGGTGACCTCGAGGGGGGCCGAGCAGCTCGCCAACAGGGCCCCGATTCCTGGTGATGAAGGCAAGGCCGCGGCGACGGGGGTGGTCGTCAGGGTCACTGGAAGATCATCGGCGGCCCCCGCCGGGGGCACGGAGTGCACCGGACTAAGGGGATCCGCGCCTTCCTTCCTCCTCTTCCCTCCGCGAGGCTCGGCAGGCGCCGAGGGGGAGCGCTTCCGCCCCGTGCTGCCTCCACCCTCGAAGACAAGAGAGGGCGCGCCAGGCACAAGAGGAGCTGCGCCTGGCCCATCATCACCCCCCACCACCTGGGCCGGTGGGACGGATCCGGCTCTTGCGACCTCCCCGGGGAGGGGACTACCAGAAGTAGAGATGGGAGACGAGGCCGCCACCTTGCCCACGGTGGGCTCGGCTCGACGCACCTCCTCCTCGACGGTCCGTCGGGGCGCCCTTCCCGAGGTGCTGCCTCGGCTCCGAGCGGCTCCTTGCCGAATCAGCTCATCGATGTTGCGGGTGAACTCGCGACCAGCCATTCCTGCAAGAGAAACCGAAATCAGGGTAAGCCACGGGGCAATCCAGGACTAGAAAAGCGGCCTACCCGGAGACCACAAGACGGCCTTCAGGAGTAGGTCGTCCAGCAAAGGCCAGATAGACTTCGCCTCCAAAGGGAGGGCCGACAGCAGCGCGACGGCCGCCCGATCAGCCTCGGAGAGGGTTAGCGTTCGGCCAGGCTGACCTGACCCACCCCAAGGTGTCAAAATCTGAGCATCCTCAAGGAAGACTACGAAAACGTAATCCGAGCTCCAATTCCCCGCCCAGTGGGGTAGCCCGATCAGGCATTCCCTCCCCGCGCGGGCTCGGAGGTGTAGCCATGACCCTAGACTGACCGTCTGGATCTGATAAAAATAGAAGAGAAGGGAGAGAGATGGCTCCAGACCGCGAGTGCAGCAGAGCATCACAAAGCCCGTCAGAACCGCAACCGAACAGGGGGTAAACTGGCAGAGGGACACCATGAGGTGCTCCATGACTTGGATAAAGAAGGGATGAAGCGGGAAACGAAGACCCAGAAGGAACATCTCGACGTAAACGCTGACTTCATTGCTCCTCGGAAGACAGGTCCGCTCGTCAATGAAAGGGACTCGAACATCATACGGCTGACAGAGGTACCTTCCCCGGATCTCCGCAGCCGCCAGAAAAGAAGTCCTCGACGGCGTTCTGAGGACAACCGGAGGTACATTAAGCCGCACGGCAGCCGACGCCACATCATCGCCAGCATAGTCTGGGAAGAGCTTCCCCTTCCCTTTATCTCGGAGGAAACGGCCCCTTGAGGAGGAACCGGATCCCCCAGATCGGGACCCGCCCCGCCTGGACTCAGGAGGGTCCCTCGCCCCTTGGCCAGAGCCGCCTATCCTAAGAGTAGCCATAATAGGAAGATGGGAAAGGAGTTACCTTTTTTATTTGGAGAAGACAAGGAAACGAAGGCGGCGGGTGACTCCGAGTTTATGGAAAGCCCGGAACAGAGGGAAGAGCGAGGAAGGAGTTGGGATCAACGCAGCCGGGGCACTTACATACAAGACCCAGGGACGAATTCGAAACGCCTGACAGGAACGCGTGGCAAGCCGCAAAGAGCCGGCGGCGTTTCGAAATCGGCGCCAAGGGAAGTCCTATCGATCCGCCTTATCATAACCTTCATTTATGACTGCGCCTCGACTGACGCGCCACTCGGAACCCCAGGAGTCACATCGGTCGAACCGAGCCGGCCAAGGCCGATCGGCCCCACTTATGGGGGCAATTGATACGTCTATTTTGCGGAGGCCCAACAGCATGGGCCCAAAGGCGCAGCCTACCACGCGAAATCATGGGAGGTCCAAGCCCACCGAACGAAGCCCGAAAGACATGAACCCAGAAACCCAACTACCGATCAGAAGCCCGTCTGCGAGATCAGGCCCGCCCGACAAGGCCCCCTAGAGGACCCCCGAACGGCGATCTGACCCGACCCCGAAAGCGCGCAAGTCATTCGCCCACTCCAGCGATAACCGTTCCCCCAGGCCCGCGACCACTTAATGGCCGTTATGGGGAGGTGCTGGCATGGCGCAGGGAGCGGCGATGGGGAGGCGGATTGAGGGGGCACGATCAGGGGCGGACGAGGGACGTGAGTCATGGGTAATCACGACGGGAGGCCTATAAAAGGGCTAGGAGGATGACTGGACAAGGGACCGCATCTCAGGTAACAAAACCTAAGGTACTCCATCAACGACCTAGTTCCCCCACTTCATCTCCTTCCCCCCCCCCCCCCCCCCCCCCCCCCCCGCTCGCGCCGGAGGACGTCGTTCCGATCTCCTCTCGAGTCGAACCGTCCCCGCCGAGCCTCCTCTTTCAGATCGTCATCTGACTTAGGCATCGGAGGGGATTTGGCCGGAACCAAGGTCCGGCCTCCCTGACGAGTGTTCTCGTCTGTTCAGGAGAACGTCAGACCCACGAGCCGAGGCTTCCCCTCCGCTCCACGCCGGCCGCGCACCAAGCGAGACGACCGAGGCTACCCCTCGTCATTCGACCAACCGAGGCCAAGCACATCCATCCGAGCCGAGGCTTCCCCTCCGCTCCGCATCGGCCGTGCATCAAGACAAGGCGCCGAGGCTTCCCCTCGTCGTCTGACCGTCCGAGGCCGAGCATCTCACACCGGGCCGAGGCTTCCCCTCAGCCCCCTTGAGGCCGAGGATTCAGACCCGGCCTAGCTGACGTGCTCCACGTCGTCTGCATCTCCAATTCGCGTCGCTCGACGCACCCAAGGGACCCGAATCGGCCCCTTGACCACGTTGACCGGGCAGTCCACGGTCAACGTTGTAGTGAGAAAACACTCTGAAACAGGTATCATATGACAATGGATTTTTCTCCTCATATACTAAGACACAAAAAGTGGGATGGTCCTACAAGTATTAGCCCATGTGAGCTTGTTGTACCTAGGAGTGTGCGGGTCCGGCTACCCTATTTTTTTATGTTACCCGGACCCTACCCGTTAAGGGATCAGTTCTTAAAATTTGGACCCTGAACCTATCCAGTTGGACCATATAGCCGGAACATACTCGGACCCTATGGTTCCGGATACCCTGTAAAAAATTACATTACTTATTTACTTTGTGTGCACTCCACGACTTCCCAAAAGAGAAATAAAGTGAGCATAAGAAAATTTCCAGCTAGCTTTATTATTGCAATAGATATTCTACAATGCTGGCATATTTCAGCAGCCATATCTGGTTCTATTTTGAGTGCATCTTTCCATCCACCATTCCTTCTCTTCGATGACATGACAACATAGGTGGATCTCTTCCAATATTGTTGCGGATTGGGACGCATGCTCACAGCCATCATCTGGTTTCTATGTGTTTCTGCTATTTTTCGCAGAACACATTAATAGTATGGAGGGTGCGTGGTCAACGCGGTCAAAGAGGGGACGCGCGGGACCCCCGAGTTGTCGTGGCTGTCGCTCGAGACGGAGATGACCGGTGGGGTCGGCCGACGGCACGTTTGCTCGAGCGGAAAGGCGCGGCTCCGTTCTTTGGCGGGCCGAGGGGTAGCCTCGGCGAGATGACAGCCTCCGGGATCGGTTGAAGGCAGAGTCGCTCGCAGCGGGGCGCGCGGATCCTCGCATCGGCTCGGCGAGGGGTAGCCTTGGCAGAGCGACGTCCTCGTGACGGAGGAGACGAACGAGGTCGGGGACGAGGGCGCTCGGCTCCGGCTGGAAGGACGCCGAGGGGTAGCCTCGGCGTCCCTGGAACTCCTGGACCTGAATAGACGAGAGAGCTCATCAGGGGGGTCGGACCTTGGTTCCGACCGAAGCCCCTCCGATGCCAAAGTCAGATCTGGCCTAATAAGTGCTCGGTGGGATCGAGTATGGCTCGCGGAGAGACCGATACTCGAGTCCTCGGGCCGAGCTTTGGAGGAGAAATATTCAAGGTGGAAGAAGGTGTAAGATGGGAGTAGGAGGTACCTCCGTTGTAGGTGGTGAAGATCCGGCCCCTTCCAAATGACGCCTGCCCCCTCCTCATATAGACGAACCATGCTCATCATGTGCCATGACGTGACATCATGGCCGCCATTCATGGGGTCGTGCAAATGGGGAAGGGTTGACCCCCTCTAATTATGCCCACTTGATGACGCCATGAAGGTGGAGTCATGGCCATAAGTGATTGCCATAATTGGCGGGCCATAATGGCGGGGGAATGATGGCCATTAAGCCTGGCCATGAAGTCGGTTGCCATATTTTGGCAAGCCATGAAGGTGGCTGCCATAATTGGCGGATCATGATGGCACGGGGCGGCTGCCATATTTGGCGAAGGCTTCCTCGATTTGGGCCCCGATTTCCTCCGCTACAGAAGCGGGCAATCTCTTGGGCCTTCGTCGTGGGTGGAGAAACGCGGCCCGCCCGTAAGATCCTTGGGCCGGAGCCCGAGGCCGTAGTTTGGCTGGTTGACTGGTCGTGGTTGACTTGGCTCCTCCGGACCCGGTCAAAGTAGTCGTATCAATTGCCCCCATCTTCTGAGCTCTACCATTGTTGAGGTGGAGGTCGGGAGATGTAGTATAATGGGGAAGAAGTTGTTCTTTCTGTAGAATTTGGTCCGTCCTGCGGAGTTGGCTAGTGACGATAGATCGTCGGTCCGAGATTCGTTCGGTTGCGAGGGGAGTTGCCCTTCGGCTTACGGCCGACGAAGGAGATCCGTTCGGTGGCGAGGGGAGTTGCCCCTCGGCTTATGGCCGACGAAGGAGATCCGTTCGGTGGCGAGGGGAGTTGCCCCTCGGCTTACGGCCGACGAAGGAGATCCGTTCGGTGGCGAGGGGAGTTGCCCCTCGGCTTACGGCCGACGAAGGAGATTCATTCGGTGGCGAGGGGAGTTGCCCCTCGGCTTACGGCCGACGAAGGAGTGCTCGGCCTACTGGGGGGGTTTCCCCCAGCTCTTTGACCGATCCGTTCGTTCAGTTGCGAGGGGAGTTGCCCCTCGGCTTACGGCCGACGAAGGAGATCGGCTCGGTGGCGAGGGGAGTTGCCCCTCGGCTTACGGCCGACGAAGGATATCCGCTCGGTGGCGAGGTGAGTTGCCCCTCGGCTTACGGTCGGCAAAGGAGATTCGTTCGGTGGCGAGGGGAGTTGCCCCTCGGCTTACGGCCGACGAAGGAGTGCTCGGCCTACTGGGGGGGTTGCCCCCAGCTCTTTGACCGATCCGTTCGTTCGGTTGCGAGGGGAGTTGCCCCTCGGCTTACGGCCGACGAAGGAGATCCGCTCGGTGGCGAGGGGAGTTGCCCCTCGGCTTACGGCCGGCAAAGGAGATCCGCCCGGTGGCGAGGTGAGTTGCCCCTCGGCTTACGGCCGGCAAAGGAGATTCGTTCGGTGGCGAGGGGAGTTGCCCCTCGGCTTACGGCCGACGAAGGAGTGCTCGGCCTACTGGGGGGGTTGCCCCCAGCTCTTTGACCGATCCGTTCGTTCGGTTGCGAGGGGAGTTGCCCCTCGGCTTACGGCCGACGAAGGAGATCCGCCCGGTGGCGAGGTGAGTTGCCCCTCGGCTTACGGCCGGCAAAGGAGATCCGCCCGGTGGCGAGGTGAGTTGCCCCTCGGCTTACGGCCGGCGAAGGAGATCCGCCCGGTGGCGAGGGGAGTTGCCCCTCGGCTTACGGCCGGCGAAGGAGATCCGCCCGGTGGCGAGGGGAGTTGCCCCTCGGCTTACGGCCGGCAAAAGAGATCCGCCCGGTGGCGAGGGGAGTTGCCCCTCGGCTTATGGCCGGCGAAAAGGGTGAGGACCTTGTGAAGCCTTTCGAAGATTCCATGGTGGCGCTCTGCCATTGCTTCGTCCAGATCGGTGGATGCAGGAGTTGTTCGGTAAGCGGGGACCCAGCAGCACGGTCGAAGGAGCGATCTGGGTGCTTGAACTCGGACGGGGGTGCTTCGGTCAGATCGGCTTGGCCAGGATGAGGACGACTTTGAGACAAGGTGGCTCGGAGGCTTGGAAGGGTGGTCCGACTCGTCTGGACCGGTCGGCCTCCTCTGGGGTCGGCCTCGGTCTCGGCCTGAACTGGTCGGCCTCGATCGGAGGAGCTGCTTGGTTGCTCGAACTCAGACGGTGGTGCTTCAGCCAAACGGCTCGGCCATGGTCGGAGGAGCGGTCTGGATGCTCGACTGGTTCAACAGCTCCATTGCAGTGGGGATAACTTTGTAAGCTCGACGAGGTGGCTTGGCGTTGAAACTCAGATACTTGGCAAGGCGGTCGGACTTGTCTGGTCGGCCTCCTCCTGGGTCGGTTGAACTGGTGTGGTCGGCCTCCTCTTGGATGGGTCGGCCTCGTCTAGACACAGCTCTAGTTCTATTTCCAAATTCAGCTCCAGCTCCGGCTATAGCTTTTGTCTGGACCGCATCTCCCGCTCCGGCTCCAGCTTTGTCTGGATCCTAGCTTCTGCTCCAGCTCCGGCTCCAGCTTTTGTCTGGATCCTAGCTTCTGCTCCAGTTCCAGCTCCGGCTCCGGCTCCATCTTTTGTCTGTTTGGCGGTACGACCAAGGTAGCTCGGCAAGGACGGCACAGTGATGGGAGCTCAGCCCATATGCTTGGCGATGGCAGCACGGTGTTGGTATGGCGGACGTCGAGACAATGGCCAGAGATGGTGGTAGGGCCATCGATGAAGGCCGAGTCGGGGCTAAGCCCGACGCCTGCGAGGGTCGTCGGTGCTGTCTCTTGTCTGAACTCGATCGAGATCTCATTCTCCTTGGCGACCTTGCCAGGCCACTCGTAGCCCCGCGTCTTCCTGGCCCGTCCTCGGATCCAGACGCACTCCTTGCGCCTCTCCCTCAAGTTGGCCGAGGCCGCAATGCCGGTCGCCGTGTGCTCCGGCGTTGTCGCGACCATGGCAGCCTTATCTACAAGCTTTTTGTGAGACATTTGTTGAAACCGGAGGATGTGGCTTTTTATCACCATCTCGCAAGAAGTTTAAGAGAGGAGAATTGTTAGGGAAGCTCTTGTAGTTGTCTGAAAGCACACAATTAATTAGCAAGGGGGAAGAGGACAGTTTGACCTTTTTGCTGGGTCGGCTTCGTCTGGGGTCGGCCTTGGCCTGGACTGGTCGGCCTCGGCCTCGTCCTGGACTGGTCGGCCTCCTCAGGGGTCGGCCTCGGCCTGGACTGGCCGGCCTCCTCTGGGGTCGGCCTCGGCCTGAACTGGTCGGCCTCCTCAGGGGTCGGCCTCGGCCTCGGCCTGAACTGGTCAGCCTCGGCCTCGGCCTGGACTGGTCGGCCTCCTCAGGGGTCGGCCTCGGCCTCCGCCTGCACTGGTCAGCCTCGGCCTCGGCCTGGACTGGTCGGCCTCCTCTGAGGTCGGCCTCGGCCTCGGCCTGAACTGGTCGGCCTCCTCAGGGGTCGGCCTCGGCCTCGGCCTTAACTGGTCAGCCTCAGCCTCGGCCTGGACTGGTCGGCTTCCTCAGGGGTCGGCCTCGGCCTCAGCCTGCACTGGTCAGCCTCGGCCTCGGCCTGGACTGGTCGGCCTCCTCTGAGGTCAGCCTCGGCCTCGGCCTGAACTGGTCGGCCTCGTCTGGGGTCGGCCTCGGCCTGGACTGGTCGGCCTCCTCTGTGGTCGGCCTCGGCCTCGGCCTGAACTGGTCAGCCTCGGCCTCGGCCTGAACTGGTCGGCCTCGTCTGGGGTCGGCCTCGGCCTGGACTGGTCGGCCTCCTCTGAGGTCGGCCTCGGCCTCGGCCTGAACTGGTCAGCCTCGGCCTCGGCCTGAACTGGTCAGCCTCGTCTGGGGTCGGCCTCGGCCTGGATTGGTCGGCCTCCTCTGGGGTCGGCCTCGGCCTCGGCCTGAACTGGTCAGCCTCGGCCTCGGCCTGAACTGGTCGGCCTCGTCTGGGGTCGGCCTCGGCCTGGACTGGTCGGCCTCGGCCTCGTCCTGGACTGGTCGGCCTCCTCAGGGGTCGGCCTCGGCCCGGACTGGCCGGCCTCCTCTGGGGTCGGCCTCGGCATGAACTGGTCGGCCTCCTCAGGGGTCGGCCTCGGCCTCGGCCTGAACTGGTCAGCCTCGGCCTCGGCCTGGACTGGTCGGCCTCCTCAGGGGTCGGCCTCGGCCTCAGCCTGCACTGGTCAGCCTCGGCCTCGGCCTGGACTGGTCGGCCTCCTCTTGGCGATGAGACGGTCATGAACATTAGGATGCATGTTGAGGTGCAGATGTCGGAGCGACGTTCGGCTTCATTGAGGAGAGGCGGGCTCAGATTCGGCTCTCCCCTTTCATGGAGATGGAGGAAAAACGGACAAAGGGCTCAAGGTCGGAAGAGGAGCAATGTTCGACGTATCGCTCGGGATCAGACCCGGTGGCGATGACGAGAATCAACTCGAGCTGCTCACTTTTGAGAGGAAAAGGGAAACGATCTGGTGCGAATTCTCCAGCCCAACGCTAGTCTTCTGCTCCGCCCACAGCATCAATCTTGGATCGTGGGAGGGGGAATCCCATCTAGTCTTTACGGGGAGACGGGTTTTAGATCATGGAATGAGTCGCTACCGATGCGGTTGACGTCGTAGGTGTCGACTCGGTTCCCACAGACGGCGCCAAATGTTTCTGCTATTTTTCGCAGAACACATTAATAGTATGGAGGGTGCGTGGTCAACGCGGTCAAAGAGGGGACGCGCGGGACCCCCGAGTTGTCGTGGCTGTCGCTCGAGACGGAGATGACCGGTGGGGTCGGCCGATGGCGCGTTCGCTCGAGCGGAAAGGCGCGGCTCCGTTCTTTGGCGGGCCGAGGGGTAGCCTCGGCGAGATGACAGCCTCCGGGATCGGTTGAAGGCAGAGTCGCTCGCAGCGGGGCGCACGGATCCTCGCGTCGGCTCGGCGAGGGGTAGCCTCGGCAGAGCGACGTCCTCGTGACGGAGGAGACGAACGAGGTCGGGGACGAGGGCGCTCGGCTCCGGCTGGAAGGACGCCGAGGGGTAGCCTCGGCGTCCCTGGAACTCCTGGACCTGAATAGACGAGAGAGCTCGTCAGGGGGGTCGGACCTTGGTTCCGACCGAAGCCCCTCCGATGCCAAAGTCAGATCTGGCCTGATAAGTGCTCGGTGGGATCGAGTATGGCTCGCGGAGAGACCGATACTCGAGTCCTCGGGCCGAGCTTTGGAGGAGAAATATTCAAGGTGGAAGAAGGTGTAAGATGGGAGTAGGAGGTACCTCCGTTGTAGGTGGTGAAGATCCGGCCCCTTCCAAATGACGCCTGCCCCCTCCTCATATAGACGAACCATGCTCATCATGTGCCATGACGTGACATCATGGCCGCCATTCATGGGGTCGTGCAAATGGGGAAGGGTTGACCCCCTCTAATTGTGCCCACTTGATGACGCCATGAAGGTGGAGTCATGGCCATAAGTGATTGCCATAATTGGCGGGCCATAATGGCGGGGGAATGATGGCCATTAAGCCTGGCCATGAAGTCGGTTGCCATATTTTGGCAAGCCATGAAGGTGGCTGCCATAATTGGCGGATCATGATGGCACGGGGCGGCTGCCATATTTGGCGAAGGCTACCTCGATTTGGGCCCCGATTTCCTCCGCTACAGAAGCGGGCAATCTCTTGGGCCTTCGTCGTGGGTGGAGAAACGCGGCCCGCCCGTAAGATCCTTGGGCCGGAGCCCGAGGCCGTAGTTTGGCTGGTTGATTGGTCGTGGTTGACTTGGCTCCTCCGGACCCGGTCAAAGTAGTCGTATCACTATGGTCGGTAAAAAATGTTAGAATCTTTGAACACAAGCACCAACCGCATCAAGCCTTCATTCATATGATCTCAACATTGCTCCATCCCTGGAGACTAATTGTGTTCCTCGGTTTGTAGAATATCTATGGTAAAGAAAGGGTCCGGATATTCGTTCCTGGTGCCCGTTCTTTATAGATGGGAATTAGAACTGGACCCGATTCAAACCGGTTCCTAATTTTCCTATCCGGAACCTACCCTGAACTAATGTGTATCTATCCAGAACCTACCCGTTCGGGTATGTTCCGATTGGGTATCTGGATACCCTGTATCCGTGCACACCTCTATTTGTACAACCACATTTTTTATGTCTTGTTTGCGAAGAAGTGCCTTGCTTGACACAGATTATTCTCGTTAAAGAAAACCATCATGTGCAACATAGGGGCCCATTTTACTGTTGACGGGGTCAACAGTTGGCCCGGGACTGTCCGCATCTTGCTGTCCATCTTTCTCCGGCGGTTCCGTCGAACACGATTGTTATGGTCCGTTTTGATCCTGCATGGGGACTATACTAATCTGGACCGTCTACGTGGCAACCGGTAACAGGCTAGTACTGATATAAGTACATTCTTCCCGTTGGCTTCGTTTTTGAGTTTTGGCCCATTCTGGATCTCGTTCTAGGGTTTTAGGGTTTCATCTGCTCCATTCGATTCGATCCGGAGGTGAGATCTCTCTGCCAGAACTTAAGACTGAGTTTATGGTTCGATTCTTGAAGATTTGTTCGGTCTTCATATATCTGATCCCTTTTTGTTCATCTTACATAATTGTCAGAGTTTAATCTCTAATGTAGATATTCGGTCTTCTTTTTCCCTTATTTTTTTGAAGAGATCTTTTGTTTCAAGCGAATCAATGAATCTTGGTTCTTTGTTTTCTTTTAAAACACCTAGATCCTGTCTGAGTGACTCTTAGCATGAGTTTGAATAGTAGACCCCTTGGTCAACTATGCTATATTATAAATGTAAGAGCCATTGATCCTTTTGGTTCTATTGCATTTAATCCTGTTGTGATTTGGGAGTTAAAGATGATTCTGTTGTAGTCCTCAAAATCGTGTGATAGCTTATATAATTGAAAAATTCTGTTAGATTTGTTAGATTTGCACATCTTAGGCATGAGTTGGAGCGAGTGTAATAATCAAGAAGTTACAATCATGTGTCATTTGTAGGGTTCTTATTAGTTTAATTGCAGTTTCCATCACACTGCCTGTTTAACAATTAACATGATCTTTTCTTTAAGTTCAATTGAAGATTTCTTTTTATATGATTTGTATATGCAATAAATACAATAAAAGAAAAATTAAATAGAATATAAGAAACAATGAAATGATTACATACGAATAGCGCTTCAGTAAATATACTAACTTAAAGAGCAGATTTGATAACACACATTGAAACAAAGATTAAGAAAACCTCGAATATCATGGATTAATAGATTGGAAAAGACAGGGTGGATCTTATGAATATAAGGTAGTCTTTGAGGACTTGTTGGAGCCTTCGGTGGTCATTGGTGATTACTAAACTTGCTCAGATGAGATATACTGACTGAAGATTGTGCACCACTGCAGCCCAAAGCTGGCTTTAGTGTGGCAAATCTCATGAAAGATTGTGCACCACTGCAGACCAAAGCTGGCTTTAGTGTGGCAAATCTCATGAAACATGATGTGGGGAGGATCTCCTTTGCATTGGCACACTACAATGTAGGCTGAAGTTGGTGTTTAAGCCCACAAAACCTGTATAACAAGATATGCAATCCGTGTACTTGATTTGCCTTGTAATTTTTTATTTGGTATTTGCAAAATTTAACTTTTCCACTTCTCAATTTGTGTGCAACTTGAAGTGATGTTAGTTCTCATCTTACCTGGTAGTTTGGTTTGAACCCAGTCACTTGTTTGCCTTTACAAGAGCACGATGATATCCATTCTTGACCTAGCTTATACGTAAAAAAAGGGTTTGAAATGTTTTGGCATACCTCACATGATGTCGTTAAGGTGCACATTTCGTCCGTAAGATAATTGAATATCTGAGTAAGTCATGGAATTATCATATAGTTGTGTAAAATGCAAATAATTGGGGGGCATGGCATTCATGGAAATCCACTGGGGAAACAACACAGATTAGTAGTATGGTTGTCGACCCGCACTTGAAGAGACTAGGTACAATGGTCTCACAGAATACAATTACCGAGTGCCCATCTAAAAATATTAGAAACAATTAATATCATCAATATTATTATTTAACAACATTAAGTATCATCACTGGATGTGTGGTTCTTATGAAGTCATGGTAAATGCAAGATGGTTGGTACAATGACTGTTCGTACTTTAGAAGCCATGTCCCTGCACGTAGAGTCGAAATTGAAGGTTCAGCCATACATTGAAAACTGGGAAAAGTTAAGAATTGCAGATAAGCTTGGCTTTATAAGGTTGAATATGTTGATGATCTTAAATAAGATGTTTATGCTTTATCAAGTGTAAATGGTGAACCTTTATGCTAGGAATTGTTTTGAGCTTCTTTCAGTCCATAGACTGAATTACATTCCCCACCAATTTTTTTCTTTATTAACCACATAATGTGACACAAGGTGACAAAATACTTGCTTTTGATTTTTTACAATCTTGTTGAAGGAAATGCCACATGGTAAATGATTTTAATAAGATTCACACATCATGGCTGGCCAGTCTTTGTATTCCATATGAAGAAAAATATGTGGTTAGCGTAGTGAGATTGGAGACTAAATATGATCCCATATCAGGGGAGAGTTAGCTCAACAATACAAATGGCTAATAGAATGCAGAAAGAGAAGAAGAGTAAGGGGCCCTTGCAGATCATTCAATTTTATGAAGCTTGACAAACCATAACAGCATGATATGTGATATAGTAGTTTGACTGCTCTTATGTTTGATTTGGTGATAGCTATGATTGTATACTGGATGGAATACTTTGTTTCTTATATTTTTGTGCACTTTGATTTACATACAATATCAAGGGTTTGAATGCTTAATCGTATGTTTGATTTGGTTGTTTGTACAGAGCTTATTAATGAAATTCTGAGAACATGATATTGATTGCAGTGTTGTCCTCCATAGGAGTGAATGTATAGAAGGTTCTTAAGACTTTTTCTTGCATAATTTGTTTGTAGTCTTGGCTGTTTTGATCTTTAAACAGTTCAGTAGAGGAGTCAGACAAGGGAGAGCTGCCAATAAGCATTAACAAATTTCTTGAAAATTATGGATATGGTTTTTACATAAGCTTTTAAACATGTTAGCTAGCATTACTTGTTCCTAATTATATAATTTTTCTTTATATTAGAAGATAAAAAGTTCTTTTATTTACTTAGAATTGGCTGGAGAGATTATGGCAAGCTGCTGCTGCAATAGGGCATGACCAGCCAAAATTTGGAGTAATGCAAAGGTTAGGATTCAAGTGATAGTTATCTCGGACTCAACCTTTTGATTGTGCGATTGGACCCATACTATGTGGCTAAAGTGCACTTGAGTGCTTTTTTAAACAACTAGCTGTATTTAATCTTTATGTTTGATTCTTATCTGTAACCGAAGGAGAAATTAGGCAATGTTCTTGTGAGAAACGGAGAATTTCTGTTTATTAGGGAGATTGATATTATGGGGCCAAAATTGTGGATATACGAAAATAAGGGGATGCTATCATGCTAACAAGGGAACACCATAGTGGTTAAGTTAGGTAACTGCATTCCTGTCTAGTGAATAACACATCAGGAAACATGACTATTAAGCAGTTTGAGCTGATCCTTAGTGCTTGGGTATATGAATTGGTTCGAGTAGGCTATATGGAGCCAGCAATCAATTCTTCTACTAATATCAATTTGGTTGCTGTTAATTGGAATCCCTTGACTTTTTCAATCAATGGAAATTTTAAATTTACAGAATTCCAATGTATCTTTGGTGTTTGGTAAATGTTTATTGAATTAAATTATACATTAAGGATGATTACTACGAAGTTTAAAGTTTTAAACTGATTCTTTCTGCATGACTACGTGAATCCCTTGACTTTTTCAATCAATGGAAATTTTAAATTTACAGAATTCCAATGTATCTTTGGTGTTTGGTAAATGTTTATTGAATTAAATTATACATTAAGGATGATTACTACGAAGTTTAAAGTTTTAAACTGATTCTTTCTGCATGACTACGTGAATCACCTGGGTTTGGCTGTATAAAGCAACGGATCACATTTTTTCTATCCATTCTTGTTTGATAATCGTTAGTTTAAACCTCTTCGTCTCAGCAATTGGGAAAATTAAGAATGTTATAAATTCATTGTTTGTTTTAGTATTTGGCTGGACCAGATATTTGGAATATGTATCAGGCATTGAAAACACTTATTTTTAATGAGTTTGTCGTACAAGGCATCAGGTATTGAAAGTCAGGCAAAAAAACAGCTAACAATCTTGTAGGATGATGCCTATGATCTATCATTGTAAGTCTTTTTTTTATGTTTACACACAATATAGCATATCTGGACGATGCCTCTTCTAACTGAGAAAGCCATGCATTATTTACATTTATAAATTCACCTTTCATCAGTTAGAGGATTTGGGCACATCAAGAAGGCATCTGTTGGTGCAACATAACAGAACTCAACATATGCATCAGCTAACTGGTATTGGTTATATTGTAGCTACTATGAGTCTATAAATACCTTGATAACATACAACCCTTGCTACTAGAATTATTGTTGTAATATAATCAAGTGTTAGTGCAGTATGGTCTGCAGTTGTCACAGATAGAATTTTGAATGAAATAGAGTTGTATGCAGGATCTTATGTTTCTATTGCTTCTTGAACTCAACAAATTGCTAAAAGTATCTTGAAACATGAAATCTGAGATGAGTTTAGCATTCCTGTTCAGATCTTGTGCAAGATATTTATCTACGTGTCCGTATTGCAATTGTGTGAAATGAGACCCATTTCTTGTGGGAACATTGAATATTACGTTTGCCAGTCAGAAATAAACAATCAAAATCTATTTCTGCATTATGTACTGCTCAATATTTTTTTTCTGACAATAATTTGGCATCTGTAAATCTGACTGTATATTTATACCACTCATTTAAAACAGAAATAAGATATTTTTATTAGGGAAATCCTTATATATTAATGGACTACCTATGCTTAGCCTTATATGTGTGATGAATTGTTTGCCACTGCCAACTCTAGTTCTTTTGTTAATGCGTTGGTTTCCTGTTCAGGTCTTGTGGAAGATATTTATCTACGTGTCCCGTATTGCAATTGTGTGAAATGAGACCCATTTTTTGTGGGAACATTGAATATGACGTTCGCCAGTCAGAACTTGAACGTCTTTTTGGAAGATATGGAAAGGTTGACAGGGTCGATATGAAGTCAGGTGACTTATTTTATTTGTTGTGAACTCGATAATCCTTGCAGCTACATGTACATTCCTAAATGATATTGGATTCATGTCTTTTGTGCTTTCTTGTCAATTACTTTATTTCGTCTGCATCATTTGCCTTTAGGTATTCATAGGGATCGGAAGTGAAGATTTGAACTGTGATTCATGCTTAATGTGTGCAAACACTTGGGCATTAATGGCATGATGCATTTCATGTTTTGGGGAATGCTCTTGTTAAAACAAAATGCATATCACGATTTGGACTTTTCTTGTTGATATGCATATCATGATTCGGACCTTTTCATTTTTTTGCATGAGGTTGGGCAACTGATTCCGGATGATTACCGGTTTGGTAAGTGAACAAGTATTCGCAATGATAACCATGTCGTGCTTCATGTTAGCATTGCTAGTGGACACCTTAAATTTATAACTTAGCCATGTTATGATTTTTTTTTCAAATTTTCAGCTGGAGCATGATTAGATATTTATATAGTATTAATATTAAGTGGTTTTAATGAAAAATACATAACAAACTAATAATTAGTTTGAAACCATGCGGGCATCTCTTGCTGTATAAGCCATTTCAAGTGAGGTAATGCATTCCTTCCGCAAAGGGGAAAATTTTGAACCGCATGAACAGCATCAATTCCGTGGTTGCAATTTTTGCAACTATTTCCAGACAGCATGGTATGGTGATGAGTGCCGACTTCTAGAGTTCTACTGGGATATTGGAATCTGGATAAGTTTTAACAAAGTGTTGTAATTGAAGGGTAAGTCTCCATTCTCAACAATTTTTTTGGCGCAGGATTATCTTGGATCACACATGCTCTTCCTGCTTGACGGGATGTGCATCACCTTTCATGCCTTTGTCCGAGTTTAATTATGTTTCTCAGAAGTGCTGGTCCGAACCACTATTCACAATGGCACCTGATTCACATGGAAACATTTTCCAAGCCACCATTGCCTTTCATTTCTCATGAACTTTGCCCAGTCTCCCAATCCAATCATGTTTTCATGCTGATCTCGCGACCCTTTGACGGATAGAAGGAGAAGGCCCTCTGTTCCTTGGCCTACCTCAAGAGACCTACCTTTGGATTACCGTTTCCTGACATCATTTAGTTCAACGCGTGAGGTCTGTTCCTGTTTTATCTGGTCCTTAGTTTTAAACTTTCATGGATATGGCCATGTGTTGTTTTTATTGGTTTGCAGGCCAAGAATTTTGCTGGAGCATCAGCTGCATTAATTATCATTTCTGTCGGGAAGGGGCAATTATTATCGTTGTTTTATAGTTTAAATTCAAATTCCACTTTATTTCTTTTTAGGATTTGCCTTCATTTACATGGAAGATGAACGTGATGCCGAGGATGCAATTCGGGCCCTTGATCGGACAGAATTTGGCAGGCATGGACGCCGGCTTCGTGTTGAGTGGACTAAGGTTGTTTCATTCAGTCAAACACTGAAATTATGGTCTTTTTTACATGGTTCTCAATGATTATATTCTTGCAGCAAGAACGTGGCGGTAGAAGGTCTGGCAGTGCAAGAAGATCATCACCTAATTCAAAACCCGCAAAGACTTTATTTGTCATAAATTTTGATCCAATTAATACCAGAATCCGAGACTTGGAAAGGCATTTTGAACCACATGGAAAAGTTCTGAATGTTAGGATCAGACGAAATTTTGCTTTCATTCAATTTGAGTCACAGGATGATGCCACCAAAGCATTGGACGCTACTAACATGAGGTGCTTCTGCTCTCCTTGTTTACATCGAATTTTGTCTATTTGAGGTCACAAAAGTTTGGCGTCTATCACCTAGTATGAATATTGTGGTGCAAACAATTTCTTTTCTTCACATGTGTGGTTTATTCGTAAATATGATGTCATTTAATATTTTACATTGTTCGTCATCAGATATTAGCAGTAAACAAATTGCTACAAATTGCTGTTGCACGAGATAAATTTCTGCCTAGCATCTGACTGCCTAGCATCTGACTATCAGGGATCTTCAACTACTGTAGAGACAGATGGCCCGCCCAAATTTTCTTTTGGCACTCTTTCTGTGATACTTGTATCATTATGATGCGGCTTGGAGTTTTCGGCCCAATATGGGCATTTTCGGAATTTCGGAAATTATGGTGGGGGGTTCGTAAATTTATCAAATCTAGAATTTTCTTTTATTGATACCTAGGGCTGGCTAGGGGGAGGCTTATGCTGGAATTGTTGAAGAAATCCCTTAGTTAATTTGATAGATAATTTGTCTTAAGGATTTTAGTTGGAGATTTAGGCTTTGATCTCGAATCAAAAGCTATTAGTTTGGCTATTCTCAAATTGAAGCGTGTTATCTTCTTATTTCAGATCTGAAAACCAAATAAAAATCCTATTTTTATTTCTTCTTCCGCCCAAAAATCCCTCTTTTAGTCCATAAATAGCCCAAAGCGCATCAAATCGGTATCAGGTATCAGAGTACGCCGATCCATGGCCGTCACACAGATGATCAAGCAAGTCTTGTGGATCGGCGGTTTGTGCAACTTATGAAGGCCATCCAACAAAACGCGCAGCAATGGATCAAAGTTTAGCGGCGATGAAGCAAAGTTTGATGGAGGCGCTAGACGAAAAGTTAAATCCGGATAAAAAGGGACGACTTTTGTCGAAGGAGAAGGAAAATGACACTTTTTGAAGAAGGGCTTCTCTCTGACGTCGACAACTATTTCGTGGAGAAAGAGGAGGCGGCTGCAAGGGAGGAGCATCAATTTGGGAACCCTGGAAGCCACCAACAGTTTCGGTCGGCCCCATGGACTTGCCGACAGGGCTGGCTTTGCCAGAGTTTCGACAGCCACGGACAGCACCGTCGACCGGTCAGGAGGGTCCGCCGGCCTTTTTGCGGGGCCGACAGGCCCCGTTGACCAGTCAGAGTGGCTCGTCGGCCCCTCTGGGGGGGTCGACAAGCCCCGCCAATGGCCCATGAGGGGTCGCCGCCTCCTTTTGGGGGCCGACAAGGCCCGACGAAGGCCCAGGAGGGGCCGCCGGTAATCTTTGGTGACCGACAGGCGACACGATGCTTAGGAGGGGCCGCCGGCTAGTTTGGAGGGCCGACAGCCCCTGCGTCGAAGCATATGCAGGGGCCGTCGCCCCCTTTTGAACAACCCAGAGGGCCGATGGCCTTGTTTCAAATTTTCAACAATAGGTTGGGCCCGGCCCTGTTCCAGCAGCAAGGGAGTCCGCCGGCCCCCAGTCTTGGCAAGGGGGCCCGCAGGCCCCCAATCATGGCCAGGAGGACCCGCCGGCCCCAGTCTTGGCCAGGGGCCCGTCGACCAGAGGACATCATCCAATAGCAGCCGGCCACTTTTCAGCATTCTGGAGGGTTTTCTGATCCCAAACAAGGCCGAACAACACGGTTTTGGGCTGAAACGTATCTGCAGACCTATGGTGCAACTTTTGGAGATTGGCGGGGATATCAGGGTCCTCCCATGGTGCCGTACGAGAACTACAATAGATGCCACGAGACTGATCGTGGAGGAAAAGATTGGGGAGACACGGCGTGAGTTGGAGCTGATGGAGAGAACTATGGTTACGACGTACCGCCTCTCACTCCTCTATGACGTCAGGACTACCAGCAGTGGAGAGGTGCATATGGATGGTTTTCTGTAGAGAACCGAGTCAGGAAGCTGAAGATGCCTGTCTTTGATGGAGAGAACCCAGATTCATGGATATACATGGTGGAGCGATACTTTGAGGCGTCGATGATTCAGGAGATGGACTGGCTTAAGGCAGTATGGGTCTGCCTGGAGGGAGATGCATTGTCTTGGTTTCGGTTGACACAACAGTAGGGGCCTTTCTGTTCTTGGGAGGAGTTTACTACACTCCTAATGGAGCGTTTTGGGGAGGTGCAGACTGGGACACATATGAGAGATTGTAAGCCTTGAGGTAGGATTGAATAATGATGGATTACATCAAGAAATTCGAGATGTTAGCTAGCAGAGTTCATGGGGGTGTCAGGAGAGTTCCTTGAGGGATGTTTCATGAAGGGGGTTGAAACCCACCATTAGATCTGAGCCAAGGATCCAGAGGCCTGCGGATTTGCAAGAGAGAATGAATCTGGCAAGAATAATGGAGGACTATCAGGACGCGGAGAGGAAGGCTCAAGGGGCGTGGGGAGGCTCCTCTTTTCGGGGGCAGGATCCTGTAGGAGGACAGAAGGCGGCCACAGACGGGTGTTGAGACAGGGGCAGCGGCCAGAAAGGAGAAGGGTGTTGAGACACGACCAGGGGACATGTACGGTGGATAACAATGGCGGAGATACGAGAAAAGCGTGCCTAATAGATTATGTTTCAAGTGCGACGAAAAGTTTTCTCCGGGACATCGGTGTGATGACCGTACCTTACAGATATTGATAGTGAATGAGGAGGAGGATGTAGAGGGCGTGGTAATGCTGGAAGTGGGCGAGGAGAATCCGGAGCACTTGCACCTGGAATAACCATCCACGCACTTTACGCATCACCTTGAGGACAATGTGGTTCTTCGGGGGCGGAGTAATGGTGCGGCTTGGAGTTTTTGGCCTAATAAGGGCATTTTCGGAATTTCAGAAATTATGGGGTTTTTTCCGTAAATTTATCAAATTTTCTTTTATTTATAACTAGGGCCGGCTAGGGGGAGGCTTATGTTGGAATTGTTGAAGAAATTCCTTAGTTAATTTGATAGATAATTTGTCTTTGGATTTTAGTTGGAGATTAAGGCTTTGATCTCGAATCAAAAGCTAGGAGTTTGTCTCTTCTCGAATTGAGGTGTGATATCTTCTTATTTCAGATCTGAAAACCAAATAAAAATCCTATTTTTATTTGTTCTTCCACCCAAAAATCCCTATTTTAGTCCACAAATAGCCCTCTAATCGCATCACATTCATGCAAATTTATTTTCTATTGAAGTATTCTCGTCTTTTAGATTAAACTTTCTGTTTTTATTCCCACAAGATGTCTACTGTCTGAATGGTTTCCCCATCAGTTTACTGCTCAAGCTTGACCATTTATTTTAATTATAGCTAATGTAAGAATCAAAATTGCAAAAACTGAAACTAGAAAATTCTAGAGTCATTTAAGTAGTCAGAAGGTAGAACTTTCTCTAATTTGGAGCTTGATCTGTTCTTGTTTTAAAAAGCCTCTTTACATCAATAGGCTTGGCATTTGGTTTGCTCTGGCTTTTGAAATCTGCATTGCATCAAGATTCTAGACTTGTAAAACTCTAAAAATTATGTAACAATTACAAGATAGTATGTCTGCTAGTGGATATCATGAGTTCACTGGTTGTGAGCCTTTGCAATTGGAACTGCCAATCCTCATTTGAAGAGTTTGCATTATGAACATTTAAAAAATTTGTTTTATGTTGACATTTCCATTATGACTTGTGAAGTACAGATAATATTTTGTTGCAGATGATAATACTAACATTTATCTCCCTAGGCATTTTGGCTTTTTCCTATCAATTCTCTATTCCATCCATGCAGGTTCTTGGCCTTTTTAACCCTGCTTCTACTGCATCACTGCGTATAACGACAATTATCGTATCTTGCTTGCTGATTTAGTGCATGCAGCTAGTGTTTTTATCAGATATTCGAAATATCTGGATTCGAATCATAGCTGCATTTGTCTAATTGAATGTGCATGCTGATATTTGTTATCTGAGCATAGGCCACATTGCTTATAAACGGAGCGGATCTGGATGTTGCGGAACTGCTCCGTTACTATTCACTCTACTCATAATTAATGTATACATTATTTGTATAACTTTACTACGATATTGAATAAAAATAATGCATAATTAATATATTAAGTGTGTATCTGTAGATTAATAAAGGTGCTCTGATTTTGCTATTGTAAGTATCCATTTTAATAAGCTTATGTAGAATTCTTTGCTATTTGAAGAAAAAATTCTTTTACAATCATTACAGTATTTTTCAAATTTGAATATTATTTAGATTGTCAAATTCTGACAATATTGTCAAATTCGTTTATCTGTTGGATATCCGAGGTGAATTAGATATTGGATAATAACCTGGGTTTGGATATAAGGGCACCCACTTGATTACCCGCTATTTGCAGCTTTGATGTCTTTTCTTTTCTTGTGGCCCCATTTACTATTTTGAGCAGAGGCCTGATATCAATGGACTAGTTTTTGAATGCTCTTCATCATATTTAGTTTGTTTCAGATTAGTTTTGAAGAAGTATAATTTAAATTGCATTCCTTTTCAAATTATTCTTCTTTGGATATGCAGCAAGTTAATGGATCGAGTTATATCAGTGGAATATGCATCTCGGGATGATGATGAAAGAAATGGGCACAGCTCAGATAGGAGAGGAAGAGATAGGTCCCCAGAAAGGAGAAGCCGTGATCATGGGCGTTCTGCAAGCCCTTATGGCAGAGGCGTCGAGAGGGCTAGCCCTGATTATGGACGTGGTCCCAGCCCTTATGGCAAACCTGAACCAAGGGGCAGTCCTAATTATGGAAGAGCTGAAAGTCCTTATGGGAGACGCCGTAGTCGCAGGTGAACACTATCTAATCCATATATCATTCTTAATGATTTATTTCCTTAGCTTTTAGCTCTTATTAACGGGGCTCTACCATCTTTGTTGATTGCAGTCGTTCACCGCCAATGCGAGAAAGATCTTAAGATGAAATTTCAATTCTGCCAATAACTTGATTATTGGACCCAGGTTCAGGTAATCATGTTATGATGTGGTTAAAGGTTCCTTTAGGCACTGCTACCATGACAACTCTTCATGAAAAGAGGTGGAATTTCCAGACAAGCAGTGCCAGTTAGGCAAGTGGCTTATTCTCTTAGTTACTGTATTATTGACTCTTTATCTTACTTTGGTGGCTATCTCTTGTGACACAATTTCGGTATGGACAGTAATTGACAATGTGACCTTTTGTTGGCTATGCAGGATGTCTGTTTTCCAATTTTCCAATCGACTATATTTTCATATTGATTGTATCTTGTGCTCAATTAGTATTGGACATCAAATCCGACAACAGTAAATGGTTAGATCAAGTACATCAGGCCTAGGACCTTATGAAGTGTGGGTGTATGTGTCGGTATCGTCGGGGGTAAACGGGTAAATGCAAAAAACCTGGAGGTTATAGTGGAAAAATCCCCTAGGTCAAAAACTTAAATAAGTGAGATGGGGGTTGATTTTTTGGGATGAAGAGGTAGTGGTAACCATATAAATAAGTGAAGGGATGTGGTTTTTTGTCTTATGTGACAACCCATGTGGCGATGTGACATTGCCACATGGGACAAATATGCCACCTAGGACAAATCTCCTCATTTGTAATATAGATCTTTTGGGATTAAAAAATAGTGCAATTGGTACAATAGATATGCCGTAATATGCCTGTGTCAGAACAATTGTTTAATCTCATTGTCAATTAGAATTTTTTGTGAGGCAAGCAACCATAGGCATTGTTGTCTGATGTCAGTGATGTGAATGTCTGTGATCCATGTCCCGGGACAAAATAATGTAGGTGAATCAGGGCACCTTGGAACCAGACAAGGGTGGTAGGCAAAGTGAAGATATTGAACTAAATATGATTTTACGATGTAGTCCTACTGCATAACACCATCCTTTTCATTTCGTTTTCTTTTCGTTTTCTTTTCTTTTAAAAAAATGTATTATCATATTGCATGTCCTAATAGAGCGTATAGATAGAAGAAGAAATGCCGTAGGTTACAGAAGGAACTAGTGAGTCAGGGCCATGGATAATCCACATAGTTCATGAATTTTAATTAGCTATGATGGATTCCAATCAGCCACTGTTTAGCGACCAAGCTGTGAATTCTAATCTGTAGTATGTTAATGCATTGTGAGTAATGTTATGAGCTAGTTCTTGACTGTTCCATGGATAAGCCATTGGGGGTGCTGCAGGCATGATACTAATACATGAAGAATGCTACAGGCAGAGGTAGTTTGTATTTAGATGGTGGCCAGCCACATGGTTATGTCAGGATCACCAAATGACAGGAGATCCAGTTGGAGGGAATTTTGTATCGTGGAACAGTAAGACGCCAAGTAATACATGTTGAATGTGCAGAGTCAGTAAATGCCTATTTGTGACTAGCATGGTGATGGATAAAGGATCTTTTGGATAAACGACGAGATTCATGACAAGAACTGTGCGTTTGTGAGAGGGAATCTTGTATCATGTAAGCGTCGGAAGCAATGTAACATGGGTCGATTGCAAAGTCAAGTGTACTGAGCACCAATGGTACATGAGACTAGTTTGGATAAAAGGATTCTTTGGATGAACTAAGTATGCATCTCGTATGAGACTGCATCATGATAACCAGGATGCTACCCTAGCGCCTTGCGTTTCAAGAGCGTAAGAAGTACACTGAAGTGGATTGGGATCTCGTCTGGTGGTGCAAGACAAGATTATTGAGACTAGATGTGCCATAAACCAATTAGTTAGCTTATTGCCTACCTCCCTTGGAAGATTACGTGTTTAATCTTATTTATAGTGAGTTGGACATGGACGATGTTCATGCTTTTGGGTTTTTGGAAGAAAATCAAGGAATATATTGGTGTATGGGGCTTATTGATGAAAATAAATATTATATATGTACACAGATGCAAGATCATGATATTTATTCCCCCATGGGTCGTTTCTAAATCTTCATCCACACTATCCTTAACTTTCGACATAATAGTTCAGAATATGGGCCTGATCCGAACCCGGCCTCATTAAGTGGGTATGGGTTGGGACATAAATGGATTGGGTAGAATCCATGTTGACTCGGCTGACCCGGATAAATATTCGGGTTGAGTTCGGGTTTGACCTGTCAACACGGATCCACCAGGTAATTTTATAGTTGTATTTATGTTCTATATTATAACATTGAAATGTAAGCTGCGATTGGAGTTACGGTAAAGAGTTTCAATTATTCCATAAGTGGTCAACGGTTCAATTCATGGCATTGCAATTTTTTTTGTTAATTTCAAATCTTGATTTTTAATTTACATAAATAATTTGGGACTCTTGTAAGAACACAACACCATTTAGCTTAGCGATTGGGATTGTTGTGTTCAATGCATGAGTAGGTCAGGGAATCGATTCTTTCCCTCACACATTACTTCAACTTTTTTTCTAAAGAAAAAAAACTGATTAATGCGGGTCGGGTTTGGGTAAATCGTCGTGTCGTGTACGGTTTTTATGTTTCCAACCCGAATTTGATTGGGGTCGGGGTCGGGTCGGACTTGAATTGACCCGTACCTGACCCGACCCGTTTGTCACCCCTATTTTAGGCCAACCTACATGTCATTTCAAACTTGACTTATAGAAGGTAGTTGACATTGCAGTTATTTGCCTACTTGCCCATTTTACCATCAAATTATGAGAGTTAATTTTTGAAATAGACAATCTGTTGGAATTATGGACTTCACACTATGTGTGTGTGTATATATATACTCGTGTATTGCATTAATTGTTACATATATATTACTAATTGTGTATTACAGACCTAATTATAATCTGTATAGTTTTGAATTCAAAGATCCTACCTCCGTTCTGCCTACAATCAACTAATCTATATGTGAATGACGAGGTCCCAAGGTCGTGGTCGTTGCAATTTCCATACTTATAACTATATGATTAATTTGTTAAAATTAATTCTATAGTGATTATACGAGTAATAACATAAAGTTGCTTAAATAAGTACTCTTAGTTTCACTTTAATTAGCAAAAACAGCACCGTCACCCTAGTGACCTCCGTTATGGAAACTTTTATTTGTGAATAACTAAGTTATTTTTGTATGCATTATTTTTCATGCGATCAACATGTTGGTCCAAAGAAAAATTGTTGTTTGGTAGAAATTAATGTGTATATGTGGTAATGAATATTGATAACTATTAGACATACCTCGTGAATACTTCGTTGGACCAAAGAAATGTTAAGTATTTGGCTGTACAATGTTATCTTTCTCGATTACTACAACAAGTTGATTGCTAGCGAGTTAAATTTTTGTCCAAAGATTATATTTGATGTCGCATTGGTTAACTTGTAGATGGGTTGTTATTATTCATTTAGTTGTGAGCTAATATGCATTCTATTTGTTCTCTATACACCTGATATCATAAATGCAAGTTCGGTTTCTGCTTCAATTAATATCATTTCCATGCTGAATGGAACTAATTTCAAAACTTAAAAAATAAAGTAAATGGTTTTGGGCTGCATGATTGAAAAGCCACACCACTTACGGCAGAAAGTAGAAAGTACTCCTCAAGAGGAGAAAACTTTCGAACGATGGGAAAGGTCCAACATCGTAAGTCTAATGATCATGAGAAATGCAGTGTCCGAAGCTTTTCTAGACACTATGACTGAGAATATGGATGCTAAGAAGTTCTTTGAAACCCTTGAAGAACGCTTTGCTAAAAGCGATAAGTCGGAGACAAGCGCTGCACTTAGGAAGCTTGTTTCCATAAGGTACAAGGGTAATGTGAGCATAATGGAGCACATTTTGGAAATGTATAATCTTTCTGGAAACTAAAAGGACTTAAAATTAAGTTATCGGAAGATTTTCTGAAGATTTTCTTGTCCATTTGGTGATGTTTTCACTCTCTCCTTAATTTAGTCAATATGAAGTGAGCTAAAATTGTCAAAAGGACAAATGGACTTTGAATGAGCTCATTTCTCATTTGGTACAGGAGAAGGAAAGAATGAAGCAACAAAAAATAAATAGTACTCACTTAGCTACGGCCTCTTCTGTTGCTAAAGAGGAGGAAAATGACTGCGGCATCAGGATTGCAGAAAAAGCAAAAGATCCCCAATAAGGGGAAAAAGGAAATGAACTGTTTTTTCTGTAAGGACGCTTCTCATGTCAAGAAAGACTGTGCAAAATATCACGCTTGGCGTGTGAAGAAGGACAAGCTTTCTCTCTTGTTTGCACTCATATTACAATGGTTTCAGTTCATAGATATACTTGGTGGTTTGATTCTGGTGCCACTACTCACGTAAGTATTCTATGCAAGGTTGCCTGAACTATCGAAGGTACAATGAAGATGAAAGACACATCTATATGGGAGCTTGAGACCCAGAGGAAGTTGGAGGCATATGGACTTTTAGATTGTTATTATGTACTGGATTTCATTTAGAATTAAAGAACACTTTGATTATACCGTCATTTAGACAGAATTTAGTTTTAGTTTATGTTCTTGACACACTGAAGGATATACTGTATTTTGTTAACGGGAAAGGAAATTTGTTTCTTAATTCTAAATGTGTTGGAACTAGTACTCTGTATTATAATGATAATCTATATATCTATTATACAATTCAGGACTATTTTTGAATCTTTGTCCGTGTCAATTCTGTCCTACGTGTCTCAAATTTGTCCTACGTGTCTCCAAAAAAATATGACTAGGACCATCTCATTATACAAACGTTCTTTCTCTCCGTAAAATCGGAGTTTTGAAAACAAACTATTTTAAAAACTGCTGCCGCACTTCCCACCTCCTCATTTCCACGTTCTCTATTACGTCCCACAAACTGCTTTCTTCCTCATATCCCTAAACTGTTGTCTTCCCTCAAACTTTCGACTTCATCCCCCAAAACTTTCTTCCTCATATCCCTAAACTGCTGTCTTCCCTCGAACTTTCTTCTTCCCCCCTTAAACTTAAGTCATCGCATAGCCCACGACGTCAACGACAAATCTGTTTGGCGCGCTGCCCGACGTTTGTTCGGCGATCTTTGACGTGCTCAGCTCTGAGCCCCCTCTGATTTCCCCGTCCATCACCGCCTCTGCAATCGAAAGAAGAATTTGGAAGGTAAAAAAACACCGCCTGATTTCCTTCTTAATTGTTGGTGAACCGTGGCCAATAACGAAAATTATATCCTTCTAAATCGTTGATGATTTCGTCCTAAATTGTTGGTAACATCTAAATTGCTGGCCACTGTCTCCAACAATTAAGAACGAAAATTATCTTGAGTGGTCTCCAACAATCTTGAGTTCTGACTCTTAAAATTATTAAAAACGAACATTTCCTTCTTAATTTGCTCAGCTCTGACTCTTAATTTTTGGTGATTTCCTTCTAAATTTTAATTTGATATCCTTCGAAAATTATCTTGAGTGGTCTCCAACAATACTTTGTCTTAGACTTTTAATTTGATAGCTACTGTTAGTGATATCACACTCTGATGGCATTCCCAAAGTATGTCGTAAGAAGGCGTGAACAGCCAGCTCTGAATGAAATGTGTGAAGTCCTTGGTGGAGGATTAAGTGGTACACATTGTTTTTAGCTTATGTATGATGGCAGACTATGAAAACAACATTAACATGTGCCTACTATTGTGCTTTGGTCCATACTATTGTGCCCCTGCGACGACTGACCCATGTTTTCTTTTCGCCGTCAATATTGCCCCCGGAGACGACTTCCATGTCATTCTTACGTCCGAGAGATGACTATCCTGTCGCCATTTCACCCGTGAACTGACTGTCCTCTGTTTTGCACACCGAAGACGACCTTCGCCGTGTCCTATGGGCACGTGTTAATTGTGCCCCTGCGACGACTGACCCATGTTTTCTTTTCGCCGTCAATATTGCCCCCGGGAGACGACTTCCACGTCATTCTTACGCCCGGGAGACGACTATCCTGAACTGACTGTCCTCTGTTTTGCACCCCGAAGATGACCTTCGCCGTGTCCTACGTGCACGTGTTATGACTAGTGCTTGATATGGTGGGTACAAACCATGAGTCCCAAACAACTGAAACCAGAGGCATACAACGTTAATTGCCAAATGAGAATTCTTATTCGTTATGGCACAAGTGTTTGAGTCATATATCAAAAGGAGAATTGACAGGCTTGTGACTGATGGAATTGAGAGACTGATGGAATTCTTAATGAACTTGACAATAAATAATATAGAAATATGTGTTTGAGTGCATAAAGGGCAAACTAACAAACAAGAGAAACATATGGGCTGAGAGAGCTTAGAACGTTTTAAAATTAATACATACGGATATTTGTGGACAATTCCTATATTATTTGTTTGGTACAAACCATGAGTCCTAAACAACTGAAACCAGAGGCATAAAACGTTAATTGCCAAATGATAATTCTTATTCGTTATTGCACACGCGTTTGGGTCATATATCAAAAATGAAAATTGACAGGCTTGTGACTGATGGAATTCTTAATAAACTTGACAAAACAAATAATATAGAAATATGTGTTGAGTGCACATAAAGGGCAAACTAACAAACAAGAGAAACATAGGGGCCGAGAGAGCTCAGAACGCTTTAGAACTAATACATACCGATATTTGTGGACCATTTCATACAGCTGCTTGGAATGGTCAACGGTACTTTATTACGTTCATTGGCGATTTTTCTCATTATGGTTACCTTTATTTGGTACATGAGAAGTCACAGGCTCTGGATGTTTTAAGTCTTTTAAGGTTGAATTTGAAAATCAACTTGGAAAGACAATTAAGTCTGTCACATTAGATTGTGGTGGTGAATATTATGGTCGATATAACGGATCGTGTGAACAACGTCCAGATCCATTTGCACGATACTTAGAGTGCGAGATTATCCACTAATATTCCATGCCAGGGTCTCCTAGCATGAATGGTGTGACCGAGACGAAATAGAACACTTAAGGATATGGTGTGGAGTATGATTTCTCATGCAACCTTACCTGAGTCTCTCTTGGGTGATGCGCTAAAAACTGCATTCTAATCCTCAATCGTGTGCCAACTAAAGCTACTAACAAGACCCCTTATGAGTTGTGAACATGTAGAGAACCTGTCTTGAAGCATTTACGAGTATGTGGATGTCCAGCTGAGGCTAGATCAAATGAGAAAAGGCTGGAATCAAGAACAATTAGTAGCTATTTCGTGGCGTATGCCGAAAGATCACGAGGTTATAAATTTTACGATCCCTAGGGAAGAACATTCTTTGAGATGAGAAATGCTCGGTTCTTTGAGAATGTTGAATTTGGGGGAAGATAAGGATAATGGCTTCGCTTTTGAGGAGGATTCAACAACACCTTCTCCTTTGGTTGTTTCGAATTATGACCAGGTTTTTATCCCTGGCGTAATTTTCCCGCAAAATCCAATACAACTAAGTGAAGTTGGTGAACCTTCCACCCGTCAAAGTGAAGTTCCTCAAATAGTGACTCAAGAGGAACCTCAAAATCAAACTTTACACCCTCAAATTCAAGAAGAACCAGTGCCTCTATGGAGATCCACGAGAGAAAAGCGAAGTGCAATATCAAGTGATTATATTGTATTTCTCAATGAGCATGAAGTAAACGATGGTCTAGTGGGAGATGACCCCGTCACCTTTCACGAAGCGATCGAATGTTCAAACTCCCAAAAATGGATCGAAGCCATGGGTGAGGAAATTCAATCCATGAAGGAAAATGACATTTGAGATCTTGTCACATTACCTAAAGGAGTAAAACCATTGGTTATAAATGTGTATATAAAACCAAAAGGGATTCACACGTTAATGTGGAAAGATATAAAGCACGTCTTGTCGCAAAAAGAATTCCTCAAAGGGAAGTCATTGATTATAAAGATACTTTCTCACCTGTTTCATCGAAAGACTCCTTAAGGACCATAATGTCATTTGTGGCACATTTTGACATAGGGTTGCATCAGATGGACGTAAAGACAGCCTTTCTCAATGGAGAGATTGAGGAGACCATCTATATGGTGCAACCGGAAGGGTTATCTCCAAAAGAAGATAACGGGTTGGTGTGCAAACTTAAAAAGTCTTTCTATGGGCTCAAGCAAGCATCTCGTAAATGGTACATAAAATTTCATCAAGTTCTCTCATTTGGTTTTGAGACAAACATAGTTGAAGATTGTGTGTACCATAAGTTCAGTGGGAGTATGTTTATATTTTTTATGTTATATGTGGATGATATATTGCTTGCCAATAGTGATGTAAAACTTTTATAGGATACAAAGAAATTTCTATCAAAACATTTTGATATGAAAGATCTCGGAGACGCCTCATATGTGCTAGGAATCCAAATTAATCGTGATCGTTCACGAGGAACTCTTGGATTATCACAAAAGGGTTACATCGAAAGAGTATTGCAAAAAGGTGGCATGCAAAACTGTAGGCCACATGACCCACCCATGTCAAAAGGAGACAAATTCAGTCTAAAGCAGTGTCCAAATGATGATATTGAAAGGCCATGTATATGGAGAATATCCCATATGCATCAGCAGTGGGAAGTCTCATGTATGCGCAAGTCTGCACCCGACCAGATCTTGCATTTATAGTGGGAATGATAGGCAGATACCAAAGTAATTCTGGAAGAGAACATTGGATATCAGCCAAAATAGTCTTTAGATACTTGCAAAAGACGAAGGGTTATATGCTCACATATAGGAGGTCAGATAATCTTAAGATCGTGGGGGTATTCTGACTCCGATCTTGCTGGATGCCAATACAGCAGAAAATGCACGTTTGGCTACGTTTTTCTACTGACTGAAGGTGCAATTTCATGGAGAAGTACTAAGCAATCTATCATTGCTTCCTCTACTATGGAGGTAGAGTTTGTTGCTTGCTATGGGGCATCACATCATGCAATATGGCTGCGAAACTTTATTTCGGGAATGCGAATTGTCAATGGCATTGAAAGGGGAATGCGAATTGTCAATGGCATTGAAAGGCCACTCAAGTTATATTGTAACAATAGGGCAATAGTCATGTATTCTAATAACAATAAGAGCTCATTTAAATCTAGGCATATAGACATCAAATTCATAGCTGTGAAGGAAAAATTAATAGTTGTGAAGGAAAGAGTTTAGAGTGGTTTAATAAGTATTGAGCATATATGGACAAACTATATTGTTTCAGATCCGCTCACTAAGGCATTAACACCCTCGGCCTTTTATGAGCATGTGACTCATATGTGCGTTATCAAGTTAGATGCCATTTGAATAGTGAGAGTTTATCTATGTTGTCTCACCATCTTAACATTATTTGTCTATTAATATAATATTGAGTTCATTCAGTTACTATTATACTCTGAACTCTGATCTCATATGATTGTTTTCAGTTGGACCAGTTGGAAATAGGCATGCATAGATCACTTAGAATGTAATTTCAATGCAACACATCCACACTGTCATTTAGTTGAATTGATACTTGTGAGCAATGTGGGTTTAGTTGCGGGCAGTTTAGCAACGACTGCTCCTTTGGTTCCTGTATCAGTAAGACTAATGGACAAGATGTTTTAAATGGCTTAAATTCAGTTGTGTACACGCATTCCGTTTTAAAGGGTAATTTATGTGTGATATTTAGAACGGTCTGCTTATACACATGCTATGTATTCCAAGTGAAGATTGTTGGAATTATGGACGTCATACTACGTGTGTATATATATACTCGTATATGCATTTGGGTGTGTGGATGCACACGTATTGCATTAATTGTCACATATATATTACTAATTGTGTATTAAGGACCTAATTGTAATGATTAAATAAAGTTTTATGGTCCCATTCAATTAATAATAAGTGTGGGAACTTATTTAAATGTGTGGAATTCCTGTGGTAATTACTAATTTGTGATGTGCTAATTAGTAAAAACCCATTTCTATAAATATGGGAGTGGTCCGAGTGCGGTTCCTTGTTGACGTACGTTATTTTTTTACGCTTTCTCATTTAGAAAACCGCGTAAGACAAAAAGAGAGAAGAAAGTGCTTCACATCTCCCTCTCTCCATTCATACGATCAACAAGAAGATCTAGATCCGAATTTCTTCTTCTTCTTCATGCATTCTGGTAATGTTTTGCCTATAGTTCTCCTCAAACAATTTCTAGACAATGTTCTTCATTAAATTTAAAGTTCTTTCACTATCGTCGTCTTCTTTCTTTTCTTTTCTTTTTATTTTATTTTATTTTATTTTTTTTGAGGACAATATGGTTGTCCTCTCTCATCTCTGATCTATATACTAGTTATACAGGTTTCAACTTAAAGTATAATGTGACAAAATGAGTGTGCTCTTCTGTGGGGAGGGTAGAAATTTTGTTGTTCTTTATGTAGTCCTAGGTCATTTAAGTAGGCAGGGGCTTGCATTGTAAAGAGTCTTGGGGTGGTGATGCTCGCCCTTACTGCAATTATCATCATTCACCGTGCATTGGCTGGGTTCGTCCGGCTTATCCAACATATACTTCTAGAGTTCTTCATTTCTTGGTGAAGACTTGATCTTGTCATCGTTCAATTTTCGACAATAGACAATAAACTCCTTTGTATTTTTTTGGGATTTAGTCTTGGGTTCCTTGGTGATTGCTGATCAGTATGAATGACCAGGTATTGGAATGCAGACGTTTTCGACACCTGCCTATTCATTGAACACTAAATTATATGTTGGTGTTCTTCGTTAGTTCTAGACTGCGGGTTTGGTCATGATGTCTTTGTTGGAAGTGGATATCTAGCAATTGAAATGTAGAAGATACTTGCAAGGTAAGATTAATGGTTACTTTCGGTTCCTTGGTGCTTACTGCTTTGCCAAGAGTAGGGGTGGCTGAGATTTGCCCCACCCATACTCTTTGCAATGTTAGGTTACCGTTACTGTTGTCATTTGGGTTCTCCCATGAATACTGTAACAAATTGCACTTCGATGTGCATAAATTGGCCCCAGAGTCGAGTCCGGTGGCTTGAGCTCTCTTTACATCATGTTAGATTTCATGTCTTCTGGTGCTGATTCTTAGACTGCTTGAGATTTCTGAGCTAAAAGCTCATGCATCGCCAAGCAGTAATTGTCCAGGTAGACATGTAGCTGCTCCTTGCACATGCAGTTGCTTAATCTGTGTTTGGCAGTATTGGAATTCTGATGTTGATGGTGTTGTTGATATTTGGAAGTAGGGTTGAGAAAATGCAAGGTGGTGGTATTTTTTCCTTGTTTTTAATTGGTGGTGGTGGTGGTGGTGGTCCCTCAGCTCCTGTTGCCAAACGCATCCTTAAAATTGCCATCTATATCCCGTTCACCTTCCCGTCGGATGGAGGAGCGGAGGCTAAAAAACTCTGTTGGTGGTTTCCGGATTATTCAGTGGCTTGATTGAGCTTAACTAGATGATGTGTCTCTTTCAGTTTGTATCATCTATATGGCAATTTTTAGATTTGGTTCAATGGCTGGTTTGCATGCATGCAAGTTTAATTCATATGCAGTATCTATCTGGGATGGGTTATCCATTCTATTCTTGGTACTCGTTTGGTATCAGTTGGATACCCAAAGAACATGTCAAATTATCGAATTTTTGTTCTAAGTAATAAATAAAGAGAGAGAGAAAGAAAGAAAGAAAGAAGCTGTAATTTTATTTTAGCATTATCCCTGTTCGGTCTTAAATTATGACGGCCAATTCTTGCCGGTGGCAGTTACAAATTTGACGTTTTGAAGAATCAAAGGAAGCTGTCTAGAGCAAATTTCGGTGTTGTCCGGTTCATATTTCGATTTTCTCTTCCTATCTATTAACTTCATTTTAGAAGAAGACAAAAATAAGTTAAAAAGGATTGAACTTGAAACTTGCACCGAGGGTAGAGCGATTCTACGTCTCAGTATTACATGTTTGAAGATTGAAATGGTTTCAATCTCGGAAAATAACGCAATTATCCATATCTATGTTACATTAGCCGGACAACGCCCATGGATTTTTTTCACATGTGGCAATGTTCCATCATCAAGTACCCTAACAATCATCCACACCCTTACATATTTACATGTTTGCAATTCTCCTCATCCCGCTTATTTGCAAAAAAACCCAAAAAAAACACCTCTAAACTCACTTAATTGCATCTTTGTACTATGTGATTGTTGTGCAGCCAACCAGTTGGACACACCTAACACATCGGAATACACAGTATCACTGAAGAACCTCGGAACAAAGATGAGCAGATAAACAAACAGAGCACAAAGAGGATTTCTTTTAGGCCGTGGACCGGCCACAGGGGAATACCGATGAGCTTTATTACGAATGGAGAGAACAATACACATCTTCTCTTCGTCCAACGAAGAAGAAGCACACAAGATCTCTCCAAAGGCTCATAATACAATCCCTCAAAGTTGTCTCTCACAAATGGCGGCTCTCTCAAAGGATACAATGGTGTCCACACCAAAATCATAACCTAAAATCCCCAATATATAACCATGGGTTACAATAGGTGTCATCATTGGCTAGGAATTCCAGAGGATACGGGTCCCGACAATTACGAACATCCAATCCAATCATAGCTCCTACGCAATCAATGCGCTACTCGCTAATGAGCCCTCTGCCGCATCCTAGTGGGCCGCATCCCAATGGGCTCCATTCGACCGAACGACATTCTTCTGTGTCGAACGGCCGAAGTGCCGAGCCGTGTGTACGACCCTTCGATCAATGAGCCTCCATAAGACCGTTCGATCGAACACGGACTTTAACCACGTTACGACCCAACGACCCAATATTGAGCGTTCGACCCTCAGACTCGAACTGACGACCGAACGACCAACTGCGCTGTAGAAGCCAAATACCTAGCATCCTCGTATCTGACTTGTGCAGAGTCAGATAGGTCGAATCCGAGCACAGTCGAGTTATCTCTGCACAAGGTAACTCGTCTGCAATACGACTGCTTCTCCTGCGCCGAATCGAGCCAACTTCTCAACAAATCTCCAACTTGGCGAGATTCGAGCCTTTCGTCCAACGAACGACCCTCACTGACCTTGGTAGAGCATCGAATGGTGTTCCCCACCTATTTTGTTCCGAAGAACCAAATGTTCCGAAGGACCAAATGCTTCGCCAGAGCTACGACTGTCTCCTCCTGAGACTGGCTTGACTTTCGAGTCTCAAATGGCTCCACCGAGCCTCAATGCCCCCCTCCTGGGGCTGACGTCAACTTCTTTGAGGAACCACATTGAGCAAGTCCAAACAGTGATTGCACTTAACTCCCGATACAACCTTTGTCAACATGTCTGTCGGGTTGTCATTTATTTCGATCTTCAGCAAGTTGATGTCATCGTCTTCTTTTCCCACATAGTCCCTGACAAAGTGGAATCGAACGTGGATATTCTTGGTACGAGTATGAAAGACCTGATTCTTAGCCAAGTGTACTGCACTCTAGCTATCACAATGGACATCGTATCGTTCTTGGTAGACTCCCGGATCATCCATCAAGCTCATCAGCCATATCGTCTCCTTCACTGCTTCAGTCAATGACATATACTCTGCCTCCGTAGTAGACATGGCCACCGTAGACTGATGGATATGTAAGGACCCTGGCTATGAGGAAAACACTAGAATGGGGGTTGAATAGTGTTTATAAAATTAATTAAGAAATTACGTCTAATTAAAATCCTAATCCAACAAAGATGCAGAATTAAATGAAACAACAAATAAGCAATGCAAAACAAGGATGTTTGAAGGGTTCAGATTACCTAAGTCTAATCCTGAATTGTTCCTGGCAATCATACGTCCCTTCCACCCAGGATACCACCCGGATACTCAAGTTAGAACCCTAATTTGAGGTTTCCTTTCAACACACTTGTAGCAACCCTACAAGTGTAATCAATACAAGATTGATGACCTTGAATCCCACAACTTGGGATCAAGCAAACCACTCTCACAACTGAGAGTAAAACCAAATTACGAAAGTTATGAAATTTGAAATAACACTTACAAATCACTTATGCCTTGAAGGAGAACTTGAAGGAGCAAAGTGATTGGAGTGTTGATCTCTTTCAAGATGAGAGAATAGCCCTTGTACTTGTCTTCACCAAAGCTAGAGGATGAGGGATTGATTCTAGTTGGAAGATAAGATGAGATTAGAATTCTAGGGTTTTGAGAAATGAGAGCTTGAGAGCTTAGGGATGAATGCTTGAAATGGCTAAGAGACTCGTTGAGTATTGGTGTTTCATACCAATGTTATTTTGATAATGATCACAACATTATGTTGTTGCTAATGTCTTTCATGTTTTAGTCTCATAGTTATCAGTTAGAGAATATCATTCTTGGAGACTAAATACTTGGTGCAAGGATGGACATCAAGAGGAGCAATGCCAAAGCTTGGACTCAAGGGATGCTAAAGCTTGGAGAAGATGGAGAGCATCAAGGTTGAAGCCATAGACTCTAAGGGAAGCAATGTAATCCATGTAATAGTTCATTTATTGCTTTTCTCTTTTTGAGTCTAGGTTTAATGAAATGCCTTGATAGATCGACTAACTCATTCATGCATATGCATTTTTCATCCTAGTGAGCCTTATGATTATCATAGAAATCATCCCAATATGTTCACCATGCCTTAAACTCAAACTGGAGTTTTTGGCTCTCCAATAGTCGACTGATAAAGGCATGACAGGCGACTGGGTGATTCCAGGCGCTTGCCCAACCTTCTACATCCGACTGATATGCACATCTCAAGGCAAACATTTATTGACTCCATCTTGAGCTTTTGGAACAGTCGACTGAAGCTCAATTTATAGTCGTCTGTCTTCCAACAGGCGGCTGGGAATTGTTCTACAGCCGTCTGTGTGCCAAGTGCGTAATTTGCATTTTCTGGGTTTCATCCCACTTTGCAAGTCAGTTGACTGATGAAGTATTTACAGTCGCCTGTCTAATTACAGGCGCATGTGAAATGGTCATCTATTTACTGAAGGCGCTAGTGCGAAATTTGCTTTTTTCCAGCTCTGTTTCCATCCCAAGTGACAGTCGCCTGTGGAAGAATATATAGACTCCTACTCATTTACAGGTGCCTGTGTAGTCTTCTACAGTCGCCTGTCCTGGCTCAGATAATAGCCGTTGACCAGTCGACTGTCAGTTGTTCATCAGTCAACTGTCTGTATCGTAAATTGCCAAAATCTAGCCATTGTACATTTATTCTTTTTGACTTTTTACTTGGGTTTGAGGGTTTCTTTGGGCTTCCTATATATAACAGAGGGCTGAGTTCATTAGAACTTCTTGGAACTATTGCAAATCATTAGAGATTGATTAAGCCACTCTCAAACTCTCTCATTTCCCTCTTAGAGCTCTAAATCCTCTTCATGCATTGAAGCTTACCCCAAGGGAATTCATCCAAGTGCTTTCAAGCTCAATCACATCACTTGGAGATTCTCTTTCATGCATTGTATTCATTAATGAATAAGTTCATCATCAAGGCATATGTAAGAGTATTTGTTTTACTTTGATTTCTTTGAAACCCTAGCTTTCTGTAGGAGAGCTAGTTACTCTCTACGTGAGAGTATAACCTTCTGTGTGAGGGTTGGTTGAGATCTCTCTTTATGATAGTTTGAGTCTCTCTGTGTGAAAGCAAAAGTCTTTCTGTGTGAGAGCAAGGATTTCTCTGTGTGAGAGCAAGGATTTCTCTGTGTGAGGTATCTCTGTATGAGATTGTATTCACTTCTTTGTGTGAGAATTATAGTGGATATTGGTGTGGCTGGACGTACCCAAGTTTGGGGAACCAGGGTAACATCTTGTGTTTGTGTTTGAATTTTCGTGGTGTTTAAAATTTCTCTTGCATTTATAATTCCACATTTGCAAGTTTAATTTTTAAATACACAATTTGTGCCATCACACTATTCATCCCCTTCTAGTGTGTTGTTAGTATTGCAATGGTAAGACGGTCCTTACAAGACTCTCAATGGAATATTATAAGCTCTCTTTATAGGTTCTCTCAAACCCTCAAACAAAATACCCAAACCCCCTTCAAAATTCATGTGGAAAATCCCAACGGATTAATTTTATAGGTAGGATAGACGATTGATGAAGAACAGATATTTGCCTGCTGTACTGTGTCAGATGGTAGTTGAGAATTCAAACGGTAACTTATCATCGTATGACAGTCGATTGATGAAGGTTGGACATGCGCCTAAGAAACCTTCAACATGCGTCTGAGTAGCAAAGTGCAAAAGTTGACAAAATGTAATAATTCTGGGTTTGGACATGCAACTGATGTGGTATCCACAGGCACCAGTGCCATGGGCATGCAACTGGGAAACTAACGTCAGTCGTCAGTTGCACAAGTGCGTAACTTGCCAAAATCAAAGTTCGGGCAAGTGATGGGCTACTTGACCGAGTAGCCCGTATCCATTCCAAGCAGCACAGCAGCAGAGTCCACGTTGAGGTGTTTGCTCGACCGAGCAGCAGCCTACTCGGTCGAGCAGTCGACGCGGCCATCGACAAGTGGGCCCCAAACTTCCAGATTTTGAGTTTTCTTGTGGCATCCATCCCCTATGTATTTAAGACTGTTTTCCAGACTTTTTCTAGAGGTTGAGTTTTTAGGTTAAGTTTTAGTTTTTGTTTTAGTTTAATTGAGGATTTTAGATCTAGCTTTTGGAGATATTGTGCCGACGAAGTAAAGACGACATTTTTATTGCTTGTTATTGCGTGGAATCTCAGGATCTTGACTTTCTTATTATTGTCTATTGTGCTACTTGCTTCTGGTACGTAAAAATCTCAACTTTCTCACTTTCTCTATTTGCTATTATGGATTCCTATCTAAAAATCGCATCTTTCTTTGTTCTATTTGCTATGTCTGAGTAGTCATATCTAGTGCTAACGGGTTAGCCCTAGTATCTTAGGAAAAAGATGTAAAGTTAGGATTTTTAGGTTGTGTTGGGAATAAAAGGGGAGTACTTTGGTTGATCCAGCCAAATCCCTAGGAGAACTCGTACTGAGATCATGCCCATGGTCTATGGAATTGATTAGCTTAAGGATTATCCTAAGATTTAATCAGGGAGTTAGTGGATCCAACCAAGGCTCGTGACCATGCCTGGCTCATGCCTTGAGGGGATCCACCGATGAACTACATCACTAAAGACGGCTACTGCCATTGCGTCAATGAGAGGCATCAAAGTACCTCGAAGCTCTAATCCATGAGAGTGGTACCAGCTGAGAGACCAATCCCATAAAACCAATGCAACGTAGAAACCTTAGCCTAACATAGACCTCTGACGGTCCTAGCGGTGATCCCCACTGCCCTAGTTTCCTTATATTGAACCAACAACATCAAACAAACAATCCTCCTACCGACTGCTAATTCTTTCTGAGATTTAGAAATATTCTGAGACCCAATACACCATCACTGTCTCTGTGGGATTCGACAATCTTTTATACTATAATTTGACAGCCGCTTGCAGTTAGAACCCAGAATCGACACTTAGGAACCATACATCACCTGGCGACCGTGACATCGTCAGGTGGCTTTTTGGTGTAAGTTCTGGGCGCGTCAAGTTTTTGGCGCCGTTGCCGGGGACAGTTACGACGTTACTCAGTTTATTTTTATTTTAAAGAATTTGCTAGTAAATTTTATCATTTCCTATCTTTCCATCATTTTTATTCTCTTTTATTATTACCTTGCTTCCCACGGTATTTTCTGAGTTGTTTTGTGCATGATTACTCGCTTCGAAACTATTGATAAAGAACTGTTATTTGATCCCGAAATCGAGAAGACCGCGAAAACTCTCAGAGCTTTGACTAAGGGTCAGACACCCTCTGATCCGATGGCAGAAAATATCCCCACTCTGCCTTGCACCGGGTCCATCCGAGACCACATGAAACCAAGCTACGGGGACAATTCTTCCATTCTGAGGCCGCAACTGACGGCAAATAGCTTTGAGATAAAGACCAGGCTTATAAATCTGATGCAACAAGATCCCTTCCATGGGAATCCGCACGAGAACCCGAACCATCACATCGACACTTTTCTGGTAAAGTGTGATACGTTTAAGACCAAGGATATGAGCGAAGACGTAATAAAGCTAAGGCTCTTTCCCTTCACTTTGAGGGATAAGGCTTTATATTGGTTGCGGTCCCACCCATCCAACCACTTCACTACTTGGGAGCAACTGCGGTTGCTTTCGTGGTCAAATTTTACCCACCGTCCAAAACGGTGAGGATCAGAGGAGCTATCTCCAACTTAACTTTAAGCAATTGCCGCAAGAGTCGCTCTACGAAGCATGGGAAAGGTTCAAGGACCTTCAGCATCAGTGCCCACACCATGTGATCCCATCATGGGATCTAGTCTAAAGATTCTATAACATACTGCAGCCCAGTACAAAGATGATTATTGATGCCGCCGCACAAGGCGCCCTTCTAGACAAATCAGCCGAGGAAGCAATTGAACTGCTTGAACATATGGTGGCAAACAACCAACAATGGAGCAAGGAGAGCACCATCATCACCAGGACTCTGGAGGTAAAAGTTGTTAGCCACCTCGATACTCATATTGAAACTCTTTATAAACAGGTGTCAAGGATCGAACAACGGTTGGATGCTATTTCAACAACTACCAGCGCTCCGGCTTATCATCCTCAAGAAGAATATGCGGAGCAAAGCTATGTCCCCAACGAAGGACCATATGACAGAGCCAAATCACAATTTGAGCAAGTATAATATGTACAAGGAGATGGGCACAATCAGTGGCAACATCCGACGATAAGGAATCATCCCGGATTGTCCTATAGAAATCCAAATGGAGGGCTGCAACCTCCACAGTTTCATAGGCCACCACCACCTCCTCCTCAACAACAAGGACTATTGCCACATCCGCAGCAGAATGGATTTAGGCCATCTGGGCCATATCGACCGTCGGGCTACCAATTCAATCGCCCGCAGCAGCAAAATTATGCACCAGCACCACCACGTCCTAACTTGGAGGCTACCTTGGAATCATTTATGAGCCAATAATTAAATTTCAATCAAGACACAACCGCTCAATTCAAGAACATCAACACATCACTTGAAGAGAGGTCAGATGTCCCAACTGCTGAAGCATCAAGGAAAGTTGCCTTCACAACCGGAGCCAAACCCTAGAGCTCAAGCAAATGCCATGTTCGCCGTTACCACGCGAGGAGGTAGGATAACCGACATTGTAATGGTGCCGGTTACAAGCAAGAAAAGCCAAGGACCGACGATTCAAGCTACAACTGAAGATATCCCTATTGACAACGATGAGGAAGAGGCTACCGATGAGCCTATTATGAATGGAGAGAGGGAGGCTTCGCCTTCCGCCTTACCCACCATCACACCGACACTGAAGTATGATACAACTACTTCAAACAAGTCAACTCCTAAGGACGCCACCAAGGATAAGGCAAGCCGACCTCCTCCACCGTATCTATAAATGCTAGCTTTGGCAAAAATGGAGAAAAAGTACTCTAAATTTACGGAGCTCCTAAAAGGTACACACCTTAATATCCCCTTCATGAATGCAATACCGGAGATTCCTATATATGCAAAGTTTTTGAAAGACCTCATCACGGAAAAGCGGAAACACGAAGAAGTGAAGCTCTTGGAGGATTCTACTTCTATCATTAAGAACCACCTCCCAAAGAAACTACTGGATCTGGGAAGCTTTACCGTGCCATGCTCTATTGGAGGTATGCCTATTAGCCGTGCATTGATCAACTTGGAAGCGAGCATCAGTTTGATGCTGCTCTCCATATTCAAGAGGCTACAAACCGGAAGGGAGTTGGAGCCTACCGACATGTCTATACAACTGGCAGACCACTCAATTACATATCCGGTAGGTATTGCTAGAGATATCATTCTACAAATACCACCCGGTTTATGTATGTCGGTGGATTTCGTTATAATGGATATGTCGGAAAAGGGGAGTTCCCAACTCATACTTGGCCTTCCATTCATTGCGACGACCGGTGTCTTGATAAATGTTCGCGAAGGTACTCTCTCTATAAATATGGACAATATCGAAGCTCAATTCCGGCAACAAAGATCCATAAAAGAGCATGTCCAAGAAGAAGGACCGAGCTATCTAGAGCTCTTGGAGGATGATGTTATAGGTGAGTACACTATTGAAGAGTTCATGAAGGACCTGGTGAAGACAAGCGTTGATGACGATGGCGACTCCATCTACAATAAGGCGGTTGTCGCCTATCTTTGTGTGCTTGATGAGGAGCCCCCAGACGACTCATTGCACCACCAAGAGCCAAAAGCCATTAACCACATAGCCGAGGAGAACCATACAGAGGAGGCGCACCAAATACTGCCACACACCATCGTTGGCAAGCATGACGCGTGTACCTCTTACTCGCCCAATATTCATTGAAGAACTTGAGGGAGTCGAGCTCATGACTCAAAACGAACGCTTATCGGGAGGCAACCCAACTTTCTGTATCTTAGATTTTCTTTTTCGTTTTTGTTTTGCTTTATCTATCCAAAAACCAAATAAAAATGCTTTCTATTCCATAAAAATACAAAATTATAAAAATCTGGCAAGTTCCTCTTTCTACAGGTTGAATGTTGAGGGAAGCACACAAAATGATGTATTAAAGGCAAGGGAGCCAGGAGAAGAGCAGGCAATTAAAGAACAAGCTCGGAAGAAAAAGAGATACAGGTGACTCGACCGAGTAGACTCCTACTCGGTCGAGTAGCAGAGAGCGCATGAAAAACAACGGAATCAGCGTTCTGTCTACGCGGCCCGAGTAGCCCCTACTCGGTTGAGTAGCCATATGCTCGACTGAGCAGCCATCTGCTCGAGCGAGCTAAAGGAAGCACAACAAAATAGAGGAAATCGACGTTCTGTCTACACGTCCTGAGTATACCCTTCTCCGTCGAGCAGTTGAGGAAGTTTTCTGAACTTATAATACCATTTATTTTTAAAATTTTGACTCGACCAAGCAGCTGTATCTGCTTGGCCCGAGCAGCGACTGACTTACAAGCAGGCCCACATTTCAGATCGAGTCGGGTTTATTAAAACCCAACTCGATTTTATCTTAACCTAATCACACTTGATCCCCCCAAATCCCGCTACCCCGAGCTCTCTCTCCCTCACCCTACTCGATCGAGATCTCCGACGACCACCGTCGACCCCACCACCGTCGCCGCCGCTTCGGTTTGCCTCTCTCCTCTCTCTCCCCCTCATCTCTCTCTCCACCTATCTCCCTCTATTTCTCTCTCTCCCTATCAATTTCAACCATCCTCTCCACCCCGGTTATCACCGGAGTAACGCTGCCGGCACTACACAGTGCCGACGGTGCAGCCCCCATCCCCATCCTACCACCCCCTCTCAATCTCTCTCTATCCTTCCCCCAAACCCCAAAACCCTTTCCCCCCACCGCCCCTCCAACAGTCCTAGGGCAGATCGACCTACTCGCCCGAGCACACTTAGTGCTCGGGCCGAGTTTGACCACCCCCATGCTGCACCCCCCGCCCGAGCACGGCCGCTGCTCGGGTGGCATCCATCCCCCTTCCACCCGCACCGCTCCACGTCCGTCTCCCCATACTCTTTATTTTTATGCCTGTTGATACCATTTTCTCGTTCCATTTCAGGTACACCGCGCTTATCAAGGAGGGCTCGAACAATAGCAGCTTGGTGGATTCATTGGATTCACGGCCAGGCTCGTGCACGACCACATTGCTTTCACAGTGACTCTCGTGTCGATACACTCTACCCTCTATTTACTTTCTACCGACGTCCGTTGTGTGCTTGTCGCACGATGCCCCCTCGCACTAGGCTGAGGAAGGCACCCACTACATGGTCGGGAAAGAGGAAGGCCACAGGCGCCTCCTCTTCTTGGCCCACACGCCGCTAGCGGTGTTCCCGCCGCACACCCACCACCGAGGAGGAGTACATAGGTGATTCGTCATCCTCATCCGACTCCTCAGGCTACGTTTCCCCCCTTCCACTAGCCATCCTCCCTGCCCACGATCACCCGCCACAACGCCCACACATTCCCACCGCTACTGCATCCATCCCCACTACCGCACCACCCGCCCCTCCCGCAGCTCTGCTACCACGGGTGCAGACGTACGACATCTCCTTTAGGGATGATACGCACCGCGACTGCTTCATTGCGATGTTGCAACGGAGGATCAAACCCACATAATTCATCCACCTCTGTACCCTCCGGTGCATAGGACTCCTGCAGGGGGTCCATTGGCTTTACTGCACCATCGGTTTTGACCGATTCCTCGTCACCCATGCCCCCACCTACACCTGCCTCACCCTAGAGGCATGAGTTCCATTGCCCGCACACCAGATGGCGATGGAATTAGCTTCCGGTTGCTAGACCACGACGTCGTGGTCACGTATACCCAGATCTGTGCCCACTTCCTCTTCCCAGCCATCCCCGACCCCCGCGCTGCCTTCTTCCTAGACTACGAGCTTGCCATGTTTGATGCCAATTATTTTTGGCATCGAATTACCGGTCTGGACCGCTACTGCCCCAGTAGGGCGAATGCTTCATGCATAATGCACCCTTACCTTTGCTATGCCCAGCGTCACCTCGCCACCACCATATTTTACCGGCCAGAAGTCGGGACCATGTCCCTACCCGAGCTTTCCCATCTCATGGGAATGACCCAACTGATGTGCCACTACCCTGACGGCTCCATCCACCCCTTCGTCCTTTCCGATGCAGCCCACTGGCTGTGCTACTGCCTCTTCCAGACCGCCCACACCCGCTTCGCCACGGATATCTGCTATGGCAGATTTTTAACTATTTTTGCACGGATGCTTGGCCTGGAGCTTCCTGATGGCCTGGTGACCCCCCGGCCCCATGCGCTTGACTTTGGGTTGCTTGAGCACATGCACATCATCAGGCCATATGGGGAGTGTCATTGGGCCTATCTTTTAGGCACCCATCACATGCCCCACTTTGTCTTGCGCGCCCCTCACCTCACCACCATAGCACCAGTCCAGCAGAGCTGGATGATTGACAGGGTCTTTCCACTCCATGCCCTCCACGTCCTCGAGTCCCCCGAAGCGCCCGTCGACGTCGATGCCAACGACTGGGCTTTCAGCTCTTCTGAGGATGAGGAGCCCGACCTAGCTGCCATAGTGGCAGCCCATCCAGCCCAGCCTGCGCACCTGTTGCCACCCGGAGGCACATCCGTCTCCACCCCTGTCGCTGCCACCACCACCACCACCACCACCGTAGGGACCACGGGACTGTCACCACCCTGTGCCCCGAGGCCCATACTGCCGTCTCCTCCATGCCCACCCTTGAGGGCATGGTAGCCTCGTCTGCTCTCGAGCCCATCGCTCTTTATTTTTCAGAGCCGGACCTCGGCAGCACCCTACCACCGCTTGCGGACCTTCTAACTTCACTGCCCGCCTCCTTAGGGTCCCCTGCACCACTCACTGGCACCACCACCACACCAGCATCAGTCATACTCACAGAGAGCGTCTCGACTTCTATCCACACGTCTGTGTCGATGTCAGCTCCTTTTTCTGCTGCCGGTGCTGCTGCTGTTTCCACTGCTGCACCAGATCTCGGCCACACTACACTGCCCACTACCTCCACCGAGATCCCTGCGAGTTCACCCTCTCCGACCCTTCAGCCCAGGCACCATGGATCCTCTCCACGGGGCCGCTTTTCAAGAGTGGTGTCTCATTGCTCCTGACCCCCCCTCGACTATCGTTCCACCGACGGGCGACTGACAGCAGTGGAGGCCGAGACTTCTCGCTTTAGGCGAGATTTTGATAACTTCGTCTGCTCGACCGCCGCCCACTAGCAGAGAGTCAAGGAGGACCTCGCTGCGATCATAGATATTTTGAGGACACGACCTTTACCACTTGTGATCCTAGCCCACGCCCCTCCTCCCAGGCCAGTGTTGAGTATTGATTCCACGGATTTGGTTTTGAATGATGAGCAAACATAAATATCATATACTAACTATTTGTGAGCGCAGTTATGGAGATCGTCGCCAAAAGAATACGTACATCAAAAGCGACGTCTCAAGACTTCTCAATACACGTGATCATGTGCCTAAATCTTTGTTGAATCCCAATGAGTTTTATTGAAGTCAAGAATGAAGATTGCAGCTTTGAAGACGGTTCGTCATGTATTTATTTATTGTCTTCTAGCTTCATAGAATAGAATGTTAAGCCTTGAGTAGGACTTACATTATAATCTTCTTTTTGCTCATATATTAGAACTAGGATTATCATAGAAGCCATTAGAAACTTTCCCGAAGCCTAGCGCTTCTTCCCTCGGCTTCTAGTGCATGTTAGTTGGTTCAAGTAGAAGAACCAACCGACTAGATGACGATCTAGTCGGTCGACAATTCCTCTTGAACCGACTAGAATGCCTTGATCATTTCAGCCTAGCTATGTTGATCAATTAGTCGGTCAAAGAAGGTTCACCGACCGACTAGATGACGATCTAGTCGGTCAGGAGTCCTTCTCAGACCGACTAGTTATCATTGCCTCTATACAGCCTGAGCTACTGTTTCGAGTTAGTCGGTCAAAGAACGTTTATCGACCGACTAGTTGAGAAACTAGTCGGTCAGCATTTGTTCTTAAACCGACTAAGTCAACTTGAAGTCAGCTTATTCTATTTCGACTATTAGTCGGTCAAAGAGCATTCACCGACCGACTAGTTGTGAAACTAGTCGGTCGACAAGTCTTCTTAGACTGACTAGTTGTCATCTCCTGTACTTCGACCTTTTGGCTATTCAACCGTTAGTCGGTCTACGTTGAATCACCGACCGACTAGTTGATGAACTAGTCGGTCAGTGATCCTTCTTTGACCGACTAGTCTGGTTCAGAGTAGAGCCGTTGGAGCTTTAATTGAAACGTTTTTCTCTCTCTCTTTCCTCTATCCTATACATACTTGGAGTGGTTCTTTCCTAGTATTCAAGGCTGCCATTTTAGAGGTTTAGAGAAATCAAAGAGAAGCTATTCAACTCCATTCCAAGCTCTCTCATCTTACAAGAATCTCTCCCTTACTCTTTGAGCCCAATTCCTCAAGAGAGATTCTCATTCCTTGTGAGCTTCTCAAGCTAATAGCTTGAATCCAAGTCACCATCTACTCCCTAGACATCTATTGCTGCTCATCTTGGTGGAGCTAGGGTTTGGTGATCTCATCTTCCTCAAAATCCATTCTTGCCCCAAATTGGTAAGTATTTCTCAAGGCATAGGATTTTGTGGTAAGAAGTTTTATATTTCATTCTTTATACTTCTTAATTGTTGTATACTCACGGTGGTGAGAGGATTGGCTTGATCCCAAGTTGTGGGAGTCAAGATTTCAGTTTTACTCTCAGTTTGTGAGAGTGTGCTTAGTCCCAGGTTGTGGGACTAAGGCTTTGCGTGTTCCCGGGTTGTGGGATACACGGACATCGATTGTAGGTCGATTGCACTTGTTGGGGGTTTCCACAAGTGGGCTAAAGGAAATCTCTAGCGGTTTGCTAGAGTATCTGGAGGTGATCCGGGTGTTGCTGGAGTAGGGCACCGGTAACAAGTCGGGGAGACTTGGGTGGCACCGAACCAGGGTAGATTGCTTGTTTGCATTGCATTATTACTTGTGTGGTTGTTCATTTATTGTATTCCGCATTTGTTGGTTAACTTGGGTTTTATTTGGCGTAAATTCCTTATAATTCTATAAAACACTATTCACCCCCTTAGTGTTTGTTCCTCATAGCACAGGGTCACTACAATTGGTATCAGAGCCAAGGTTAAAGCTACAAGTTTCAAAGCTATGACGAACAACGACTACAACGTCTTCAAGGATCGTCAAGGATCTTCTTCTGTTATGGAAGGACAATCCTCCGTCAGGCCTCCTCACTTCAACGGTACCAACTATGGGTACTGGAAATGCCGGATGGAAACCTTCCTCCGGAGCGCTTCACTATGGAGAGCCACAATGACGGAGTATGTCGAGCCCGAAGAAGAAGATTTCGTGAAGTGGACTACCGCGGAGGTCGCCGCGGAGGTGAGCAATGCCAAGGCAATGAATGCCTTGCAATGTGCGTTGGAGCCCGAAGACTTCAACAAGATATGCACATGTAAGAGTGCATATCAAGTATGGAACCAACTCCTCATCTTGCACGAAGGAACGAGTACGGTAAAAGATTCTAAACTCGTTGTCGCTAACAAAGAATTTGAGTTGTTTCACATGGAACATGGTGAAACAATGAAGGACTACTATGCGCGCTTCGTGGACATATCCAACGAATTGGAAGCTCTTGGGAAGACCTACACCCAAAAGGAGAAAGTCGCAAAGATTATTGACGGACTTCCTTCTTGTTGGGAAAAGCGTACCTTCGCCATCGAGGAAGGTAACGATATGAATAAATACACTGTTGTACAACTAATGGGTACCTTGTTGTCTTACGAGGTACGCAAGGAAAGTAAGATCAAGATGAAGGAAAAGATGAAGGCCTACTTGAAGCAAGACGAGCCAAAAAAAGGCGAATTGCATACAAGGCCGATCCATCTACCGATGATGAAGAATCAGAAGACGAGTTGGACATTGAATCTTTGGCCGAGATGGCAAAGAAGTTTGATCGATTCTTCCGAAAAGGTAACTTTAGAAATAAATCTAAAGTTAGTTCGACTAATGCTTCTACTCCCGTGTGTTATCAATGCAACAAGCCAGGACATATCAAGCCGGATTGTCCTCGAAACAAACACAAGGAGAAGTGGAAGGCATCCAAGTATGACAAGTCGAGAAAGCACAAGAAAGGACTTGTCGGCACTTTCACCGACTCCGAAGAGGACTCCTCAAGTGGAGAGTCGGATGATGAACGTGTGGAGAAAGCACACACGTGCTTCATGGGAAAAGAGGAGCGTGATCAAGAGACCTCCTCCGATGGAAGCGAGGATGGAAGCGAGGATGAAGGCGATGAGGTAACTATTGATGAACTTAGATTAGCCAACGAACAACTTTGGAATAAGTTTTCTAATTTGGCTACTAGATTTATTAAGACTAAAAATGAACTAGATAGTCTTAAAACCTCGCCTAAACCTATCTTCGTCAACAATGACACCGTTGTTGAAGGGTTGAGAAATGAGATTGAAAATCTCAAATCTCAACTTGAGCATGTTCATATCGAGGATTCGGATGAACATGTGATAGCAGATTTGACGTCTCAAATCTTAACTTTGAGTATTGAGAATAAAAATCTCAAGTCACGTGTTTGCGCACTCACATCGTAAGTGTCCACCTTGGATGCTTCGATGTATTCTCTCACCGAGAAATATGAGTGCACATTAGACCGAATCAATGAATTCAATAAGGGTAAGGGCCATTTGGATAATATCCTAAATGACTTACCTCTGGCCAATCATCACATTGGTTTGGGGTATAAGATGGGAGATTCATCCAAATCGTCCGGCACCTTTGTTAGGCCAACGTCCGATGCTTCTACTAGTGGGAGTAAACACTTCATGGGTAGTTCTTCTACCAATGATGCTTCCGCTAGGTACACACCCCCATTTGGAAAGAAACCCACTTTGGGTGGACCTCCAAAGAGGGGTCATGCTTTCATGTATACCATGCCACGTAGGAATACACATCCTACTCCACATGTTAGCACAAATGATGATTTTTATGCTCCGCATCCACGAGCACGTGCACACCATGTGAGACACACTCATGCACGTGTTCCACCATATGCATATGTTCATTCACATTCTCATAATTATCATCATACACCTTTGCATCATATACCATATGCTTATCCACAACATGCATCACATAGAAATCAACAACATATGCATGTTCCCAATAGGATTAGGACTCCCAACACACACCATTTGGGGTCCGAAGAACACAAGCATGCATGATAAGAATATGTATGTGCAATCGTTTATTAATGATATTATTTTGAATGATGATTATGTTGGGAAATCACGGTCCTCGTGGACTTGGTTTCCGAAGGGTTAGTTTCCTTTGACCCTTCATTGCTTGGTACCATAACTTTAATTTCATTTGATGGGTACCAACGCAATTGTGGTAAGAATTAGTTTTTTTATTATTTGCATATTAATCATGGATGTGCATGTTAATTTAAATTTAGTTAGGATATGGGTTACATTTAATTTGAATTTAGTTCGCTAAATTTATTGCCTAACCCATAGGATCCAAAAAGATTTTTGGATACCAAAATGATATGTTCTCTAGGTTCAATCCACCATGGGATACCAACCCTACCAACTCATTGATTTGCAAGGGATTTTTCATTCAAATAAAGTTGATGGTGCTTAAGTGATGCACCAAAGTAGGGGGAGCTTAATGTTGTAAGTATATTCTTACTTTTGATTTACATTGGTATCCATGTGTGTTAAATGCATCCATTGGTAGAATATCTACATTGGTATCATTTTTAATTAGTATGCTAGAATTGTGTATGCCATAGATGTATGATGTTCTATCTATGTTCGGCATAACACTTTTGCATGTTACTTTTGGTATTCATTGGATTTATGTCTCTGATATTGACTTCGTCGCTCGATGATTAAATTTGATTTAATAGAATTATTTCTATGGAAACATAGAATTGTTTTCCATGCACTAATTTCTTCAAGAATGTTGATATTGGAGAGTATGTTCCATAACTGAATAAGTGAAATTGATTTGAGTTTTGATGATTTCGGTTTTCGATTTTCGCCTATGGCTTGATGATTTCGTTTTTCGATTTTCGCCTATGGCTTGATGATTTCGATTTTCGATTTTCGCCTATTGTTTGATGATTTCGTTTTTTGATTTTCGCCTATGGTTTGGTGATTTCGTTTTCCGATTTTCGACTATGGTCAAATTGACACGTTTTGATTTTCTTCGGTATTTTACATTTGGTATTTTACTTTGGTGTTATTTGGACCGTGGTCGTATTCTTAGACTCTCTTGCTTTAATTTCTTAGCCATTGAAATTTTGTCGTTGATCTCCTCCTGCTCTTTTTGCTAATGCCAAAGGGGGGGGGGGGAATTAATAATGACAATGTGCTAATTGATATCAAAGCAATTTACCATGAATCTAAGTTGATATGTTAGATTCAGGGGGAGTTAAGATATAAAATGGATTTAGAATCCTAAATTGCAATAATAGGATTCATATTTTATATTTTTCTCGTCTGCTTGATGCGTATGAATATTATTGAATACGGAACTAACGTGTCATCAATACAGGGGGAGTAAGTAAATTTCTTTTGAATCATTATTATTGATTATTATTTATGTTGGTTTGTCATCACCAAAAAGGGGGAGAATGTTGAGTATTGATTCCCCGGATTTGGTTTTGGATGATGAGCAAACATAAATATCGTATACTAACTATTTGTGAGCGCAGTTATGGAGATCGTCGCCAAAAGAATACGTACATCAAAAGCGACGTCTCAAGACTTCTCAATACGCGTGATCATGTGCCTAAAGCTTCGTTGAAGCCTAATGAGTTTTATTTAAGTCAAGAATGAAGATTGAAGCTTTGAAGCCGGTTCGTCATGTATTTATTTATTGTCTTCTAGCTTCATAGAATAGAATATTAAGCCTTGAGTAGGACTTACATTATAATCTTCTTTTCGCTCATATCTTAGAACTAGGATTATCATAGAAGCCATTAGAAACTTTCCCGAAGCCTAGCGCTTCTTCCCTCGGCTTCTAGTGCATGTTAGTTGGTTCAAGTAGAAGAGCCAACCGACTAGATGACGATCTAGTCGGTCGGCAATTCCTCTTGAACCGACTAGAATGCCTTGATCATTTCAGCCTAGCTATGTTGATCAATTAGTCGGTCAAAGAAGGTTCACCGACCGACTAGATGACGATCTAGTCGGTCAGGAGTCCTTCTCAGACCGACTAGTTATCATTGCCTCTGTACAGCCTGAGCTACTGTTTCGAGTTAGTCGGTCAAAGAACGTTTATCGACCGACTAGTTGAGAAACTAGTCGGTCAGCATTTGTTCTTAAACTGACTAAGTCAACTTGAAGTCAGCTTATTCTATTTCGACTATTAGTCGGTCAAAGAGCATTCACCGACCGACTAGTTGTGAAACTAGTCGGCCGGCAAGTCTTCTTAGACCGACTAGTTGTCATCTCCTATACTTCGACCATTTGGCTGTTCAACCGTTAGTCGGTCTACGTTGAATCACCGACCGACTAGTTGATGAACTAGTCAATTAGTGATCATTCTTTGACCGACTAGTCTGGTTCAGAATAGAGCCGTTGGAGCTTTAATTGAAACGTTTTTCTCTCTCTCTTTCCTCTATCCTATATATACTTGGAGGGGTTCTTTCCTAGTATTCAAGGCTGCCATTTTAGAGGTTTAGAGAAATCAAAGAGAAGCTATTTAACTCCATTCCTAGCTCTCTCATCTCACAAGAATCTCTCCTTTACTCTTTGAGCCCAATTCCTCAAGAGAGATTCTCATTCCTTGTGAGCTTCTCAAGCTAATAGCTTGAATCCAAGTCATCTACTCCCTAGACATCTATTGCTGCTCATCTTGGTGGAGCTAGGGTTTGGTGATCTCATCTTCCTCAAAATCCATTCTTGCCCCAAATTGGTAAGTATTTCTCAAGGCATAGGATTTTGTGGCAAGAAGTTTTATATTTCATTCTTTATACTTCTTAATTGTTGTATACTCACGGTGGTGAGAGGATTGGCTTGATCCCAAGTTGTGGGAGTCAAGATTTCAGTTTTACTCTCGGTTTGTGAGAGTGTGCTTAGTCCCAGGTTGTGGGACTAAGGCTTTGCGTGTTCCCGGGTTGTGGGATACACGGACATCGATTATAGGTCGATTACACTTGTTGGAGGTTTCCACAAGTGGGCTAAAGGAAATCTCTAGCGGTTTGCTAGAGTATCCGGAGGTGATCCGGATGTTGCTGGAGTAGGGCACCGGTAACAAGTCGGGGAGACTTGGGTGGCACCGAACCAGGGTAGATTGCTTGTTTGCATTGCATTATTGCTTGTGTGGTTGTTCATTTATTGTATTCCGCATTTGTTGGTTAACTAGTGTTTTATTTGGCGTAAATTCCTTATAATTCTATAAAACACTATTCACCCCTCTCTAGTGTTTGTTCCTCATAGCACATGGTCACTACAGCCAGCACCTGTCTCCTCTGTCGCATCACTTAGTGCCCCACACTCTCAGGCTTCTGCAGGGCCTGCCACTTCTACACCTGAGTTGGTAGCCACGGTAGTGGACATTTTAGTCGTCGACACACACATTTCCACACTAGTCTAGACTGCCATTGTCCCATTTTCAGCTAAGCTTGCTTCCTTTCCTGCTGACCTCCCGGCTGACACAGTTGTCGAGCCGCAGCATGTCTATCCGTTCAGGGCCCTGCTTCCGCACAGCTCGGGGGATGACACATTTTGCATATCATACGTATTTACATATCATTTTGCAGCTATACATATCATCTCTTGCACTTATGTATATATCTCCATCAGCATAATGCGTTATATCATCATCTGCATGCCTGTAGATATTTTTGCATCTTTTGCATTAGGCCATGCATATGCATCATTCTCTTTTCCATTTTCATATGCACAGTTTCATATTTTTCCCTTTTTATTTTTTTCCCATTTCCTTATCCACCCCCACCCTAGCCTTATTTCCCACTTGCCAGCATGTTCTCAGCAGTGAGGACACTGCTATGTTTAGCTTGGGGGATGAGCGCTATCGCTTTTATTTTTATTTTTCTTTTTATTTTCTTTCATTTTACACCTCTTTATTTTTAATTTTCCACCCATTTTTCCACCTTTATTTTCTTTTTCACATTTAGCATCACGTTTCCCCTTTTTCACCATGCCTACATGCTTGATTTTATTTTTCTTACTTTCTCCGCCTTATTTTCCCTTTTGCTAGAATTATTCCGCATGATGATACTACTCATAGCTTTTAGTAGCATATTACGATGCTTATCCCTTTTGACGTGCTTTATATAGTATTTCAGTCTTGCTATTATATGCTTGCATATTATGTTGATGATCTTTCTAAATGAATGCCTGATCTAAATTAAAACTGAATGTATGCAGTAGTATCTAGCATGTTCTTCGTTGGGTAATGCACCAAGATTTACGCATCACTAGAATATTTGATGCACATGCTTTTAATCGCATCCACTTCTGGTTGCATGCCTGATATGATTGTACTTTTTACCGCATGACTTCAGTATTTTTTGAGATGAATGAAAATATCCATGCTACCCATAAGTTTAGTGAGGGTATTATCTTATTAAACCTTTGTGCACGTCTTATGAGTGAACTGAGCGATATTATATTCCGTCTCCACATATCTTATAAATTCTCTACATGTCATTTGGTTTCACACCCACAGCTACTTACACAGCATCTATCTCCCAAAAATCCCAAAAGAAAAAGTTAGCTTCCAAAAATCCAAGAATACCAAAAAGGAGCCAAAAATCAGTTCTATAACCTTTGCTCCCATTCAAAAAAAGAAAAAAAAGAAAAAAAGAAGAAAGAAAAAGAAAAGAAAAGAATATCTCTCTGTATCATAGTATTAGAAGCTACAAAAATTACTTGGAAAAAGCAAATTTCCATATCCCACTCTTAGATGCGACGCCTCAAGCTAAGCTTGGGGGATGGGGTTGAACACATTTGATTATACGAGTGAGTATGACATTAGAGTGGAGACCGTGCACAAGTGGGGAGATTTGATAATGCTTAAATTTTACGAAATATTTTTAGCTTTGGAGATTTTTCAGGACTCGAAACGAATATTTGAATGCCATGATATGCTTTCTATTCTCTATTTGCATACTTGGTGTGATCTCTATGTGCTTCATTTATATCTCTTGATTAAAAAGTGCGTTGCCAACTCTTTTTATACTAGACTCTATGAATTGCACGATGTTGATATGTGTTGATGACATGATTTTAGGAGTTCCATATCTTTTCTTTAATGCTTGCAAGCCATATAATTAGCTAAGACTTGAAATTCCTTTTAGCATGCGGTTTATTATTCCAAGTGTCATAATATATTGCTTTGGCTTGAGATTTGACTGAATATTCTAGCGCTCCCCTCCATCTCCTATATATTCCATTTTTCTTTATTATTTTTATCGCCCGGCGAGCCTAGTATTCGTCTTCCTCGAGGACGAGTAAGAGGTAAGCTTGGGGGATTTTGATGTGTCCATTTTCTCCATCTTTTTTATAGCATCATTCCATCTCATTCCATGTCATATTCGCATCCAAATCCCTTATTTTCATACATATACGGTCTTCTAACGCCATATTCGAGTCTCGTATAGCTTTTTGTACTTGAAGGGATTTTGGAGTGATTTAGAGCTGATTTGGGATGCAAACACATCCAGCACGTCCAGGACGTCATATGCAAGGCTCCGCAGGAGTTCGTGGAGGTTTGGAAGCAGGTAGGAGGAGAGGAGGAGGAGCGAGTGAGAGAAAGGAGCAACAGCCAAGGCCCAAGACATTTTCCCAAGCGACTCGACCCGAGCAGCATTATGCTGCTCGTTCGAGCTGACAAGCAGATTCAGCCAGGAGATATGCACAAGCCACTCGATCGAGCAGAGAGGTGACTCGACCGAGTCAACCCAACTTCGAGCTTATACCATCAGACATCCGACTCGATCGAGCAGTACCTACTCGACCCGAGCAGGCAGAGCGAGGTTTTGGACGAAGAATCCAGGCTCCCTACGACTCGACCGAGCAGGACCTACTCGACCCGAGCAGACAGAACGACAAGTTGTAGAGAAGCTCAGATCCACTGACAACTCGATCGAGCAAGCGGGATACTCGACCGAGTAGTTCGTATCCATTCCAAGCAGTGCAGCAATAGAGTCCACGCCAAGGTGTCTGCTAGACCGAGCAGCTGCCTCCTCGGTCAAGTAGCCGACGCGGCCAGCGATAAGTGGGCCCTAAACTTCCAGATTTTGAGTTTTTCTTATGGCATCCATCCCCTATGTATTTAAGACGTTTTTCCAGACTTTTTTCAGAGGTCGAGTTTTTAGGTTAAGTTTTAGTTTTAGTTTTAGTTTAATTGAGGGTTTTAGATCTAGCTTTTGGAGATATTGTACGACGAAGTAAAGACGACATTTTTATTGCTTGTTATTGCGTGGAATCTTTGGATCTTGACTGTATTATTATTGTCTATTGTGCTACTTGCTTCTGGCTCATAAAAATCTCAATTTTCTCACTTTCTCTATTTGCTATTATGGATTCCTATCTAAAAATCGTACCTTTCTTTGTTCAATTTGCTATGTCTGAGTAGTCTTATCTAAGGCTAATGGGTTAGCCCTCGGATCTTCGGAAAAAGATGTAAAGTTGGGATTTTTAGGTTGTGTTAGGAATAAAAGGGGAGAACTTTGGTTGATCCAGCCAAATCCCTAAGAGAACTCGTACTGAGATTGTAACGGCCACTTTCCGACAGTGCGTATTTTAGCGCATATCTTGTTCCGTGCGTGTATTTTCGTTTTTGATTTTTATTACTCTTTTTCGTAGCTCAGACGCGTGACCGAACCCCATTTTCTCAACCCTCTCGAAGGCGCAATCACCCCGGCATTTCCTTGTAATTTTTGGACGTCGAGGGACCAATCGGCTAATAACTCATTATTAGTTATTAAAAACATTTTTTCTAATAAACTTTTAGAATGGCTAATAACCTGTACGTTTCTTTTTTAAAAAACAAACTTAAATTATTAAATTCTTTTAAAATTAATCATATCCTATCTATCCCATGTTAACCCGTTTTACGCGGATTTTAACAAATCTCAACAGCCCACGTTTTAATCAATGCACCAAGCCATGCATGTTCCACGTAGGGCATCTCAACGGCTCTGGGGATCTCCACACACCCCCTCACGCGTCATCCCCCTTCAAAATGAACTGCACATTGCTCTTCCCACAAAACCCAGGCACCCAATTTCCAAAAACCCACACGTCGGCAGCGCTCCGAAACCTCCGAGCGCTCCGTTCCCTTCGAAGCCCTTTGCGTCTCGCCCCGAGCGTTCCTCACCTTCATCGTACGAATGCCGACCCTCTCCTGACACCTCCTCGCCCACTCTCCAAAACATCTCGCCGTAAGATTTCACCCATTGCTCCGACCATTCGGTGCCGTTCAACCGCCGATCGCCCTCCTTCTCCGATCGGAGACAACCCATGCCCTTCGAAACTCCGCTGGCCTCCCCTAAACAACTCACCGCCATTGTTCAACGTCCCTCCGAAGCCTCTTCCGATCTCCAGTCACCTTTGACTTCCCATTGCAAGCCCACAACCCCGCCAACTCGCCCTCTCGACAACGCTCAGCCCTCCACTCTTTGACAGATGCCGAGCGCACCTCGCCGAGCCCGTGCGACCAGCGCCCTGCTCCGACGCCAAGCGCACCCTCGTTCCGCTTCCCTTAGGTCACTAGACCCGCCGTACGTCTCCTCTTCCTGCCGGCCACGGCTTTGTCCCAACGCCGTGCGATCTCCTCCCTTGCAAGCATGCGAGAGCAGTGGAAATACAAACACGTAAGTAGCTTCTCAAAGAGTAGACAGTAACTATTAGTTTTGTAAATAAAATATGGTATAGAAAATCTGTGGGCTGTACCACTTTTAGTTTAGTTATATAATATGATATGGGTTACCATTACTTTGTTAGTAAACTGTGTGCAAGGAGATGATTGAACATTGACTTCTATTTATTATTTGACGTATACTTCTTTTAACAATATATGAGTTGGGGGTTAGATTATGCTACCCTATTAGTACAAACAGTACTTTTTACGTATGCGAACTTAATGTTACTAGTGTTAACTGATGATTTTTAACCTGATATCATAGATCCTATGACGCGATGTAATACGTCTTTCGTCGCAAATCTCGCGTGTTTTCCTCGACGTCCGATCTACGTTCAAACGTCGTAAAGGTTAGCCCTCTAACGCGTAGTAAGAACCCACACATAGCGAATCGAAAACTTAATTTAAAAATCGTCAACAATAATTAAATTTCATTTCTTCTCCTTTAAAACGTTGATAAATCTTAGACATCGACGAAGGACTTGAATATCTTTGCAGATAGGATAGATCGTCGATTAGGCTGAAACAAAACAAAAACGTGACTTTGATTGCTAGGATAGACCCGTTGAACCTAGAAATGAACTCTAATAGGAATGATGAAAACCGCGATCTGACATCACCGTTGACCCGTTTCAGACGAACCGTCACTTACGTGCCGCTTCGACGAGACAGTCCAGACAGAAGACGCACTCGCCACCGTAGGCAAGTGTTTACACTTGTGTTCTTACGGCCACGTTTAGGCCACCTGCCCCTTGAAATGTAAAAGTACGACTAAAGAGAACTGGACGTGAAATGATAGTGTCTGGGGACCCCCCTTGACAGCTTAGACTTGACGATGAAGTCTAAGTACAAACAACAACAACAACTGACACCCTAGGCTTTATCTGTGTGTGCATGCGTGTAGACCACCAAGAAGAACGATTCCTTACACTTGTCATGTCGTGTCTTGTTACAAAAAGCCTCCGGGAGTTTCAGATGCTCTCTACGCGAGAGTGATCCCTGTTACAAAAAGCCTCCAAGCATTTAGGATGCTCTCCACGTGAGAGTGATCCCTGTTACAAAAAGCCTCCGGGCGTTTCGGATTCTCTCCACGCGAGAGTGATCCCTGTTACAAAAAGCCTCCGGGCATTTCGGATGCTCTCCAAGCGAGAGTGATCCCTGTTACACAAAAAGCCTCCGGGTGTTTCAGATGCTCTCCAAGCGAGAGTGATCCCTGTTACACAATAAGTCTTCAGGCGTTTCGGATGCTCTCCTGGCGAGAGTGATCCCTGCATTGTCTTGTCTTGAGTACTTGGGTTTGGGGTAGGGTTGAGCGGTCACACGAGGAGAGGGTCTGGCCGCTCTTAAACCGTAAGGCGTGAACCCTTCGAGTCACACATGTCTTGTCTTGTCCTGTCCTGTCCCGTATAGGTTAGTCCCGTAGCCGGTAGCACACACTACAGCTATTGTCTGTTGTGTTTACTTTCCAGCACCGCTTTACTTTCTGCTTAGTATAACTGCCATGTCATAACCCCAGCATGTTAATCAACCGGTAAAATGTTGCTCTTTATTACATTACACTTGCAGTAGAGTCTAACCCTTCCTTGTAGACTTTACCTGACGTACAGTTCCTTTTCTCTTGGGTGCTGTACGTCAGGTGTTGAGCCAGATTACACGGACGAGCTGGACATACCTGAGTACGTGGAGCCCGAGGACGACGACCCAGAGCACGTTCTTGACGAGGACCAGACTTAGGGCTCTTTTCCGTCGCTGTCTTACAGAGGTTACTACTTTTTAGTTGGGTGCATAGCCCCACTTTACCTTTTTGCCTAGGTTGGGTGCTTCGTACCACTAGTTTCCTTTCTGTAGTTGTTGCCATGCTGGGCTTCTTTTTAGAGTTTTGCACTCGCTGGATATTATCTCTTAATGAATACAACTTTCTTTCTGTACTTTCTGTTGTTCTGAATTTTATAAATGCAAGAACCTGTAATCTTTTAAATGGTACTCCTACAAACGCTTATTTGGTCTGAGCCTCACAGCTCCTGCCCATGCGGACCTTCGTCACGTCTCACTTTTGTCGTTTTGGGAAGCGAGGCATGACAGGTTTTAGTGGTGGCCCATGCAGGTCCTGCAAAAAGTTCGGAACAATAAGAGTACCGCATTCATTTAATATCCATGTACAAGTCTAAATTAGGTTTTCCTTGTCTTAGATGGTAGGAAGACTTAGATATACATCCAGGTTTGATAGTCAGGTGCCTTGGTTAATATTTAGTCATACTCGTCTTAGGATACCCTAGTAGTCCCTCTTTCGGCTTCGACCATGTTTAATTTCTAGAGTTCTTCTTTTAATCGTTCGCTCGGGTCTACCAATTTTAGACGCAGCAGAACGTAACCTGAACTCGCTTAGGACTCTTACCTGAGATCTTTACTACTTTCTGGTTCATTTGGAAGTCTTAGTGTTGAGTTCTCCTGATCTTTAGACGGTCCGAGGATTAGAACCCCTGATTTCTATCATCTTCCTAGTCGTTATCCTTCTGTGTTATCGACCGTAGATTTCCATCATAGCTCTTCATGAATCATATCTTAGGCATATTCTTCATGCGATCATATTCTTCGCCCCCGATTCCCGTGATCGCTTCATGACGATTATCGTTAATTCTTTGAATCTTCCCCATTGCAAATTCTGATTCCTCTATAAGTATTTTCGAAATTCCTTATTAAACTCTTCGCTCAGTTTAACTTCTTTGAAAACCCCTTATTATATATTTAAATTTCTTGCTTTTCGGTTGAGTTAAAATTCTTTCTTGGATTTTGAATCCTTCTAGGTCGTAATTTTTAAGTTACTATCTCGTACTTATTTTCGAACCGGTATCTTTCGTATTTCAGTTTTAAAACCTTGTTACCATTTTGACAATTCAATATATCACTTTTTCTCTAAACTTCGAAATTTATTTTAACCACTTAGCGTACGTACTTTTTAAATATTTTCTAAACTAAAGGGAACTTCAATTTTTTGTATATATCAGTTCTATGTTCATCATGCTCATACTTCAAAAAAATATCTTCGTTTAAATCTATTTTCATTTGCAAAATAATCACTACCTTACCCTACTCTTTATTTCTTCGTCTAACCTTTTTCCGAGTTGTAAAATTTTACCATCTGCTCGCCATTTTTACATATTTTTATAAGAATATATATATGATACCATATTGTACACGTAACCTTTTTTCATTTATTCAGTTATTTAGAGCAATGTTTTTGTCCCATCCAACCAGCAATCTCCTTATCCTCGCCTTATCTGAACTCGTTCTTTCCAATATTGTTTCGTTAAGCTTTTGGTTTCGGTTTCCCTTCTATTGTTTAGACATCAGTGCTCGTCGTTGCCTGTGTCAACTCTAGTTTAGTTGTGAGCCCATTGGTTTTTGTGATGCCGACGTGGTGCATGTATATAGGTAGAGTGTGTGGACCTGTATGAGTGTGCTACCTTAGGATCTTAATGATTGTCTCTTGTGTCATGTATGTATACTCAGTGATATTCATGATATATGTATGAAGTTGTATGAATGATGGTATTCATATATGTGTGGATAGCGTCATAGCAGGAAATTCCTTATACTTAGTCTTTCATATTATAGTATAGCTTATCTTTGGCTGCATGTGATTGTATCAAAACTTTTGTTCTCTTTTAAACCCAATCTTTAAAGTTTTGAAACTAGCCCACAAAGATCACAACCCCTTATTCTCCCTCATCCAATACCACAACTCCACACGTTATTTTTTCACATGTTTTTAAAATATGTCTTTGGCCTTAAACATTCTTTTCTTTTCTTTCCCTCTTCGGATTGTTATTTCATTGTTATTATATTATTAGAACTGGTTATTATTGCTATAAGATTATGATTGCGGGTAGGCATAGTGTGAGGTGAGATATGAGGTAGCGGCGATTAGTTGATTTTGAACACAAGGATATTAGATTAGATTTCTTTGGTGAAAAGAATGATGTGTCCAAGACTTATTTATAATACCAATGTGTAACAGACTAAATGGAGAATTCGGTTTGAATGAAATTATACACTTGGAGATGAGAACTTATCAGATCTGAAACTTGGACGAGTGGTAGATAGGAGTAGCTATGAGGGTATAGTATGGTTTAGGGTGATCATGAAGTGAGTAGAACATTTAAAGCATCAAGACTCGATTATAAAATTAAGGTGAAGAATACATTGGAAATAACACGACATGTTGAGATGAACGGATATTTATGAAGATGGATTTCATATGGTTAGGAGATTAGATGATAGGCATAAGGATAGATGTGGTTCGATGGTTCATTAATTATGGTGAATAATTTATGAGTCGATATGATGGAGGATATATTGGGAACAAGACGATTGATGATTTGTAGATGGTAATGGGGAACTATAGTTAACTGCTAGGAGGTGATTCTAGTTGTAGCTTTATTCAGTGGAGAGACGAGTTATGTGACGTGTGTGTATATTTTATATATTCACACACATCTTCTTCGTGTTTTTCCGTTATTTTCCGCCGTCCCGTATCCATTTCCTCGTATTTTCTAGTTTTCTTTCACTTCTCCATATTTTTGTGTGTTTGCAGGAGATCGCCAGTGTAGGGGACACATAACGAAGATATCATAAGTCCCCGGAGCAACGGGAAGAGTCACGCACGATCCAGGGGGTCAAACGACCAAGATTGCCATCTTTTAGCCCTCACTCGATCGGTTGGACACAGCCAACCGATCGGGTGATGCACGCGTGCATGACCCAGACAGCAGCTGAAGCACAGTGAGGGTCAACTGATCGGGTCGCCGACCGGTTCATCCTAACAGAGTTCTCGAGAAATTGGCGCTGAATTCCAACCGATCGGGTGACCTTCACCCGATCGGTTCATCTGTAGCCGATTCTTCCAACAGACAACCCGGAGAGCCAACCGATGGCCCGCTGACCGTGCCAAACTGATGGGACTTTCTGTCTGTTTTGAGAACAATTCCAACCGATCGGTTGATTTCTCAACCGATCGGTTGACTTAATACCGCAAGATCCAAACGACGAGCCGCCTGCGCCAACCGATCGGGTCACGTGAGCGGGTGAAGTTTCTGAAGACCGCAGCCGAAGAACGTTGCAGCTCACCCGATCGGTTGATTCTTCAACCGATCGGGTGAAGTCATTTTCTATAAATAGCTGCCTAGGTTTTCCAGCAACGAGAGCTGTGTATTTTTCTGTCTTTTTTCCTATTATGACGGCTGTAATTTTATTGTTATTTGTAAGAGTTCTGATCTTTATGAAACTTTGATATTATCTTAATAGCATTGCTCCTACTTCATTTCAATCGTCTGATTATGATTTTAACGGTCGATTTTCATTTAGACTGCTTTTTAGCTATAATGTGTGAGTAGTTCACAAATCTGGATTTTGGTGGAAACCCCTTCGTGTGTTCTCCCTAATGCGTCCATAGGACTAGGATTTCGATAGGGATTAGGAATCTATTGGTTATGCGGGGTGTTTTATTGTCATCGGCAGGAAAAAGACCGCCTTTGACCGTTGGGCCAAGGGGGAATAAACTTGGCGGTTGACTCCCTAGCCATAGCTCACGCCCTTAGCGTGAGCGACAGGATGAGATGTTGGGAGTTATCATTGCGAGCTTAGTGCTCCTGGGGTCGGTCAGTGTTAATGGACATGGGAATGCCCACTGACCGAACCCAGGTAGTCCGGCGTATCATCCTGGGCACCGACCGGAATATCGGGCCCATGAGACACTGGTATCACTCTTAGAGGCAATGTCTCACCATTAAACCCTAATTCCGATCGTTGTCCTATCCGCCGGTCGTAATAGCGAGGATACATGATAGGGTGGAAACTGAAGTCCCAGGTTTCCCTTTATATTGTTCATCCCCCGTATTTACACAGTGACAAACCATCTATCGATTCGGGCTAGCTCACCCCTAGGGTGAATTGGTTCCTCTTAGAAGCAAGCACAACCACGCCTCCCTGTGTTCGACCCCCAAGCCACACTACAACACCGTGCACTTGCGGTATAAATATTTTAAATCTGGTATCCCCCAATTCTGTTGCACACTTGCATGACCACAAATAGACTTCTTGGGGGACGTCATTATGATGAATTATTTGAGGAACGTTGTTTGAAGTTATATGATTAGCAATTATTATGTGGGTTATGGGAGTTGTAGGCATAAGTGTTTATAGATATTATTATTAGTATAAGTGATTCCGAGGGCGGAATCATTTCTAAGGTGGGTAGAATGTAACGGTCACTTTCCGACAGTGCGTATTTTAGCGCATATCTTGTTCCGTGCGTGTATTTTCGTTTTTGATTTTTATTACTCTTTTTCGTAGCTCAGATGGGCGACCGAACTCCGTTTTCTCAACCGTCTCGAAGGCGCGATCACCCCGGTATTTTCCTTGTAATTTTTGGACGTCGAGGGACCAATCTGCTAATAACTCATTATTAGTTATTAAAAACATTTTTTCTAATAAACATTTAGAATGGCTAATAACCTGTACGTTTCTTTTTTAAAAACAAACTTAAATTATTAAATTCTTTTAAACCTTAATCATATCCTATCTATCCCACGTTAACCCGTTTTTACGTGGATTTTAACAAATCTCAACAACCCACGTTTTAATCAACGCACCAAGCCATGCACGTTCCACTTAGGGCATCTCAACGGCTCGGGGGATCTCCACACACCCCTTACGCATCATCCCCCTTCAAAATAAACTGCACACTACTCTTCCCACAAAACCCAGGCACCCAATTTCCAAAAACCCGCACGCCGGCGGCGCTCCGAAACCTCCGAGCACTCCGTTCCCTTCGATACCCTTCACGTCTCACCCCCGAGCGTTCCTCACGTTCATCATACGAACGCCGACCCTCTCCTGACACCTCCTCGCCCACTCTCCAAAACATCTCGCCGTAACATTTCACCCATTGCTCCGACCATCCGGTGCCGTTCAACCGCCGATCGCCCTCCTTCTCCGATCGGAGGCAACCCAGGCCCTTCAGAACTCCACCGGCCTCCCCTAAACAACTCACCGCCATTGTCCGACCTCCCTCCGAAGCCTCTTCCGATCTCCAGTCACCTTCGACTTCCCATCGCAAGCCCATAACCCTGCCAATTTTCCCTCTCGACAACGCTCAGCCCTCCACTCTCCAACAGATGCCGAGCGCACCTCGCCGAGCCCGTGCAACCATCGCCCTGCTTCGACGCCAAGCGCACCCTCGTCCCGCTTCCTGTAGGCCACTAGACCCGCCAGTCGTCTCCTCTTCCTGCCAGCCACGGCTTTGTCCCAATGCCACACGATCTCCTCCCTTGCAAGCATGCGAGAGCAGTGGAAATACAAACATGTAAGTAGCTTCTCAAAGAGTAGACAGTAACTATTAGTTTTGTAAATAAAATATGGTATAGAAAATCTGTGGGCTGTACCACTTTTAGTTTAGTTATACAATATGATATGGGTTACCTTAACTTTGTTAGTAAACTGTGTGCAAGGAGATGATTGAACAATGACTTCTATATATTATTTGACGTATACTTCTTTTAACAGTATATGAGTTGGGGGTTAGATTATGCTACCATATTAGTACAAACAGTACTTTTAACATATGAGAACTTAATGTTATTAGTGTTAACTGATGACTTTTAACCTGATATCGTAGATCCTATGACGCGATATAATACGTCTTTCGTCGTAGATCTCGCGTGTTTTCCCCGACGTCCGATCTACGTTCAAACGTCGTAAAGGTTAGCCCTCTAATGCGTAGTAAGAACCCACACCGTGGCGAATCGAAAACTTAATCTAAATATCGTTAACAACAATTAAATTTTATTTTTGCTCCTTTAAAACGTTGTTAAATCTTAGACATCATCGAAGGACTTGAATATCTGTGCACATAGGATAGATCGTCGATTAGGCTGAAACAAAACAAACACGTGACTTTGACTGCTAGGATAGCCCTGTTGAACCTAGAAATGAACTCTAATAGGAATGATGAAAAACGCGATCTGACATCACCGTTAACCCGTTTCAGATGAACCCTTGCTGACGCACTGCTTCGATGAGACCTCCAGACAGACGCCACACTCGCCACCGCAGGCAAGTGTTTACACTTGTGTTCTTACGGCTACGTTTAGGCCACCTGTCCCTTGAAATGTAAAAGTACGACTAAAGAGAACCGGACGTGAAATGATAGCGTCCGGGACCCCCCTTGACAGCTTAGACTTGACAACGAAGTCTAAGCACAAACAACAATAACTGACACCCTAGGCTTTATCTGTGTGTGCGTGCGTGTGGACCCCCTAGAAGAACAATTCCTTACACTTGTCATGTCGTGTCCTGTTACAAAAAGCCTCTGGCCGTTTCGGATGCTCTCCACGCGAGAGTGATCCCTGTTACAAAAAGCCTCCGGGCGTTTCGGATTCTCTCCACGCGAGAGTGATGCCTGTTACAAAAAGCCTCCAGGTGTTTTGGATGCTCTCCAAGCGAGAGTGATCTTTGTTACACAAAAAGCATCCGGGCGTTTCGGATGCTCTCCAAGCAAGAGTGATCCCTGTTACACAAAAAGCCTCCGGGCGTTTCGGATGCTCTTCCAGTGAGAGTGATCACTGTATTGTCTTTTCTTGAGCACTTGGGTTTGGGATAGGGTTGAGCGGTCGCACGGGGAGGGGTCTGGCCGCCCTCAAACCGTAAGGCGTGAAACCTTCGAGTCACATATGTCTTGTCTTGTCTTGTCCTGTCCCGTCTAGGTTAGTCCCGTAGTTGGTAGCACACGCTACGGCTACTGTCTGTCGTGTTTACTTTCCAGCACCGCTTTACTTCTGCTTAGTATAACTGCCACATCATAACCATAGCATGTTAATCAAGCGGTAAAATGTTGCTCTTTATTACATTACACTTGCAGTAGAGTCTAACCCTTCCTTGTAGACTTTACCTGACGTACAGTTCCTTTTCTCTTGGGTGTTGTACGTCAGGTGATGAGCCAGATTACGCGGACGAGCCGGACATACCTGAGTACGTGGAGCCCGAGGACGACGACCCGGAGCACATTCCTGACGAGGACCAGACTTAGGGGTCTTTTCCGTCGCTGTTTTACAGAGGTTACTAATTTTTAGTTGGGTGCATAGCCCCACTTTACCTTTTAGCCTAGGTTGGGTGCTTCGCATCACTAGTTTCCTTTCTGTAGTTTTTACCATGTTGGGCTTCTTTTTAGACTTTTGTACTCGCTGGATATTAACTCTTAATGAATGCAACTTTCTTTCTGTACTTTCTGTTGTTCCAAATTTTATAAATGCAAGAACCTTTAATTTTTTAAATGGTACCCCTACAGACGCTTATTGGGTCCGAGCCTCACAACTCCTGCCCATGCGGACCTTCGTCACGTCTCACTTCCGTCGTTTTGGGAAGCGGGGCGTGACAGAGATCATGTCCACGGTCTGTGGAATTGATTAGCTTAAGGATTATCCTAAGGAATTAATCAGGGGGTTAGTGGATCCAACCAAGGCTCGTAACCATGCCCGGCTCGTGCCTTGAGGGGATCCACCAAATTGACGGCTACCGCCATTACGTCAATGAGAGCCATTAAAGTACCTCGAAACTCTAATCCATGAGAGTGGTACGAGATGAGATACCAATCCCATAAAACCAATGCAACATTGGAACCCTAGCCTAACATCGACCTCTGACGGTCCTAGCGGTCATCCCCACGACCCTAGTTTCCTTATTTTGAACCAACAACATCAAACAAACAATCCTCCTACTGACTACTAATTCTTTCTGAGATTTACAAATACTCTATGACCCAATATACCGTCATTGTCTCTGTAGGATTTGACAATCTTTTATACTATAATTTGACACCGTCTGCTTGCGGATAGAACCCAGAATCGACACTTAGGAACCATACAGCACCTGGCGACCGAGACACTGCTAGGTGGATTTAGGTGTAAGTTCTGGGCACGTCAGGCCTATGCCCATTGGATATGTCAGCATTCGACATCATGCATTGAACTTTATCCAGCACGGTTCGATTCATCCTCTCTGCTATCCCATTCTGCTATGGCATACCAGCAACGATATAGTGTCTCTGAATCCCTTCTGATCTACAGAACTTCTCGAAGAGATCTGACCTATACTCACTATCGTTGTCACTTCGGAGACGCCTGACTCGCCAACCAGTCTGAGTCTCGACCAGCTTATTCCACTCGATGAAAGTGCTATGAACGTGGTCCTTGGAATTCAGTAGAAACACCCATACCATGCGTGAGAAGTCATTGATGAACGACACAAAGTAGTGTTTCTCTCCTAATTAGGCCGTCATACTCGGGCCCCAAAAGTCGTTGTGTACATATTCGAGCGCTCCATTCATACTGTGGATGACCATCCCAAATGAAGCACGTGTCTATTTTCCAAATACACAGTGCTCACAGAACTCGATCTTCCCGGCCTTGGCTCCTTTTAGACGACCCCCAATGATAAGCTTCTGCAAAGCTTTCTCGGCCACATAACCTAGTCACATGTGCCATAACATGGAGTCGTCCTCCTCAGCCTCATTATTCAGAGCTTCTGTGCCAGCTATGACCAAACCATCCAAGTAATAGAGGTTGCCTTGGTGCTTACCCTTCATCACGGTCATTGCTCCTCTGGTCACCCTCAGAGCTCCATTCTCCATGGTTGTAACGACTGGGTTTTCATGTATGGATTTTTATTATAAATATTTATATGTTTGGTTGCTTTCCCTTGTTGAGATTTCCATTTCTGTCTCCGTAGTTTCATTTTCGTTCGTTTCATCGTGATTCTCTAGATTCTTCCGTCGGTCGGCGTGTTTGAAGTAAGTCATTCGTGACGGGCTTCATAACGTCGATATTTTAGAGTTAGAACGAGCCTAGGAGACTTAGGAAACCATCCCGGAGCTTCGCGCTCCATTTCGGAACTTTTGGTGCATGTTAGCCGGTATAAGAAGGGGCACTGACCGACTAGATGACGATCCAGTCGGTCGGAAAACCTTCTTGAACAGACTAGCGGGCTTGAAAAGTTATTCAGGAGTTACTGTTTGTCGTTAGTCGGTCTAAGAACCTTGGTTGATCGACTAGGTTGCAAACTAGTCGGTCAGCAATGCTTCTTTAACCGACTAACTCAATTACTAATTTTTGGTATCGGTACTGTTTATTCTTAGTCGGTCTAAGTTCATCTTTCGACCGACTAGTTTTTAAACTAGTCGGTTAAGTGTTGTACTCAGACCGACTAATTCTTAGTTCTTCTGTACAGTCGAGTTACTGTTTACTCTTAGTCGGTCTAAGAACGTTCATCGACCGACTAGATGCCAAACTAGTCGGTCAGTAATTGTTCCTTGACCGAATAAATCTAAATCCTAATTTTCGTCTGGGTTATTGTTTACTCTTAGTCGGTCTGCGTTGGTCAACCGACCGACTAGTTCTCAAACTAGTCGGTCAGTGGTTGTTCTTTGACCGACTAATCAGTGCTGTAAACCCTAGTTTTGCCCTAGCCGCCACCAAACTCTATAAATACCCCTCCAAACGTTTTCTTCTTCTCCCTCACGACCTAAAACCCTAATTTCTCCTCCATTGAGCCCCCATCTTCCTCAAACCATTAATCCTTCATCCCAAGCTCATCCTCCATCATCAAAACCCTCCCTTGTCACAACCCACCTTCCATCTTCCCCAAACCTTCATCAAACCCCCAAAATCCACATCCAAACCCATTTCTCCAGATTTTTCCCACATTTCCAGATCTGAGCCGGATCGTTCTTCCGTTGCCGTGGTTGCTCGGCATCGCTCCTCTACCTCTTCACGGTAATACTCGATTCCTTTAGTTTAGCATAACCTCCATTGACATTGTGAAACCCTAATAAAATGGATTATTAGAAAGTTAGGATTCTAATAAGAAATCGATTTAGAATCATTGTTCTAATGATTGTTTCGCCATAACAGCGATCTATTCCGTAGTTAGCTTGTGTGACGATCTTCATTGCTCGTCAACCCCGGTATCAGGCAAGTGAAACTTGCACCTCTTGATTTGGGCCATGTCTTAGGCCATTTCCTTGCTTTAGCGTAAAAGAGACTAGACGGTGAAAGGATAGCCGTCTAGACGCCATTGACCTAGCTTGACAACGAAGCTTGGTCCGTCACCTCCATCATGCTTGTATGTCACGTTTAATTTAAATTAACGGTACGCAAATATCTGTTCATGTCATTGCATAGTGATTATTCATCGTGATTGCGTAGCACACGCTACAATACTATATTCCTGGCTCGTGTTCCAGAAGCGAGCCCTGTAGTTGGAAACCCCAACGCTCGGATACCGGCTAGGTGCACCCCTATGCCAAATACACTTCCTGGCTCGTGATCCAGAAGCGAGCTCAGTTAGTTGGAAACCCCAACGCTCGACACTTATGGGTGGGGTAAGAGATATGCGGCCACCTGAGCCCCGAGTTGGCCTGATCCGCCACTTCGGCCAGCAGGCGAAATCTCTAGTGCATAAGAGATAATCGTGATAAGTGATTCGTGAATTAGTGATTTGGTAGCTTTTGCTACATCGTGCGTGCTTGTCTCTTCCTTTAAACTGTTGCATCATACTTAACTGCCATGTCATTGCTTAATATTATAAGTGCTAGGTTGTTAGTTACTTTCAGTTTCCTTGCTCAAGTCTTTCAGACTTACTGACATGTGCCCCTTTCTCTTTTGGGTGACGCATGTTAGACCCTGAGCCTGAGTTGCTTGCTGAGGGTGAGGTGTTTGCGGACGCCGAGCTTGCGCCCGTGTTGGACGAGGACTTCGTAGACACTGGAGATCAGTCTTAGTGTCTACGTCTAGTTTTGTTAGATTGTTCAGGTTGTCGGTGCGTGGCACCTAGTTTGATACTCTGTTATATTTGTGTTTTGTTTGGCCTTGTTCTGGGCCTTTAGACTCTTTCTTTTAGCCTGGTGACTTTTCTGTGATGTTGAATATTTTGTGGACAAACTGTTGGATTGGTATTTCATATCCGTCTCATATTATTATTATTGTTGTTGTTGTTTCGTTTGCAATTACAGGGACCTGCTTATACCAAATTTACGCTTATCGGGCGTGCAGCTTCACAGCTCCACGCTTGAGCGGGCCTTCTCACGTCTCGCCTCCATTTTTGGGAAGCGGGGCGTGACAGGTTTTAGTGGTGGCCCATGCAGGTCCTTCTGTAACTGCAATTACCGGGATAACGATAATAATATAAGATTGTCCAACAAACAAGTTCGACATCTGAGCCCTAAGCTATGAGTCTAATTGTTTCGTTTTCTGTGGCATTAGATGACAGGAAGGCGAATCACCCGTGGTGGTGGTAGTGGTGCGCCCCCTCATGACGAGGAGCCTGAGCGGGAGCCCACTAACGGAGAGATGATGCGGATGATGATGCAGATGATGCAAGTTCAGCAGGGTGTGCTACTGCAGGTACAGAATGCTCCGGTGGCTCGAGCTGCTCGGGTGGTGGAAGCCCCTCGCCCTGAGCCTGGGGCGAAGCAGTTCAGAGTGCTGGGTCCTGCATACTTTGATGGAACCGAAGGTCCACTAGCTTCTGATGAATGGATGAGGAATATCGAGGACAATCTGAAGATGTCCAAGGTCAACGAAGTTAGTTGGGTTGACTTGGCGAAGCGCCAGCTGAAGGATAACTCCAGGAATTGGTGGGATGCTGAAGAGAAGATGTTGGAGGAGCCGATTGTCTGGGCTACCTTCAAGGCCAGATTTGATGGTGATTTCTTCCCAAAAGCTGCCAGGGAAGAGATGCTGCAGCGTTTTACCGATCTGAAGAAAGGAAGCTCGTCGGTGGACCGGTATCACCAAGAGTTCATGAGGCTGAGTCGGTTTGCACCAAAGATGGTGCAGGACGCTGAGGAGAGAGCTCAGAGGTTCCTGCAGGGACTTGCTTCGGAGCTCCAGAGTTTTGTGACCTCTTCCGACCGGGAATCTTATCAGAAGGTTCTAGTAGCAGCCAAGAGGCAGGAGCTGCTCGTGAACCAGAGGAGGGGGTCTATTGTTGGTGCTGGGAAGAGGCCTGTGGAACAGGTGAGAGCTGTGGTTAGACCTGGATTCAGGCCGAACCAGCCTGTTCAGTTTAAGAGGCCAGGAGGGCCTGTTCAGAAGACTTGCCATTTCTGTGGCAAGGAGGGCCATATCAAGGAATCGTGTAGGAGGTTCTTGGGGCAGTGTATTGCCTGTGGAGATCCCGCCCATGTTCTCAGGGAGTGCCCGAGGTTGAAGCAACCTTGGAGGACACCTATTGCTGCCCCCCCGTTGCAGCAGAGAGCTCCGGTGCCCGCTGGTCGTGGGGTGCCCCTTGTTCCACAAGGGCATGCCTTTCGGCAGGCTGTTCCGCCGAGGAGGCATGCATTTCTGATGACCGAGGAGGAGATTTTGGCCATGGATGAGGTCATTGCAGGTAACTTTCAATCTAGTTGTTCCTTTCTTAATTAGTTGATTGTAAAAAAAAATTATGTTGGTTGCTTGTGTATGAATGTTGCTAGAGTAAGACTTGATTGATTAGACTGTTTGTTAGGTGTGGTTTTGGTTTGCACATTCCCTGCCCGAGTCCTCTTTGACTCAGGTGCGTCGATGTGCATTTTGGCCCAGAGCTTCATGGAGAAGCATTCCTTGTCGACGTCCCCTCTCTCCAAGAGTTGGAACATCGTTACGGGGAATGGAGTAGTCTCGGTGCATCGTGGGTGCAGCCCTTGCTCTGTGGTGGTTTGTGGACATGAGCTTTATGCTGATTTTATTGTCCACAACATCACCAACTATGATGCGGTCTTTGGGATGGATTGGCTTGCGAGCTTCTATGCTACGATCGACTGTCGGAAGAAGAAGGTGGTGTTTGAGATTCCCGGGCATCCAGTATTTTAGTTCAGCCGTGGTAGCAGTTCGCTTGGTCCTGTCAGATTTCGGGCCAGACCGGTGGAGATTGTGGCTATGTAGATGGAGCTGGAGAGGCCAGCGGTTGTGCGGGATTTTGATGACGTCTTCCCCTAGGAGATGTCTGGTTTGCCACCTGATTGAGCTTTAGAATTTTCTATTGATCTTGTTCCGGGAGCGCAGCTGATTTCGAAGGCGCCGTATCGTATGTCACCCGCTGAGTTGGAGGAATTGAGGAAGCAGCTGGATGAGCTTTTGCGGAAGGGTTATATCAACCCTAGTGTGTCTCCGTGGGGAGCACCGGTGTTGCTGGTGAAGAAGAAGGATGGTTCGCGTCGCATGTGCGTGGACTATCAGGAGTTGAATGCGGTAACCATTAAGAATAAATACCCGTTGCCTCGCATCGATGATATCTTTGATCAGCTTGGAGGTTCGAGGGTGTTTTCTAAATTGGATTTGAGGAGTGGTTACCATCAGTTGAAGGTGAGGAAGGATGATGTTCTGAAGACAGCGTTCAGGACGAAGTATGGACACTACGAGTTTGTGGTTATGCCTTTCGGTGTAACCAATGCACCCGCAGTTTTCATGAATCTGATGAACCTGATTTTCTACGACTTTTTGGATAAGTTTGTCGTTATCTTTATTGACGACATTCTGATCTATTCGAGGTCGGAGGAGGAGCATGCCTCGCACTTGAGGACAATATTGGAGATTTTGAGGAAGCATCGGTTGTATGCTAAGTTTTCGAAGTGCGAGTTTTGGCTGGATAGAGTTGCTTTTCTCGGGCATGTGGTGACTGGAGATGGTATTTCAGTGGATCCTGAGAAGATTAGGGCCATCAGAGAGTGGCCTGTCCCGTCGTCTGCGTCTGAGATTCGGAGTTTCCTTGGGCTTGCTGGTTACTATCGGCGTTTCATTAAGGACTTTTCCCGTATTGCTGAGCCGATGACCAGGTTGACGCGGAAGGATGTATCTTTTGTTTGGTCAGGTGATTGTGAGAATGCTTTTGGTGTTCTGAGGGAGAGGTTGACGACTGCCCCTATTCTTGTTGTGCCTGATCGCAGCGGTGGATTTGAGGTCTTTTGTGATGCTTCTGGCAAGGGTCTCGGTTGTGTGTTGCATCAGCGCGGGCATGTTGTGGCTTATGCTTCTCGTCAGCTCAAGGTTCATGAGAAGAATTACCCGACGCATGATTTGGACTTGGCTGCTGTTGTGTTTGCACTCAAGATCTGGAGGCACTTCTTGCTGAGTGAGAAAGTGAAGATTTTCACCGATCACAAAAGCTTGAAGTATATTTTTACTCAGAAGGAGCTCAACATGCGACAGCGTCGATGGTTGGAGCTCATGGCGGATTATGAGATTGATTTACAGTATTACCCTGGCAAGGTGAATGTGGTGCCAGATACTTTGAGTAGGCTTCCTGCGGTGATGGTTTTGACTTCGCAGTGGAGATTGCAGCAGGATTTTTGCGAGTCTAGAGTGGAGATTGTTCTCCTCGGAGAGGCTTCTTCGTTGATGTACATGCAGGTGCAGTCAATGATCGTGGATCGGATTAAGGCGAGTCAGGCCGGAGATCCGAAATTGGTAAGGATTCGAGGGCAGGTTGAAGCTGGTCTGCGGACTGACTTCTTGATTCATGAGGATGGCTCGCTGAGGTTTGGAGCCAGGTTGTGTGTGCCAGCTGGGGATATCAGAGAGGAGTTGATGGTAGAGGCACACAGTTCGCTGTATTCCGTGCATCCTGGTGGGACCAAGATGTACAAGGATCTTCGTCTGAACTTTTGGTGGCACGGCATGAAGAGGAGTGTGGCACGGAGTGTGGCCAAGTGTTTGGTTTGCCAGCAAGTGAAGGCGGAGCATCAGCGTACGGCAGGGTTGCTGCAACCACTTCCGATTCCGGAGTGGAAGTGGCAACACATCACTATGGATTTCGTGACTGGACTACCTCGGAGTCCGAAGCAGAATGACGCGATTTGGGTGATCGTAGATCGATTGACCAAGTTTGCACACTTTATTCAATTCCGAGTAGGACAGTCCACTGAGGCGCTAGCAAGGAGATACATGGAGGTAAATTCTTTTGCTCTCCATTTCTATTTCCTTCTTCTAGTTTAGATAGTGATGTAATGTGAATCGTGCAGGAGATCGTGTGACTTCATGGAGTCCCCGTGAGTATCGTGTCGGACAGGGACACGAGGTTCACATCTCAGTTCTGGCAGAGTTTGCAGAAGAGTTTGGGTACGCGTCTGAGTTTCAGCACGGTGTACCATCCGCAGACGGATGGCCAGTCCGAGAGGACGATTCAGATTTTGGAAGACATGCTGAGAGCGTGCATGTTGGATTTCAAGGGTTCGTGGGGGGACCATCTACACTTGGTAGAGTTCTCTTACAACAACAGCTACCAGGCGTCTATTGGCATGGCGCCTTTCACCGCTTTGTATGGAAGGAAATGTCGATCGCCATTGAGTTGGGATGACGTTGGTGATAGGGAGCTGTTGGGACCTGAGATGATTGTGGAGGCCGTGGAGGTTGTCAGGAATATTCGGGAGAGGCTGAGGATTGCTCAGGACCATTTTAAGCATTGGGCGGATGCTAAACGTCGTCCTTTGGAGTTTCAGCCTGGGGATCATGTGTTTCTGAGGATTTCCCCGAATCGTGGAGTGATTCGTTTTGGGAAGCGAGGGAAGTTGAGCCCGCGATACATTGGACCGTTTGATGTTTTGGAGAGGGTCGGCGAAGTAGCTTACCGCTTAGCATTGCCGCCATCTTTGGAAGGAGTCCATTATGTTTTCCATGTGTCGCAGCTTCGTCGATACATCAGTGATCCGTCTCACGCCGTAGATTTCTCGGAGATCGCCGTTCGCCCAGATTTGACGTATGACCAGCATCCGGTGCAGATTCTGGACAGGCGTCAGAAGTCACTTCGGAACAAGGTCGTCAATCTTGTTAGAGTGATGTGGCGGCACGGTTCGCCAGGAGTGTCTACTTGGGAGAGAGAAGATGAGATGTGAGAGCGCTACCCACTTTTGTTCCCAGACACGTGAGTGTTGGGAATTCCGAGGATGGAATTTTCTCAAGTTGGGGAGGATGTAACGACTGGTTTTTCATGTATGGATTTTTATTATAAATATTTATATGTTTGGTTGCTTTCCCTTGTTGAGATTTCCATTTCCGTCTCCGTAGTTTCATTTTCGTTCATTTCGTCGTGATTCTCTAGATTCTTCCGTCGGTCGGCGTGTTTGAAGTAAGTCATTCGTGACGGGCTTCATAACGTCGATATTTTAGAGTTAGAACGAGCCTAGGAGACTTAGGAAACCATCCCGGAGCTTCGCGCTCCATTTCGGAACTTTTGGTGCACGTTAGTCGGTATAAGAAGGGGCACCGACCGACTAGATGACGATCCAGTCGGTCGGAAACCCTTCTTGAACCGACTAGCGGGCTTGAAAAGTTATTCAGGAGTTACTGTTTGTTGTTAGTCGGTCTAAGAACCTTGGTTGACCGACTAGGTTGCAAACTAGTCGGTCAGCAATGCTTCTTTAACCGACTAACTCAATTACTAATTTTTGGTATCGGTACTGTTTATTCTTGGTCGGTCTAAGTTCATCTTTTGACCGACTAGTCTTTAAACTAGTCGGTTAAGTGTTGTACTCAGACCGACTAATTCTTAGTTCTTCTGTACAGTCGAGTTACTGTTTACTCTTAGTCGGTCTAAGAACGTTCATCGACCGACTAGATGCCAAACTAGTCGGTCAGTAATTGTTCCTTGACCGACTAAATCTAAATCCTAATTTTCGTCTGGGTTATTGTTTACTCTTAGTCGGTCTGCGTTGGTCAACCGACCGACTAGTTCTCAAACTAGTCGGTCAGTGGTTGTTCTTTGACCGACTAACCAATGCTGTAAACCCTAGTTTTGCCCTAGCCGCCACCAAACTCTATAAATACCCCTCCAAACGTTTTCTTCTTCTCCCTCACGACCTAAAACCCTAATTTCTCCTCCATTGAGCCCCCATCTTCCTCAAACCATTAATCCTTCATCCCAAGCTCATCCTCCATCATCAAAACCCTCCCTTGTCACAACCCACCTTCCATCTTCCCCAAACCTTCATCAAACCCCCAAAATCCACATCCAAACCCATTTCTCCAGATTTTTCCCACATTTCCAGATCTGAGCCGGATCGTTCTTCCGTTGCCGTGGTTGCTCGGCATCGCTCCTCCGCCTCTTCACGGTAATACTCGATTCCTTTAGTTTAGCATAACCCCCATTGACATTGTGAAACCCTAATAAAATGGATTATTAGAAAGTTAGGATTCTAATAAGAAATCGATTTAGAATCATTGTTCTAATGATTGTTTTGCCATAACAACGATCTATTCCGTAGTTAGCTTGTGTGACGATCTTCATTGCTCGTCAACCCTGGTATCAGGCAAGTGAAACTTGCATCTCTTGATTTGGGCCATGTCTTAGGCCATTTCCTTGCTTTAGCGTAAAAGAGACTAGACGGTGAAAGGATAGCCGTCTAGACGCCATTGACCTAGCTTGACAACGAAGCTTGGTCCGTCACCTCCATCATGCTTGTATGTCACGTTTAATTTAAATTAATGGTACGCAAATATCTGTTCATGTCATTGCATAGTGATTATTCATCGTGATTGCGTAGCACACGCTACAATATTATATTCCTGGCTCGTGTTCCAGAAGCGAGCCCTGTAGTTGGAAACCCCAACGCTCGGATACCGGCTAGGTGCACCCCTATGCCAAATACACTTCCTGGCTCGTGATCCAGAAGCGAGCTCAGTTAGTTGGAAACCCCAACGCTCGACACATATGGGTGGGGTAAGAGATATGCTGCCACCTGAGCCCCGAGTTGGCCTGATCCGCCACTCCGGCCAGCAGGCGAAATCTCTAGTGCATAAGTGATAATCGCGATAAGTGATTCGTGAATTAGTGATTTGGTAGCTTTTGCTACATTGTGCGTGCTTGTCTCTTCCTTTAAACTGTTGCATCATACTTAACTGCCATGTCATTGCTTAATATTATAAGTGCTAGGTTGTTAGTTACTTTCATTTTCCTTGCTCAAGTCTTTCAGACTTGCTGACATGTGCCCCTTTCTCTTTTGGGTGACGCATGTTAGACCCTGAGCCTGAGTTGTTTGCTGAGGGTGAGGTGTTTGCGGACGCCGAGCTTGCGCCCGTGTTGGACGAGGACTTCGTAGACACTGGAGATCAGTCTTAGTGTCTACGTCTAGTTTTGTTAGATTGTTCGGGTTGTCGGTGTGTGGCACCTAGTTTGATACTCTGTTATATTTGTGTTTTGTTTGGCCTTGTTCTGGGCCTTTAGACTCTTTCTTTTAGCCTGGTGGCTTTTCTGTGATGTTGAATATTTTGTGGACAAACTATGGGATTGGTATTTCATATCCGTCTCATATTATTATTATTATTATTGTTGTTTCGTTTGCAATTACAGGGACCTGCTTATACCAAATTTACGCTTATCGGGCGTGCAGCTTCACAGCTCCACGCTTGAGCGGGCCTTCTCACGTCTCGCCTCCATTTTAGGGAAGCGGGGCGTGACAATGGTCACTCGAAAACCCTTGGCTTCGAGCAAACCGAGCGATATGAGATTACGCCTTAGGTCGGAAACAAAGTGCACCTCCTCGATGTCTCGTGTAACACCGTCTCCCATCCTCATCCACACTGTCCTGACGCCTATCGTACTGCAAGCTCAGTCATCGCCCAACAAGACTATACACTGACCACTTTCCCCAAAGGTCGTAAAGTACTTTCAATGTGACGTCATATGGAACGAGCACACAGAGTCAAGCACCCAACCATCTGATGTCATGCCCTCCGAAGCACCGACCAATACATACTCCTCGACCTCAATGACCTTCGCGACGTTGGCAGTTGCGTCGTGCTTCTTCTTTACCTTGGGGCAGTCTCTGACCCAATGTCCTCCTTCTTTATAGAAAACACATTGGTCCTTTGCCACCTTATGCTGGGGCTTATTGTCTTGTTTCTGGACTTGGATCTGAAATACCCACTCCTATCTTCATCCTTCTCACCGCTACGACCCCTTATGACTGTAAGAGCCTCGCTCGAAGCTCGGCTGCAGGTGTTTCCATCATTCTTTCTGAACTTGTTGCTCGTCAGAGCATTAGACACCTCTTCAAATGTGATCGATTCCTTACCATAGGTAAGAACCGACACCAAGTACTCATACTCGATGGGTAGAGAGCTAAAGGGAATCATTGCGTGGTCTTCATCGTCGACCTTCACGTCGACATTCCTCAGGTCGATAAGAAGCTTGTTGTGGTAGTCGAGGTGTTCCTCCATAGAAATCCCTTTGGCTAACTTCAAACTAAAAAGCTTCTTCTTCAAGTGTAACTGGTTCGGGATGTTCTTCTTCATGTACTTATCGCCGAGCTCCTTCCAGAACTTGCTTGCACTTGTCTTCTCCATTTAAGGGTATTTCTTCTCCTTCGACAAATACAGGCGGATGTACCACTTGCACTCCGATTCAGAGTTCTCAACTCCTGATCGGACATCTCCATCGGCTTCTTGTCCAATGCGATATCTTGGCCAAGTTGGTTCAAGATATTCATGACTTCGCATCTGTAACGACCCGCGCTCAGGGGGGGCATACTTATTTGATTTTATTTGCAGGTCTGCAGTTTATCAGTGAAATCAATATATTCACAATCCAGAGATGTACCAATACTCAAACCAGCGTACATTATTCAGTCCAAATTTAAAATACAACATCAAACATCACTCTCTCGCCAAATACGTGAAAGGAAGTACATAAAGGAAATGCGGAAAGGAAATACGTAATATAATACGCACACCAACTCAAGCAACTAGAAATCTGCAGTCTCTGGGTCAAACTCTGGCTCCTCAAACTCAGGGACCGCTTCCTCGATCTGGTCGTCGTCTGCCGGTGCCATAAATGGAACCGTAGGTAAGTCATAATAATTCTAAACATAGAAAAAAGCAGTGCACAAGTATGACAAAAAGTAACTGCGTACAAGAAAATCAGAGTGAAGAGTAAAGCACTGAGCAACAACTGTACATAACTGAGAAGTAAAGGTAAACAGAACTGAAAGAAGAGAACGAACTGTACTGTGATGGTGCAAGTGTAAAGCAGGCTAAGCCAGTGAAGCATGCTACTGCTGTAGCTATAAGTATGACAAGTAAAGTACTGGTGACTGCACATGTGTGGTAGGTAAAATGCATGTAATGCATAAAGTAGAGGTGATCGTGCAAGTAATAGCTACACTAGAACTGCGTGACTCAAGTCAGAGAGTATGATATGCAACCATTGAGTTCATCTCTTGCCTGAGTGCGCTTACCCGGACGAATGCCGGAACACAGGCAGCGGTACATGTATTTTCCGAAACGCATGCAGCGGGACGGGATGCCAAAACACAGGCCGCGGTACGGGAAGATGAACTCCAGTCACTCCCACACTCTCTCAAACTATGAGTTACCCCAAAATCCCAGTGAAGTGTCAAATGTTATATGAGATGTTTCACAAGGTGTTTCATACGATGTATCACAAGATGATCGTTAAAACCAAGACCACTGGATGACTTTCTTATTGAAAACCGGAAATGTAGGAAATCATTTCAAAGCAGACTATGCCAAAGCCTAGTGGATGCTAAGAAATTAGAAGATAAAGACAAGTCCAACATTCGGGATATTGATTCCATGCTTTGAGCATGAGGTGGATTCATTAGCACACAATTTACCCAAGTTGATGGTGGTGTGTTACAACCACCAAAGTTGAAAGTTAGCAATATAATTGGATAGTTATTAGTTTCCTATTAGATTAGGTCTCTAGTTTTGGTTCAAGTCAATAGCCGTTCTGAGGCTATATGTGATGTTCTAAGTTCGTACCAGTACACTTATCTAATTTTCTAAATCTAGAATTCATCGTGACTTACTAATTTCGAGGTTGTTGTAGTGAGCCGGGACTGTATCTAGAGCTTCCAAAGGAGTTGGTGTTGGAACTTGTTAAATTTCATCCTCTATTCCATAAAGTTTTAACGTGACAATCAATATATTTTTCTGTTACTAACTCTATCTATGCAGTTGTGCAGACATAAAGCTTATTTCATTCACATTATGCATATGGCCAGATTACAAGGACTCTCTACAGAAACGGCTTTGCTACTCATATTACGTTTGGATAACGTATCTTCAGAATAATGTAATTTTTCTTTTTAGATAGCTTCAGGGCCTTGGCTATTACATATCATATATCCATAAGCTCCAAATTAAATTATTTTCCAACCCATTTGATCTTAAGTCAAAAATTCCCATTTTTCATATTTAGTCGGCTGGGATTTTTCGTAGCCTGCTAAAAATATTTTCTTTGAATTTTGACCTGAAAATTTCTGACATGGATCTATCCGTTGACTGATCCACGCCACCATCTTCAAACGGACCGTTTATGACCGTTTTTAAATTAGTCGAATACGAATTTCCGTAGCATGCTAAACCGTTGTTTTGACCATTTGAGTCCAAAATTTTCTGGACAGTTTCTAGCCATTTGTAACTTCCCTCAGAACCGTTTAGAACCGTTCAGAACGTTTCTAAATCCTATAAATAGACTGGTACACCCTGTCTTTCTTCGCACACTTTCCCTTCAACGTTTTTCTCTTTGGTTGAATTGTTAAAACTCAGCATTCTGGCTATTAGTTGTTCTTTTCTTATTTGCAAGAAGAAATCATTAGATTTCTCTCTTCGTTTAAGAACAGAAGTACATGGAATTCAACACTTTTGGGAACGTTGTTCAAGTTCTTATTTGTAAAAAGAAATCATTAGATTTCTCTCTTCGTTTAAGAACGGAAGAACTTCAATTGTGTTTCACCATTACATATCTTGAAACATTGAAGTTTCTCTTTTTAAACACCATCCTTTGAATTCATTCTTGATATTTATACCAAGGCTATATGTGTTTTATATTTCATTATTTCTTCAACAAGGTTTGAATCTCTAAGTTGTAGAGATTGTACAAAGTTTGGGACACAGGAAGTGTCGCCATTTATGTAAGTTCGTGCTTGCGGGGCAAGTGATTTTAGTGGATTGAAAATCTCTACAGGGAGTAGAGGACTGGAGTAGGATCAAAAGGATCCGAACCAGGATACATCTTTGTGTTTTCGATTGGTTTATTTTCAATACTTGTCATTTAATTTTTGTTCCATTTTTGCAAATTTTAGTAACGTTTTATTTGCAACTAGTTTTTATAATACACTATTCAACCCCCCTTCTAGTGTATTTGTGTATACATGCGATTCTACATTTGGTATCAGAGCAGGATTAAGATGGCAGAACAGAACATGACAACAGTTCCACACAACTATTCATCTCAATATCCAGATGGCAACTCTCAAGTTCGTCCTCCTCTATTTGATTGTTCCAAGCATTCATACTGGAAGGTTAGAATGGAGATTCATCTCCAATGTATGGATTATACGTTATGGAACATCATAGAGACATGATATCAGAAGCTAACGGCTCCCTTCTCTGAATGGATTGCCAACGACAGAACTGCAGCAACCAGTAACTTAAAGGCTATGAATTCTCTATTCTGTGCCATGGATAAGAATGAGTTTAATCGAGTATCTCAGGCCAAAACTGCTAAAGATATTTGGCATTTACTGGAGGTAACTCATGAAGGAACCAATAAAGTGAAGGAAACTAAGATTTCCGTTTTGGTTCACAAATTTGAGTTGTTCAAGATGAAGGACAAAGAGACAATTGGATAAATGACCACCAGGTTTACTAATATTATAAATTTTTTAAATGCTCTTGGAAAAACTTACACTTCACTTGAACAGGTTCGCAAGATTCTTAAAGCTTTAACTCCAGAATGACGTCCAAATATCACCGCAATTGAAGAAGCCAACGATCTCTCAACTTTATCTGTTGAAAGTCTTGTTGGTAATCTAATGGCTTTTGAGGTTCAATTAGAAGACGCGAAAGAAGAAATACACCAGAAGAAGAAAGTACTTTGTCACGCCCCGCTTCCCAAAAATGTGGAGGCGAAGCGTGAGAAGGTCCGCTCAGACTTGAAGCTGCAAAGCTACAAGCCCGATAAGCGTCAATCAACATTAAATTGGCAGGTCCTTGCAACGCGATACGAAACAAAGATAATAATAAAGGAAATGAGACAAAAGACAATCTCAGAATATCCATCATATTAAATTCCAACATCACAGAAAAAGCCACCAGGCTTAAAGAGAAAAGATTCTAAGGGCCCAAACATGGCCAACAAAAGTACAAAGTACAAACAAAGGTGCCACGCACCAACAACTAACAGGAATCCTAAAACAAAAGGAAGCAGCAAGAACCTAAGATAGAACACAGGTATCTCAAACTCCTCTTCAAACAACAGAATCGGGCACGAACTCCACGAACTCGTCGCCCTCAACAACAATCTCTGGCTCGGCAACTAACATGCGACACCCAAAGAGAAAGGGGCACATGTCAGCAAGTCTAAAAGACTTGGGCAAGGAAACTGAAAGAAAGGTAAACTAGCATCCTAGCAGTTATAGTATGCATGACATGGCAGTTATGCTAAGAGTGCACAAGTAAGACATGGTGTAACAATAAGTGCAAGGGAACAATTATCATGGCATGAAAGGAGTAGCCAAGTGATCACTCCTTATTTTACACCTTTTTTCCGCATGTTTGCATGCCATTTAGATCGCCCAAATCATGTTTTTCACGATATATCGACGATATTGCGATGCTTTTCACGATTTGTTGTTTTTGTCGCATTTCAGGTGATTTGGCGCGATTTGGAGTGATCTCGAGATGCGCTTACTCCAGAGGGTCACCAACGACTTCCCCGAGGGGTATTTTGCTGTTGGAGAGGAGCGGAAGAAGAATGGATGTCGCAGGAGCGACGAGGAGGCCAAAATAATCAGATTGGGCATTTTTTGTGTCCCACTCGGCCGAGTGGAGGAGCCACTCGGCCGACCAGCGAGACACTGCTCGGTCGACCCGTTCAGACACGATTTCCATGTGTACTCGGCCGAGCGATGGAGACCCCATCGGCCGAGTGACGATACCACGTCCGCCCGAGTGCAATGAAGCCATCGGCCGAGTGACGACAACTCACTCGGCCGAGCGGCCCCCGAAGTAGAGACCCCTGAAGGCCCTGACTTACTGGAAAATTACAGGGTTTCTCACTCGGCCGAGCGACTTTTCTCACTCGGCCGAGTGCGATGCGCTGCCTGTAGCGAAAATTGCGGAAAACAGGCTGTGCAGGGGTATTTTGGTCAGGATTTTTGGACGATTTTTGGGGCTATTTAAGCCCTGTTTTTACCCTAGTTTTAAGAGCCATCTCTTAGATTTTTTGCAGTTTTTTAGAGATTACTTTTTAGCTTTATTATTGTGATTGGAGAAGAGGAAAAACTTGGATTTTTGTTGGATCAATTGAAGAACTACATTGGTTTGCATCTCTCTTCCCTAAAAATTCTATTTTTATTGTTTATCTCAATATTTGTGATGAATTCTATTGCTTATTTCATTGATCAAATTTGTGATATTGCTATGATTTGTGAGTAGTCTCCACGTCTTGGGGCGTGGGGATGAACCCTACAAGCCCTATTTCATAATTGTGATGAATTGGTAGAAATTGAGCTAGAATTGCTATTAGAGATTAGATTGGGATCGATTTACTACGGATTTCTAGGTATTCATATCAATTGGGATTTGCAAGAGATTGGATCCCAATTCGATAGGAAGCCCTAGAAATCCGAATTGGGTTGGAGTCGGATTTTCGAAGTATCGGTTTGCAAGAGATTGGACCGATACTAGGATTTCCGGGTGCAATTCCATGCCGATACCCGTTTGCAAGAGATTGGACGGGTAGGAACTATCCTAATCTAGGTCGTGGACCGAGTTTGCAAGAGATTGGGCTCGGTGCGCGATTGGACGATGATGTTGATCCTAATGCTAGCTTCCCTAGGCTAGGGTTTGCAAGAGATTGGACCCAAACCTAGGATAGCTATAGACCGGCAACAGCGCGAGAGCGTGAGCTTGGTTCTACATTCAGTTGCAACTAGTTCATCCGAATTCTCATTCTAGCAATTTTGATACCGACGAACCACTTTTATGAAATACGGTGAGTAGCGGGGATTCCCCATTCCATAGACGTTCTTTATTTGATTTGATATTTCGCACATTTGTCTGACGATTGTGACAGGATCGCCCAAGGCAATTATCTCTCTTAAATAGCCAGGTTGATCAATAACAAGCACGGTCATTCGTCCTCCCTGTGTTCGATACCCGCTCGCTGCTATACCGTGCGCTTGCGGTAAAACTACAACCGTTCTTTGGGTGTATACTCAGGACCGACCAAGTTTTTGGCGCCGTTGCCGGGGAATGCGATTGCGTTTGATTCTTTCTCACCCTAGCTACTTCTTTCTTTTATTTTTATTTTTTTTATTATTATCATTTTTATTTCCATTACTATTCTTACCTAACCCTTCCACGGTACTAATCATCTCTTTGAAACTCTGTTTTCCCTGTGCATGTACACGAGATCTACGGCGGACCCCGAAGCCTTATTATTTGATCCCGAGATCGAACGTACCGCGTGGAGACTTAGAGCGGAAAGGAGACAAAATCCGGAAAGGCGGTTTATGACCAACCCGAAAACTCCCGAAGAATTGGCGGCAAGGATGGCAAGGATAATTTCTATTCGCGATAGGCTTCGGCCTAAGACCTCTTCTACTACATCATCCATTGCCGTGCCGGAGTTGGCGCCCGACAAGAACTTCGAGCTAAAGACTGGATTGGTGGTTTTGATGCAACAAGACCCATTTCATGGGAACGCCCATGAGAACCCCCACTACCACATCCAATCATTCTTGTCGAAGTGTGCCACATTTCAAATGCTGGGGGTCCCCATCGATGCCATCAGACTGCGTCTCTTCCCCTTCACGCTAAAGGACAAGGCACTCTATTGGTTGAGGACGCAGGCTGACGGAGTTTTCACCTCTTGGGACGGGTTGGCGGATGCATTCATTGACAAATTCTATCCGCCATCCAAGACGGTGAAGATCTGGAGCGCTATTATGTCCTTCAAGCAAGGACCACAGGAGACGCTCTATGAAGCTTGGGAGCGATTTAAGGATTTACTGAAGGATCCTGCCAAAACAGAGTTAGGATCGATAATTAAAGTTGAGACTTACGCTTGCGTATGCGGAACGGTAGTCTCGGAACTTTGCCTTCGGATTCGCCACGACGGATCGAGTCTTCTCACGAACGGAGTAAGGCTACTAATCCACAATCTAAATCTCTATTTTAGATTAAGAACTTGGATAGAGGAAGAGAAAGGATTTCTGCAGAGCTTCGCTAGGATGAAGATGCATGCATGAATTTCATGCAAAAGGTGTAAAAAATGGCTTACCCTTGGGTCTTATTTATAGCCCCCAAGGTAGTTATTTTAGGGTAAATTGTTCCTTTGGAACAACTTAATTAAGGTGTACCATGATACATGGCACATTATAAGCTTAAGTTGTACCATATGTATGGTACAACCTAAGCTTAAGATATTCCCCATTTATTAGCCATATGTCGCATGCACTTATGCATATATAATGCGACTTTCCTACTCATCCAGAGATCCTCTCCACAAGGGAACAGATTCCCTTTGCACACGACTTCGTGTACGCGACGTTCGAGGTCCGTATTCCCTCGTACATCCCCCACAAGGGTGTACAAACGTCTTCCATATCCAACATCTCCCACTCACACTTGAGGGGATTGTAAGAGAACGTCTTTCCCTTAGTTCTTTCATCTATCATACCGAGAAATAGACCGTGCGACCGTCATGCGCGTAGAGTCTGTTGTTGTGCACTTGTTAGAGATACACAATGACCTCGAAGGTGCAAAGTTGAGTAGTTCAACGCATGCTTTACCCTAGATTATTTCTTCACATTTTTTTATACTTTATATTCAACAATTGAATCCCATCTGGATTACAATTGGCTGGCCAGCTTTGAATCATTTAAAGTCCAAATGTGAATATGAAATCAATCTTCCTCTTCTTGCGAACCTTCTGATCTTGACTTGATTCGCTTTTCTAACGTGCCCCGCTGAGCCGAATTATCATAGCCCATTAGCAACACGCTAAGATAGCGATCATCTCGTCAAATCTAAAGGAACCAATTGGAGTCCTTGAGGGTAAGAGTTAAGACCCGTATGGCCTTTGAGTCTCACATAATAGCAAACACTATTGCTACTAACTCAGTGGTCGAAATGCATACGTGGTATGAACACGTATTACAACATCACTCCTTTCCCAGGGAGAGTATGTCTTAATGATGTTGTACGGATGAAAGATCAGACACCACAGTGTCTATCTTTTGAGTCCCCTTACTACTCATGGAATATTCCCGGACTCTCATCCTGCATAAGACAGATAGGATTAAAAAATCCTATGAGATCTTTTTCAAATATCCTTGTGATACAGATCTCAGATCTTTTGTAAGCATCCATATGATGCAGATCTTTCATTCGACTATCTTGTTTAAGTCACGACTCTAAATCATTTGTCTAATGATTTTGACTTTAAACTAGTCTCATCTCTATCTTATCCATCTGATAAGATAAGGCGGTTGCTTATGTGAGAGAGCCAACCTTAATCTGTCCGACATACACACAATAAAATAGCTGAGACTTAAACACAAATGTACATAAAATCATTTGTAAGAAACTTGTATGCAAATTAAACTTTGATCTTCTATAGACATGGGAAATATTATATGATACAGCTCAGCACCTACGCATTCCCATAGATGATAAGTGTTTGGAAAAAAACACATCTCTGGGGATCGCCTTAGTAAGGGGATCCGCTATCATCTTATGCGTGGATATGTATCCTATGTCTTACTTCCTTCCGTTTGTCATAGTTCTTCACAAACTTGAATCGAATATCAATGCGTTTGGTCTTATAATGAAATTTTAGGATCTTTGACATAGGTAATCGAAGCTTGACTATCACTGTATATAGGAACAGTGCTCGAGTCAGTGGCATTCGTCAGCCTGTCTAAGAATTTCTTAAGCCAAACAGCTTCTTGGACCGCCATGCCGAATGCTACAAATAGCATAATGCATAGTCCGCAGTCCCTTTGAGGTACCTTAATATCCTCTTCACCGCTTTCCAGTGTGCATGTTCTGGGTTGGATTGGTAATGGCTTACCATACCAACAGTGTAGCAAATGTCTGGTCTGGTACACATCATGGCGTACATCAGACTTCTGACAGCACTGGAGTATGGAACCTTTTCCATAGCTTTCTTTTGGATCTTTGGGACACATTTCCAAACATAGACCCTCGCCTTTGCTTATTGAAGGTAAAACGCACGACAGGAGAGGAAAATCTCTTCGTAGTTTATTCCTTCCTGTTGCGTGAAACCTTTCGCAACAAGGCGAGCTTTATATTTCTTGATGGAGCCATCAGCCTTATGCTTGATTTTGAGAACCCACTTGTTCCCAATGGCTTTACGTCCCTTAGGTAAATCAACCAAGTCCCAGACTTGGTTTGTTTTCATGGATTGAAGTTCTTCTTCCATCGTCGCTATCCATTTATCTTTAGCAGGGCATGTGACGGCCTGTTTGAAATTTGCAGGTTCGTCATCATCTTGTAGTAATGAATGTTTGAGGAAATTCATCCTCAAATCTCAGAGGTGTTAGCCTCGTTCGATTACTACATCTTGCTTGAGTTTGATCACTCCCACTTGGAATGATATCACTCCCACTTGGAATAACATCACTCCCACTCGGAATAGGATTGGTATTGTTCGTATCATTCATAGGTGAAGTTTGAAACGTATTTTCTTCTTCACCAAGAATTCTCCCACTCGAACGTTCCGATCCATCTTGATTCCAAATCTCAAACAAGGATAAGTCTTGACTTATCTCACCCTGTCTTGGAAACTCATTTTCCAAGAAGACAACATCCCTCGATTCGAATTCTATAAGACCCCCATTGTCCTCTTGACCGACGAAAACATATCCTTTGGAGTTTTCAGTGTATCGGATGAAGATACACTTCCTCCCACGTGGCCCAAGTTTGCCATATTTGTGAGAGGATAAATGTGCATAAGAGGCACAACCCCAAGGTTTTAGAATGCTTAAGTCTGGAGTTCTATTGTTCCACAACTCATAAGGAGTAGAACTTACCGACTTCGAGGGTACACGGTTTAAGATGAACGCTGCCGTCAATGATGCATCACCCCAAAAGGTGATAGGCAAATTTGCCTGAGACATCATTGATCGGACCATTTCCATCAATGTCCTATTTCTTCTTTCCGCAACACCGTTTTGTTGCGGAGTATAAGGCATAGTTATTTGATGAACTATGCCTTTTTCATCACAGAGTTCCTTAAAACTTGTTGATTGATATTCTCCACCCCAATCGGTTCGCAAGACCTTTATCTTGCGATCTAGTTGATTTTCCACTAAACTCATATAGTTTTTGAAGCAAGTTAAAACTTCATGTTTGTGGGAAATCAAATAAATGTGTCCGAAACGGGTGAAGTCATCAATAAAGGTGATGAAATAGGACTTCTCGTGTCTTGTCTTAACATTCATTGGACCGCAAATGTCCGAATGGATAAGCTGTAATGGAACTTCGGCCCTTGTGCCAGTTCCAAACGGCTTGCGACAAGTTTTCCCTACAAGATAATGTTCACAAGTTGACTTTTCAACTTTTGAAACATTAGATATCAAGCCACTTTTGGCAAGTCTATCTATTCTAGATGGTCCAATGTGACCAAGTCTTGCATGCCAACAAATGATCTCAGATTTAGAAGAATCATTTGTCAAATGGAAACTTTCATAAATAGAAGAAGAATACATAGTGTTTAAAACAATCAATCCATTACAAACATTACCCGACCCAACTAAAAGAACTATTACAAACAAGGTCAACATATAGAACCTTCTCATAACTTAAAGACATTAACATGACCACGGATACGATATTCCTTCGAATATTTGGAGCAAAGAGGAAGTCGTGCAATAGTAGAGTCCGGCCGTTGTCGAGAACAAGCTTGCATGTTCCGACGCCCTTGATTTCAACACGAGTGTTGTTGCCGACGTATATCCACTTTGTTCCTTGAGTTATCCTTTGATACTCTGCGAAGAACCTTTTGTCCTTCGCTACGTGGTCTGTGGCCCCTGAATCAATCAACCAAAAATAGTTAGATTCAGCAAAAAACATGGAACTAGAAACACATATGTAACTAGCCCTACAAGTTACCTTTTCACTTCCATCCGTACATGTACAGGCGAAGTGACCGTACTTGTTGCACTTAAAGCACTTGATCTTCTTCAAGTTTTTCTTCTTTGAGTGCACATTCTTTTGCCACTTAGTCTTCTTTGAGGTTTCCGGTTCTTGCTTTCGTTCGTTCACAAACCTTAAGCGTTTATTATTCCGCTTATTTCCTCTATGTGAGGAACTAGCGGCCATGTGCACTTCTGCACTAGGTTTTGCGGCTTGAATCCGCTCTTCCTTGAGTTCGAGGTGTTTAGATACATCGCTTAAAGTTTTAATGCACTCATTATGAGTGAGGTGTATTTTCATGTTATCCCAGCTATCTGGGAGTGAACGAATGACTGCTTGGATCTGCTGTTCGTCAGACAGCGTAACGCCCGCATCCTTTAATTCAGATATAAGATTCGCCATGTGGCGGAGATGCTTCTTCATAGAATGATCTCGCCGCATCTTGTACGAATCAAATTGAATATTCAAGGAGCGGAGTTTGGTAACCGAAGTTCCACCAAACTTTACTTCTAGCTCAGACCATATGTCTTTGGCTAGATCGAATTCCCGAAATAGACGCATTATGTCATTGTCCATCGCGGACAGTAACGTAATGCGTGCGATTTTGTTCTTTCGAGTCCAAGTATCATAAGCTTCCTGGTCCCTCTTGTGTTGGGCCGTATTGCCCAACTCAGGTTCTACCATTATGTTTTGGAGTGTTTCGAGCACATCTTGCTCCTCCAAAACATATTGGATCTTTATTGACCAAAGTTTATAATTGTCGCCGTTGAGCTTTTCACCTTTGTTAAGCTCTGCGACAATGTTCTTAGAAGCGGTAGACATATTCGATTCAAAAAACTGCAAAGAGAATGAAAAACACGATCAAAATTCTATGCATAAAGTTTCGATTCTTTAAACACTTGATAAGTTCCTTGGATGCGTTGAAATGTTACTCTAGAATCAAGAAGTTCACTACGTTCCCAACTACCATCTAGAAGTAACTTTCAAAGTATCCCTCTTACTTATCTTAAGTAAAAAGAAATCAGAAATAATACCCGTATGGTATTAGCAGCGGAAAATTACTTTGAAAAACATATCTTTCAAAATAGAATAGGTGAGAGTTTGCACAAAGAATTTTAGCGCAACAATTGCCAAGCCACGAGACCTGTTCTACACACCCATGGGTTAGATAACCGTGGCCGGAGCATGGTAGGACTTGGAATTCTAAATTGCGCTATCCCGATTTAAGGACGGGACATAACCTATTTGAAAAATACCTTTTTCAAAAATTTGAAAACATATTGGCTAATCTCCGTAGAGTAGAGCACAATGTTATAAGTACATTGGCTAATCTCCGTAGAGTAGAGCACACTGACATGGCTAATCTCGCATGAAGTAGAGCATTACGGCTAATCTTCAAGGAGTAGAGCACAATTCAGAAGTACATTGGCTAATCTCCGTAGAGTAGAGCACAATGACTTGGCTAATCTCGCATGAAGTAGAGCACTATGGCTAGTCTTCAAGGAGTAGAGCCCAAGTTAAAAAAAAAACTTCATTAAAATTTTAGTCCCGTATGAACTAAGCGGCACTGTGGTTAGCCCCGTATGGGCTAATCGGCACATTCGAGTTTGGCCTATGCCTTTTATCACCCCGTATGGGTCAGTTGGCAAGTTTGCAGTCGACCCAGACCTTCTGTCAGATTGGTCGACCAAAAACACCAAATTGGTCGACCAATTTTGGACTGCAACTTCTTCCCGGCCAGGGCCTCTGCCCTGGCCGGGGCTTGGCCAAGGGCTGGCTGGGGCTTGGCCAAGGGCCGGCCAGGGCCTCTGCCCTGGCCGGCCAGGGGGCCTGGCCCCCTCGGCCAGGGCCGGCCAGGCCCTGGCCTCTGCCAGGGCCGGCCGGACCCTGGCAGTGGCCAGGGCGCCGGCCCTGGCCTCTGCCAGGGCGGCCTGGCCCCTGGCCGGGGCCAGGCCCTGGCCTGAGGCTAGGGAGCTGCCCTGGCCTCAGCCAGGGTGGTCAGGCCCCTGGCCGGGGCCAGGGCCTCTGCCCTGGCCTCGGCCAGGGCGGCCTGGCCCTGGCCGGGGGCCAGGGCCCCTGCCCTGGCCCGGCCAGGGCGGCCTGGCCGTGGCCTGGCCGCGGCCAGGGCCTTCTAGCCCTGGCCAGGCCTGGCCAGGCCGCGGCCAGGGCTCCCTGGCCCTGGCCGTGGCCGGCCAGGGCCGGCCGGCCATGGCCCGGCCATGGCCTATTGGCCTTGCCCGGCCATGGCCCTTTAGCCATGGCCGGTCTCCCCCCTTTCATGGGGTGGCCGCATGCACTCCACCCCCTTGATGGGGTGGTCGCCGGTGGTTATTGGCCGTAGCCAACCCCCTCCGCATGGGGAGAGGGGGTGCATGGCCTTCATAGCCCATTTGGCCATGGTGCACATGCACCAAATTTTCTCTTACCCGATGGAAATAACTACCATCAACTTCCTCGATGAAGCACCCGTTCGTCGATGAAACACCCGTTCGTCGAGAAATTAGTTATTTCCTAATGGCCGTGTGCCAAAAATGAAAAATAACTTACTATGTGAACGGTCGGTTCTTTCCGTCACGGAGAGTTCCTACCATATCCGTAATGATAGGAGATCCTAACGTGAAAAGAACAACCGCTGCGTTCTCTCTTTCACGAAGCGTTCCTACTATATCCGTAATAGTAGGAGACCCATTCGTGAAAAAGACAACGACTCGTTCATAGTTTCGACGGGGCGGCGGTTTGATCGGGGCGAACCCTTATGGCTCTGATACCAATGAAGGATCCTGCCAAAACAGAGTTAGGATCGATAATTAAAGTTGAGACTTACGCTTGCGTATGCGGAACGGTAGTCTCGGAACTTTGCCTTCGGATTCGCCACGACGGATCGAGTCTTCTCACGAACGGAGTAAGGCTACTAATCCACAATCTAAATCTCTATTTTAGATTAAGAATTTGGATAGAGGAAGAGAAAGGATTTCTGCAGAGCTTCGCTAGGATGAAGATGCATGCATGAATTTCATGCAAAAGGTGTAAAAAATGGCTTACCCTTGGGTCTTATTTATAGCCCCCAAGGTAGTTATTTTAGGGTAAGTTGTTCCTTTGGAACAACTTAATTAAGGTGTACCATGATACATGGCACATTATAAGCTTAAGTTGTACCATATGCATGGTACAACCTAAGCTTAAGATATTCCCCCTTTATTAGCCATATGTCGCATGCACTTATGCATATATAATGCGACTTTCCTACTCATCCAGAGATCCTCTCTGCAAGGGAACAGATTCCCTTTGCACACGACTTCGTGTACGCGACGTTCGAGGTCCGTATTCCCTCGTACATCCCCCACAAGGGTGTACAAACGTCTTCCATATCCAACATTTACAGCACCAATACCCGCACCACAGTATAGAAGATTGGGAGCTAGTTCATAGCTTCTACAACGGTCTCCAACCGGGGACCAAACAAATTATTGATGCCGCGGCGAATGGTGCTATCTTGTCAAAGACTCCCGAGGAAGCTACGGCCCTAATTGAGGAGATGGCCTCAAATAACCAACAATGGGGCGATGAGCGAGGACACTCTACGTCCTCCTTAAAGCCAACAAGCATCTACGAGGCGAAGGCCGTAGCGGAGCTTACGAGCAAGTTTGACTCTCTCCACAAGGTAGTGGAGAGATTGGAGAAGTTCATCACGGAGCCCCAAGGAAGCCCTTCCACCTCCGCACCGACGAACCAAATGTGTGATTGGCAAGACCAATCTCAAGCCATGTACTCGGGGGGAGAGCAAGGAGAAGGATCCTTGGAGCAAGTACAATATGTTGCGGGGAACCAAGGCTATTGGGCCAATCCAGCCACAAGAAATCATCCCGGTTTCTCTTACGCCAACAATGAAGGAGCTTTGAACCCGCCACAACAACCGCCTAATCAAGCTCGACCACCACCACCCCAACAACAATACTATCCGCCGAGGGGGCCTCCACAACAAAACTTTCAACCAAAGCAACAAGTTCCACCATATAGGCCTCCCGGATACAACCAAGGGTGGAGGAATCAAAATCAAAACCCTCCACAAGCTCCACAACGATTCGACTTCGAAACTAGAGTGGAGGCGTTCATGGTCGAGCAAAATAAGGTAAATGCTAGCTTGAAGGCGGGGCAAGACTCCCTTAATACCGTAGTGGCTCAAATATCGGAGCAATTAGCCTTACTCAATCGGAACACTCAACGATTGCCGGCGCAACCGGAGCAAAACCCACGGGCAACACCGGCCACATCAACACCGTAGTTGCCGTTACTACTAGAGGCGGGAAGGACACCACCCCCGCCATGATTCCTACCGAGGAGCCCGTGGAGGAAAGCTTGGAGCCAATTGAGCCGATAGTTGAGGTTGAAAAGGAGAAGGAGCCACATGACGAGGAGAAATCTAGAGCGGAGAAATTGATTGAGGAAAGGCGCTTCATGCCACCGGTCCCATTCCCCCAAAGGCTCGCTAGAGTGAAAATGGAGAAAAGGCTAGCAAAATTTCTCGAGTACCTAAGAGGAGTTAGCCTTAACATTCCCGTCCTTGACGCCATCGTCGAGATCCCCACATATGCCAAATTCTTGAAGGACTTGATTTCGGGGAGAAAGAGGAAGGAGAAGGTCATGCTAGCCGAGGGGGGCTCTTGGTTTACTAAGAGAGAAAATGAGCCGGCGAAATTCAAAGATCCGGGGAGTTTTCGGATTCCTTGCACCTTGGGCGGCGTTCCTCTTCAAAAGGCATTGGTTGATCTTGGGGCTAGTGTGAGCCTCATGCCCCTCTCCATGTTCTTAAGGCTAAACACCGGGACAAAGTTGAAACCCACCGACATGCGCATTCAATTTGCCGATGGACGGATAACAAGGCCGGTGGGGATTGCCGAAGACATCCCACTTCAAGTCCCGGGTGGAATATGCTTGCCATGTGACTTCGTGATCATGGACGTTAAGGAGGAGGGAGACACCTCATTGATACTTGGACGCCCATTCCTCGCCACCGCCGGAGTCATCGTCGACATGCGCGAAGGTACCTTAACCTTAAACATCAGAAACATCGAGGTGGAGCTCCACATTCCTAAGGCCATGAAGCACATGCCTTATCACGAGGAACTTGACTACATGGACCTCTTGATGAGGTGATTGAAGAGGCCATTCCCCACTCAATTGGCGCTCTTTTCGATGAAGATTTTGAGGAAGGCCCGGATTTAGGCCATGAAGAGAATAAAGATGATTCCCCCGACCTCTCCGCTGAAGAAGATGAAGGCGACGCCGATGTCGCAAGGATTCGAGAGCTCTGCAAGCTCTCGAAATTAACGTCTCCAAAGAAAGCTCCGCCGGCACGGAGATCGGCATCACCGGTTAAGCCGTTGACCGGAGCAAACGCTAGCTTGGGGGAGCCTCCCCCCAACACTATTCGAGAGGAGGGACCACCGCGGGAGAACACGACGCCGCCACGTCCAAATCCTAGCGTTCTCCCCGGAAAGTTCGATGGGTGCATCTCGTATGCACCAAACATCCCGCATTGATTGAAAACTATATGGGGTCGAGCTCACGACCTTAAACGAGCGCTTGTCGGGAGGCAACCCGACGGTTTTTGCTTTATTTTTACTTTTTCTTTATTTTCGTTTTAGAAATTTTTAGGGTTTTGAGTCGTTCGCCCAAAAATTTTGTGATAACGGGTCCTATTTTTCTTGACAGGAGAGGAGATAGGTAGATCCATCATGAGGAGGATGAACGAGACGACGAGGAGCGCCCCAAGAAGGCGCTCGATGCTTAGGAGGAGGATGAAATCGACTGGAGGAAGAAAGACGGAGTTTAGAGCCCAAACGAAGACAAACAGCAGAACACAAGGCTCACTCGGCCGAGTATACTAGTCACTCGGCCGAGTACAGAAGTTCATCCGGCCGAGCCGCTCACGAACGAGGGAAGTCTGCTGTACCCAACTCTCTGTTTATTTTCCTCATTTCATTAGAACTGCTACTCGGCCGAGTCTACATTCTCACTCGGCAGAGTAAAACGGATACCCTCCTAGGGCGAGTCATGCCGAGTAGCTTGAGTCACTCGGCCGAATGGACTTACTCCACTCGGCCGAGGCTGGCAAAGCCACTCGGCCGAAGCGATGGCGGGGAGGAAATTTTCATTGGTAACGCTCGGCCGAGGGCCACGTCACTCGGCCGAGTCGTAATTTTTTTATATATAAGGGGCGAGGGGGGCACAGTTTTCGAAATCGCAAAACCCCAAACCGCCCGACCTCTCGACTTCCCTCGCCCGATCGCTTCGTCCGACCCCTCGCTCGCCCGACCAGCGCCACCCCGCCGCCGCTCGGCCCGCCACCGCCGGCCGAGCACCGCCGACGCCTCGCCCGAGTCGCCGCCGGCGGCCGCCCGTCCGATCACCTCCGGTACCCCTGTTTTCGCCGTTTTCTCCTATTTTCGTGTATTTCTTGAGGATCCATGTGCTAAACGCCCCCTAACCAAAATCAATTTCTATATCTATCCATTATACCCTTATTGCTCCATACATTTTGATTATTACTCGCTGATATCGCTTTTTCATGCGCAGGTTGCTTTTTGGAGCTTAGGGGAGCTCAGGGGAGCTTCTACGGGCTGTTTTGGACTTCGTGGAGGCGCGGACGTCGCACGCTTCCACTGCTTAGCACTCGCGGCGTGTTTGGGTATACTCTTTCCATTCTTTTTGCACACGCCGCACTTTTTTCATTTTTCGGCGCGCGCTCGGGGCCGATATGCCGCCCCGGACACGGCCGAGGTCGACGAGAGCTTCCGTCAAGCGGAAGCGGTCGGACGAGCCCGGCCCCTCCCACTTTGTGGAGGACTCTCCTCCGCCTTCCCCCACACACCCCGCACAGCCTGCAGGCCCCGCACAGCCCGCACAGCCTGCAGCGCACCCACAGCCTGCACAGCCCGCACAGCCACTCACCGCCGCTGCACAGCCACCACCACCGGCTCCACTGGTCGGGCCGCTCGGGATTACGTTTCGAGAGGACGCACACCACGCCGTCTTCGACCGTATCTCCCAGCGCTCGATCGTACCCTCCAGGTTTGCACACCTCGCTGACCTTGGACGCCTGGGGGTACTAGAGGGGATACTCACGTTGTACGACAACGTGGGTTGGCGCGACTTCCTTCATGTGTCGGCGGACACGTTCACCCGCCCGACACTTGAGGTTTTGAGTTCGATCGCCCGGACCGACGAGGGATGCTCGTTTCGGTTCATGGATCGAGAGTGCCAGGTCACTCTCGATATGATGAGAGCATTCTTCTCGTGGCCCGCTGTCCCCGGAGCCGATCGTGGTTACGGCCCCACCCATATCCCCCCACCTTCCTTCGACGCCGGTGCCTTCTGGGCCCGGATTACGGGCCTCCACGCCGCCTTTGACCTTAGTAGGGCCAAGGCCTCAGCCATTGTCCATCCCTGCCTATGCATTGCCCATCGCCTCATGGCGACCACCTTTTTGGCCAGATATGAGCCGGGCACGATGTCTACGCCGGAGCTTTACATGCTCTATGCGATGACACGTCCCAGAGCTCTATCTAGGGATGGACACGAGCTTGTCCCCGCCGTCGTGATCAACATTGCGGCTTGGTTTTTAGACCGCATCATTGTATCGGTGGGCGCTCGCTCACCGATATGCTGCGGCGGCCTGATCACCTTGCTTACCATGATGACGGGCGAGGACCTACCTGACGACCTGCGGCGAGTATCAGGCCCCACTTCTTTGTCGATTGACGTCATGGCCCGGATGAAGATGCTTCGTCCGCATGGTGAGCGTCACTGGGTCTGGTTGCACGGCCCTTACGGGGCCGACTACATGATTCTCCCGAGCCCTGCTCGGACTCAGATTGCACCAGCCCACGTTGACTGGCTCCCAGAGATGGATGTTCTCATCCCCGCTGCTTACGTGCTCGAGGCCGAGGAGGCCGAACAGGCCCACGTTGCCCACGCTGCCCAGGCTGCCCCCGCAGACCCTGCTGCACACCCTGCCGAGCCTGCTGCCGACCCTGTCGACCCTGTGGCCCCTCAACCCATACCAGATGTTTCCGCTGCTCCTGACACTTCTGTCCCCACCTCTGTCAGTGTCACGAGTACCTCAACTGAGCCCACTTCCACCACTTCCACCACTTCCGCGGCTGTCACCACTGTCACCACCACACCCACTACCACCGCTGGCCCTCTGTCTGCCGAGCCGATTTCCTCTGCCCCATCCGAGCGCCCGCCGACTGTAGTCAAGTGCGGAGAGCCCTCTGTCTCCACTGCCGCTGTATTTTCTGAGAGCGTCGTGGCGTCTGTCCACACTTCTGTGCCACTGACCTCTCTGGCCACCTCGTTGCCACTTTTGCACGCTTCTTTTGCTGCCACTGCCTCCACTTCTCACCAGCCGGTGTCCCGGCCTCACACTGAGGCCATGCCCACATTTGCAGGCGCGGCACCTTTTGTCCCCTTCCCTGCTGAGCCCGTTACATACTCTACACGCGTACGCCAGCCTCGCCCTGCACAGCCTAGACCGGTGCGTCCCTCTGCACCACCCCCGCCCGACACTGTACTGCAGAGCATTCGTGCTCTTGAGTTGGCGGTGAGCGGTCTTAGAGGTGACCTTAGGACCCTGTCCTCCACCGTCTCTACGATGGCTGGACGCTTTGAGCTGATCCCTCAGATTCACTACTGCCTGACACAGGTCTTAGAGCGTCTCCCGCGCGTACCCCCACCCACCCAGCAGGTTCCCACCCCCACACACACTCAGCCTGCTGCCACTACCACACCCACCCCCGCTCAGCAGCCTCTTCCACCTCTACCACCTACGCCTCGGGACGGAGACGGTGCAGCGCCACCTTCTTAGGCACCCTTGATGCCATCGATTCTTTCCTGCCGTTGTGCTGCTCGTTTCTGCTGGGTCCCGTTGCATTTTTGTCCACCCCCCCTCACTTACTTTGGGATTCTCATTTTGCCGTATCTTTTTATATCTTTTTTGGGAGAGAGGGAGAGTTTTTGGTGCCACATTTATATCCGTATCACTCCTGTCTGTGCATGCATCATATCAGCATCATATTTTCACTTATTTATTTTTCTTTTTATTATCTTTTTTCTTTTCATCATGCATGCATCCTCACTTGCCCCTCACATTTCTCGTCTCTTCGTGTGCCACACTTTGCACATTGAGGACACTGTGCCGTTTAGCTTGGGGGAGTGAGTTCTCACATTCTTTTTTTCGCTTTGCCACCTTTATTTTTAGTTTTTCACGCCACCTTCCGCTTTTGCACTTATTTTCACTTATTTTCATCATTTTTTCTCATTTTACCATGCATCACGTTTTTCTTATTTTTCTGCGTGCCGCATTGTAAATAGTTCTATTTTTCCTTTATCTTTATTTCTTTCTTTTTCATCTCATGCTAGAGATGAATTTTCTGTGATGATATCTACGTGGAGTTAGCTTATTCTATATGCATGCTATATTTGTCATGTCTTAGATTTTATTTCAGATATCATATGCTATGACTTGCTTTGCATTTAGAAATAGTAACCCACACTTTTTCCACATGAAAATGGATGAAATTTTATTATTAGCTGAGCCTGGATATTCATATGTATGCTATCACAGAAAACACACCAAGATTCACGCATTGAATGCTTATATCTGGAGTACTGATTTCTTTTCCTTTATCACTTCTATATGCATGAATTGTACTCTTCACTTCAGGATGATTGAATGATGTTAGCTATGATATATCTGGATTAGTTAGCTTTTTTGTGATCGAAACTGAGTAGATTAGATTACCCTGCTGAAGTTGTCGTGCATGTCTTATAGAGTGAGCCGAGAGTTATATATATTTCTTTCTCCACAAATCTTGAACATCATTTCTCTACTTTTAAAATCATTGGTGAATCTCCCCTTAGTGATTCTATTTTATGGCATTTCCCCCGCTATTGATTCCTAGCTCCAAATCTCTTATTCAAAAAAAATGAAAGAGAGAAAAACATTCTTGTATATCATTATCTCTCTCTGAGTTGGGATCGTTGTGTATATATTGCTTATTGCAAAGAAAAAAAAAGAAAAAAAAAATGAGAGAAAAGAGGAAAAGTCCTCAATAAAAGATCCCATCTCACTTTCTTTCTTTCTTCTTTCTCTTCATTGCTTTTGGAGCTATATAAAAATGGGGATGTAAATATTTTTGTGCCACCACGCTTATAGATAAGCTTGGGGGAGGGGATCCATTGATGTGTGAGAGAGTGACTACTTGACGTTGCACGACAACCTAGGCTAAGTAATATTCTATACTCGGTGAGATTATTTCTAGCTTTACGAAATCCAGAAATCTAAGCCTAGCGTTCATTTCATGAAATCCATACTTTTCTATTCTCTCTATTCTATAGTGTGATACTCTTTTACTCCTGATAGAAAGCGTTCAATTGAAAAGTGTGTGATCTGTGATTTGTATACCGCTTTAAATGATTCAGATGATGCTAATTTTAAAATTATTCCATTTTTCCTGATTATACCGTTGTTCGTGGGTTTTCTATTTCTATTTGCACTATTATACTATGATATCAAAATAAAATTCTTTGACATGTATTTCTCATCCGGTGCATGCTATAAGAGTAAGTGAAACCCACGTCCTGAGAAAATGATCTAGCATCCTACCTCTTCGCTTCTTTCCTTCTTTCTTTCCTCTTTATTTTCATTTCGTTTTCATTCTTCTTCGTTTTTCATTTTTTCGTTTTTCGCCGTTTTCGTTTTTCGAATCCACCGGGTTCGCCTTTTACTTATCTTCCTCGAGGACGAGTAAGAGGCAAGCTTGGGGGATTTTGATCACTCCTTATTTTACACCTTTTTTCCGCATGTTTGCATGCCATTTAAATCGCCCAAATCATGTTTTTCACGATATATCGACGATATTGCGATGCTTTTCACGATTTGTTGTTTTTGTCGTATTTCAGGTGATTTGGCGCGATTTGGAGTGATCTCGAGATGCGCTTACTCCAGAGGGTCACCAACGACTTCCCCGAGGGGTATTTTGCTGTTGGAGAGGAGCGGAAGAAGAATGGACGTCGCAGGAGCGACGAGGAGGCCAAAATAATCAGATTAGGCATTTTTTGTGTCCCACTCGGCCGAGTGGAGGAGCCACTCGGCCGACCAGCGAGACACTGCTCGGCCGACCCGTTCAGACACGATTTCCATGTGTACTCGGCCGAGCGACGGAGACCACATCGGCCGAGTGACGATACCACGTCCGCCCGAGTGCAATGAAGCCATCGGCCGAGTGACGACAACTCACTCGGCCGAGCCGCCCCCGAAGTAGAGACCCCTGAAGGCCCTGACTTACTGGAAAATTACAGGGTTTCTCACTCGGCCGAGCGACTTTTCTCACTCGGCCGAGTGCGATGCGCTGCCTGTAGCGAAAACTGCGGAAAACAGGCTGTGCAGGGGTATTTTGGTCAGGATTTTTGGACGATTTTTGGGGCTATTTAAGCCCTGTTTTTACCCTAGTTTTAAGAGCCATCTCTTAGATTTTTTGCAGCTTTTTAGAGATTACTTTTTAGCTTTATTATTGTGATTGGAGAAGAGGAAAAACTTGGATTTTTGTTGGATCAATTGAAGAACTACATTGGTTTGCATCTCTCTTCCCTAAAAATTCTATTTTTATTGTTTATCTCAATATTTGTGATGAATTCTATTGCTTATTTCATTGATCAAATTTGTGATATTGCTATGATTTGTGAGTAGTCTCCACGTCTTGGGGCGTGGGGATGAACCCTACAAGCCCTATTTCATAATTGTGATGAATTGGTAGAAATTGAGCTAGAATTGCTATTAGAGAATAGATTGGGATCGATTTACTACGGATTGCTAGGTATTCATATCAATTGGGATTTGCAAGAGATTGGATCCCAATTCGATAGGAAGCCCTAGAAATCCGAATTGGGTTGGAGTCGGATTTTCGAAGTATCGGTTTGCAAGAGATTGGACCGATACTAGGATTTCCGGGTGCAATTCCATGCCGATACCTGTTTGCAAGAGATTGGACGGGTAGGAACTATCCTAATCTAGGTCGTGGACCGAGTTTGCAAGAGATTGGGCTCGGTGCGCGATTGGACGATGATGTTGATCCTAATGCTAGCTTCCCTAGGCTAGGATTTGCAAGAGATTGGACCCGAACCTAGGATAGCTATAGACCGGCAACAGCGCGAGAGCGTGAGCTTGGTTCTACATTCAGTTGCAACTAGTTCATCCGAATTCTCATTCTAGCAATTTTGATACCGACGAACCACTTTTATGAAATACGGTGAGTAGCGGGGATTCCCCATTCCCTAGACGTTCTTTATTTGATTTGATATTTCGCACATTTGTCTGACGATTGTGACAGGATCGCCCATGGCAATTATCTCTCTTAAATAGCCAGGTTGATCAGGAACAAGCACGGTCATTCGTCCTCCCTGTGTTCGATACCCGCTCGCTGCTATACCGTGCGCTTGCGGTAAAACTACAACCGTTCTTTGGGTGTATACTCAGGACCGACCACCAAGCTACTAACATTCTCAATCCATTCACTAGTCACGTTTTCAAGTTACTTGTAGATGTTTACGCCTTACAGCTGAACTGTTGACGTTCACGCTGAGTGGACGCTAAACACTAGTCACGCTTCAAGTTGTTTGTAGATGTTTACGCCTTACAGCTGAACTGTTTGACATTCACACTGAGTGGCCGCTTAACAACTACCCCAGAACCCAGAGTTTACGCCTTACCACTAAAGTTGCTGATCGGGCAGACTCCCAGTTGATTGGCCGCTTAACCCTTACCCCTCCCACATGTAAACAAGCCAGGGTCCCTGTACATGATGCTCAGTAAATGAGCCAGGGTTGCCCCGCACAAGAGCTTGTTTTCTAGTTCACAATCAATAAGTATTTTTGGCGTAGGATTGTGCCTGCAACGCAGGTGCCTAGCCGGATCAAGTAGTACAAGTAATGTAGCGTGTGCTACGAATGCAACATTCAACATGGATATCATGGCATGTACAGATAATTCGCGTACCGTTAATTGAAATGAAACATGACATGGTAGTTATGCAACATGATAAATGACAGATCTAGCTTCGTTATCAAGCTAGATCCTGAAGTTGAGCCTAGGCGAGTATCATTTCGTCGCCTAGTCTCTTTTACGCCTACAACAAGCAAATGGCCTAAGACATGGCCCAAAACCCTAAGTGGCAAGTTTCACTTGCCTCGCACCAAGGATGACGATCTACGAGGCACGCCATGAAATGTTAAGCTACGGGGAAGGGATCGCTGCCATGGCAAAACAACATTAGAACAACATCCATTTAATCTAGGGTTTAACAAATCACAACGCGGGTTATAAGGATTTTAGAGGATCGATTTACTAACCGTATCGTAGAGGAAGAACGATGCCGAGCAAGCACAGCGACGGAAGAACGATCCGAAGATCTAGGGCTCAGATATGGAAATGGGGAGAAATCTGGAGAAAATGGGATTTGGGGAATTTTGGGGGTTTGCCGACGGCCTAGAGGAGGTGGCCGGCCTAAATGGCGAGAGGGAAGCTCCAAGGGAGGAAGGAATGGCTTGGGGAAATGTTGGAGGGTGATTTGGCGGAGAAAACGGCTCAGGAGAGTGAAGGAGGGATGAAAGAAATCGGGGGTGGGGTTTAAATAGGAAGAGCTGGCGGCTGCCCAAACCCTATGTTTTCGACAGCGGTTAGTCGGTCAAAGAAGGTTGGCTGACCGACTAGTTTAGCAACTAGTCGGTCGGTCGTTCTACTGTGACCGACTAAAAGCAAATAGCGAAAGAGGAATAAAATTTGGGAAGTGAATTAGTCGGTCTGTGAAGGCCCGTCGACCGACTAGTTTAGAATCTAGTCGGTCGGTGGGTGTTCATGAATCGACTAACGAGAAATAGTAACTTAGGTAAAATCAATCAAAGGAACTAGTCGGTCTGAGAGCAAGTTCTGACCGACTAGTTTCACATCTAGTCGGTCGGTGATTGTTCTTAGACCGACTAAGAGCAAACAGTAACTCCTGTTCAGTAGATTTGAAGAACTAGTCGGTTCCAGAAGAGTTCCTGACCGACTAGATTGGATTCTAGTCGGTTGGTTCTCCTTCTCGAACCAACTAAGATGCACAAAAAGTGCCGAATCGAATCGCGAAGCTCCAGGAAGATTCCTATGGCCTCTAGGATCACTCTAGCTCTAAAATATGAGCGATTTGAAGCTCGTCACGAATGACTTACTCCGAACCCAACGATTTAAGGAAGAAGCTAGAAATTCACAACGAACGAATGAAAACGAAAGCCACGGAGACGGAAAATCACACACAATGAGAAAATCCACCAAACATATATTTTAATATAGATAATCCAATTATGTGAAAACCAGTCGTTACATACTTGCTTTCAAAGCTTCGTTAGATGATGAAGATTTAGAAATGGATGATGATGATGTTGCTTTTCTCACAAGGAACTTTAAGAAGTTCCTAAGAAAAGGTGAGTATAATAATTTCAAATCTAAAAATTTTGATTCTTCTATTTGTTTTAATTGTAATAGGCCTGGACATATAAAGAAGGATTGTCCACTCCTCACAGCAAAGTACAAAACTTCCAACAACTATAACAATGATCATTCCAAGAAAGAAAGGAAGTTTGATAGAATGAAGAAAGCATTCGCAGCAACATTGGACTCTTCAGATGAAGAAGACAACGATGAAGAAAATGCTAACATGTGCTTTATGGCACAAAATGATGAAAGCTATGTAAGTACAATTAACAATGAAGAATTACTTGATGCATTCAATGATCTCTTTGTTCGATTCAAAAGACTGAATGCACAACACAAGTCTTCAAAACAAAGCAATGATGATCTTATTCTTGAACATCAAGAGTTAACATCAAATTGCATTTCATTTGATACAATACACATTGAGAGTACATCTTCACAAATCTTGAATCTTAGCAAAGAGAATGAACTTCTCAAAACTAAGAATCAAGAATTGCATGCACAAATATCCAATATGGATAATAGTATTTCATCACTAAAGATGAAGTACGATGAGATGTCTTCTAATGTTAATAAATTTAACAAAGGCAAGCCTAATCTCGATGATTTGCTTCAATCCCAATATCCAACAAATCATAGGCAAGGATTGGGATATTCTAACAAGAATATATCCAAGCCTTCTCTCACATCTTCATTTGGTGGAAAGACAACTTTTGTCAAACCACAAAATAAGAATCATGCATTCATCTACACGAAGATAGTAAACACTTCTACATCTTCCCAAAGAAATGTTTCAAACATTTCAATTTCATCTCCTAAGAAACCTAATACAATTAGTATATCGGTTCCTAAGGATATATGTTTAGATAATAGAAAATTATACATTTCTGATTATATGCAATCTATTGTTCATTCTGTTAATTATTTAAGAAAGCCAAATTCTGGGGTTGGCTACCTAAGATCTAATCCCAAGGACCCTAAAGAAAACGGTTACCAATATTTTATGTTTTATTTTTTCAGGTACCAAGAAAAGAGAAATAGATCTTAGATAGTGGCTGTTCAAAACATATGACAGGAACCATCAACCTTCTTTCAACCATTCAATATAAAGATGGAGGCTCAGTTACCTTTGGTGACAACAACAAAGGAAGAATTATAGGCATTGGAACAGTCGGAAACTCCGATCAGCCTATCATTGACAACGTACTCCTGTTTGATGGTTTGAAACATAATTTGCTTTCTATTAGTCAATTATGTGATAAAGATTTTAAAATTGTTCTTGAACAACATGATTGCATCATTTATAATTCTGATATGTCTTCTATTTTATTTCGTGGCAAGCGTAAGAATAATATTTATATCTTATGCATGTCAGTTACCACTCACAATCACTGTTTGATGATTTCATCAGACGATACACTTTTATGGCATAAACGTTTTGGACACACGAATTTCAAAAATCTTGCACATATTTCAAAACACAAGTTAGTTATTGGCATGCCAAATATTTCATTCACACACAAACATTTTTGTGATGCTTGTCAACAAGGAAAAATGCACAAATCTTCTTTTAAATCAAGGGACATCATTTCAACAAAGAGACCTTTAGAACTCCTACACTTAGATTTATTTGGTCCTTCAAGAGTAGCCTCTTTGAATAAAAGTAGATATGCATTTGTTATTGTTGATGATTATTCACGATACACTTGGGTTTTATTCTTACAAAATAAGAATGATGCTTTTGAAGAATTTTCCATTTTCTGTAAAAAGATTCAAAAGATCAAATCCTCAAACATTGTCACTATTCGTAGTGATCATGGGGGAGAATTTGAAAGTGAATCTTTTACTAAATTTTGCAATGAAAATGGTATTACACACAATTTTTCCTTTCCACTTGCTGCACCATAAAATGGTGCTGTAGAAAGGAAAAATAGAACTCTTCAAGAATGTGCCAGAATAATGCTTTGTGATAGTAACTTACTAAAATATTTTTGGGCAGAAGCTGTTGTAACTGCATGTTATGTCTTGAACAAAATTCTTATAAGACCATTTCTAAACAAAACTTGTTTTGAATTATTCATCGATCGTATTCCCCGAGTATCTTATTTTAAAGTGTTTGGATGTAAATGTTTCATTCTTAACACTAGAGATGCACTTGACAAATTTGATTCTAATTCTGATGAAGGAATTTTTGTTGGATACTCAACACGAAATAAAGCCTACAGAGTATACAATAAAAGAACTTCAGCAGTTGAAGAATCATTACATGTCACCTTTGATGAGACCCCCTCATCTAATTCTCGAATCATTGATGATGAAGAGAATTTATTACCTGTTATTAAATCTTTTGATAATGATAATGATGATGGTGCTACTAACCATTCTGTTGAGTCTGTTTCAGATCTTCCAAAAGCATTTACACAACTTCCAAATCATCCATCAGATTTAATCATTAGAGACATCACAGATGGAGTGAAAACTCGTTGACAGATAGAACAAATGGCACATTGTGCATTTCTATAATCCATTGAACCAAAGAACATTAATAATGCTTGTAATGACAGTTCATGGATCATGGATATGCAGGAAGAACTCAACCAATTCCAAAGGAATGATGTCTGGGAATTAGTTCCTCGACCTTCAGATCATCCAGTTATTGGTACAAGTGGGTATTCAAAAATACGTTGGATGAATCTGGACAGGTAATAAGAAACAAGACAAGATTGGATGCATAAGGTTATAATCAAGAAGAAGGTATTGATTATGAAGAAATCTATGCACCAGTTGCTCGCCTTAAATCTATAAGAATGTTATTATCTTATGCATGCTTTAGAGATTTTAAATTATTTTAGATGGATGTCAAGAGTGCTTTTCTCAACGGATGTCTTAAAGAAGAAGTCTATATTGAACAACCTCCTGGTTTCCATCATGAAAAATAGATAATCATGTTTTCATATTAAGAAAAGCTTTATATGGTCTTAAGCAAGCACCTCGTGCTTGGTATGAAAGACTTAAAAATTTTCTTTTGAATTCTAGTTATTCTATTGGTAAAATTGATTCTACTTTATTCATCAAAAATATAGGTTCAGATATAATTATTATTCAAATATATGTTGATGATATTATATTTGGCTCTACTAATAAATCTCTTTGCTAAGATTTTTCTAACATTATGCAGAAAGAATTTGAAATGAGTCATATGGGTGAACTCACATACTTCCTTGGTCTTCAGATCAAGCAAATGAAGGAATGCATATTCATCCACCAAAGCAATTATTCAAAAGAACTCATCAAACGCTTTAGACTTGAACATTCTTCAGATAAGCATACTCCTATAAGCACATCAACATCTCTTGACAAAGATTTAAATGGTAAGGATGTTGACCAACGTCTCTATAGAGGTATGATTGGTTCTCTACTTTATCTTACATCAAGTAGACCCGATATTATGTTGTCAGTATGTTTATGTGCTCGTTTTCAGTCTAATCCAAAACTTTCACATTTAACTGTCGTGAAAAGAATTATTAGATATATTAAGCATACATCTGGTTATGGTTTATTCTATCCTAAAGCTAGCAAATATGATTTATTATCATATAGTGAGGCAGATTTTGCTGGTTGTAAATCAAACCGAAAGAGTACTAGTGGCACATGTCATTTTCTTGGACATGCCTTAGTCTCTTGGTTTAGCAAAAAGCAGAACTCTGTTTCATTATCTACCATAGAGGCAGAATATATTGCCGCTGGTTTAGCATGTGCTCAAATTTTGTGGATAAAACAACCTATATCAGATTATGGCATTCAGTGTTCCACATGTCCTATTATGTATGACAACACTAGTGCAATTAATTTATCTAAAAATCCTGTTCACCACACAAGAACTAAACATATTGACATACGTCATCATTTTTTGGATGATCACGTTCAAAAAGGTGATATCATATTAAAATTTATTTCCACTGAACATCAGAGTGCCGATATTTTGACTAAGCGTTTGAAGGAGGAATCTTTCATTAAGCTAAGAAGAAATTTGGGCATTATCAGTGAATCTGAATTTGATATATAAGTATGTTAATTTGTTTTGATGGTTTGGAAATTTTTCTATAATTTTTTCGTCATTATTTATTTTTAGCCGACTACAAAATTTTGTAGCCGACTAATTTGTAAATCTCTTTTGTCTTCTACTTTTGGTGGCTATTTTTTTGTCTTTTACTGTTTTAACCTATATGTTATCGTTTTTGTCTCATACCATTTAAACATGCGGTTTTGGAAATGTTTTTAAAACAAAGTTTTTATAAAACACTTACCCACTATCTTTTACCCTGTTCCTATCCTTGCATATGGTTCATTGCCTTGGAAATTGGTCAACTATCTTTCTTCCTTGGGATTTGGCTTTTACCTTGCACCCGTCCTTTTCATTGCATATTCCTTGGGATATGGCTTGTTCTCATTTGCTTTGACCCACCAACCGTCCTTTTTCTCTTCCATTGCCATTACTTTTCTTCAAAGCCTTTAATTCGTCTCCATTTTGAAAGCCTTTATTTCTTGGAATGAGGATTTCCATTAGACAAATAGCTCTTTCCCATTTGCTCTCTTCCACCAACCGTCCTACACCATTTAATTCGGCCTTGATTTTTGTTCTTCTCTCCTATTTTTAATATCATTGGAACTCACCAACTATTAATTGTTTTGACGGACAAAACCAACTACCTTCTTTCAATTTTGTCTTCTTTTCATGTTCTCTTGTTTAATTTATTTATTTTTGGTTGTTTACAACGGGTACATTCAAACCGTCTCTTATTTAGACACTTCGATTTTTTGGGGCGTCTCTTCATCTCCGCGTCTGTTCCGTTTTCATTTTGAAATTTGTTCAGTTTTTGTAACTCATTCGGTTTTAGCAACTTCCTCCACTTACAACTGATCATGGCAACCGTTCGGTTCTCTTCTCCTTCTATTTATTTCATTCGAATTCTATATTTTTTCTATCTCCTGTTTATCTTCCTCCTTCATTTCGTTCCTATCCTCACCATGGCCGAATCCGACCCATCTTCTTGTTTCTGTTCCGCCGCCGCCAAGGACCATTATCTCTCCTTCGAAGCAAACCGCTTTCACCCCGAGCAATTTCTCGACTACGGGAATCTCGCCATGATCTACGTCAAAGATATCCTAGAAGTCTTCGGTCTACACCAAATCTGGTCTTTAGCTAACAAGGTCCCATACTATCCATCCCTTGCCAAAGAGTTCTATGCCAACCTTGAACCCTCAGTTTACCGCGGTCAGAAACACTTCACAACCATGGTTCGTGGTGTCTCCTTCACGGTGTCTGGCAAGATTATTGCCACGATTATCAACCAGCCCCCCGATTTTTATGGCCATCTCTCCTTTCCCATGAACGATCCTACTATCCTTGCGAAATTGGCCCCAAAATTTTTCCCTCAAATGTCAGCCACTAAACTTCATCCCGAGGCCCGACTTCTCCACAAAATCATAATCCACAACCTAATGCTGAAGTCTGGATCCCTAAACTACCTGAGTTCATCTCTCGAGCACTGCCTCTATGCCATTTTGGCTGGATTTTCGATCCATTGGGGACATCTCTTGTACTTCACCCTTGCAAAATGCGTCACCTCCCACTTTTATCTGCCATGCCTTATTACCCTTATCCTTTGTGCGTTCGCTATCCCCACTGATGGTGAGTATCTTGTTTATAGTGATATCAATATCGATGAATTCACCATCCATAGCATGGGCTTACCGGATCCTGACTCTTCTCCTTCCGAATCAGAGGACGATGCCGACGATGATGATAATGATGATGAGTTCGCAGAGACTCCTACTCAGATCCCCAAGCCTCAGCCGCGGGTACCGACGGCCTTTCCAGAGTCTTCTCGTTCCAAGTCCAGCAAGAAGCTCCTTGCTTCGAAAGATGGAGTTTCACCCTCTCGCGAAACAAACGCTGTCCTTCTTCGTCGCCTCACTGAAACTGTTGCTGAAGGCTTTGCAGGGATTCAAGTGTAATTTAGTTCATATGATGCTACTCTGAAGCATCATTCAGAGGTGTTAGACCAAATTCAGACTAACAAGTCCCAGCTAGTCTCTGCCCTAGAAGCCAAGAACGTAATTCCAACCCGCTGCACTAGACCCTGCCCTTCCTCCCCTGGACCTATATCGTACCGTCCTTAAGCCCCATGCTCACTTTGCCTCTTGCATGTCCCTTTGACCATCCCTAATTTCGAAGCCGTTACTCATTTCCATGTTTCAGTTTGGGGGTGTTAATCATGGTTGTTTTTGATGTTTTTCTTTTGGGTTTTCTGGACATCATGACCTTTTTCACTTTGTCGGTAGTTTGCATGAATCTGGTTTTAATTTGCTTATGCCGCTTGTTGTACCGGTCTTTCTGTAATCGGATATTTAGTACTTTTTAGTTCGTCTCTGTTTCGTTCATATTGTTGTTTGTTTCATTGTTTGTTGTCCTGTAGTTTGTTATGTTTGTGCTTCAGTTGATGTTGTCTTACAATCCGTCTCTGTTTAATTATCTATTTGGTTGTTACTCTCTTATGTTTTTCTGCGCTCCATTTCATTATTAGCCGACTACGAAAATTTGTAGCCTGCTAATTTTTTTTCCACTTTTTGTGGATGACAAAGGGGGAGAACATCCGCCATATATTCAGGGGGAGTAATAATCACATTATATCACATTATATCTTTTAATTATTCATTATCATCAAAAAGGGGGAGAATGTTAGAACTTGGTATATTACATCTTCTATTCCATAAAGTTTTGATGTGATAATCATATTTTTCTGTTACTAACTCTATCTATGTAGATGTGCAGATTCACATTATGCATATGCTCAGATTACAAGGACTCTCTGCAGAAACGGCTTTGCTACTAATATTACGTTTGGATAACGTATCTTCGGAATAATGTAATTTTTCTTTTTAGATAGCTTCAGGGCCTTGGCTATAACATATCATATATCCCTAAGCTCCAAATAACATTATCTTCCAACCCATTTGATCTTAAGTTAAAAATTCCCATTTTTCATATTTAGTCGGCTAGGATTTTTCGTAGCCTGCTAAAAATATTTTCTTTGAATTTTGACTTGACAATTTTTGATAAGGATATATCCGTTGACTGATCCATGTCACCGTCTTCAAACGGACCGTTTATGACCGTTTTAAAATTAGTCGACTACGAAATTTTGTAGCATGCTAAACCGTTGTTTTAACCGTTTGAGTCCGAAATTTTCTGGACAGTTTCTAGCCGTTTGTAACTTTCCTTAGAACCGTTCAAAACCGTTTCTAAATCCTATAAATAGAGGGGTACACCCTCTCTTTCTTCACACATTTTCCCTTCAACGTTTCTCTCTTTGGTTGAATTGTTAAAACTCAGCATTCTGGCCATTAGTTGTTCTTTTCTTATTTGCAAGAAGAAATCATTAGATTTCTCTCTTCGTTTAAGAACGGAAGAACTTGGATTTCAACACTTTTGAGAACATTGTTCAAGTTCTTATTTGTAAGAAGAAATCATTAGGTTTCTCACTTCGTTTTAGAACGGAAGAACTTCAATTATGTTTCACTATTACATATCTTGAAACATTGAAGTTTCTCTTTTAAAACACCAACCTTTGAATTCATTCTTGATATTCATACCAAGGCTATAGGTGTTTTATATTTCATTATTTCTTTAACATGGTTTGAATCTCTAAGTTGTAGAGCTTATATAAAGTTTGGGACACGGGGAGTGTCGCCATTTTTGTAAGTTCGTGCTTGCGGGGCAAGTGATTTTAGTGGATTGAAAATCTCTACAAGGAGTAGAGGACTGGAGTAGGATCAAAAGGATCCGAACCAGGATACATCTTTGTGTTTGCGATTGGTTTATTTTCAATACTTGTCATTTAATTTTTGTTCCATCTTTGCAAATTTTAGTAACGTTTTATTTGCAACTAGTTTTTATAATACACTATTCAACCCCCCTTCTAGTGTATTTGTGTATATAGGCGATCCTACAGTTGGTGCACGAGAATTGGTACCTGCAAATATAAGAAATAATCGGTTAAAGAACACACTATTTTCTATTTATTTAACTTGATCGTTTTGGTTTTATAATCGGTTGAAACGGTGCCGAAAAGCATTCTAATTTTTATATAGGCTAGATATGAGGAGTATAATTGTACTTAAGGAGGAAATATTTTTTTGAAGCTTCTGGTAATTTTTATAATTTCTAAAAGCTCAAAAATGGCTTAAAAACCAATTTTAATTTGTTATTGTATTTGTTCAAACATTTCTTCTGGGTGCAATATGCATAAGAAAGTTTCAAGTGAGCTATGAAAACAACCATCTCGAAGAGTACTACAACATATATATTTTTCATATAACAGTTTACGTGAAAATAACAATTTATGAATTTTTAAGTGAAAACAATGTATTTAAATTTAAGGCTTAAAAATTTATTGTGGAAAATATACTCGTCTGATTGAGATAAAACTAGCGCCAATGGGTCCAGAACGTCATTTCTGATTTTCTGAAGCTGGTCTTGTATTTTCTTGAGATCTATAGGATTAGTTATGAATTTTACATCAGAAACCCTATATTATTAATTATAAATATTGACATATTTTACATGTATACGTATGAAAATACGTATTAAAATTTGTATTGCCTTCGATCACCTTCATTCTACAGAGGGGAGGCGGGGTTCTTGACGTCGCCGGCGACATGGAGTGGGGGCGGTGCGGTGATCAGTGGCAGCGACGGTCGGTTGCGACAACGGTGGGCAGTGGCGGTAGCGTCATCAGCGTCTCAGGCGGCAGTGAAGAGAGAGGGAGAGGCGGAGCTGGGGGCCTTTTCGGGGGTGCTGCGATGGCTGAGTGGTGTCAGGGGCAGCGGTGTGCGACAGGCAAGGCGGCAGAGACGACGGCGGGTGGAGGAGATGAAGGGGGTGGCGGTGCAGCGGCGTGGAGCTCATGGCAGAGCTGGGTGCTATCGAGGCGGGTGTTGTCGGTGACAAGGGGGAGGTACTTCGTCGGCGGAAGGTGGAGGTGGGTGACCGAGGTGGTGGGCGGTGGTGTGACGTCCACGAAGGAGCGATCTGGGCGGTGTGGAGGGGAGAGGGGGCAGCGGTGAACGATGAAGCGGCGACAAACGGCGTCGAGGATGGCAGAGCAGCTGGCGTGTGTCGTAGGCGAGGAGAGAGGGAGCGGGGGTTGGGAGATAACGAGAGAGAGGGAGAGTTTGAACGGGGGGAGCGGCCATGGGTTTTGAACGGGGAAGAGGGGGAGATTTATAGTTAAGTTATATTATAAACAAATACTTAGTGTATTAATTAGATTAGGTAAGTATTGACTAACCCTAGAATTTGTAATTGCATTTAATGAAATTAAGGTTTGAGTGACGAAAAAATAGAAAAAAAATTCATTTACTCATCTTGAACGTATTTGATACTATCGTGAATACGGAAAATTGTGCATGTTGAAACCAGACCGTTAAATCCTACCCTCCTAATAAGAATTCATTCCTCGGAATTTCTTGAACTTTATGAAACAGATAATCTCTGTTATGAAGAAGCTCAAGCAAATAAATGATGATAGTGATCTAATAAATCAGGTAGTAATTAACAAGAAATATAATGTGATATCATAGCATCAAGAAAACAAGAGATGATGTTTATAAATACTTACTATTGACATCACCATAGCTTCCGTAATTAGTCTCGAGACTAGTAAGATTATCCGACTCGGTAAATATGTATGGGTATCATTCTCGCATATTGTCTTCTCACTCCCAAGTAGATTCTCCAGGCGAGTCGTGGTGTTACATCACTCTGACAAGGTTGATAACTTTATTCTTGAGGGTCTTTTGTCATTGATCCAAGATCTTGACTGGTTGTTGCTCATAAGATAGATCCGGATGTATAGCAATCTCATAGTAATCTACAATATGACTAGGATCACTCATGTAGCATTGAAGCTGTGAGACATGAAAGACTTCATGTACTCCCTCCACTGCAGGTGGCAAAACAAGGCGATAGGCCACTTCACCTACTCGCTTCAAAACATCAAATGGACCAATGTATCGTGGACTAAGATTCCCTCTTCGTCCAAAACGAATCATTCGACAATTAGGATAGATCTTCAAAAAACACATGGTCGCCAGGCTGGAACTCCAAATGTATGCGCTTTGCATCTGCCCAATGCTTGTAACAATCTTGAGCCAATTGTAGCTTCTCCCTGATGGTCCTGACTACTTCCACTGCTTCAACAATCAAGTCTGGCCCGATGAGCTCTTGATCACCAATGTCATTCTAACTCAAGGAAGAACGACACTTCCTACCATTTAGTGCTGCAAAGGGCGATATACCAATGTTGGCCTGATAGCTGTTGTTGTAAGCAAACTCCACGAGATGAAGGTGGTCTTCTCATAATCCCTTGAAATCCAGCATGCACGCACGCAACATATCCTCTAGGATCTGTATGGTGCATTCCGATTGGCCATCTGTCTGAGGATGATAAGCTGTACTGAAGCTTAAGCGGGTCCCCAGACACTCCTGTAGACTTTTCCAAAAGTGAGATGTGAAACGAGTGTCTCTGTCTAAAACAATACTGATAGGGACACCAGGCAACTTCACAAACTCCTCCAAGTACTTCTTGGCTAGTACCTCGGTTGGCTGGCCCACTCTGAAAGGAATGAAGTGCGCTGACTTCGTCAATCGATCAATTATTACCTAGAAAGCATCGTTATGCTTTGTACACTTGGACAGTCCTATCACAAAATCCATCGTAATGCGTTGCCACTTCTACTCTGGGATGGGCAAAGGCTGTAGCAAACCGGTAGATCGGTGATGCTCAGCCTTCACCTGTTGGCACACTATACGCTTCGACACACTCTGTGCGACGCTTCTCTTCATACCATGCAACCAGTAGTGTTGTCGCAAGTTTTGATACATCTTGGTACCACCAGGATGAATAGAATATGGAGAACTATGAGCTTTCTCCAATAGAGCTTCTCTTACGTCCCAGATGGTACACTGATGTGGTTGTCGAATCTCAAAGATCCATCCTCATGGATCTAGAATTTAGGACTCTTACCTGCCATCACCATGTCTCTGATCCTTTGTAGCTTCTCATCTCCTGCTTGGGTAGCCTTGATCATGTCCACCAAATTTGACTGGATCTGAAGGTTGAGCAACGAAGACGTTACTCCAGGCAATATCACATCCATCTCCATGGCTCAAATCTCGTATCGTAGCCTCCATTGCGATGGGAGGGTCATCACTGTAGGGAGACGACTCAATGCATCTGGTACGACATTGACCTTACTAGGATGGTACTGAAGGTCAATATCATAGTCTACCATCAATTCGATCCATCGTCGTTGTCGCATGTTGAGCTCCTTCTGGGTGAACATGTACTTGAGACTCTTGTGATCTGAAAATATCTTCACATGCTCGCCCAACAAAAAGTGTCTCCAAATATTCAGGGTAAAGATAACTACCGCCAACTCAAGGTCATGAGTGTGGTAGTTCTTCTCATTGTTCTTCAGTTGTCTAGATGCATAGGCAACAACTCGGCCATGCTGATGTAGCACACACCCAAGTCTTTTGCCAGATGCGCCACAAAATACTTTGAAACCTCCGGTCCTGTCTGGAATGACCAGAATTGGGGCTGAAGTCAATCTTCTCTTCAACTCCTGGAATGCATTTTCACATGCCTTTGACCAGACGAATACCACGTCCTTTCTCATCAATCGCGTCATAGCCCCTGCAATCTTCGAGAAGTCTTGGATGAATCGTCTGTAATAACCAGCCAGTCCCAAGAAACTTCGAATCTCCGTCACAGTTTTAGGGACCAGCCAGTCTCAAACATCAGCTACCTTCTCGGGGTCAACAGATATTCCTTCTCCCGACACATTGTGGCCCAGAAAAGCCACATTGTCAAGCCAGAACTCCCACTTGCTGTATTTGGCATACAATTGGTGTTGCCTCAGAGTTTCCAAGACCTTCCTTAGATGTTCTCTATGCTCCTGAGCGTCCTTCGAGTTGATGAGGATATCGTCGATGTTCTTGTCCAGATGGTTATACAGAACCTAGTTCATGAGACTCATGAATACGACAGCTGCATTAGTCATACCAAATGTCATCATTAAGAACTCGTAGTGTCTATATCTGGTCCGAAAAGCGATCTTGTGGACATCCTTCTTTACATTCACTTGATGATACCCGGTCTTTAAGTCCAACTTCGAATATACGCTCTATCCTCCAAGCTAGTCGAAAAGGTCGTCGATGGGAGGCAGGGGATACTTGTTCTTCACCGTCATCTTGTTCAGCTCGCGGTAGTCGACGCACATGCGCTAGGATCCGTCCGTCTTCTTCATGAGTAGCACATGGACACCCCATGCGGATACACTGGGTCGTATCCATTCTTCTGTATGAGATCATCCAGCTGAGCCCGAATATCTTCAAGCTCAGGCGGTGCCATACGATAAAGTCCCTTGGATATCGGCTGTGCACCTGGTATAAGATCAATGGTAAATTCGAGGCCTCGATCCGGAGGCAAACATGAGAGTTCGTTCGAAAATACGTCCATGAATTCTCGTACTAGTTTTGATTTCTCTTGCTTGACTTCCATTGCAGTCACCACTGCCTCTGAAAGTCTGGCCCGAAACTTCACTAGCCCTTCCGATCTGCTTCCGCTGAGGAATTTGAACTATTTCGAATTCTACCCTCCTTTGATGACAGTCAATGGTAGCATGAAATGTCCCTAACCAATGCATTCCAAGAACATCATCGAAAATTGGCATCTCTATCACCATGAAGTCGGCGAAAACATCTCGTCCAAAAATTACCACAGAACAGTGAAGGCATCCGCTAGTTATTGGTAGGGAACCGCCAGCCATATCGACCTTCCAACGAGAAGTCAGAGGTTTAATGGGGGCGTCATGTGTGTTGACGAATCGACTCGCCAAGAAGCAATGTGTGGCTCCCGAGTCGAATAAATTGAGGGCGGGTTTATCAGCTAGTAAGATGATACATGTGATCACTTGGTCAGTATCTTCGGCCTCTTCCATAATCATAGTATAAGCTTGGCGCCTTGGAGGTGGCGCCTGTTGTCGTGCTTGCTGGAACACTCGCTGTTGAGGAGGAAGTGGCTGTCGTTGAGGAGGAGGAGTTGGTGGTTGTTGTGGAGAATTCCTAGCATGGGCATTAACTGGTGCAGGGTTAGGAGGTCGAGGCTTCCTCTCAGGACATTCCCTTGCACCAAGGTCCTTCAAGCCGCAGACCAAGCAAAGGTTCAGATATGATCGACATTCGGATCGGAAGTGTCCTGGCTTTCCACAATGATGACACACCGGGAGTGGTGGTGGGGCCTGTCTCTTGAATTGAGTCTGCTGGGTAGGCCTGTACAGCTGGTTGGGTGGAGGTCGACGGTTGGATCCAGCAGCAGAGGTTGGTGGTAGTGGCCTTCTGGGAGCGGCAGCTATCTCTTGCCTTTCTTTTATTTCGATGAACTTGTGCTCATGAGTTGTAGCTATACCTCAGTATGTGTGCAGAGTTGGCATCCGACCAAGTTCCATCGGATCTCTATGTTTAGTCATTGCTTGAAGCGTTGAGCTCGAGTCAGAGGGGTGTCAACCATCCCTGGAGCAAATCGGCTAAGCATAGTAAATTGAGCATCATATTGTTCCACTGACATGAAACCTTGTTTTAACCCGACGAACTGAGCTTGTAGTTCCATCTGAGCTTCGGGTGAGAAGTATTGGATGTTGAAGTGATCAGTGAATGTCGCCCAATCAATTGGCCGTTGTAGGTGATGTTCAGCTGAGTTCCACCAAATTCTAGCTCCGTCAGTCAGTTGCAAATTGGCAGTGTCCACCCAAGCGTATTCCACGATCTGAGCTGCTCTTAAGTCATCCTCAGTGCTTCACAACCACTCTTTGGCCTTCAGAGGACCATCCAAGCCATTCCAAGGCTTTGGGCGGAGCGACCTGAATTGTTGTATTCCTCCTCCGTGCTTTTGTTCTCCTCTTATAGCTTGAACCATCTCTCGCAATGCGACATCAGAAATTTGATGCACAGTGGGAGGTGGTCCGTTGTTGGTTTGGTTGCTAGCTTCGGACAGATCAGATCTGTTAGGACTCTCAGAAGTGTTTCCGTCCATCGTTTGAGTGTCACACCTGCAAACATAAGAAAATGTTAGCTTAGTTGAGTATCGTATACAGTACATCCTGATTTTACTATATTGTTCACGAGGTATTTTGCGTGGACATGCATGGGCCACCAAACTTGTAACGACCCGCTCTCAGGGGCACATTACTTATTTGATTTTATTTGCAGGTCTGTAATTTACCAGTGAAATCAATATAGTCACAATTTAAAGATGTACGTACATTATTACAGTCCAAATATAAAATACAATATCAAACATCACTCTCTCAACAAATACATAAAAGGAAGTATAGAAAGAAAATACGGAAATGAAATACATAATATAATATGCACACCAACTCAAGCAACTAGAAATATGCAGACTCTGGGCAAACTCTGGCTCCTCAAACTCAGGGGCAGCTTCCTCGATCTGGTCGTCGTCTGCCGGTGCCATAAATGGAACCGTAGGTAAGCCACAATAATTCTAAACATAGAAAAGAAGCAGTACACAAGTATGACAAAAAGTAACTGCGTACAAGCAAACCAGAGTGAAGAGTAAAGTACTGATCAACAACTGTACATCACTGAGAAGTAAAGGTAAACAGAACTAAAAGAAGAGAACGAATTGTAATGTGTTGGTGCAAGTGTAAAGCTTGCTAAGCAAGTGAAGCATGCTATCACTGTAGCTATAAGTATGGCAAGTAAAGTACTGGTGACTGCACAGGTGTGGTAGGTAAAGTGCATGTAATGCATAAAGTAGAGGTGATTGTGCAAGTAATAGCTATACTAGAACTACGTGACTCAAGTCGGAGAGTACGATATGCAACCATTGAGTTCATCTCTTTTCTGGGTGCGCTTACCCAAACGAATGCTAGCACACAGGCAGTGGTAGGTAGCGGGACGGGATGCCGAAACACATGCAGTGGTATGGGAAGATGAACTACAGTCACTCCCACACTCTCTCAAACTATGAGTTACACCAAAACCCCAATGAAGTGTCAAGTGTTATATGGGATGTTTCACAACATGTTTCATATGATGTATCACATGATGAAAGTGAAAACCAAGACCACTGGTTGACTTTCTTATTGAAACCCGAAAAGGTAGGAACTCATTTCAAAGCAGACTGTAACAAAACACAGTGGATGCTAAGAAAGTAGAAGATAAATACAAGTCCAACATTTTTGATATTGATTCCATGCTTTGAGCATGATGTGGTTTCGTTAGCACACAATTTACCCAAGTTGATGGTGGTGTGTTACAACCACCAAAGTTGAAAGTTTGCAATGTAATTGGATAGTTATTAGTTTCCTATTAGATTAGGTCTCTAGTTTTGGTTCAAGTCAATAGCCATTCTGAGGCTATATGTAATGTTCTAAGTTCGTACAAGTACACTTATCTAATTTTCTAAATCTATAATTCATCATGATTTACTAATTTCGAGTTTATTGTAGTGAGCCGGGATTGGATCTAGAGCTTCCAAAGGAGTTGGTGTACGAGAATTGATACTTGCAAACACAAGAAATAATCGGTTAAAGAACACACTGTTTTCTATCTATTTAACTTGATCGTTTTGATTTTATAATCGATTGAAACGGTGCCAAAAATCGTTCTAAATTTTTATATAGGCTAGATATAAGGAATATAATTTTAGTTAAGGAGGAAAATTTTTTCTAAACCTTCTGCTTATTTTTATAATTTTAAAAAGCTCAAAAATGGGTTAAAACTAATTTTAATTTGTTATCGTATTTGTTCAAACATTTCTTCTGGGTGCAATATGCATCAGAAAGTTTCAAGTGAGTGGTCAAAACGACCGTCTTGAAGAGTACTACAACATATTTTTTTTCATATATCAGTTTACGTGAACATAACAAGTTAGGAATTTTTAAGTGAAAACAACGTATTTAAATTTTAGGATTTAAAAATTATTGTGGAAAATCTACTCGTCTGATTGAGATGAAACTAACGCCAATGGGTCCAGAACGTCATTTCTGATTTTCTTGAGCTAGTCTTGTATTTTTCTAGGACCTATAGGAGTAGTTATGAATTTTACATCAGAAAACCTATATTATTAATTATAAATACGCACATATTTTATGCGTATACGAATGAAAATACGTATTAAAATTGGTATTGCCTTCGATCACCTTCGTTCTGCAGAGGGGAAGTGGGGTTCTTGACGTCGCCGACGACGTGGAGCGGGGGCGGTGCGGTGGTCAGTGGCGGCGACGGTCGGTGACGACGAGGGCGGGCAGCGGTGGCAGCGTCAGCAGCGTCTCAGGCGTTGGAAAAGATAGAGAGAGGGAGGTGCGGAGCTGGGAGCCTTTTCGGGGGCACTGCGACGGTGGAGTGGTGTCAGGGGCAGCATCGTGCGATGGGCAAGGCGGCAGAGAAAGCGGTGGGTGAAGGAGATAAGGGGATGGCGGTGCAGCGACATGGAGCTCATGGCAGAGATGGGTGCTGTCAGGGCGGGTGTTGTCAGCGTGGGGGGTGCTTCGTTGGCGGAAGGAGGAGGTGGGCGACCGCTACGGCGGGCAGCGGTGTGACGTCTACGGAGGAGCGGTCTGGGCGGTGTGGAGTGGAGAGGGGGCAGCGGTGAACGGCGAAGCAGCGGCGAATATCGTCGAGGACGGTGGAGCGGCGGGCATGGGTCGCAGGTGAGGAGAGAGGGAGCGGGGGTTGGGAGAGAATGAGAGAGAGATGGAGAGTTTGAGGGGGGTCATTTTGGTTTTAACAACGGGGGGACACTACAAAAAAGGCGTTTCTAGTGTCCAACAATTTCAACACTAAAAGGATAAAAAACCGACACTATAAGGTTCTAGTGTCGGTATTTTTCTAGTGATGGACCGTCACCTAAAGGGGCGCTCTAGAAGTAAAACCGGGTTTTAGTGTCGACATTGGGACCGACACAACAACACAGGTTTTTGTGACAGATTAAGTCGACACTAGAGTAACATTCTAGTGACGGATAATGTCGACACTAGAGTACTGTTCTAGTGTCGAAATAAGTCGACACTATAGTACTATTTTAGTGACGGAACAAGTCGACACTAGAGTTAGGTTCTAGTGACGGAACAAGTCGACACTAGAGTTAGGTTCTAATGACGAAACAAGTCGACACTAGAGTTATGTTCTAATGACGTAACAAGTAGACACTAGAACCACTATTCTTGTGTGGGAATAAATCGACACTAGAGTATATGCCATCTAGTGTCAACAAAAACTGACACAAAAAATAGATTCGAGATAACTGATTATTGACACTAGTTCTTAGTTTGTCGACACAAAAAACATGTTTAGACAAAAGCTAATTTCTGAAGCTAGGCAATTTCAAATTCATATTTTTTTCAAATCCATGTTCATAAAAAATGAAACAATAAAATGGATAAATGAAAGTAGAGAGTATTCATTACTTGCATTATGCAAACATTCTCTTAATCAAAATAGTTCCAACATTATTTTTCAAAAAAAAAAATACAAGCATTCACCAAAAAGTATCTTCTTGCCCTTGTATTCACCAAATAGTATCTTCAACCTTTAATGTATCATCTCTCCTTGCCCTTATATCACCAAAAAGTATCTTCAAGTTCTCTGGAGCATCCTCTTGTTACACATATGTACCAAAAAGTATATTCAAATCCTCTATAACTCTAACCCTACAAACAAATAAAGTATATGAAAATAAGTTAAAAGAACACACATGTTATTATAAGAGTTCTAGTAACATGTCAAAAAACAGTAAATATGGAATATAAATGTTAAATATGTATTTAGCTGTGGAGTTCTAGTATCATGTCACGAAGTTGTTGCATTTGTAGATTCCTTACTAAATCCAGTTTTCGATTCTCCTTTATAATTTGTTTTTGTTCTTCCTCTCTTCGCCTATATTCCTCCTCTCTTCTTTGTTGTTCATCCTCTCTTCGCCTATATTCATCATCTCTTTTCTTCTGTTCCTCCTCTCTTCGCCAATATTTCTCATCTCTTTGCATATGTTCTTCATCTCTTGCAAGTTTTCGTTGACGATATTCCTCTAATTGCATTTGCATGGACAAGATTTGAGAGGATGTAGTTCCACTGGATTGTGTAGAAGTAGAACCAAAACGAGTCTTTGCTGTCACACCATGTCAAAAAATTCCATGCTTGAAATAATAAGATAAAAAATTAGGCGTGTGAAAAAACGGATAGAAGATGACGTGTATCCTTTATTGTTACTTACATAACTAATAAGGTTTTGTTGGGTGTTCTTCTTGCCACTTATGATTTCTAAAAGTAGAACACCGAAGCTGAAGACATCACTTTTCACTAAAAAGAATATCATCCATTGCATACTCTAGAGACATAAAGCTACCATATCCAAATGTTAGAATAAGGTTAGAATAATGCAGTCATGAAAGTCACAAAGCATTTCTGTAAATTTCTGGTGTCAATTCTGGTGTCAACCAAGGACATTGTAATTGTAGGAGAAATTCCATAATCATGTTAGTTTATGTTACAAATAATACCTGTCCACACCTTGCACCATATTCGCTTCAGCTGCACAGGTACTAGTGTAATGCAACATAAATGCAACCAAAGATGAAGCATTCACCTTCCATTTATAGTAGGAAATCCTCTTGCAGCTTACAATTTTACACCTAACAGGTCAGTAGACTGCTTCCCAATCTGTAGGCCAAGTTCATGCAGTACTAGAGAAAATTATATATGATATAAAAAAATTAAGGTAAAGATAATATATAGACATGCATTTCCTTTAAGAGTAGCTACTTCAAACAACATTGAGATGAAAAGATCAAAGAGGTAGAATGTGATCACAACTGGTGATGCAAGTGATGTTCGGCTGTTTGTAAGGACACCTTACCCTTGCAATACTAACAACACACACTAGAGGGGGGTGAATAGTGTAATGGCAATAAAATTGTCCAATTAAAATTAAACTTGCAAATGCGGAATTATAAATGCAAGAGGAAATAATTGACACAATCAATCCAAACGCAAACACAAGACTTTACCCTGGTTCCCCAAACTTGGGTACGTCCAGCCTCACTAATATTCACTATATTCCCACACAGAGAAGTGAATACAAATCTCACAAGGAGATACCCCACAAAGAGGTTTTATGCCCTACACAAGGACCCAACCAACCCTACACGAGGATCAAGACTCCCATACAGAGAGTCACTAACTCCCACTCAGAGAATTAGGGTTAGCCCTACACTAGGATACTAAACTCCCACAAAGAGAGTTACTCCCACAAAGAGAGTTATTCCCACTAAGAGAATATCCTAATCCCACAAAGAGATAAACTCCCACAAAGAGAGATAGACTAATTCCCACAAAGAGAATTAGCGTTACAAATTCACCAAGTAAAATAAATACTCTTACCTTTGCTTTGAGATGCTTACTTATTAATGGATGCAAGGCATGTAAGAGAATCTCTAAGTGTTGAGATATGCTTGAGAGCACTTGGATGAATTCCCCTGAGCTGGACTGCAATGCATGAAGAGGAATGAGAGCTCAAAAGAGTGAATTGAGGGAGTTTGTAAGTTGCTTATAGATCTTTTGAGATATTCAATAGCATCAAGAAGATTAAGATATGGCAGCACACCCATATATATATAGGAACCCTATATCAAACCCCAAAACCCAAGAAAACAACCAAAAGAACAATTCAGCAACGGTTAGAAACTGGGCGAAAACGACAGGAGAAGTCGATTGATGATCATAAGACAGTCGACTGATCAACGGCTAGAAAATATCCAACGGCTATAATCTGAGCCAGGACAGTCGACTGATGAAGTCGATACAGTCGATTGTAAACAGGACAGACGCCTGTAAATCCTTCAGCAGGCAACTGCTGCAGGGGATGAAATAAAACATAGAGCTGCACTCTTTCTCCATATAAGCATACAGGCGACTGATGTCAATAATACAGTCGTCTGTCTTATAGTCAGGCGACTGTAATACCTTCATCAGTCGACTGCAATATAAGATGGAGAAAAGACATAGAGATGCAGAGATTGCACTTACGCTACTAAGACGACTGTTGGCCAATTCCCAGGCGACTGTAAACTGAGCAGCAGTCGACTGTGCGTAAAGCTTAAGTTTGAGTCAATTGAAATGTTGACTTGAGCCGTGCATATCAGGCGACTGTAGAAGGATCTACAGGCGACTGGAAATCACCCAGTCGACTGTGTATCCTTCAGCAGGCGACTGATGGAACGCCAGAGACTCCAAATGAGTCTTTGGATAGAGTGAACCTATTTGGTTGGATTCTATGATAATCCTATGGCTCACTAAGATGGTTAAATACATATGCATGAATGAGTAAACCATCTAACAAGGCATTACATTAACCTGGACTCAAAAGAGAGAGAAAGCAATAAAGTAAATATCACATGGATTACATTACTTTCCTTATAGTCTAAGTCTTCAATCTTGATGCCTTGAAGCTCTCCATCATCTCCAAGCTTTGGCACTCCTTGAGTCCAAGCTTTGGTCCTTCTTCACTTGATGTCCATCCTTGCACCAAGTGATTAGTCTTCAAGAAAGATATTATAGGAATGAAACTGTGAGACAAAAACATGAGAGTCATTAGCAACAACATAATGTTGTGATCATCATCAAAATAAGATTGGTATGAAACACCAATACTCAACAATCTCCCCCTTTTTGATGATGACACACATTATGTAAAATACAAAGTATTAAAGCACAATGCTAATGAGCTCCCCCTACTTATATGCACCAATTATACAATGAGCTGTTGGATCTGGATCGTAGCCTAGAGGGGGGGGGGGGGTGAATAGGCTAATAAAAATTCTCGAGCAACCCACGAGAAATACCACGTAGTTATAAGCACAGGTAGAGTAAATAAAATGCAATCACATTGTACGCACAGATATACCCTGGTTCGGTCGTCCCCACGACCTACTCCAGCCCCCGAAAGCAAATACTAGATAGATGTGTAATCCTGTACAGCTACAATGAGTCAAGATCCCAAATCTACTCTCACCTAGCTCGTACGCACACCACGTGCTCTACACTCTCAATCTAGTCAGATGCTCTCCCTCTGTGACGACTCCCAAGTCGTCAGGTCCCCAAAAAGTAACACAAAAGGTGAAGTTTCCCCTACAGAGATCGCTACACCAATACAAAGATAAATAAATAGAGTTTTAGAAATGCTCAGTAATGGTGTGTCGTCTCTGTCGTTTAGCACGTGGTCAGATCAATCTGACAAGTAGTAGTCTCTGATGTCCCCTCAATAATTTGGCATCCCTCTCGATGAAACTTGCAGCCTTCCATAAAATTTAAATCGTGTATCACCTTCACCAACAATTGCAACTTGCAGCAGCCTCTGTTTTTATTCCATCAAAGAATGCGGCTCTACTTGGAATTGGCAGAGGGCATGTGAGTTCTAGGGAAGGGTGTTAAGAAAGTTGCGGCACCTGCAATCCAAAATAATTCAAAGGGCCAATAATTCGACCTACAAGCCAATCATAAGAGTACACAAAAGTCTAAGTGTATTATTAAATAAGAATACAAAATACTTCCCTGTGATGGCCGGCCTGAGAATTTGCAACCGAGAAGCACTTCACAAAAATTTCTTCTTGATGATGGGCTCTTGGTGTTTTCAAAATAAGCAAGCTCTGTGTTTTGAATGTTTTAAAGAGGGGCACACATGATTCGGCCAAAAAAATGATTGGTGGAGAGAAAAAAAAGTGGCAGCTTTGGGATTTTTATGGGGAGAAGAAAAGATGATGTATGTTGAAACTTTGAGATTATTCCATGAATAAGATGCGGCTCCTCTCTCTCGAAATTTTTTGCGGATGCATCATGAAATATGTCTTTTGAAAATTTTTGCGACTTGTTGTGGAGATGGTGATTTTCGAAGATGAAGACCTCTTTAGGTTTCGGCTGCTCCTCAGAATTTTGATTGGCTCTCTGAATTGTTTATGTTGAAGCACAGAGCCGGAGCAAAAAAATGGATGAAAGTGCTGTTGGAGATTTTTGCATGGAGATTTCGGCTGCTAACTAATTTTGGAGGAGGCGACTCAGAGAATTTTTTTGCGGCTCTCTCTTTGTTTGATTTTTGTGCGGCTCTGCCTAGCTTCAAAAAAGTCGGCTAACCCTGAGATGCTCTCTGTTTTTTCTTTTTTCTCAGGGGGAATTTTTTGTATACGGCCGCAAGTCTTAAGAAATATATGTAGCCCTTATATAATAGCCTATAGCTAGGGTTTTTCATGTTGTGCGGCAGGATGGTTAGCCCAAGAATCCAATGGCTAGGGTATATGCATGGAGAGGATGATATCTTGACTAGGTCAAATCCCCTTGGGCTCACATTGGGTCAAATCCCCTTGAGCTCACATTGACTCCACAGACCAAGTCTTGGCTCCATCTCTTCCCATACCAATTTGCTATATGTTTAGCAATTACTCCAACTATTGAGAAGATTATCGTTTCGCCTTTCCTGAAACACTTAACACACACGTTAAAAAGTTCACACACGTTTGTTATCATCAAACACGAAGTTCATAGGTCGTTGTTATCAACAATCTCCCCCTTTTGATGATGAAAAAATAAGTAGAAGATTTGAGCATTAACGTTCCAAATAGTGTGTGTGTGTGTGTGAAAGTGTGACGATAGTGGGTGACATGCAATGAGATATAGTGATGTGCAAAAAATGATATACAAAGTTAACAATATGCATGCTCCCCCTATTTTTGTGCTTTCCCAATATTCATTAATGCTCCCCCTTAATCAAACAATCATATTTTCACGAGCATTAATATCAAATCTTTCCATTTCTCCCCCTTTGTTATCATCAAAAGTTATAACACGAAGCCAAAATCATATAACATGCAAAAAGAGAATATTATTAACCATCACCAACAATTGCATGCTTACTATCATAGAATAATCAAGTCAAAATCCAATGAAATTAAACAACTAAGACTTTAACACCAACGTGTACGCGTGATGATTAAAATTGAAGCACATAGGGAGAGTCATTAAGAAAGTCAACCAAAACCAATCCACATTTTCCATATAACTTTCTATCACCTAGGATTGATTTTTCCCACCTCATTAAAAATGAGTTCGAGGTACCACACCCCAAAACATAGCCTATAAGGACTCTTAGATGTGGGGGTGGCATTGCTTGACGAGTAAATACACCAACGCTAAAGTTTACCCATAAAGCTTATGTTGGATACTCGTGGGTAATACCGTTGCCAAGGATTGTATCCATTTTACATACGGAGCAAGTTTTTTTTTCTTTTTTTAAAAAATACTTATAACAACAATTTCTTTTGCTCAATTTTTATCCATGGCAAGGTATGTCGTATCACTTAGATATTCAGTTAAGTTTTGCTCCTACATTCACATTCCATACTTCATAAACGATAGCTCCAAATGTGCAACAATAAATAATACATGTGGAAGTGAAGTAGGTGGTGTAGAAATCAAGTTGTTTTTAGTCATTGAACATGCCATGAATATTTAGAAAGATGAACATGCGCATGTGGCAAAAGCAATAATACACCAATTTCTACATAGATATGAAAATCATTCATGCATACTTTAATAATGAATCAAAGAGAAAAGATACACATTTAAGCACCATTTTTTTTAAAAAAATGCATGAAGTACTAAAGCAAACATGAGATGCAATCACACAAACAAAAAAGAAAAAAAATCATGCATACATAACCATGCAACTACTATCACACAAACAAAAAAAATCACGCACACAAAAAGCTATGAAGGTATGCATTAAGTTCAAAGAATGTGATATACCTTCGCGTCGCCGTTTGACTAAGGAGCTAAAAACTAATGAGACATTCAATTTATTGCTCCTCGTCAAATTTCCATCCACCTACAAAAGTGGTGTTGTGTGTGACCTTGGAATCCAACAAGGTCCACTAGTGTTAGTCAACAAAGATTTAGGAACCCATATTTGTTTGAATTTAATATTGAAATTCCTATATTTGCAATGATACGATGTGTGACCAACACTATCACACGTAAAATACTTTGCATAAATATTTTTAGCAATAGAGAGCACATTGTGAAATTTCATATACTTAGTCTTTTCAACATTTTTAGCGCTAAATCCAAGGCCACGCCTATTATTGCCATACATTTGATTTCCAAGAATGATATCCAAGTTTTGTTTTCCTATGAAAAATCTCTTTAATGACAATTCTAGGGTGGAGACTTTGGATTTCAAGATATCGTTTTCATTCACAAGCAAAGTGCATTTACTAATGAAAGCTTTCTTGTTTTCCTCTTCTTTCTTTTCAAAATCCCTCATTTTTCTTTAAGTTCAAGATTTAGCATGTTAATCTTTTCAGAAAGCAATTCATTTTCAGTTTCAAGCTTTATCTTATCTAGCTTATACATGCTAATATCCTTTAATAAAGAGGGACATGAAAGACAATCAATTTTTTCAGGCAAGCTAGCTTTCTCTTTTTCTAAAATGGTGATGGTAGATTTGCATGCAACAAGCTCTTGTTTAAGATTTTTCATTTCTATAGACATGTCATACTCAGTTTGTTGCATATCAAAATTATCATTCATATAACATTCCACATCAGCTTCTAGCTCATCAATTCTATGTTGCATTCCTTTACAGATTTCTAAGAATTCAACTTTAGTGGGAGATTCTACCTCATTGTGTTTGGCCATCAATGCCATGCAGGAGTGGGCTTCATGTTCCTCATCATTCTCCTCAGCTTCGCTATCCATGTCCCACGTCAGCACTTTCGTTTTTCCTTTTGCAACTTGAGCTATGTGTTGTTGTGGGCAATATTTTATGTGGTTCTTTTTCTTCCTGCATTTAAAACATTCACTTCTATTAATAGCTTTCTGATCAGAGGAATTTCTACCAAAAATAGAATTATTAGAACAAATGAACCTTTTTCCCATCTCAGCTCTTCCTTGATCAGTCTGAATGTATATCCTGAAGTTTCTGACCTTATGGCTTGATCTTCATCAAGATCGTCATCGTTAGCTTGAAGAGCTAATGGTGTGGAAGCTTTGGTCTTCTCTTCAGGTTTCTCTCTGGCTTCTATACTCTGCAACTAAAGCTCGTGTGACATTAGGTTGCCTATCAAGTCCTCCACTTTCATTGTTGACAAGTCCTTAGCTTCTTGAATAGCGGTGACTTTAGGCCTGAACGAGCTTGGTAGCGCCCTTAAGATCTTTCGTACCTGTTCATGTCTAGAGTATGGCTTATCGAGGGAACTGGATTTGTAGACGATGTCTGTAAACCTCGCAAACATGTCTTTAACTGATTCTGTTGGTAGCATGCGGAAGCTCTCATATTCAGTGCTCAGCAACGCAAGTCTGGATTCCTTTACTTGCGATGTTCCCTCGTGTGTCACCTCCAGAGTCTGCCAGATTTCCTGTGCAGTTAGACAATGTGAGACGCGATTAAACTCAGATTTATCAAGAGAGCATATAAGCGCATTCATAGCTTTACCATTAAGAGTATAAAGTTTCTTATCAGCTAGATCCCACTTGTCTTTAGGCTTAATCAAAACAGTGTCTTCAATTTTAATAGTGGGTAGACTATAACCATTTTCAACAATATCCCGCACATCATAATCTACAGACACCAAATAGATTTTCATCCTAGCCTTCCAATATGCAAAGTCTAAACCGTTAAACTTAGGGGGACGGGCTATAGACTGACCTTCAGCAAAAGCACAATCAGATATATTCATGGTCATCTAAAAATCTAGACTAGATCCTCTAAACTGGCTCTGATACCACTTGTTGGATCTGGATCGTAGCCTAGAGGGGGGGTTGAATAGGCTAATAAAAATTCTCGTGCAACCCACGAGAAATCCCACGCAGTTATAAGCACAGGTAGAGTAAATAAAATGCAATCACAGTGTACGCACAGATATACCCGGGTTCGGTCGTCCCCACGACCTACTTCAGCCCCTGAAAGCAAATACTAGATAGATGTGTAATCCTGTATAGCTACAATGAGTCAAGATCCCAAATCTACTCTCACCTAGCTTGTACGCACACCATGTGCTCTACACTCTCAATCTAGTCAGATGCTCTCCCTCCGTGACGACTCCCAAGTCGTCAGGTCCCCAAAAAGTAACACAAAAGGTGAAGTTTCCCCTACAGAGATTGCTACACCAATACAAAGATAAATAAATAGAGTTTTAGAAATGCTCAGTAATGGTGTGTCGTCTCTATCGTTCAACACGTAGTCAGATCAATCTGACAAGTAGTAGTCTCTGATGTCCCCTCAATAATTTGGCCTCCCTCTCGATGAAACTTGCAGCCTTCCATAAAATTTAAATCGTGTAGCACCTTCACCAACAATTGCAACTTGCGGCAGCTTCTGTTTTTATTCCATCAAAGAATGCGGCTCTACTTGGAATTGGCAGAGGGCATGTGAGTTCTAGGGAAGGGTGTTAAGAAAGTTGCGGCACCTGCAATCCAAAATAATTCAAAGGGCCAATAATTCCACCTCCAAGCCAATCACAAGAATACACAAAAGTCTAAGTGTATTATTAAATAAGAATACAATAAATATTTCCCTTTGATGGCCGGCCTGAGAATTTGCAACCGAGAAGCACTTCACAAAAATTTCTTTTTGATGATGGGCTCTTGGTGTTTTCGAAATAAGCATGCTCTGTGTTTTGAATGTTTCAAAGAGGGGCACACATGATTCGGCCAAAAAAATGAATGGTGGAGAGAAAAAAAAGTGGTAGCTTTGGGATTTTTATGGGGAGAAGAAAAGATGATGTATGTTGAAACTTTGAGATTATTCCATGAATAAGATGTGGCTCCTCTCTCTCGAAATTTTTTGCGGCTGCCACATGAAATATGTCTTTTGAAAATTTTTGCGGCTTGTTGTGGAGATGGTGATTTTCGAAGATGAAGACCTCTCTAGGTTTCGGCTGCTCCTCAGACTTTTGATTGACTCTCTGAATTGTTTATATTGAAGCACAGGGCCGGAGCAAAAAAAAAGGGATGAAAGTGTTGTTGGAGATTTTTGCATGGAGATTTCGGCTGCTAACTAATTTTGGAGGAGGAGACTTAGAGAATTTTTTTGCGGCTCTCTCTTTGTTTGGTTTTTGTGCGGCTATGCCTAGCTTCAAAAAAGTCGGCTAACCCTGAGATGCACTCTGTTTTTTTATTTTTCTCAGGGGGAATTTTTTGTATACGGCCGCAAGTCTTTAAGAAATATATGTAGCCCTTATATAATAGTCCATAGCTAGGGTTTTTCATGTTGTGCGGCAGGATGGTTAGCCCAAGAATCCAATGGCTAGGGTATATGCATGGAGAGGATGATATCTTGACTAGGTCAAATCCCCTTGGACTCACATTGGGTCAAATCCCCTTGAGCCCACATTGACTCCACATACCAAGTCTTGGCTCCATCTCTTCCCATACCAATTTGCTATATGTTTAGCAATTACTCCAACTATTGAGAAGTTTATCGTTTCGCCTTTCCTGAAACACTTAACACACACGTTAAAAAGTTCACACACGTTTGTTATCATCAAACACGAAGTTCATAGGTCGTTGTTATCAACATGAACTACACAATAGTAAGTACTCATTCTACCAAAAAAAGATCATGGTGACACATAATTGGTATGGATTACATAAACCAATTGAAATGGACAATATCATGCAAACATGAATTGTTGATCTAATCCCATATATCTCTCCCCATATGCATATGAATATATCTCCCCATATATATTTACATAATGCATATATATCTCCCCCTTGACATCGTCAAAAAGTTGGACATCAAATATATCCCCTTTTGTCATCTGAACCAAGATGTGACAATATGCAAGAAATAAGATGTATGATACCAAATTGAAAAATTTAGTGGGTATCAATCACTATTCCATGCTCCCCCTAGATCATAGAAATGGTCAAACTTTGACTTCTAGGATCTAATACCAATTATACAAATTATGGAACCATGGGCCAAAAGTGTATCAAAGCAATAGAAATGGAAAAATCAAGCTTCAAAGATACACGAAGAATATTGCCAAAACAAATATAACATGAAACATGTTGGCAATAAACAAGAGGTTTGGTTTGAGATCAAAAATAACCAAATATAAATAATGATCTCAAACATCCCCCGAAATGAGAGTTAAAATATGTCTTAAAATATTTTAAACATATAACATATTAACTCCCTCATTGACATACACATGGATCAAAAATGCATGCATGTCAATAAAAACCCCAAGATTCCAATTTTCATGAAAAGAATAAATTTGAAAGTATTTTTCAAAATCATGAAACACACACAATCAATGAGTATGCTAAAAATAAACATTCAAGCCCAATACCCATGCAATATGCATATGTGTGAGGAACCTAAACATTAGGCAACCAAACCCAAGAGGAGTTTGATTTCCTAATGTAATCACATGGGGTGATCACATCCCTAACTAGAGAGTTAATGTAGCTATCCCTCTCTTGCACACTAACCTTAGTAGGAATCCATAAACTCAAGGATTTCCTAGGCAAGGGTTTTGCCTTTGCAAGAGGGAAGGATGTGGCATGCTTAGGTGTAGAAACGAATTTCTTGACATGCAAAGAATGAGGATTTTGCTTCTTAGCAAAAAATGAAGATTTTTCATTCTTCCTCATTACCTCGTGATCTACATGCTTCTTGTTGATGTTATTGTTGTACAAGAAGACATGATGATTCTTCTTAGGTGATTTAGCAATATTTCTTGTATTTACACCATAAGAGGAATTAGAGGTGGGTTTGGTTACCACATTTTGAATATAACCCAAACCTCCTCTATGATTTACCGGATGTTGTTTTTCCAACAAATCATGGAGTGAATCCTTAGAATACACAAATCTTATGAGCTTACGGGATTCCTCGTCACATTTCAACGTAAGTTGTTGAATGTGAGTTCCTAAGCTAAGGTTTTGAGCAACAAGATTTTCATTTGTAAGGCTCAATTCCTTAACTTGAGAGAGAAGTGTGTCTCTCTCACAAGTGTCATAAACATGTCTTTCATCATGAATTACACTAGCAATATTTAGTTCATGCAATCTACTCTTAGCAATCTTATATTTTGCTTTTAATTTATTGTAAGAGTTGATGCACTTACTAGCCTTTTCAGAGACCAAGTCGAAGTTGTTCTTGAGCTCCTCGTATGAGATCTTTTCTTCCTCGATCTCAACATCATTATCATCCTTGCTAGAGCTTAATGATGACTTCTCCTCCATAGCCATGAGGCACGATTCCTTATAGGAATTGTAGGAGTTGAGCCAAGCTTCCAACTCATCTTCAGTTAATCCGGAGGGGATTGGTGCAGGAACATCAATGGCTACAAAGCACGCGTGAGCATCCTCCTTTGCATCCTCTTCTTCGTTACTTGATGTGTCCTCACTCAAATCATCAAAGGTCCCGACAAGTCCCTTCTTGTGATTTTTGGACTTGGACCTTCCTTTCCAATGCTTCTTCCCTTTACCCTTGTAAGTTTCTTTGTTGAGTTTGGAAGGGCATTCGGTGGACAAGTGACCTTTTCCACTGCAAGTGTAACAAGTAGGAACCTTGTTATAATTGGAGGCAAACTTTGACAAAGACTTACATTGCTTGCACTTGAGGAATGCCTTGAATTGTTCGGAAAGATCCTCAATTTCTTCTCCACTTGCTTCATCTAGCTCATCTTCTTTACTAGGAGCTTCTCTATGGAATTTCGTCCTCCATTTGATTGGCTCCTCTTTGGCATGGAATGCAACCCCTTGAGCTTCTCTGACTTCTCGGGCTTTGATGGTTGAATCTCCTTCTTGTGTTGAAGCTTTACTTCATATGCCATGAGATTACCAATGCACTTCTCAACGGTGTATTTGGACGTGTCATATGACTCCAAAATTCCGTTGGCCTTTGACTCCCAACGAGGTGTGAGAGAGTCAAGGATCTTCTCTACACGATCCTCTTGGGAAATCATCTTCCCGAGTCCCTCCAAAGAGTTCACGATATCAGTGAACCTTGTGAACATCTCTAAAATGCTTTCGCCTTCCTGCATCTTAAACATTTCATATTTAGATCTAAACACAGTTTGTTTAGATTTCTTTACCTTTGTAGTCCCTTCATGACAAATCTCCAAAGTATGCCAAATTTCGTTGGCCGTTTTACACATGGAGATGCGGTTGAACTCATTTGCTGAGAGGGCGCAATGGAATGTATTCATAGCCCTCGCATTGTACTTGATCAAGTCCTTCTCCGCCTTTGTCCTTGAAGCCACAGGAGTAGTGGGCTTCTCAAATGGCACCTCCGTAATGTCCCATATGTCTTGACCCTACAAGTAGATCATCATTTTGATCTTCCAACTTAGGTAGTTGGTTCCGTTGAAGAGCGGGGGTCGGATGGTTGAAAGACCTTCTTCATGAGACGCGGATAAGGCGTTGAATGCCATTGTTACAGTATGCTATAACCTCGCTCTGATACCAATTGTAAGGATCGCCTTACCCTTGCAATACTAACAACACACACTTGAGGGGGGGGTGAATAGTGTAATGGCAATAAAATTTTCCAATTAAAATTAAACTTGCAAATGTGAAATTATAAATACAAGAGGAAATAATTGACACAATCAATCCAAACGCAAACACAAGATTTTACCCTGGTTCCCCAAACTTGGGTACGTCCAGCCTCACCAATATTCACTATATTCCCACACAAAGAAGTGAATACAAATCTCACAAGGAGATACACCACAAAGAGGATTTATGCCCTACACAAGGACCCACCCAACCCTACACGAGAATCAAGACTCCCACACAGAGAATCACTAACTCCCACTCAGAGAATTAGGGTTAGACCTACACTAGGACACTAAACTCCCACAAGAGAGTTATTCCCACTAAGAGAATATCCTAATCCCACAAAGAGATGAACTCCCACAAAGAGAGATAGACTAATTCCCACAAAGAGAATTAGCGTTACAAATTCACCAAGTAAAATAAACACTCTTACCTATGCCTTGAGATGCTTACTCATAAATGGATGCAAGCCATAGAAGAGGATCTCCAAGTGTTGAGATATGCTTGAGAGCACTTGGATGAATTCCCTTGAGCTGGACTTCAATGCATGAAGAGGAATCAGAACTCAAAAGAGGGAATTGAGGGAGTTTGTGAGTTGCTTATAGATCTCTTGAGATATTCAATAGCATCAAGAAGATTAAGAGATGGCAGCACACCCATATATATATGAACCCTATATCAAACCCCAAAACCCAAGAAAACATCGAAAAGAACAATTCAGTAACGGCTAGAAACTGGGCAAAAACGACATGAGCAGTCGACTGATGATCATAAGACAGTCGACTGATCAACGGCTAGAAAATACCCAACGGCTATAATCTGAGCCAGGATGGTCGACTGATGAAGTCGATACAGTCGACTGTAAACAGGACATGCGACTACTACAGGGGATGGAATAAAACATAGAGCTGCACTCTTTCTCCAGATAAGCATATGTCACGACCAGCTTCCCTAAAATGGAGGCGAGACGTGAGAAGGTCCGCACGAGAGTGGAGCTGTGAAGCCCCAAACCCGATAAGCGTCAATAAAACATAAACAGGTCCCTGTAACCACAACGGAACAACAATAATAACACAAGAGAGACAGAAATAAAATCTCATATATCAAAGTTTGTCCAACAAGGAAAATAAGTCCAACATCCAGAAAAGCCACCAGGCTAAAAGAAAGAGTCCAAGGCCCAGAACAAGGCCAACAAAAGCAACAACGCGACAAAGTATAGGTGCTACGCACCGACAATAAAACAGCAGTCTAAACAAAAGTAAAACTCAACGAAGACACTAGGACTGGTCCCCAGTGTCCACATACTCCCCGTCAAACACAGACTCGGGCTCGGCGTCAGCAAACACCTCGTCCTCAACAAGGTACTCGGGCTCGGGATCTAACATGTGTCACCCAAAAGAGTAAAGGGGCACATGTCAGCAAGTCAAAAGACTTGGGCAAGGAAACTGAAAGTAAGGCAACTAGCAACCTAGCAATTATAGTATGCATGACATGGCAGTTATACATGAGTGCACAAGTAAGACATGGCGAGACAATAAGTACAAGAGAACATTTATCGGGACAAGACAAGAGTAGCCAAGCTACTAACAATCTCAATCAATTCGCTAGTCACGTTTCACGTTGTTTTGTAGATGTTTACGCCCTTCAGCTGAATGGTACAACATTCACACCGATCGGCACTAAACACTACCCCACCCCAGAGTTTACGCCTTACAACTGCAGTTGCTGATCGGGCAGACTCCCAGTTGAATGGCCGCTTAACCCTTACCCCATCCCACACGTAAACAAGCCAGGGTCCCTGTACATGAGCCCAGCAAGTGAGCCAGGGTTGCCCCGCACGGGAGCTTGTTTCTTAGTTCACAATTCAATATCGAGCGTTGGGGTTAGCAACTCATTATGCTCGCTTCTAGTCACGAGCCAGGAACACAAGTATTGTAGCGATGCTACGCAATCACGGGGTCACTTAAAGAATGCAATGACATGACAATTAATTCGCGTACCGTTAATGGAAAGTAAACATGACATGGTAATTGTGCAACATGATATATGTCGGAACTAGCTTCGTTGTCAAGCTAGTTCCCCAATTTGTGCCTAGGCGAGTATCATTTCGTCGCCTAGCCTCTTTTATGCCTACAACAAGCAAATGGCCTAAAACATGGCCTAAACCCTAAGTGGCAAGTTTCACTTGCCTAGCACCGGGGATGGCGATCACGAAGGTTCGTCTCACGGATGCTAATCTACGGGGAAATCGCTGTTATGGGGAGACAAACATCAAACAACATGAAATTTCATTAGGGTTTCATAAAATTACAAATAGGTTATGAAAACGTCAATAGGTTGATTTCTTACCGAGAGGAGGCGTAAGAAACACTCCGGAGAACCCTAGGACCAGATCTGAAAACCAATGGAGAAGTTTGGGGAAACTAGGGTTTTAGGGGATTTTGGGGGTTTGATGGAGATTTGGGGAAGATGAGAGGTAGAAAGAGTTGATGGAGGGTTTAGATGATGGATCTAGGGTTTGGGATGAAGGAATAGGGTTTGGAAGAAGATGGGGGCTCAATGGGGGAGATTTTAGGGTTTTGGGTCGAGTGGAGGAAGAAGAAAACGTTTGGGAGGGGTTTAAATAGGATGGGCTGGCGGCTGCCCAGAAATTAGGGTTTTAACACAGATTAGTCGGTCAAAGAGCAACCACTGACCGACTAGTTTGGCAACTAGTCGGTCGGTCGACCAACGCAGACCGACTAAGAGTAAACAGTATTGATACTAAAATTTAGATGAAGAGTTAGTCGGTTAAAGAAGCATTGTCGACTGACTAGTTTGCAACCTAGTCGGTCAACCAACGTTCTTAGACCGACTAACGATAAACAGTAGCTCCTGAACAATTTAGAAAGTCAAACTAGTCGGTCCAAGAAGGATTGCCGACCGACTGGATCGTCATCTAGTCGGTCGGTGCCCCTTCTTACACCGGCTAATAAGCACCAAAAGTTCCGATATGGAGCGCGGGGCCCCGGGATCGATTCCTAAGACTTCTAGGCTTGATCTAACAGTAAGATACGACCGTTATGAAGCCCGTCACGAATGACATACTTCGAAATCGACGATCTTAAGGAAGAAACGAGAAAACACGACGAAACGATCGAAAATGAAAATTATGGAGACAAAAACCACACATGAGGAGAAAATCCACCAAAACATATATTATAATATAATAAATCCAGATACAAGAAAACCAGTCGTTACATCCCCCCTAACTTAAGAAAAATTCTGTCCTCGGAATTTCCAAATACTCACGAGTCCGGAAACAAAAGTGAGAAACGCTCTCGCATCTCATCCTCATTCTCCCAAGTAGACTCTCCAGGTGAGCCGTGTCGCCACATCACCCTCACAAGATTTACAATCTTGTTCCGAAGCGATTTCTGACGCCTGTCCAGAATCTGCACTGGATGCTGGTCATACGTCATATTGGGGCAAACGGTAATCTCCGAAAAATCCACCGCATGAGATGGATTGCCAATGTATCAACGAAGCTGCGACACATGGAAAACATCATGGACTCCTTCCAAAGATGGCGGCAAGGCCAAGCGATAAGCTACCTCACCAACCCTCTCCAAAACGTCAAATGGTCCAATGTATCGCGGGCTCAACTTCCCCCGCTTCCCAAAACGAATCACTCCACGATTCGGGGAAATCCTCAGAAACACATGATCGCCCGGCTGAAACTCCAAAGGACGACGTTTAGCATCCGCCCAATGCTTAAAACGGTCCTGAGCAATCCTCAACCTCCCGAATGTTCCTGACGATCTCCACAGCCTCCACGATTATCTCAGGTCCCAACAGCTCCCGATCACCAACGTCATCCCAACTTAAAGGCGATCGACATTTCCTCCCATAAAGAGCGGCGAATGGCGCCATGCCAATAGACGCCTGGTAGCTGTTGTTGTAAGAGAACTCCACCAAGTGTAGATGGTCCTCCCACGAACCCTTGAAATCCAACATGCACGCCCTCAGCATGTCTTCCAAAATCTGAATCGTCCTCTCGGACTGGCCATCCGTCTGCGGATGGTACGCCGTGCTGAAACTCAGACGCGTACCCAAGCTCTTCTGCAAACTCTGCCAGAACTGAGATGTGAACCTCGTGTCTCTGTCCGACACGATACTCACGGGGACTCCATGAAGTCGCACAACCTCCTGCACGATTCACGTTACATCACTATCCCAACTAGGAAAAAGGAAATAAAACGGAGAGCAAAAGAATTTTACCTCCATATATCTCCTTGCTAGCGCCTCAGTGGACTGTCCCACTCGGAATGAAATAAAGTGCGTGGATTTGGTCAATCGATCTACGATCACCCAAATCACGTCATTCTGCTTCGGACTCCGAGGTAGTCCAGTCACGAAATCCATAGTGATGTGTTGCCATTTCCACTCCGGAATCGGAAGCGGTTGTAGCAACCCGGCCGTACGCTGATGCTCCGCCTTCACTTGCTGGCAAACCAAGCACTTGGCTACACTCCGAGCCACACTCCTCTTCATACCATGCCACCAATAATTCAGACGAAGATCCTGGTACATCTTGGTGCCACCAGGATGCGCAGAATACGGCGAACTGTGTGCCTCCACCATCAACTCCTCTCTAATATCCCCAGCCGGCACACACAACCTGGCTCCAAACCTCAGCGAGCCATCCTCATGAATCAAAAAGTCAGTCCGCAGACCGGCTTCCACCTGCTCCCGAATCTTAACCAACTTCGGATCCTCGGCCTGGCCAGCCTTAATCCGATCCACGATCGTCGACTGTACCTGCATGTACATCAACGACGAAGCCGCCCCAGGAAGAACAATCTCAACACCAGACTCGCAGAAATCCTGCTGCAATCTCCACTGCGAGGTCAAAATCATCACCGCTGGAAGCCTACTCAAAGCATCAGGAACCACATTCACCTTGCCAGGGTGAAACTGTAAGTCAATATCGTAATCCGCCATAAGCTCCAGCCACCGACGCTGTCGCATGTTGAGCTCCTTCTGAGTGAAAATATACTTCAAGCTTTTGTGATCGGTGAAAATCTTCACTTTCTCACTCAGCAGGAAGTGCCTCCAAATCTTGAGTGCAAACACAACGGCAGCCAACTCCAAATCATGCGTCGGGTAATTCTTCTCATGAACCTTAAGCTGACGAGACGCATACGTGACAACATGTCTGTGCTGATGCAACACACAACCGAGACCCTTGCCAGAAGCATCACAAAAGATCTCAAATCCACCGCTGCGATCAGGCACAACAAGAATAGGGGCAGACGTCAAACGCTCTCGCAGAACACCAAAAGCACTCTCACAATCACCCGACCAAACAAAAGGAACATCCTTCCGCGTCAACCTGGTCATCGGCTCAGCAATGCAGGAAAAGTCCTTAATGAAACGCCGATAGTAACCAGCAAGCCCAAGGAAACTCCGAATCTTAGATGCTGACGACGAAACAGGCCACTCTCTGATAGCCCTAATCTTCTCGGGATCCACTGAAATACCATCTCCAGTCACCACATGCCCAAGAAAAGCAATCCTATCCAGCCAAAACTCGCACTTCGAAAATTTAGCATATAACCGATGCTTCCTCAGAATCTCCAACACCGTCCTCAAGTGCGAGGCATGCTCTTCCTCCGACTTCGAATAGATCAGAATGTCGTCAATAAAGATAACGACAAACTTATTCAAAAAGTCGTAGAAAATCAGGTTCATCAGATTCATAAAAACTGCGGGTGCGTTAGTTACGCCGAAAGGCATAACCACAAACTCATAGTGTCCATACTTCGTCCTGAACGCTGTCTTCGGAACATCATCCTTCTTCACCTTCAACTGATGGTAACCACTCCTCAAATCCAATTTAGAAAACACCCTCGAACCTCCAAGCTGATCAAAAATATCGTCGATGCGAGGCAACGGGTATTTATTCTTAATGGTCACCGCATTCAACCCCCGATAGTCCACGCACATGCGACACGAACCATCCTTCTTCTTCACCAACAACACCGGTGCCCCCCACAGAGACACACTGGGATTAATGTAACCCTTCTGCAAAAGCTCATCCAACTGCTTTCGCAACTCTTCCAATTCTGCAGGTGCCATACGATATGGCGCCTTCGAAATCGGCTGCGCACCTGGAACAAGATCAATAGAAAACTCTAAAGCTCGATCAGGTGGCAAACCAGACATCTCCTCGGGGAAGACGTCGCCAAAATCTCGCACCACAGCTGGCCACTCCAGCTCCATCTGCATAGCCACAACCTCCACCGGCCTGGCTCGAAATCTGACAGGACCAAGCGAACTGCTACCACGACTGAACTCAAACACTGGATGTCCGGGAATCTCGAACACCACCTTCTACTTCCTGCAGTCAATCGTATCATAGAAGCTCGTAAGCCAATCCATCCCAAAGACCGCATCGTAGTTGGTGATGTTGTGGACAATAAAATCAGCATAAAGCTCATGTCCACAAACCACCACAGAGCAAGGACTGCACCCACGATGCACCGTGACTACTCCATTTCCTGTAACGATGTTCCAACTCTTGGAGAGAGGGGACGTCGATAAGGAATGCTTCTCCACGAAGCCCCGAGAAATTATGCACATCGATGCACCAGAGTCAAAGAGGACTCGTGCAGGAAATGTGCACACCAAAACCATACCTAACAAGCAATTAACAATCAAACCCTATTCTAGCAAACAAGCATGTTCAAGCAAACAACACAATCTAACAATCAAAACCAGCTAGGAAAGTAACAGCTAGATTGAGGATTACCTGTGATAACCTCATCCACAGCCTCGTTCTCCACAGCGGTCATCAGGAAAGCCTGCCTCCTCGGCGGAACGGCATGCTGGAAAGCCTGCCTCTGTGGAACAAGTGCCGCTCCACGTCCAGCAGGAACAAACGCTCGCTGCTGCAACGGCTGTGCTGCAACAGGTGCCCTCTGCAGCAGACCCGCATGCCGACAATCCTTCGCGACATGGGAAGCATCACCACAAACCAAACACTGGCCCAGAAACTTCCGACACTGATCCTTGATGTGGCCAGGCTTGCCGCAGAAATGGCAAGTCTTCAGAATAGGCCCTCCTGGCCTCTTAAACTGAGCTGGCTGATTAGGCTTGAAACCAGGCCTAACCACCGCCCTGGCCTGCTCCATAGGCCTCTTCCCAGCACCAACAACATGTCCTCTCCTCTGACTCAGGTTCAGCTCCTGCCTCCTCGCAGCGACCAGAACCTTCTGATAAGAGTCCAGATCAGAGGAAGACACAAAACTCTGGAGCTCCAAAGCAAGTCCCTGCAGGAACCTCTGAGCCCCCTCATCAGCATCCTGCACCATCTTCGGTGCGAACTGACTCAGCCTAGTGAACTCTTGGTGGTACAGATCCACCGTCAAGCTCCCTTGCTTCAGATCAATGAAGCGCTGCAGCATCTCCTTCTTCGCAGCCTTTGGAAAGAATTCCTCATCAAACCTGGACTTAAAGGTAGCCCAAGCTATCGGCTCCACCAACATCTTCTCTTCCGCATCCTACCAGTTTCTGGCGTTATCCCTCAGCTGGCGCTTCGCCAAGTCAACCCAACTAACTTCGTTGACCTTGGACATCTTCAGATTGTCCTCAATATTCCTCATCCACTCATCAGCTGCTAGTGGTCCTTCGGTTCCATCAAAATATGCAGGGCCCAGCTCTCTGAACTGCTTCGCCCCAGGCTCAGGGCGAGGGGCTTCCACTGCCCGAGCAGCTCGAGTCACCGGAGCATTCTGTACCTGCAGAAGCACACCCTGCTGAACCTGCATCATCTGCATCATCATCCGCATCATCTCTCCGTTAGTGGGCTCCCGCTCAGGCTCCTCGTCATGAGGGAGCGCACCACTACCACCACCACAGGTGATTCGCCTTCCTGCCATCTAATGGCACAAAACGAAACAATTAGACTCATAGCTTAGGGCTCAGATGTCGAACTTATTTGTTGGACATTCTTATATTATTATCGTTATCCCGGTAATTGCAGTTACAGAAGGACCTGCATGGGCCACCAACAAAACCTGTCACGACCCGCTTCCCTAAAATGGAGGCGACACGTGAGAAGGTCCGCACGAGAGTGGAGCTGTGAAGCCCCAAACCCGATAAGCGTCAATAAAACATAAACAGGTCCCTGTAACCACAACGGAACAACAATAATAACACAAGAGAGACAAAAATAAAATCTCATATCTCAAAGTTTGTCCAACAAGGAAAATAAGTCCAACATCCAGAAAAGCCACCAGGCTAAAAGAAAGAGTCCAAGGCCCAGAACAAGGCCAACAAAAGCAACAACGCGACAAAGTATAGGTGCAACGCACCGACAATAAAACAGCAGTCTAAACAAAAGTAAAACTCAACGAAGACATTAGGACTGGTCCCCAGTGTCCACGTACTCCCCGTCAAACACAGACTCGGGCTCGGCGTCAGCAAACACCTCGTCCTCAACAAGGTACTCGGGCTCGGGATCTAACATGTGTCACCCAAAAGAGTAAAGGGGCACATGTCAGCAAGTCAAAAGACTTGGGCAAGGAAACTGAAAGTAAGGCAACTAGCAACCTAGCAATTATAGTATGCATGACATGGCAGTTATACATGAGTGCACAAGCAAGACATGGCAAAACAATAAGTACAAGAGAACATTTATCGGGACAAGACAAGAGTAGCCAAGCTACTAACAATCTCAATCAATTCGCTAGTCACGTTTCACGTTGTTTTGTAGATGTTTATGCCCTTCAGCTGAATGGTACAACATTCACACCGATCGGCACTAAACACTACCCCACCCCAGAGTTTACGCCTTACAACTGCAGTTGCTGATCGGGCAGACTCCCAGTTGAATGGCCGCTTAACCCTTACCCCATCCCACACGTAAACAAGCCAGGGTCCCTGTACATGAGCCCAGCAAGTGAGCCAGGGTTTCCCCACACGGGAGCTTGTTTCTTAGTTCACAATTCAATATCGAGCATTGGGGTTAGCAATTCATTATGCTCGCTTCTGGTCACGAGCCAGGAACACAAGTATTGTAGCGATGCTACGCAATCACGGGGTCACTTAAAGAATGCAATGACATGACAATTAATTCGCGTACCGTTAATGGAAAGTAAACATGACATGGTAATTGTGCAACATGATATATGTCGGAACTAGCTTCGTTGTCAAGCTAGTTCCCCAATTTGCGCCTAGGCAAGTATCATTTCGTCGCCTAGCCTCTTTTACGCCTACAACAAGCAAATGGCCTAAAACATGGCCTAAACCCTAAGTGGCAAGTTTCACTTGCCTAGCACCGGGGATGACGATCACGAAGGTTCGTCTCACGGATGCTAATCTACGGGGAAATCGTTGTTATGGGGAGACAAACATCAAACAACATGAAATTTCATTAGGGTTTCATAAAATTACAAATAGGTTATGAAAACGTCAATAGGTTGATTTCTTACCGAGAGGAGGCGTAAGAAACACTCCGGAGAACCCTAGGACCAGATCTGGAAACCAATGGAGAAGTTTGGGGAAACTAGGGTTTTAGGGGATTTTGGGGGTTTGATGGAGATTTGGGGAAGATGAGAGGTAGAAAGAGTTGATGGAGGGTTTAGATGATGGATCTAGGGTTTGGGATGAAGGAATAGGGTTTGGAAGAAGATGGGGGCTCAATGGGAGAGATTTTAGGGTTTTGGGTCGAGTGGATGAAGAAGAAAACGTTTGGGAGGGGTTTAAATAGGATGGGCTGGCGGCTGCCCAGACATTAAGGTTTTAACACAGATTAGTCGGTCAAAGAGCAACCACTGACCGACTAGTTTGGCAACTAGTCGGTCGGTCGACCAACGTAGACCGACTAAGAGTAAACAGTACTGATACTAAAATTTAGATGAAGAGTTAGTCGGTTAAAGAAGCATTGCCGACCGACTAGTTTGCAACCTAGTCGGTCAACCAACGTTCTTAGACCGACTAACAATAAACAGTAGCTCCTGAACAATTTAGAAAGTCAAACTAGTCGGTCCAAGAAGGATTGCGGACCGACTGGATCGTCATCTAGTTGGTCGGTGCCCCTTCTTACACCGGCTAATAAGCACCAAAATTTCCGATATGGAGCGCGGGGCCCGGAGATCGATTCCTAAGACTTCTAGGCTTGATCTAACAGTAAGATACGACCGTTATGAAGCCCGTCACGAATGACATACTTCGAAATCGACGATCCTAAGGAAGAAACGAGAAAACACGACGAAACGATCGAAAATGAAAATTACGGAGACGAAAACCACACATGAGGATAAAATCCACCAAAACATATATTATAATATAATAAATCCAGATACAAGAAAACCAGTCGTTACAACATACAGGCGACTGATGTCAATAATACAGTTGTCTGTCTTCTAGTCAAGCGACTGTAATACCTTCATCAGTCGACTGCAGTATAAGATGGAGAAAAGACAGAGAGATGCAGAGATTGCATTTACGCTACTCAGATGACTATTGGCCAATCCCCAGGCGACTGTAAATCTACAGGCGACTGTAAACTGAGAGCAGTCGACTGTGCGTAAAGCTCAAGTTTGAGTCAATTGAATTGTTGACTTGAGCCGTGCATATCAGACGACTGTAGAAGGATCTACATGCGACTGGAAATCACCCAGTCGACTGTGTATCCTTCAGCAGGCGACTGATGGAAAGCCAGAGACTCTAAATGAGTCTTTGGACAGAGTGAACCTATTTGGTTGGATTCTATGATAATCCTAAGGCTCACTAAGATGGTTAAATGCATATGCATGAATGAGTAAACCATCTAACAAGGCATTACATTAATCTAGACTCAAAAGAGAGAGAAATCAATAAAGTAAATATTACATGAATTACATTGCTTTCCTTAGAGTCTAAGTCTTCAATCTTGATGCCTTGAAGCTCTCCATCATCTCCAAGCTTTGGCACTCCTTGAGTCCAAGCTTTGGCCCTTCTTCACTTGATGTCCATCCTTGCACCAAGTGATTAGTCTTCAAGAAAGATATTCTAGGAATGAAACTGTGAGACTAAAACATGAGAGTCATTAGCAACAACATAATGTTGTGATCATCATCAAAATAAGATTGGTATTAAACACCAATACTCAACACTGTTGATTAACAATACTATCCTACATGACTTTAACTCAGAACGGTATTGTAATTCAATTTTAAAACTGAAGGTTTCAACCGTAGAAGGAGAATTGGTGAGAATTATAGCTTGCATTGGAAAAAAATAGAAAGAAAGTGATATCCTTAAATTAGCAAGTAGGACTCTATTTTAAGGCTTAAGATTTTATGTTGGATATAATTTCAAGTTCAACAATATGTTTTTTGATTAAAAAAACATGGCCCCGTCCTAAAAAACATGGCCCTGTCCTAAGAACACAGAAATGCTTACTGTAACCAACCAAATGCGCATTGTTAAGTTTGAAGTAGTTAGGTCTCCATAGAACAGTAATTTTCAATATCGTATTAAAAATGACATCTAGCACCTAAAACCTAAGTGGCTACCAATTAAGTTGAAATTATTCTGTTTAAAGAAGTAGCAAAATGTAAAACACTAGACCACAGAAAAATAACTTTCCTCTTTTAATTAACTATATGTTAGTACATAACTTAGATGTCAAATGATACATAATGCCTTGAGAGCTGCAAGGATATATGGGTGTTAGCTTTGCATGGTTGTTCATGTGGAAATAAAATTAGTTTTGTTTTAACATAAGGCATGAATAAAAATAGACGAGTCTAAGATTCTTCTTCTGTCTCTGTTAGTGTCATTGTTATTAGACAATTGCTACTTGGAGTGCTAGTGCAGGAATAAAAACAGAGCACATAAAAATAGACAAGTGCTACTTGGAGGTTTTGTTCTTTTCTTGACAATGTTTTATTGTACGTGTGGAGTTCATGATGTTTGATATTCCTGTAATTTTCTTCAAAACGTAGAAATTATGGATACTTTTTGATCAGTTCAATTGACTCAAACTAAGTTCGTTTTTTACCAGAAAGTTAATGACATGACTTTCTTTGCAGATGTTCACATGCTAGCTAGGTGGATTTTCTGTTAATCTTTATATTTGCTTATTTCACGATCAACTATTCAGCAAGCTTTTGTCATCATATATCTAGTATTTAATCAGCAGTTTTATTTTTCCTATCTCATGGTGTGCAGTGCTAGTGTAGATGAAAATGTCATTGTTTTTTAATGCTTACATTCATTTAGCTTTGGAATTTTGATGCTAAGGCCAGATACTGCAGAGAGAACTGCAAGTTGAAGGCATTAAATAAATTACTCATAATCATGGCATGCATAACAGGTAGGGAAAAAACTGTTTTAGGAAATCTCAACAATCAACCATTATTTATTATTTTCTTATTTTGAGATAAACATGTGCGCAAATATCTTAATAAAGATCTTAAGGAAACATACCAAAAGTTACAAAATAAATCCAGGACATATACAGTGTAAGGCAAGAAATGAAGCAACCAATTAACAATAATTAGTTACAGAAAGTTCTCAACATTTCCACGTTCATACAGTTTTAAGGGTAAACAAGAGCTTGAATTTACTAAAACTAAATTAAATTCAAATATACCCTTGAGGTCTTATAGCCACAAAAGTTGTTTCAGTCTACTTTTTCAAATAGAAAACATACATTTAGATATAGCTTTCAACAGAAGTACTACTTCCCCCTCTAGTTTCTAAACAAAGATCACAAAAACTTGAACAAGAACAAACATATGAACATCTTTTCGATTGAACAAAACTTTACCTGACATTGTTGGAGTCAAGAAACCATCACCCACAACCATGCTAGTTCCCGTGAGCACAAAAAGCACCAGTAGGATGCGAGAACCCTGATGCTTCTCAAAGAAATTCTTCACTAGCAAACTAGTCTTAGTCTCCTTACCCAACTTCCCCATATCACAATCAGCCAAGTGCTCAGGAACTGCGTTTTCAGCATGCATAAGTCCCATCTTCGAGTTCCGCCACATCAAGGTTTACAAGGCAAAAGTCCCGCCTATTCAATCGGAGATGAGTTAACTAAACAAATGCAATAGCCATGATATAAACAAAGGTATACACAATAAACATGAGTTCTTCAAGTACCTTCACCATTAGCATCTGCTACTAAAACGATGACTACATATTTGAATAGAGCAATTATAGCAAGAGTCTAGAACACCAAAGAGAGAACACAAGAACTTCGGCATCCTCATTGGGGAGACGTAATTTCCCGGGGAACATGCTCTTGTATAAATAGATTGGGGAAACAGCCAAGTCCCAAAATACAACACCAAAACTCTGTTAGGCCAACAAAAGGGTAGTTCTATATGATTTCTACCCAAAAATACCAAACATCTATTACAATTTTCAGCAACAAAAATTAAGTACAGATTTTTTTGGGGTTAGATTAAAATGATGTGATTACAAATTGCATGCATATAAATAAATAGGCAGATTGAAACTAAATATAATAACTAATCTACAATGTAATTTTGCCATAAACTAATTGATCCCTATATATAACTGACACAAATTGTAAATGGAATTCAAAACTTCGAATCAACAAGACCATGAAACAATGGAATTAAAAAAATTGAAAACTAACAGATAACTTACCAATTAAGCAACTATTATGATCTATTGTAAATTTCCTGATAAATTTCTGAAAAAATAATGATATATTGTGAATTTCCAATCAATTAATAGAATGAAATTCCAGCAATAAAGGAATTAAATTTCTGAAACATGCTAGCCAGGTGGATTTTTAGTTAATCTTTATATTTTCTTTTTTCATGATCACAACTGTTCATTAACCTTATGTCAACTGTTAACGTAAAAATCTGATCAGTTTGTGTTGCATGGAGCAAAATCTTATTATTTTTAATATTAAGGGAAAGATTTTGCGTTATGATTTTAAAGCCTTTGTTTCATATAGAAATCACAGAATTTATCAGTTGACTGAGTTATGATGCTTAGCTTTTCTGGTCCATTAAAATATGTTCACAAATTCCCTTCCCTTGAGCAGAATTTCATAGATTGCAGAAAAGAACTATTCCAAACCATAATTCTGCCATTTCAGGAGAGCCGAGGCATATGAAAGGTATCATGATTTTCGCTAATTTATTCTAACATCTCGCACGCTAGGAAGATCTACCAGTCAAGTGCAAACAATCAACACATTAGCAATTCATGTTGTAACAGATAATGTGACACAAAATGACACACAATGGAGCTAAACCGTAGAATTAGTTTGCAAACAACAAATGACACTGATATAATTAACAAAGACATTATATGGCCACATTTTATTGGTCTAAATGCTTTCATATCAAGGCATCAATGTCATTCGAACTATGGGCGCCTTTGAGAATCTCAAACAAATACTTACGAGCTTAATGGCCACTTCTTCATTCATCAGGATATTGGTACCTAGAAACAACAATAAAAAACAGAATCACAAAACCAACTCCTAGTTGATCAAAATCTCATCTTTTTCACAACTCACCTAAATAGATCTCCCCAAAGGATCCTGTCACGCCCCGCTTCCCTAAAATGGAGGCGAGACGTGGAAAGGTCCGCACGCGAGTGGAGCTGTGAAGCCCCAAACCCGATAAGCGTCAATAAAACATAAGCAGGTCCCTGTAACCACAAACGGAATAACAATAATAACACAAGGAGAGAAAGAAATAAAATCTCAAATATCAGAGTTTGTCCAACATTAAAATTAAGTTCAACATCCAGAAAAGCCACTAGGCTAAAAGAAAGAGTCTAAAGGCCCAGAACAAGGCCAACAAAGACAAACATAACAAAGTATTGGTGTCATGCACCGACAACAAAACAGTCTAAACAACAACACAAACCGTCTCTACGACTGATCGCCCGTGTCACGAAGTCCTCGTCAAACACAGGATCGGGCTCGGCGTTCGCAAACACCTCGTCCTCAACAAGGTACTCAGGCTCAGGATCTAACATATGTCACCCAGAAGAGTAAAGGGGCACATGTCAGCAAGTCTAAAAGACTTGGACAAGGAAACTGAAAGAAAGGTAAACTAGCATCATAGCAGTTATAGTATGCATGACATGGCAGTTATGGTAAAAGTGCACAAGTAAGACATGTTGTAACAATAGTTGCAAGAGAACAATTATCATGACATGACAGGAGTAGACACGCTACTAACAATCTCAATCTTTTCACTAGTCACGTTTCAAGTTATTTGTAGATGTTTATGCCTTACAGCTGAACTGTTGGACATTCACACTGATTGGCCGCTTAACACTACCCCAGAACCCAGAGTTTACGCCTTACAACTGTAGTTGCTGATCGGGCAGACTCCCAGTTGAATAGCCGCTTAACTCTTACCCCAAAACACACGTGTAAACGAGCCAGGGTCCCTGTACACGATGCTCAGTAAATGAGCCAGGGTTGCCCCGCACAAGAGCTCGTTTCCTGGATCACAAACCAGAAGCGTATTTCATTTGGCATAGGGGTGCACCTAGCCTCAATCATTTCACAAGGTGTAGCGGAGCTACGCAATCACAGGAACACTTAAAGAATGCAATGACATGACAATTAATTCGCGTACAGTTAATGGAAATTAAACATGACATAGTAGTTGTGCAACGTGATAAATGTCGGATCTAGCTTTGTTGTCAAGCTAGTTCCTAAAATTGCGCCTAGGCGAGTATCCTTCCGTCGCCTAGTCTCTTTTACGCCTACAATAAGCAAATGGCCTAAGACATGGCCCAAAACCCTAAGTGGCAAGTTTCACTTGCCTAGCACCGAGGATGACGAGCAATGTGGCACGTCCCACAATCGCTAATTTACAGGGAAAGTCGCTGTTACGGAGAAACAATCATCAAAACAACATCCATTTATTAGGGTTTCACAAAAACACAAATGGGTTAAGAGAACATCAAGAGATCGATTTATTACCGAACCGTTTACGGAAGAACGGTGCCGAGCAAGCACGGCGACAGAAGAAACGATCCGGGGAACCTACGGTTCAGATCTGGAAAAGGAGAGAAAATCTGGAGAAATGGGGTTTTGGGGATTTTTGGGGGTTTTCCGGCGACCTAGAGGTGGTGGCCGGCCAAAATAGAGAGGGGGAGGAGCTCTTGATGAAGGAGGAGGGCTAGGGTTAGATGGATGATGATTTGGGGAAGAAAGAGGCTCATGAGAAGTGAAAGAAGAAAAGAAAAACGTTTGGGGGGGTTTAAATAGGAAGAGCTGGCGGCTGCCCAGAAATTAGGGTTTCGACACTGATTAGTCGGTCAAAGAGCAACCTCTGACCGACTAGTTTGGGAACTAGTCGGTCGGTTGACCAACGCAGACCGACTAAGTGTAAACAGTTACTCCTGGCGAAAAATAGGATTTAGATTTAGTCGGTCAAAGAACAACTACTGACCGACTAGTTTGTAACCTAGTCGATCGACAAATGTTCTTAGACCGACTAACGATAAACAGTAACTCCTGAATAATTATCAAAGCCCACTAGTCGGTCCATGAAGGTTTGTCGACCGACTAAATCGTAATCTAGTCGGTCGGTTCCCCTTCTTGTACCGGTTAACGTGCACAAAAAGTTCCGAAATGGAGCGCGAAGCTCCGGGATCGATTCCTAAGACTCCGAGGCTTGATCTAATGATAAGATATGACCGATATGAAGCCCGTCACGAATGACTTACTCCAAGACCAACGATTCTAAGGAAGAAGCTAGAAAATCACGATGAAACGATCGAAAGTGAAAGCTACGGAGACGAAAACCATGCATAAGGAGAAAATCCACCAAAACATATATATATATATAATATAAATAATCCAGATACATGAAAACCAGTCGTTACATCCTCCCCAACTTAAGAAAAATTCCGTCCTCGGGAATTTCCCAACACTCACGTGTCCGGAAACAAACGTGGGAAACACTCTCACATCTCATCCTCATTCTCCCAAGTAGACTCTCCTGGCGAACCGTGTCGTCACATCACCCTCACAAGATTGACAACCTTGTTTTGGAGTGACTTCTGACGCCTGTCCAGAATCTGCACTGGCTGCTGGTCATACGTCAAATCAGTGCGAACGGTAATCTCCGAGAAATCCACAGCATGAGATGTGTCGCTAATGTATCGACGAAGCTGCGACACATGGAAAACATTGTGAACTCCTTCCAAATATTGCGGCAAGGCTAAGCGGTAAGCTACCTCACCAACTTTCTCCAGAATGTCAAACGGTCCAATGTATCGCGGGCTCAACTTCCCTCGCTTCCCAAAGCGAATCACACCACGATTCGGGAAATCCTCAGAAACACATGATCACCCGGATGAAACTCCAAAGGACGACGTTTAGCATCAGCCCAATGCTTAAAACGGTCATGAGCAATCCTCAACCTCTCCCGAATGTTCCTGACAACATCCATGGCCTCCACAATCATCTCAGGTCCCAACAGCTCCCGATCACCAACGTCATCCCAACTCAATGGTGATCGATATTTCCTCCCATAAAGCGCGGCGAAAGGCGTCATGCCAATACTCGCCTGGAAGCTGTTATTGTAGGAAAACTCCACCAGATGTAGATGGTCCTCCCACGAACCCTTGAAATCCAACATGCACGCCCTCAGCATGTCTTCCAAGATCTGAATCGTCCTCTCTGACTGGCCATCCGTCTGCGGATGGTACGCCGTGCTGAAACTCAGACGCGTACCCAAACTCTTCTGCAAACTCTGCCAGAACTGAGATGTGAACCTCGTGTCTCTGTCCGACACGATACTCACAGGGACTCCGTAAAGTCGTACGATCTCCTGCATGATTCACGTTACATCACTATCTAAACTAGGGAAAGGAAATAGAAACGGAGAGTAAAAGAATTTACCTCCATGTATCTCCTCGCTAGCGTCTCAGTAGACTATCCTACTCGGAACGGAATAAAGTGCGCGGATTTGGTCAATCGATCTACGATCACCCAAATCACGTCATTCTGCTTCGGACTCCGAGGTAGTCCAGTCACGAAATCCATAGTGATGTGTTGCCACTTCCACTCCGGAATCGAAAGCGGTTGTAGCAACCCGGCCGTACGCTGATGCTCCGCCTTTACCTGCTGGCAAACCAAGCACATGGCTACACTTCGAGCCACACTCCTCTTCATACCATGCCACCAATAGTTCAGACGAAGATCCTTGTACATCTTGGTCCCACCAGGATGCACAGAATACGGCAAACTGTGTGCCTCCACCAACAACTCCTCTCTGATATCCCCAGCTGGCACACACAACCTAGCTCCAAACCTCAGCAAGCCATCCTCATGAATCAAAAAGTCAGTCCGCAGACCGGCTTCCACCTGTTCCCGAATCTTTACCAGCTTCGGATCCTCAGCCTGGCCAGCCTTGATCCGATCCACGATCGTCGACTGTATCTGCATACACATCCACGAAGAAGCCTCCCCAGGAAGAACAATCTCCACACCAGGCTCGCAAAAATCCTGCTGCAATCTCCACTGCGAGGTCAAAATCATCACCACTGGAAGCCTACTCAGCGCATCAGGAACCACATTCACCTTACCAGGGTGATACTTCAAATCAATCTCATAATCCGCCATGAGCTCCAACCATCGACGCTGTCGCATGTTGAGCTCCTTCTGAGTAAACATATACTTCAAGCTTTTGTGATCGGTGAAGATCTTCACTTTCTCACTCAGCAGGAAGTGCCTCCAAATCTTGAGCGCAAACACGACGACAGCCAACTCCAAGTAGTGCATCGGGTAATTCTTCTCATGAGTCTTGAGCTGACGAGATGCATAAGCCACAACATGTCCGTGCTGATGCAACACACAACCGAGACCCTTGCCAGAAGCATCGCAAAATATCTCGAACCCTCCACTGCGATCAGGCACAACAAGAATAGGGCCAGTCGTCAATCTCTCCCTCAGGACATCAAATGCATTCTCACAATCACCCGACCAAGCAAAAGGTACATCCTTCCACGTCAATCTGGTCATCGGATCAGCAATACAGGAAAAGTCTTTAATGAAGCGCCGATAGTAACCAGCAAGCCCAAGAAAACTCCGGATCTCAGACGCTGACTGCGGAACAGGCCACTCTCTGATGGCCTTAACCTTCTCGGGATCCACTGAAATACCATCTCCAGTCACCACATGCCCGAGAAAAGCAACTCGGTCCAGCCAAAACTCGCACTTCGAAAACTTAGCATACAAACGATGCTTCCTCAAAATCTCCAACACCGTCCTCAAGTGCGAGGCATGCTCCTCCTCCGACTTAGAATAGATCAGAATGTCGTCAATAAAGATAACGACAAACTTATCTAAAAAGTCATAGAAGATCAGATTCATCAGATTCATGAAAACTGCGGGTGCATTGGTCACACCGAAAGGCATAACCACAAACTCGTAGTGTCCATACTTCGTCCTGAATGCCGTCTTCGGAACAACTCCCTTCTTCACCTTCAGCTGATGATAACCACTCCTCAGATCCAACTTCGAAAACACCCTCGAACCTCCCAGCTGATCAAAAATATCATCGATGCGAGGCAACAGGTATTTATTCTTGATGGTCACCGCATTCAGCTCCTGATAGTCCATGCACATGCGACGCGAACCATCCTTCTTCTTCACCAGCAGCACTAGTGCTCCCCACGGAGACACACTATGATTGATATAACCCTTCTGCAAAAGCTCATCCAGCTGCTTCCGCAATTCCTCCAACTCAGCGGGTGCCATACGATATGGCGCCTTCGAAAACGGCTGCGCTCCAGGAATAAGATCAATAGAAAATTCCAGAGCTCGATCGGGTGGCAACCCAGACATCTCCTCAGGGAAGACGTCATCGAAGTCCCGCACAACAGCTGGCCTCTCCAGCTCCATCTGCATAGCCACAACCTCCACCGGTCTGGCCCGAAATCTGACAGGGCCAAGCGAACTGCTACCTCGGCCGATCTCAAATACTGGATGTCCGGGAATCTCAAACACCACCTTCTTCCTCCAACAGTCGATCGTAGCATAGAAGCTCGCAAGCCAATCCATCCCAAGGACCGCATCATAGTTAAGGATGTCGTGGACAATGAAATCAGCGTAAAGCTCATGTCCACAGACCACCAACTGGCAAGAATTGCAACCACAATACACCGAGATCACGCCATTTCCTGTGACGATATTCCAACTCTTGGAAAGAGGGGACGTTGATCACTCCTTATTTTACACCCTTTTTCCGCATGTTTGCATGCCATTTAGGTCGCCCAAATCATGTTTTTCACGATATATCGACGATATTGCGATGCTTTTCATGATTTGTTGTTTTTGTCGCATTGCAGGTGATTTGGCGCGATTTGGAGTGATCTCGAGATGCACTTACTCCAGAGGGTCACCAACGACCTCCCCGAGGGGTATTTTGCTGTTGGAGAGGAGCGGAAGAAGAATGGACGTCGCAGGAGCGACGAGGAGGCCAAGACAAGCAGATTGGGCATTTTTTGTGTCCCACTCGGCCGAGTGGAGGAGCCACTCGGCCGACCAGCGAGACACCGCTCGGCCGACCAGTTCAGACACGATTTCTATGTGTATTCAGCCGAGCGACGGAGACCACATCGGCCGAGTGAAGATATTTCGTCCGCCCGAGTGGCGCCCAAACGAAGCCCTTCAAAAATCTCCAAGTTTCTGTTTTTCGGCTGCCTGAGCTTCAGAAGACCCACTCGGCCGAGTGGATTATCCCGTCCGCCCGAGTATCATGAAGCCATCGGCCAAGTGACGACAACTCACTCGGCCGAGCCGCCCCCGAAGTAGAGACCCCTGAAGGCCCCGACTTACTGGAAAATTACAGGGTTTCTCACTCGGCCGAGCGACTTTTGTCACTCGGCCGAGTGCGATGCGCTGCCTGTAGCGAAAACTGCGGAAAACAGGCTGTGCAGGGGTATTTTGGTCACAATTTTTGGACGATTTTTGGGGGTATTTAAACCCTGTTTTTACCCTAGTTTGGGGGGCTCTCTCTTAGATTTTTTGCAGCTTTTTAGACTACTTTTTAGCTTTATTCTTGTGATTGGAGGGGAGGCAAAAATTGGGTTTTTGTTGGATTAATTGAAGAACTCCATTGGTTTGCATCTCTTTTCCTTAAAAATTCTATTTTTATTGCTTATCTCGATATTGTGATGAATTCCATTGCTTATTTCAACGATTATTTTTGTGATCTTGCTATGATTTGTGAGTAGTCTCCACGTCTTGGGGCGTGGGGATGAACCCTACAAGCCCATTTTCATATTTGTGATGAATTGGTAGAAATTTTGCTAGAATTGTTATTAGGGATTAGATTGGGATCAATTTACTACGGATGGCTAAATATTCATATCAATTGGGATTTGCAAGAGATTGGATCCCAATTTGATAGGAAGCCCTAGAAATCCGAATTGGGTTGGAGTCGGATTTTTGAAGTATCGGTTTGCAAGAGATTGGACCGATACTAGGATTTCCGGTTGCAATTCCATGCCGATACCCGTTTGCAAGAGATTGGACGGGTAGGAACTATCCTAATCTAGATCGTGGCACGAGTTTGCAAGAGATTGGGCTCGGGGCACGATCAAACGATGATGTTGATCCTAATGCTAGCTTCCCTAGGCTAGGGTTTGCAAGAGATTGGACCCAAACCTAGGATAGCTACAGACCGGCAACAGCGCGAGAGCGTGAGCTTGGTTCTACATTCAGTTGCAACTAGTTCATCCGAATTCTCATTCTAGCGATTTTGATACCGATGAACCACATTTATGAAATACGGTGAGTAGCGGGAATTCCCCATTCCCTAGACGTTCTTTATTTGATTTGATATTTCGCACATTTGTCTGACGATTGTGACAGGATCGCCCAAGGCAATTTTCTCTCTCTTAAATAGCCAGGTTGATTGGAACAAGCACGGTCATTCGTCCTCCCTGTGTTCGATACCCGCGCGCTGCTATACCGTGCGCTTGCGGTAAAACTACAACTGTTCTTTTGGGTCACGTCCCGGAGCGATCAAGTTTTTGGCGCCGTTGCTGGGAGCTGCGTTTTGACGGTGTTCGGCATCGATCACCCGGTTATTTCTTCTTACTTTCTTCCTTTACTTCCCTCTATATCTTATTCTAACTTTATTCGCAGCCCTATTTGCATATTCTCCCCGTATTTTGCATAAGATCTTAGCAGGGAGAATGGAGGATGCATTGTCAACGATAGAACTCAGTCAGGGGGGCTATGACTCCTTTGCAGGCCTCCTTAAGGATCTTGTCGACGAGGTCCACGCTACCGGAGCATTTGCTATCGATATCAAGGACCCCGACAAACAACTGTTCGCTAGCTTTGTGATGGACCAAATCTCCCCGGAGGGGACTATCGGAGGCAATGTCAGAGTTGACGTGGTCGACGACAAATTGTATTTCGAAGACAATAGAGCAAGTGTCGAAGAACACTATACTTCCGAAGAGTCCTTCGAGCAAACCGACATTCAGGGAGTTACACTCTATGACGCTCACTCTTGCTTTTATGAATCATCTGATGTGTTTCTTGATTCCAGGTATGAACCGGAGCAGAGTGAAGGTTTTGGCGATGCTAGCAAAGAATCGGAGAGCACCTATTTCGATGCCTCGTCCTCACTAAGTAGTGAGTCTGACTCGTCACAAGAAAGCGCACCACCTGAACATGAGCTAAACCCGGATGACAAGGAAGAAGCCGAACTCATGCGAGCCGATGAAGTGGAAGGAGCAGCACCACCTGAGGTAGAGCTTAAACAATTACCGCCGAATCTAAGGTATGCCTTTTTGGGTAATAAATTAACTTTCCCGGTGATAGTCAATTCCCACCTCACACAAGATCAACTTGAAAAACTCCTAGACGTTCTTAGGAACCACAAGGATGTCCTGGGCTACACTATCTCCGATCTAAAAGGGATAAGCCCTAGGCTTTGCACGCATAGGATCCATTTGGAGGACACCGATGCCACCTCCATTGAGCCTCAAAGGCGGTTAAACCCGAATATGAAGGAGGTGGTAAAAAAGGAAATCCTAAAATTGCTAGAAGCCGGTATTATTTATCCTATCTCAGACAGTAGGTGGGTTAGCCCCGTTCACGTCATTACCAAGAAAGGGGGGATGACGGTTATAAAAAATGAAAAAGGTGAGCCCATATCTACACGCACCGTCACGGGATGGCGAATGTGCATTGACTATAGGAAACTCAACAAAGCCACCCGAAAGGACCATTACCCGTTGCCCTTCATTGAGCAAATGCTTGAACGCCTAGCAAAGCATAAATACTTTTGCTATCTAGATGGGTATTCGGGTTTCTTCCAAATCCCTTTGCACGAAGATGACCAAGAAAAGACAACTTTCACTTGTCCCTATGGCACCTACGCCTACCGTAGGATGCCGTTTGGCCTTTGTAATGCTCCCGCCACCTTTCAGAGGTGTATGACATCCATATTTTCCGATTACATTGAAAATATTATGGAAGTTTTCATGGATGACTTCTCGGTTTACGGAAGTGAGTTTGACTCTTGCTTGGAAAATCTTACTAAAGTCCTAAAAAGGTGCCAACAAAACAATCTCACTCTCAATTGGGAGAAGTGTCACTTCATGGTAACGGAAGGTATAGTTCTTGGACATCTTGTTTCCTCGAGAGGAATTGAGGTAGATAAAGCAAAAATTGAGGTAATCGAAAAACTTCCTCCTCCTATTAATGTCAAGGGCATTAGAGGCTTCCTTGGTCATGCGGGGTTTTATCGCCGCTTCATCAAGGACTTTGCCTCGATTGCCCGACCACTTACTTCCTTGCTCGCTAAAGATGTTCCTTTTGATTTTTCAGGAGAATGCTTGCAAGCCTTCAACACCTTGAAGGAAGCGCTAGTCTCCGCGCCCATCATACAACCGCCGGATTGGAGCCTTCCTTTTGAGCTAATGTGTGATGCTAGCGACCAAGCCATTGGAGCGGTATTGGGACAAAGAAAAGATAGGAAGCTTCATGCGATATACTATGCGAGCAAGACATTGGATGACGCGCAGAAAAACTACACAACTACTGAAAAGGAGCTTCTAGCGGTCGTCTATTCCATAGAGAAGTTTCGCTCCTACCTCCTCGGTTCAAAGGTGATTGTCCACACCGACCATGCGGCATTGAAGTATCTTTTAAACAAGAAGGAGGCCAAACCTCGGTTGATTAGGTGGATACTCTTGTTGCAAGAATTCGACTTAGAGATCAGAGATAAGAAGGGTACGGACAATGTCGTGGCGGATCATTTATCTAGGCTCATTCGCGACAAGGAGGATGAGAGCTTACCTATTGACGACACATTTGTTGATGAGAGGCTATATGCGGTAAGGACCGGTGAAGTACCTTGGTACGCGGACTTCGTCAACTACTTGGCTTGCGGAATCAAACCGCATGGGAAGTCCACGCAACAAAAGAGGAGATTTCTGCATGAGGTCCGTAGCTATTTTTGGGAAGATCCTTACCTTTTCAAGATATGCAAAGATAATGTCATTCGTAGGTGTGTTTCTAAAGAGGAGGCAACGTCTATCATTTTGCATTGCCACGGCCTACCATGCGGGGGACATCATGCCGCCTCTAAAACAACCGCTAAGATCTTGCAGAGCAGATTCTTCTGGCCAACAATGTTTAGGGACACCCACGCTTTTGTGAAGGGGTGCGATAGATGCCAACGGACCGGGAATATCTCCAAGCGCAATGAGATGCCAATGAGACCCATCCAAGAAATTGAGCTTTTTGATTGTTGGGGAGTAGACTTCATGGGGCCATTTCCCACGAGCAATGGTAACAAATACATCTTATTGGCCGTTGACTATGTCTCCAAATGGGTGGAAGCAATTGCCACCCCTACCAATGATGCAAGGGTCGTCTCCAAGTTCTTTAAGCAAAATATCTTCCCGCGCTTTGGAGTACCGCGTACCTTGATAAGCGACGGGGGAAGCCACTTCATAGAGAACAAGTTTGAAGCCATGCTAAAGAAGTACGGGGTAAATCATAGAGTTGGCATGGCTTATCACCCCCAGACAAGCGACCAAGTGGAAGTCTCAAATAGAGAAATTAAGCAGATTCTCGAAAAGACGGTGGATCGATCTAGAAAGGATTGGTCAATGAAGCTAAACGATGCTCTATGGGCATATCGTACGGCCTTTCGCACTCCCATAGGCACCACACCGTTCCGACTCGTTTATGGGAAAGCTTGCCACTTACCGGTAGAGTTGGAGCACCGCGCATATTGGGCCATCAAAACCTTTAATTACGATTACAAGAGTGCGGCGGTGAGGCGACTCTTGGACATCAACGAGCTTGATGAGATAAGAAGAGACGCCTACGAAAGCTCAAGAATTTACAAAGAAAGGACCAAGATTCTTCACGATGCCCGCATAACCGTCACAGACTTCAAAGTAGGAGACAAGGTCTTGCTCTATAATTCCCGGCTCCGACTATTTCCCGGTAAGTTGAGGTCACGTTGGTCCGGACCTTTCACCATCAAGCACATACAACTGGGCGGAGCTTTCGAGTTGGAAAGCAAGGACGGTTCCACATTCAAAGTGAATGGTCAGAGGCTCAAACACTATTCTGAGGGAGTCCCGACGGGCGAAACCAATAGAATATATTTGCTTAAGGGACGGTCGGAAGATCTTTCGGACCTCATTGATAAGGTAATTGAAGAGGCGATCCCCCACTCAATTGGCGCTCTTTTCGATGAAGATTTCGAGGAAGGCCCGGATTTAGGCCAAGACGAGAAGATAGACGATTCCCCCGACCTCTCCGCTGAAGATGATGAACGTGACGCTGATGTCGCGAGGATTCGAGAGCTCTGCAAGCTCTCGAAACTAAAGTCTCCAAAGAAAGCTCCGCCGGCACGGAAACCGGCATCACCGGTTAAGCCGTTGACCGGAGCAAATGCTAGCTTGGGGGAGCCTCCCCCCAACACTATTCGAGACGAGAGACCACCGTGGGAGAACACGACGCCGCAACTTCCCAATCCAAGCGTTCTCCCCGGAAAATTTGATGGGTGCATCTCGTATGCACCAAACATCCCGCATTGATTGAAAATTATATGGGGTCGAGCTCACGACCTTAAACGAGCGCTTGTCGGGAGGCAACCCGACGGTTTTTGCTTTATTTTTATTTTTTCTTTATTTTCGTTTTAGAAATTTTTAGTGTTTTGAGTCGTTCGCCCAAAAATTTTGTGATAACGGGTCCTATTTTTCTTGACAGGAGAGGAGATAGGTAGATCCATCATAAGGAGGATGAACGAGATGACGAGGAGCACCCCAAGAAGGCACTCGATGCTTAGGAGGAAGATGGAATCGACTGGAGGAAGAAAGACGGAGTTTAGAGCCCAAACGAAGACAAACAGCAGAACACTAGTCACTCGGCCGAGTACAGAAGTTCGTCCGGCCGAGCCGCTCACGAACGAGGGAAGTCTGCTATACCCAACTCTCTGTTTATTTTCCTCATTTCAGTATAACTGCTACTCGGCCGAGTACATATTCTCACTCGGCCGAGTAAAACGGATACCCTCCTAGGGCGAGTCTTGCCGAGTAGCTTGAGTCACTCGGCCGAATGGACTTACTCCACTCGGCCGAGGCTGGCAAAGCCACTCGGTCGAAGCGTAAGCGGGGAGGAAATTTTCATTGGTCTCGCTCGGCCGAGTGACCACGTCACTCGGCCGAGTCGTAACTTTTATTATATAAGGGCCGAGAGGGGGCGCATTTTTCGAAATCGCAAAAACCCCAAACGCCCGACCCCTCGGTTTCCCTCGCCCGCTCGCTTCGCACAAAGCCTCACTCGCCCGACCAGCCCCGCTCGCGCCGTCGCTCGGTCCACCATCGCCGGCCGAGCACACGCCGGCGCCCCGCCCGAGTCACCGCCGGCGGCATCAGCTCCGGCCATCTCCGGTATCGCCGATTTCGCCCTTTTCTCCTCTTTTTGTGTATTTTTCAAGGATCCATGTGATAAACGATCCCCTAACCCAAATCAATTCCTATATCTATCTATTATACCCCTATTGCTCCATACATTTTGAATATTACCCGCTGATATCGCTATTTCATGCGCAGGTTGCTTTTTGGAGCTTAGGGGAGCCCAGGGGAGCTTCTACGGGCTGATCTGGACTTCGTGGAGGCGCTGACTTCGCACGCTTCCACTGCTTAGCACTCGCGGCGTGTCGGGGTACACACTCTCCATTATTTTTGCACACGCCACACTTTTCACGTTTTTCGGCGCGCGCTCGGGGCCGATATGCCGCCCCGGACACGGCCGCGGTCGACGAGAGCTTCCGCCAAGCGGAAGAGGTCGGACGAGCCCGGCCCCTCCCACGAGGTGGAGGACTCTCCTCCACCCTCCCCTGCACACCACGTCCAGCCAGCACAGCCTGCAGGCCCCGCACAGCCTGCAGCGCACCCACAGCCCGCACAGCCCGCACAGCCACTCCCCGCCGCTGCACAGCCACCACCTCCGGCTCCACTGGTCGGGCCGCTCGGGATTACGTTCCGAGACGACGCACACCGCGCCGTCTTCGACCGTATCTCCCAGCGCTCGATCGTACCCTCCAGGTTTGCACACCTCGCTGACCTAGGACGCTTGGGGGTACTAGAGGGGATACTCACATTGTACGACAACGTGGGTTGGCGCGACTTCCTTCAGGTGTCGGCGGACACGTTCACTCGCTCGACACTTGAGGTTCTGAGTTCGATCGCCCGGACCGACGAGGGATGCTCGTTTCGGTTCATGGATCGAGAGTGCCAGGTCACTCTCGATATGATGAGAGCGTTTTTCTCGTGGCCCGCTGTCCCCGGAGCCGATCGCGGTTACGCCCCTACCCATATCCCCCCACCTTCCTTCGACGCCGGTGCATTTTGGGCACGGATCACGGGTCTCCACGCTGCCTTTGACCCTAGTAGGGCCAAGGCCTCGGCCATTGTCCACCCCTGCCTCCGTATAGCCCAGCGCCTTATGGCGACGACCTTTTTGGCCAGATATGAGCCGGGCACGATGTCTACGCCAGAGCTCTACATGCTCTACGCGATGACACGGCCCAGAGCTCTATCTAGGGATGGAGATGAGCTTGTCCCCGCCGTCGTGATTGATATCACGGCATGGTTTTTGGACCGCATCATTGTATCGGTGGGCCCTCGCTTACCGATATGCTGCGGCGGCCTGATCACCTTGCTTACCTTGATGACTGGCGATGACCTACCCGATGACCTGTGGCGAGTATTCGGGCCCCACTTCTTTGTCGATTGATGTCATGGCCCGGATGAAGGTGCTTCGTCCGCACGGTGAGCGTCACTGGGTCTGGTTGCACGGCCCTTACGGTGCCGATTACATGATTCTCCCGAGCCCTGCTTGGACTCAGATTGCACCAGCCCACGTTGACTGGCTCCCTGCGATGGATGTTCTCATCCCCGCTGCTTACGTGCTCGAGGCCGAGGAGGCCGAGCAGGCCCACGCTGCCCACGCTGCCCAGGCAGCCCCCGCAGACCCTGTTGCACACCCTGCCGAGCCTGCTGCCGACCCTGTTGACCCTGTGGCCCCTCAGCCTATACCTGATGTTTCCACTGCTCCTGACACCTCTGTCTCCACTTCTGTCAGTGTCACGAGTACCTCAGCTGAGCCCACTTCCACCACCTCCACCACTTCCGCGGCTGTCACCACTTCCACCACCTCCGCACCCACTACCACCACTGGCCCTCTATCTGCTGAGCCGATTTCCTCTACCCCACCCGAGCGCCCGTCGACCGTAGTCGAGTGCGGAGAGCCCTCTACCTCCACTGCCGCTGTATTTTCCGAGAGTGTCGTGGCGTCTGTCCACACTTTTGTGCCACTGACCTCTCTGGCCACCTCGCTGCCACTTTTGCACTCTTCTTTCGCTGCCGCTGCCTCCACTTCTCACCAGCCGGTGGCCCGGCCTCACACTGAGGCCAGGCCCACATTTGCGGGCGCGGCACCTTTTGTTCCCTTCCCTGCTGAGCCCATTACATACGCTACCCGAGTACGCCAGCCTCGCCCTGCCCAGCCTAAACCAGTGCGTCCCTCTGCACCACCCCCACCCGACACTGTACTTCAGAGCATACGTGCTCTAGAGTTGGCGGTGAGTGGCCTTAGAGGTGACCTTAGGACCCTGTCCTCCACCGTCTCTGCGATGGCTGGACGCTTTGACCTGATCCCCCAGATTCACTACTGTCTTACACAGGTCCTAGAGCATCTCCCCCACGTACCCGTAGCCACCCAGTAGGTTCCCACCCCCACACACACTCAGCCTGCTGCCACTACCACACCCACCGCAGCTCAGCAGCCACCACAGCCACCACCACCACCTCCGCCTCAGGACGGAGACGGTTCAGCACCACCTTCTTAGGCACCCTTGATGCCATCGCTTCTTTTGGCCGTTGTGCTGCCCGTTTCTGCTGGGTCCTGATGCATTTTTGACCCCCACCCTCCCCTCACTTATTTTGGGATTCTCATTTTGCCGTATCTTTATATATCTTTTTTGGGAGAGAGGGAGAGTTTTTGGTGTCACATTTATATATTCGTATCACTCCTATCTGTGCATGCATCATATCCGCATCATATTTTCATTTTTCCTTTTATTTTCTTTTTTCTTTTCATCATGCATGCATCCTCACTTGCCCTTCCCACTACTTGTCTCTCGGTGTGCCACGCTCTGCACATTGAGGACACTGTGCCGTTTAGCTTGGGGGAGTGAGTTCTCACGTTCTTTTTCGATTTGCCACCTTTATTTTTAGTTTTTCACGCCATTTTCCGCTTTTGCACTTATTTTCACTTATTTTCATCATTTTTCTTTTATTTTACCATGCATCACGTTTTTCTTATTTTTCTGTGTGCCGCATTGCATAGTTCTATTTTTCCTTTATCTTTATTTCTTTCTTTTTCATCTCATGCTAGAGATGACTTTTATATGATGATGTCTACGTGGAGTTAGCTTATTCTATATGCATGCTATATTTGTCATGTCTTAGATTTTATTTCAGATATCGTATGCTATGACTTGCCTTGCATTTAGGAATAGTAACCCACACCTTTTTCCGCATGAAAATGGATGAAATTTTATTATTAGCTGAGCCTGAATATTCATATGTATGCTATCACAGAAAACACACCAAGATTCACGCATTGAATGCTTATATCTGGAGTACTGACTTCTTTTCCTATATCACTTCTATATGCATGAATTGTACATTTCACTTCAGGATGATTGAATGATGTTAGCTATGATAAATCTGGATTAGTTAGTTTTTTTTGTGATCGAAACTGAGTAGATTAGATTACCCTGCTGAAGTTGTCGTGTATGTCTTATAGAGTGAACCGAGAGTCATATCTATTTCTTTCTCCACAAATCTTGAACATCATTTCTCTACTTTTAAAATCATTGGTGAATCTCCCCTTAGCGATTCTATTTTATGGCATTTCCCCCGCTACTAATTCCTAGCTCCAAATCTCTTATTCTATAAAAATATATATATATATATAAGAGAGAAAAACATTCCTATACATCATTATCTCTCTCTGAGTTGGGATCGTTGTGTATATATTGCTTATTGCAAAGAAAAAAAAGGGAGAAAAGAGGAAAAATCCTCAATAAAAGATCCCATCTCACTTTCTTTTTTTCTTCTTTCTTCTCATTGCTTTTGGAGCTATATAAAAATGGGGATGTAAATATTTTTTTATGCCACCATGCTTATCGATAAGCTTGGGGGAGGGGATCCATTGATGTGTGAGAGAGTGACTACTTGACATTGCACGACAACCTAGGCTAAGTAATATTCTATACTCGGTGAGATTATTTTTAGCTTTACGAAATCCAGAAATCTAAGCCTAGCGTTCATTTCATGAAATCCATACTTTTCTATTCTCTCTATTCTATAGTGTGATACTCTTATACTCCTGATAGAAAGCGTTCAATTGAAAAGTGTGTGATCTGCGATTTGTATACCGCTTTAAATGATTCAGACGATGTTAATTTTAAAATTATTCCGTTTTTCATGATTATATCGTTGTTCGTGGGTTTTCTATTTCTATTTGCACTATTATACTGTGATATCAAAATAAAATTCTTTGACATGTATTTTCCATTCAGTGCATGCTATATGAGTAAGTGAAACCCACGTCCTAAGAAAATGATCTAGTATCCTACCTCTTCGCTTCTTTCTTTCTTCCTTATTTCCATTTCGTTTTCATTCTTCTCCGTTTTCATTTTTCACTTTTTCGCCGTTTTCGTTTTCTGAATCCACCGGGTTCGCCTTTTACTTATCTTCCTCGAGGACGAGTAAGAGACAAGCTTGGGGGATTTTGATCACTACTTATTTTACACCCTTTTTCCGCATGTTTGCATGCCATTTAGGTCGCCCAAATCATGTTTTTCACGATATATCGACGATATTGTGATGCTTTTCACGATTTGTTGTTTTTGTCGCATTGCAGGTGATTTGGCGCGATTTGGAGTGATCTCGAGATGCACTTACTCCAGAGGGTCACCAACGACCTCCCCGAGGGGTATTTTGCTGTTGGAGAGGAGCGGAAGAAGAATGGACGTCGCAGGAGCGACGAGGAGGCCAAGACAAGCAGATTGGGCATTTTTTGTGTCCCACTCGGCCGAGTGGAGGAGCCACTCGGCCGACCAGCGAGACACCGCTCGGCCGACCAGTTCAGACACGATTTCTATGTGTACTCGGCCGAGCGACGGAGACCACATCGGCCGAGTGAAGATATTCCGTCCGCCCGAGTGGCGCCCAAACGAAGCCCTTCAAAAATCTCCAAGTTTCTGTTTTTCGGCTGCCTGAGCTTCAGAAGACCCACTCGGTCGAGTGGATTATCCCGTCCGCCCGAGTATCATGAAGCCATCGGCCGAGTGACGACAACTCACTCGGCCGAGCCGCCCCCGAAGTAGAGACCCCTGAAGGCCCCGACTTACTGGAAAATTACAGGGTTTCTCACTCGGCCGAGCGACTTTTGTCACTCGGCCGAGTGCGATGCGCTGCCTGTAGCGAAAACTGCGGAAAACAGGCTGTGCAGGGGTATTTTGGTCACAATTTTTGGACGATTTTTGGGGGTATTTAAACCCTGTTTTTACCCTAGTTTGGGGGGCTCTCTCTTAGATATTTTGCAGCTTTTTAGACTACTTTTTAGCTTTATTCTTGTGATTGGAGGGGAGGCAAAAATTGGGTTTTTGTTGGATTAATTGAAGAACTCCATTGGTTTGCATCTCTTTTCCTTAAAAATTCTATTTTTATTGCTTATCTCGATATTGTGATGAATTCCATTGCTTATTTCAACGATTATTTTTGTGATCTTGCTATGATTTGTGAGTAGTCTCCACGTCTTGGGGCGTGGGGATGAACCCTACAAGCCCATTTTCATATTTGTGATGAATTGGTAGAAATTTTGCTAGAATTGTTATTAGGGATTAGATTGGGATCAATTTACTACGGATGGCTAAATATTCATATCAATTGGGATTTGCAAGAGATTGGATCCCAATTTGATAGGAAGCCCTAGAAATCCGAATTGGGTTGGAGTCGGATTTTCGAAGTATCGGTTTGCAAGAGATTGGACCGATACTAGGATTTCCGGTTGCAATTCCATGCCGATACCCGTTTGCAAGAGATTAAACGGGTAGGAACTATCCTAATCTAGATCGTGGCACGAGTTTGCAAGAGATTGGGCTCGGGGCGCGATCGAACGATGATGTTGATCCTAATGCTAGCTTCCCTAGGCTACGGTTTGCAAGAGATTGGACCCAAACCTAGGATAGCTATAGACCGGCAACAGCGCGAGAGCATGAGCTTGGTTCTACATTCAGTTGCAACTAGTTCATCCGAATTCTCATTCTAGCGATTTTGATACCGATGAACCACATTTATGAAATACGGTGAGTAGCGGGAATTCCCCATTCCCTAGACGTTCTTTATTTGATTTGATATTTCGCACATTTGTCTGATGATTGTGACATGATCGCCCAAGGCAATTTTCTCTCTCTTAAATAGCCAGGTTGATTGGAACAAGCACGGTCATTCGTCCTCCCTCTGTTCGATACCCGCTCACTGCTATACCGTGCGCTTGCGGTAAAACTACAACCGTTCTTTTGGGTCACGTCCCGGAGCGATCAAGTTTTTGGCGACGGCGCCAAAAACTTGATCGCTCCGGGACGTGACCCAAAAGAACGGTTGTAGTTTTACCGCAAGCGCATGGTATAGCAGCGAGCGGGTATCGAACACAGGGATGACGAATGACCGTGCTTGTTCCAATCAACCTGGCTATTTAAGAGAGAGAAAATTGCCTTGGGCGATCCTGTCACAATCGTCAGACAAATGTGCGAAATATCAAATCAAATAAAGAACGTCTAGGGAATGGGGAATTCCCGCTACTCACCGTATTTCATAAATGTGGTTCATCGGTATCAAAATCGCTAGAATGAGAATTCGGATGAACTAGTTGCAACTGAATGTAGAACCAAGCTCACGCTCTCGCGCTGTTGCCGGTCTATAGCTATCCTAGGGTTGGGTCCAATCTCTTGCAAACCCTAGCCTAGGGAAGCTAGCATTAGGATCATCGTTCGATCGCGCCCCGAGCCCAATCTCTTGCAAACTCGTGCCACGATCTAGATTAGGATAGTTCCTACCCGTCCAATCTCTTGCAAACGGGTATCGGCATGGAATTGCAACCGGAAATCCTAGTATCGGTCCAATCTCTTGCAAACCGATACTTCGAAAATCCGACTCCAATCCAATTCGGATTTCTAGGGCTTCCTATCAAATTGGGATCCAATCTCTTGCAAATCCCAATTGATATGAATATTTAGCCATCTGTAGTAAATTGATCCCAATCTAATCCCTAATAACAATTCTAGCAAAATTTCTACCAATTCATCACAAATATGAAAATGGGCTTGTAGGGTTCATCCCCACGCCCCAAGACGTGGAGACTACTCACAAATCATAGCAAGATCACAAAAATAATCGTTGAAATAAGCAATGGAATTCATCACAATATCGAGATAAGCAATAAAAATAGAATTTTTAAGGAAAAGAGATGCAAACCAATGGAGTTCTTCAATTAATCCAACAAAAACCCAATTTTTGCCTCCCCTTCAATCACAAGAATAAAGCTAAAAAGTAGTCTCAAAAAGCTGCAAAAAATCTAAGAGAGAGCCCCCCAAACTAGGGTAAAAACAGGGTTTAAATACCCCCAAAAATCGTCCAAAAATTGTGACCAAAATACCCCTGCACAGCCTGTTTTCCGCAGTTTTCGCTACAGGCAGCGCATCGCACTCGGCCGAGTGACAAAAGTCGCTCGGCCGAGTGAGAAACCCTGTAATTTTCCAGTAAGTCGGGGCCTTCAGGGGTCTCTACTTCGGGGGCGGCTCGGCCGAGTGAGTTGTCGTCACTCGGCCGATGGCTTCATGATACTCGGGCGGACGGGATAATCCACTCGGCCGAGTGGGTCTTCTGAAGCTCAGGCAGCCGAAAAACAGAAACTTGGAGATTTTTGAAGGGCTTCGTTTGGGCGCCACTCGGGCGGATGAAATATCTTCACTCGGCCGATGTGGTCTCCGTCGCTCGGCCAAGTACACATAGAAATCGTGTCTGAACTGGTCGGCCGACACGTCGACAAGGAATGCTTCTCCACGAAGCTCCAAGAAATAATGCACATCGATGCACCTGAGTCAAAGAGGACTCGTGCAGGAAACGTGCACACCAAAATCACACATACAAACAGTCTAACAATCAAGCCCTAGTCTAGCAAACAATCATGTGCAAGCAACCAAACATAATCAAACAAATCCAATTAAGAAAGGAACGACTAGAAGGAGAGTTACCTGCTATAACCTCATCCACAGCCCGGTTCTCCACAGCTGTCATCAGATAAGCCTGCCTCCCCGGCGGAAAAGCCTGCTGAAAGGCCTGCTTCTGTGGGACAAGAGCTGCCCCACGTCCAGCAGGAACAGGCGCTCTCTGCTGCAACGGCTGTGCTGCAACAGGTGCCCTCCGCAACTGGTTCGCATGCCGATAATCCTTCGCGACATGAGAAGCATCACCACAAACCAAACACTGGCCCAGAAATTTCCTACACTGATCCTTGATGTGGCCAGGCTTGCCGCAGAAATGGCAAGTCTTCAGATTAGGCCCTCCTGGCCTTTTGAACTGCACCGGATGATTAGGCTTGAAACCAGGCCTAACCACCGCTCTGGCCTGCTCCATAGGCCTCTTCCCAGCACCAAAAACATGTCCCCTCCTCTGGCTCAGGTTCAGCTCCTGCCTCCTCGCAACGACCAGAACCTTCTACTAAGAGTCCAGATCAGAGGAAAACACAAAACTCTGAAGCTCCAAAGCAAGTCCCTGCAGGAGCCTCTGAGCCCTCTCATCAGCATCCTGCACCATCTTCGGCGCAAACCGACTCAGCCTAGTGAACTCTTGGTGGTACAGGTCCACCGTCAAGCTCCCTTGCTTCTGATCAATAAAGCGCTGCAGCATCTCCTTCCTAGCAGCCTTCGGAAAGAACTCCTCATCAAACCTGGACTTAAAGGTAGCCCAAGCTATCGGCTCTACCAGCATCTTCTCTACCGCATCCCACCAGTTCCGAGCATTATCCTTGAGTTGCCTCTTCGCCAAATCAACCCATCCAGCCGGGGTGATCTTGGCCATCTTCAAATTATCCTCTATGTTCTGAATCCACTCATCGGCAGCCAGAGGACCCTCAGACCCATCAAAATAAGCGGGACCCAGCCCCCGAAATTGCTTCGCTCCCGGCTCGGAGCGAGGGGCATCCTGGATTGCCCGAGCACCCCGAACAACTGGAGCATTCTGGACTTGTAGGAGCACACCCTGCTGCACCTGCATCATCTGAAGAATCATCCACATCATCTCCCCATTGCTGGGCTCCCGCTCAGGCTCCTCGTCATGAGGGGGCGCACCACTACCTCCACCTCGGGTGAATCGCCTTCCTGCCATCTAATGACACAGAAAACGAAACAATTAGACTCATAGCTTATGACTCGGATGTCGAACTTAGTTTATTGGACATTCTAATATTATTATCGTTGTTCCGATAATCACAGTTACAGAAGAGAGACCTGCATGGGCCACCAACAAAACCTGTCACGCCCCGTTTCCCTAAAATGGAGGCGAGACATGGAAAGGTCCGCACGAGAGTGGAGCTGTGAAGCCCCAAACCCGATAAGCGTCAATAAAAAATAAGCAGGTCCCTGTAATCACAAACGGAACAACAATAATAACACAATGAGAGACAAATAAAATCTCAAATCTCAGAGTTTGTCCAACATTAAAATTAAGTTCAACATCCAGAAAAGCCACCAGGCTAAAAGAAAGAGTCTAAAGGCCCAGAACAAGGCCAACAAGGACAAACATAACAAAGTATTGGTGCCACGCACCGACAACAAAACAGTCTAAACAACAACACAAACAGTCTCTATGACTGATCGCCCGTGTCCACGAAGTCCTCGTCAAACACAGGCTTGGGCTCGGCGTCCGCAAACACCTCGTCCTCAACAAGGTACTCAGGCTCAGGATCTAACATGTGTCACCCAGAAGAGTAAAGGGGCACATGCCAGCAAGTCTAAAAGACTTGGGCAAGGAAACTGAAAGAAAGGTAAACTAGCATCCTAGCAGTTATAGTATGCATGACATGGCAGTTATGGTAAAAGTGCACAAGTAAGACATGTTGTAACAATAGGTGCAAGAGAACAATTATCATGACATGACAGGAGTAGCCATGATACTAACAATCTCAATCTTTTCACTAGTCACGTTTCGAGTTATTTGTAGATGTTTACGCCTTACAGCTGAACTGTTGGACATTCACACTGATTGGCCGCTTAACACTACCCCAGAACCCAGAGTTTACGCCTTACAACTGCAGTTGCTGATCGGGCAGACTCCCAGTTGAATGGCCGCTTAACTCTTACCCCAAAACCCACGTGTAAACGAGCCAGGGTCCCTGTACATGATGCTCAGTAAATGAGCCAGGGTTGCCCCGCACAAGAGCTCGTTTCCTGGATCACAAACCAGAAGCATATTTCATTTGGCATAGGGGTGCACCTAGCCTCAATCATTTCACAAGGTGTAGCGGAGCTACACAATCACAGGAACACTTAAAGAATGCAATGACATGACAATTAATTCGCGTACAATTAATGGAAATTAAACATGACATGGTAGTTGTGCAACGTGATAAATGTCGGATCTAGCTTCGTTGTCAAGCTAGTTCCTAAAATTGCGCCTAGGCGAGTATCCTTTCGTCGCCTAGTCTCTTTTACGCCTACAATAAGCAAATGGCCTAAGACATGGCCCAAAACCCTAAGTGGCAAGTTTCACTTGCCTAGCACCGAGGATGACGATCAACGAGGCACGTCCCACAATCGTTAATTTACGGGGAAAGTCGATGTTACGGAGAAACAATCATCAAAACAACATCCATTTATTAGGGTTTCACAAAAACATAAATGGGTTAAGAGAACATCAAGAGATCGATTTATTACCGAACCGTTTGCGGAAGAACGGTGCCGAGCAAGCACGGCGACGGAAGAAATGATCCGGGGAACCTACGGTTCAGATCTGGAAAAGGAGAGAAAATCTGGAGAAATGGGGTTTTGGGGATTTTTGGGGGTTTTCCGACGACCTAGAGGTGGTGGCCGGCCAAAATAGAGAGGGGGAGGAGCTCTTGAAGAAGGAGGAGGGCTAGGGTTAGATGGATGATGATTTGGGGAAGAAAGAGGCTCATGAGAAGTGAAAGAAGAAATGAAAAACATTTGGGGGGGTTTAAATAGGAAGAGCTGGCGGCTGCCCAGAAATTAGGGTTTCGACACTGATTAGTCGGTCAAAGAGCAACCTCTGACCGACTAGTTTGGGAACTAGTCGGTCGGTTGACCAATGCAGACCGACTAAGTGTAAACAGTAACTCCTGGCGAAAAATAGGATTTAGATTTAGTCGGTCAAAGAACAACTACTGACCGACTAGTTTGCAACCTAGTCGATCGACAAATGTTCTTAGACCGACTAACGATAAACAGTAACTCCTGAATAATTATCAAAGCCCACTAGTCGGTCCATGAAGGTTTGCCGACCGACTAAATCGTCATCTAGTCGATCGGTTCCCCTTCTTGTACCGGTTAACGTGCATAGAAAGTTCCGAAATGGAGCGCGAAGCTCCGGGATCGATTCCTAAGACTCCGAGGCTTGATCTAATGATAAGATATGACCGATATGAAGCCCGTCACGAATGACTTACTCCAAGACCAACGATTCTAAGGAAGAAGCTAGAAAATCACGACGAAACGATCGAAAGTGAAAGCTACGGAGACGAAAACCACGCATAAGGAGAAAATCCACCAAAACATATATATATATATATATATATATATATATATATATATATATATATATATATATATATATATATATAGGGTGATCTTCGGTTGCGAAAAAAGGGGTTTTCGCACGGTGCGAAAACATTTTTTTTTTTTTTGAAATTTTTTTTTTCAAAAATTCTTTTTTTGATGTTTAATCCATACAAATATATACCCCAGGGAAAATAATGGGTGAACCCGTTGGGCATTAGAGCACCCATCCACCCGTTACAAATTTAACGGTCTCAAAACGTGCGAATTTGATGAAATGCCTTGATCGAAGGCCAAATGACATTATTTCTCAATGATTATTTTTTGAGGGGGGTATAACAACATATAATGAGGGTGGGAAAAAGAATTTTTGAAAAAAAAAATTTCAAAAAAAAACTAAAAACATTTTCGCTCGGTGCGAAATGTTCTCATTTGAAAATTTTCCTATATATATATATATATATATATATATATATATATATATATAATATAAATAATCCAGATACATGAAAACCAGTCGTTACAGATCCACTGCGGATCTTACGACCCTGCCGGAACATATTCCACACACACAGCTCCATCGCCGAAAACAAAAACGCAACCCCTCGATCTCAGCAAACTATAGCCCTAGTCGCAACTTGGATGACTTAATCGATGAGACGCAGATCGCCGTAGCCGCCACACGTTAATGAATCGAACAGAGAATGTAGATGGCTGGGAGCAAAGAAAAGGGAAATTTGGAATCTAGGGCTTTGTGAAAGTTAGGATTTTGGGAATTTGATAGGCTCCAAAGGGGAAATTTTGATCAGAAGTCTAGGTTTGAAATCTCTGAGCACTGAAAAAATTATGCGGGGGGGATTTTGGGGATAAAAACAAAGCGGGGGAAAATTTTGGGGAAGCGGGTCGAAAATTTCTTTTGATACTTTTTTAACAATTGAAATCAAATAACATCAAATACTTATCATAGTGTGCTAAAAACAATTGTCAGTTTTTTTTATTTTAAAATGCTTACGCTAGGCCAACCGTATCTATTAATAAAACCCGTTTCCAATAAAATATTGGCAACGGTTATGATAATAACCATTACTAATAGGTCTCATAAGTAATGGTTTAAATTACAACCGTTGCATATAGAACCTTTTGTAGTAGTGGTTCTAGTGTCGACCACCAAGGTCGACCCTAGAAAGTATACATTTTAGTGTCGACATCTGCAGCCGACACAAGAAAATCACCTATTAGTGTCGACAATTTATCATCTTGTGTCGACAACTTAAGATCGACACAAGATATGAGCTCTAGTGTCGGCATATATGTAGGAATCCAAAAATGGCTTTTTAAAGTCGACTTTCTTCTACCGACACTAAAAGTATACTTTTAGTGTCAGCAAATTTAAGTCGACACTAAGTTTGGTCACAAGAAACTCACTTTTTTGTAGTGAGAGGCCCTTGGTTTTGAACGGGGAAGAGGGGGGAGATTTATAGTTAAGTTATATTATAAACAAATACTTAGTGTTTAAATTAGATTAGGTAAGTATTGACTAACCCTAGAATTTGTAATTGCATTTAATGAAATTAGGTTTATCCTTTGACTAAGCTTGAAATGTTTAAACGTGTCCCCTCCATGTTTTAGACATGGTTAGAGTAATTTTTATTTAGGTTAATGTAATTAGTAATTAGGTTATAGTCATTTGTAAATAAGTTAAGGTAATTAGTAACAATAATATACAAATATCATTTTCTTTATGCACAGACTCCGAAAAATTACGGAAAAATAGCCACGGGATGTATCATTATGAGGATCATGAATATGAAGTCAAATGTAAGGTTTGAGTGACGAAAAATAGAAAAAAATTCATTTACTCATTTTGAACCTATTTGATACTATCGTGAATACGGAAAATTGTGCACGTTGAAACCAGACCGTTTCAGCATCTCCATTGCTAAAGTTGATCTTTCCACCAAACTTCTCAATTTCGAACTTCGTGTTACACACGATAGTCCGAGAGGATGAAGAATACCCAGAAGTCGACGCCTTTGAGGAATCGTCGTTGCCATCGCTACTCATCTTCTACTCCTCCGTTGATCTCCAGAACCGAAAGATTTGATACCAATTTGTTGTGTGGCTAACCAATTGGACATACCTAACACAGAGGAACACACAGTATCGCCGAAGAACCCCGGAATAAAGATGGACAGATAAACAAACAGAGGACAAATAGAATTGCTTTTAGTCAGTGGACTGGTCAAGGGGGAACATCGATGAGCTTTATTATGATAGGAAAGAACAATACAAATCTTCTCTTCGTCCAACGAAAAAGAAGCACACAAGATCTCTCCAAAGGCTCACAATACAATCTCTCAAAGTTGACTCTCACAAATAGCGGCTCTCTCAAAGGATACAATGGCGTCCATACAAAACCCTAACCTAAAACCCCCTTTATATAACCCTAGGTTACAATAGGCATCATCATTGGCTAAAATTCAAAAGATACAGATCCCGACAATTACGACATCCAATCCAATCGCCGCTCCTATGCGATCAATCCGACGCACACTAGTGGGCCCTCTGCTGTTTCCTAGTGGGCCGTATCCCAATGGGCTCCATTCGACCGAACGACCATCTTCTATGTCGAACGACCGAAGTGCCGAGCCGCGCGTACGAGCCTTCGACCAATGAGCCTCCATAAGACCATTCGACCGAACACGGACTCTAACCGCGTTACGACTCAACGACCCAATGCTGAGCGATCGACCCTCAGACTCAAACTAACGACCGAACGACCAATTGTGCTATAGAAACCAAATGCACAACATCCTCGTATCTAACTTGTGCAGAGTCAGGTAGGACGAATCCGAGCACAGTCGAGTTATCTCTGCACACGGTAACTCGTCTGCAATTCGACTGCTTATCTTGCGCTGAATCGAGCCAACTTCTTCACTGTGATTTTCCCCTTTTTAAACCCCAAGGCTTTTGGGTTACCCTTTTATCCCACGACGATACCGGTACACACACATACTTCTCGATCCATTTAGTTTGCGAGAGGCGTGGTCTTGAATTTCCTCATTTGCGATTCGCAAGATGATTAATGAATTAAAACACGGGGATGTAGTATTGTGGGTTCATCACACGACATGTTTATATATAGTCCACGGCGCATGAAGGTTAACAACAGTTTGTGAATGGCCGTCGTGACCAATGCTCATAACATGAGGCGGTGGGATGCAGTGGTCATGGGGCCTCATTTTACCCCTACTCCTCATTATGAGGTTTTACCCCTACTCCTCAGGATGAGGTTTATAAAATGAACACACTGTTGTTGTTTTTGGGCTGCATGCTCAATTCCAGATACAAAGACGGGCATGATCTTCGACGTCAGGCTAGCCAGAACTAGCAAACATTTGAAAATAGGCTTGGCCGTCTGTATAATCAAATGGGAAACAGGTCTTGTCGATTCTCCGGACACCCTCCAGAATAAGCGAGGCAGGCAGGCGCTTGATGTGCCCAGCGGGGTGCTGCATGCTATCTGCCAGAAGAGGACGGCAAGTTTGGTGACCGACGGATAGGCCGCCCGCCGATAAAATAACTCAGAGATAAGATGTCGTTTGTACGTCAAATTGGACGCATTCAACAGTGATCGAGACTTCATTCTGGATTAGAAAAAAAATGGCGTAAGCAAGCAGGAGCGCCGGCGGACACGCACCCAGCACTGCGGGTCAAATTCCCTGAACACTGCGTGAGCGAGCACGCACTCGCGCACGCTCCTCTGCCGGCTCCCAGACGACATGCCGGCAGGTTTCTGGATGACCCCGACCCCTCAACGCTTTCGTCACTGCCATCTCATTCTTTACCTGGTCGATGGCCGTAACTTTTGAATACAATATCCTTTGATCCCTGAAAGCCGCGCTCTCTCTCTCCTTTGTTTGCTTCTGCTGCACTGCTTTTGCTCTTTTTAGGAGCAGTGCAGTGCAATCCAAATCCAGTGACAGTTGGAGTAACATGAAGGTCGATTGGACGTGTGTGGTTGTGGTAAGTGTTCCTTAAGACTTAAATAAAAGTGTCGTTTAGCTAGGGTATTAAACCTTGGCGTTGAAATTTACGTAGCAGAAGTTCAGATGTTAGTCTGACCTTCAAGTACTGAGGCGTTGAAATTTACGGCGTTGAAATTTACGTAGCAGAAGATACTTCCCTCCCAGCCTTTAACTCTACACTCAATCCCACACAAGAGGTTATGTTCACTCGGAGCCCATTAGTAGTGTAAATGTAAGACCAATATGCTTAAATCTTGTATAGTTATGTTTGCGTGTTTAAAGTGAGCATGTAAAGTTTTTTTAATGAAAAAGAAGAGTGTTGTTATTCACACCACAGAAACACCACAGAAATTTATGAATATATCACACTACTTGATTCATCACCCTTATTTTTAACATCTCCATTAATTATATCTACACCACAAATCTTGACGTTTATACCCTTTAATCACACTTTTCATTTGTTTAGTCAGATGAATACGCCACAAACCCATTGAACAGAAAATCGCACGAAGGGCTATCTTTTGCACGTATCGCTCGCGATAGAGCTTTCTAGGGCTCGCGATTGAGCTTTGTCGGTGTCGCTAATGAGCTAGGGCATCTCACCCAGCCGTCGGAGGAAAGAGATAGGCCTTCTCGTCACCGTGGATTGGGCTTCTCGTCACTGTGGATTGGGCTTCTCGTCGTGGGATATGGTTTCTCGTAGTGGATTTGAACTTTCTCACCCTGGTTGGTACAAATCCGATTTCGTTATTTAAAAAAACATGATCCAGTAATTTCATATTAAGCACCAGACGATCGGACTTTCAAATCCGACTGTAAAGAAAGGGGTTCTGACCTTTATATCAGAACATCTCGTTTAACGCTCAAACTTAAATGTCCGAGCGATAGAAGTTCTGATCAGATTTACAACTCCATACACGTCGGAAAATTTTAGAAAAAACATAAACTAAAAAGAAAGCTTATAAACAAATATATAATTTAAGATTTGATTACTATACCTCTTTGCCCTCCATCATTCTCCACTAGCAAATTAACAAGAACTTTAAAGCTTTTCAAATTCTAAAGTTTGAGCTAATGCTAAGCAAGATATTAGGGCTAACAAGGAAAGGAGATGTAGTAGAGAAAAGAAAGAGAGAAAACATGAGAAGATGAAAGGTTATGTGGTGCATCAAGATAAAGCTAATGGTAATTTTGTTATTAAGTAAGATATTTAAGAGTAATGTATTAAACACTGTTAAGGATAAATTTGGTATTTCAAAAATATTCCATTTTATGGTGTATTCATAACATATTGTGATGCGAATAACAGCACTCGAAAAAGAGCTGGTTAAGATCTTTTTTTGAAAGGTAAGCAACTTTATTCGTGTAACTCAACAAATTAGAATATTGGTCTACAAATAGAACCAAACATAAAACTCAAGAGAAACAAAATCATAAGTAATCCTTGAACTCTAAAAGAGCTAGGAATCCTAATGATATTTAGGATTCCGAGTATTCCTTGAGCTTTTCCGTCGAGGTGGATCCAAATAAGTCTTTTTAATCGTCTTTAAGTTAGTAGCTAAGCGGCACATTTCATCCTCCTACGCTTTATTTCAGTTATTACGTTAATTTATTTCAGTTATTAAATCAATAGATCCTAAGCCAAATAAAAACACCGGCAGAAAGAATAAGATTTGGAATTGAAAACTATGAATTGTTTGAAGTGGGTCATTTTAGGGTGTGATTGAAGGGTTTTGGAGATGCGCCGGTTCGATGGTTTTTGAGAAAGTTACGACTTTAATTAATCCAATCGGCAGTTTATTCCGCGGCTTATAGGACGGATTTAGGATGGACAGCTTCCGTCGTTCTTCTCTAAAAAGTACTATGTTTTACCAGTCCATATTTCATCCTATTTCCGTCGTACATTTTTAAGATATAAAGGTCGGACTAAAATTTGTTAGCGGGAATTAAAAAATTGTTAGCGGGAAATCGAAAATTCAAACAATGTAGGACGGATATAGGACGGATATTGAAATTTTTTTGCAGGATATGAAAATATCAAACCTATGAAACCGTCCTTTCGTTCTTTTCTAAAAAAAATACTCTGTCCGACCCGTCCATATTCCGTCCTATTTCCGTCTTACATTTTTAAGATATAAAGGTCGGGCTAAAATTTGTTAGCGGGAATTATAAAATTGTTGGCGGGAAATCGAAAATTCAAATAATATAGGACGGAGATTGGACGGATATTGAAATTTTTTGGCAGGATATGAAAATATCAAACCTATGAAACCGTCCTTTATCCTTACTGTCCGTCCTAAATCCGTCCTTGAGTATTACACGATTTTTCTTTCCCAGAATCCAATCTTCTATAAATACTATGACTTTTCTTATCTCGACAGTTCTTTTCTCTTTCTTTCCAGAATCCAATCTGTCATGGTGAAGTTTTTTGCTCTTTGTTCCTTATAAATTTATTTTATTTGTTTTATAAATAATAACAATCAATTCTTGTTTGGTTTTTGTTTAGAAAAACTTGATATGACTAAAAGAGGTATGATTACAATTCTTTTTCAGATCCTTTGTTTATATTTTCATATTGATTTGTCTTTTTGTTTATATTTTGATGAATGACTGTAATTTTATTTGTGTTTGGGGAATTTTTGTTTATTGTAATTTTGTTGATTTCGTTTTTGTTTGGTAGGTGTGTTAAATTTTTTGTTTGATGAATTGAATCTTATTTGTGTTTGTGTTTGGGGATGAATTTTTGATTTTTAGGTATGAATTTTGATGGATTTTTGATGTTTGGGTATGATTTTTGATGTTTGGGTATGAATATTGATGAATTTTTTATGTTTGGGGATGAACACCGCCAAACAACGGCGGCGGCGACACCGCAGCCGGCTATTGCCGGCTGCGGAATTTTTTAATTAATTTATGACATTATAGGACGGATATAGGGCAGATTCAGGACGGATAATTAACAACCAAACAACTCATATAGGACGGAATTAAGACGGTTTCAGGACGGATATAGGACGGAATATAGAAAACTTTTAGGAAGATATAGGACTGATTAAGGACGAAAATCTTAATTAATTTGTCGCTTTAAAGGACGTATATAGGACGGAATAGTTAATTAATTAAGACTAATTACTTAGTTACTTAGAAGTAATTAATTAAGATATAGGACGGAATTAGGATGAAAATTGTCCGAATTAAGTCTTTTTGCGACGGTTTTTATCTGTCCTATATCCGTCCTTAGGGTTAAAATATAGGACGGAAATAGGACAGACTGAAATATAGGACGTCGCTGAATGGACGGAAAATGTCCGTCCTATATCCGTCCTTTTCGACCTAAAAGGACGGAATTTGGGCAAAAAGGACGGATATTTGCCGTCCTTTTTGCTCCGTTTTCCTGTAGTGAATTCTTCCATCCATTCGTTCTCATATTCATCTCCATCAGCATTTCCATCACCAACATTGTCAGTGTCATCATCGCGATCATTACCAAAAGGGCCATCAGTTTCCGTAGAATTTGGGATCACATGTACATCCGCTGCATCACCATTAGTAACCTCTACATTTCCATTAGAATGACCTCCAAACTCTATATAGCAGTGATCTCTTCGTCCGTCCGGATCACAGTAGTAGTTGAAAAACCTCCACTCGTAACATTCCCTTTATTAATCAACGCATTTCCATCCGCAGAAGGATTATATTTACCTTTCTCCATCCAAACCTTCTTAAACGGACATTGGGAAGATGAATGCCCAAAGCACTCACATGTTGGACAGATTGGAGGTATGTTTTCATTTTCCACTCTGATGATCAAATTCTCCTCATCCTCCACAGCAATCTCAATTGATTTTTGCAAGTTGGTCTTTGCATCAACTTCAATAAAGCATCTTGCATAGGAGTACCAATCACCTAAAGCTGTAGCCTTATCAAGGAGTAAAGGCTTCCCTATAGAGCTAGCAATTATACTTATGCACTCTGTAGACCAAAATTTCAGGGGCAAGTCAGAAAAGCTCACCCATACTGTAATTGATGACATAAGATCTCTGTCCATTGTGAGGTCTGGAGTCCAGCGTCGCAGCACTATCACCCTTTTATCAAACATCCAAGGCCCTCCTTGGAGTACCATGCTGCAATCTTCCTCCAACTCAAACACGAAGAAGAAAAAACCATTTTCCCTAGAGTGGACCTGTAGCGTACCCTTTGGCCGCCACAAACGATGGACACATACACGAAGGTGAGAATAAAAAGGTTTGTCATCCACAACATAACTAGCTAGTGTTCATCCTCATTTTGCAACATTAGTAGAGATTTCTTCCTGAGGAATCCAAGGGACAGCCTTGCCCAAAGGAACCTCCAGAGAAGGGTAGTAAGAGCATTTGCTAAGCTCCTTAACAGCACGCCCTACAGAAAAAAGCGAACTCCAGGTTTCACGACCAGTCTTAGCCACCCACAAAGGAGCAGGTGATTGGCCAGTAGCTTTTTCCCTCCAAATGTTAGTAGAATTCCGTTGTAGTGGAGGAAATTCTTCAACGTAATTGGGTGTTGACTTTGCTACAGCAGACATTGACATCCTTTGAAAACAGTATGGAGAACATCGATGATAAGGGTTTCCCGCATCGATACAAGCGGGATTGGATCTGCTGCCCATGATCTACACGTGGGACAAAGATGGCCTTGGGATGATCAATCAGCCAGTGGTCGCAGGGAAGGTGACGATGATGGTGGAGGGATGGTGAGTCGAGTCTCTGGGAGGCTGCGTTGATGTTTGTCGAATGTGGTGGGATGACAAAGAGGAACTGGTCGCTGGATATGATCACCAAGACGCCGGGACACGTGGAGTTGCCGGATCTGAACGCCATAGACACAGGATAAAAACCCTTGTAGCTGCTGGATCTGATCGGCCCTGAGGAATCATCGTTGAACAAACAATATTTCGAGATGCCGATCTGAACTGGGTGACAGAGTAGCGGACGACAGACATCGAGATAGCAGCCCCCGCCGATGAAGTTGACCGATGGATGAACGAATGGCAGAACGAACTGACGAGAAAATGCCGACAGAGTGCAAGACATCCCACGTCTTCGGCGACATCACTGACGGAGATGACGAGATCTGAGCGAGGACAGCCCACGTCTTCGGCGATAACACTGACAAACGAGATGATCTGACGCCGATGAGATTTGAGGATGACCAGGAAGCCCATATCGACGACGAGATCTGACCAGGAATTGCAGGATGACGGATCTGATCTGAGGAATAATGATTTCGATGGAGACGAACAGAACAACCAGATTAGCAACGGATTAGCCGACGACAGGAGGCCTGCCGGCGGCTACAAGAACAAAGAAGCCTTAAAATATAAACCCACATGTTATTTTGTTATTGTTTTATCACTGGTTAAGATCAATTTGTTGGACATATGGGGCATTTCACCATTCAAAGTATTTTTATGTTTAGTCCCACATTGGAAGTTAAAGATCCATGCCTTTTGAATGCACGTGAATTGGACCTCATTTTGTATCTCTATACATCTTTTTGTTATGGCCCGTTTACCATTGTTATATTGCAACCAGACCCTTTACAATTATTTAATTTGGGCATGATTATCATTTTATTAAGTTTATATACCCTTTAGTTCATCAGCCTCAGTTGATGTGATTCACCATTAGAGATTTGATTCTGAAAAACACCCCCCCCCCCCCCCGGGGGGGGGGGGGGGGATGAATAGGGTGTATGTCACAAATTAAAAAATTTAAGCACACCATAGAATATATTAGAGTGCACACAATCATAGATTTTAACTGAGCTGGCTCCCCGCTTACTCTCCGACCTCAATCCAGAGGATTTAACCCTTTTTGATAACCCTAAAAAAGAAATCTGATCATACTTACGGTTGGTGATCCTACCGTTAAAACCTGATCACACTTTCGAGTGGTGATCAAACCATCATAACCTGATCACTCTTACGGGTGGTGATAGAACCGTACAAAATATCCAACTCAGAGAATATAAGCTCTATGATAACTTCTGGGTGAAGTTATTCGGTAATACAATCTCACAAAAATATAGAAGAAACTGACCTAAAACTAAAGTAATAAGTCAGTAAGATATCACTGTAGCATAGTATGCAAAATCATGATTGTGTCAGCGTAAATGGTTCGTCAATCGAAGCCATGTAGAGAAAGTTATGCGCTTTTCAGCGACGTACGTCGAGTTCCTTCTTCCTGCGAATTGGACGATCTCTTTGAAGCTTAGAGGATGGGAATTTGGCTAACAAGGTAGGAGTTATCTCTGAATATTTTTTAGCTCTTTGGGATTCAATAAGATACTTCTCCAAGGGATGTGTCTTCTCCTTTTATAGAGGATAGGAAGTTCTCTTCAATTAGAACACTTGATCTATAATTCTTCAGTCAAATCTTCAATCAAATCTTCATTGATGGGATAGATCTCTTTTATTTAGAAACTCCCCATATGATAGGTTTTCAAAGTGATTGGAAACTCCTCTTGAATTTAATATGCATATGAATCCTAGTAGGACTCAAACTTTACGTTGCACATTAACTCTAGTAGCCAACTAGAATTGTTTGTGCACACGAACTCTTTGAATCCCACTTGCATTAGAACTTTTGAAGTCACCCAAATATGCAATCCTTCATGAACACGCCCTCCATCATAATTTGACTTTCAACATAAGTTTGACCAAGTGTGTGCTCATATTTTCTTTTCCTTCTTTCTTTGACTTTTGTAGATGGTGTTTGACTAATATAGAATTACCAAATTGCCCCTCCATCTTCTACTTGATCATTGACCATCAATTTGAATTTATAATTTATGAAAAAATAATCATGATGTGCTATGGCCATGAATAATGATCTTTGAGTTCTTTGGGACAAACTGAATGATGTGAAAATTACGAATTTGCCTTTTTGGTCAAAGTAGTATTGTTTTGATCTGAAAGTCACTCAAAAAACACATTAGTAGCATATGACTTGTTTGTCATCATCAAAATTAAATGTGTGACCTAGTTAGTGGGCTGACTAGGTCAACAATCTCCCCCTTTTTGATGATGACAAACAAGTATAGACAATTGATATAAAAATGAATATAGAGCTATGTCAAAATATGCACATGATCATGAACATGATAAATTCTCCCCCAACTATGTGCTCTCATGAATTTTTTGACGAGCTCCCCCTAAGTTCATGCATATCTCAATTTTTTCTATCTCTCCTCCTTTTGTCGTCATGCAAACAATACTCTCTCATGCTCCTGTGCTCCCCAAGAATATCCATCAATATTCTATTTCAATTTTCTATCTCTCCTCCTTTTGACATCAATCGAAAAAGGTAGACACAGGCATGAAAATGTTATCAATTTCATTGAAAGATTTTTAAGCATAATGCATGAAATAAAATTAGCATATCGAAGAAACACGAGATTAATAATGACTTTTACATTTATGTTTACTTCCCACTAACTCAAGGCATAACAACTTCATGGACATCAAAAGAATACGGTCATTGCTCAAATATAAAAAGATGATATCATCACATAATTTACTTGAATCATTGGTACATGTGTAGAGAACTAGAAAATCAAACTCATAAATTGTCTTAATCAATTTTTTTCTATATTCATCTCTTTGGAATAACCATTAATCCTTATGTAGGGAGACAACCAACATAGGATACCATGATGTTAAATTTGGGTCCTTTGGAGTTGAGGTGCGCTAAGTGATTACTTTATCTACCATATTTCACACGCATTGCGCAACAAATCCCTGAAATCCGGTTACTTGCCGCCGGTATCAAAAATATTTTCATATTCTCATTCTCTTTTTCACTTTATTTTTCGTTGGTCAATTTTTCCAATATACTTTCTTTTTGCTTTAATTTTTATTTTCCTATGCTGTTGTCTCAGAATAGTGACGCATGAAGGCGTCAGCGCATTCGACTCTCACTTCTCAATTTTCAAAGAGAATCATATGTATAGAAGTGTAAAAACAATCAAAAGAAGTTCAATCATTTAGAGCCTAAACATTATCCAACAATTTTCCATAGGTTACATGACTATATCAACTCAGAAAAATTAAAACAATTTTAGGCATGCTAACAATAATGAGCAGTTAATTATGCATGGTTTGAGTATGTGGATTCTTCATTATCATAAAAAGTCATCATCAAAATCATTTTAAATGTTTCTATGATTTCTAACAAATTTCATACTAAACATTCATCAAAAATCAATAATAGAAATGATTGATATATATATATATATATATATATATATATATATATATATATATATATATATATATATAGAGGAAAATTTTCAAATGAGAACATTTCGCACCGTGCGAAAATGTTTTTATCTTTTTTTTGAAATTTTTTTTCAAAAATTCTTTTTCCCACCCTCATTATATGTTGTTATACCCCCCTCAAAAAATAATTGTTGAGAAATAATGTCATTTGGCCTTCGATCAAGCCATTTCATCAAATTCGCACGTTTTGAGACCGTTAAATTTGTAACGGGTGGATGGGTGCTCTAATGCCCAACGGGTTCACCCATTATTTTCCCTGGGGTATATAATTGTATGGATTAAACATCAAAAAAAGAATTTTTGAAAAAAAAATTTCAAAAAAATAAAAAAAAGTTTTCGCACGGCTTTCGCACGGGATTTTTCGCAACCGAAGATCACTCATATATATATATATATATATATATATATATATATATATATATATATATATATATATATATATATATATATATACTAGTCATAACCCGTGCCCAAGGGCACGGTTCATTTAAAATATCCCTCCCTCAAAATCTTGGACCGTTTAATTTTACATGAACATCAATAATTAAAGCGGAATAAGTATTAGGTCCTCCTTACAATTTTAGTTAACCTAAAATTTAGTTTCCCCAAGAAGATTTATTTCCACTCAAAAATTTAAAGTAGTTCATCCAGAGAATTTAGTTCCCCCATTTTTTTATTTAGTTTCCCACAAAAATTTTAGTCAACACAATTTTTTAGTCATGTGAAAACTCAAATTTATATGGTTTCATCAGTTCGGTAAGTTGTGAGAATTTCAAAAGTTAATTCTCATCACTTTATGTTTGGTCAAATGTTCAAAAGAAGAGATTATTACAGTACTTAATTATTAAGAAATCTTAAAAAGCATTTATTTAGGATATTTAAAACTTCTATTAATAATTAAAAGACTTACCTAAGAATCAAACTTGCTTTTGTCAAAATTTTACGCATTTTACATATACAAAATCCAGTTTTCAGGTTACAAAGAAGAACTAATGACATTATTCAGAATCAAAGTACAACCTTTCATAATATAGTGTTCAAACATTTTACATATTTTACATAATTGAAGCAGTGGAAGTTACGCGTAAACAAAATAGCTTAGTTGGGAGAAATAGGCTCAGAACTGTGCTCCTTAGTCCGCTTCTTTTGGTAGCAAATCCAAGTGAATGTTCGACAAAGCCCTATCGCCTGCAATCCTCACACCAGCCAGCAGCTTCCTCAAAATACCAACATAGTTCCTTATTAGCTGGAGTGTTTTTAAGAAAATTAACTCATAAATAGAGAAAATAGCATCAAAAAAAATTAGATCATATGTGCAACAATAGGCTACTTGAATTTCATGTCACTGCAACACAAATAAGGTATGATTGCAATAAACTCTACATGCAATTAACTAAGTTTCTGGAAAGTTACATATGATTACCTATTTCTCTTGCAAGGGTAAAGCTTCCATTTACTCTCCAGCATGGATAAATCCTCATGCTTTCTTTTATTTTTGTTTTAAATATTTTTCACTTAGAATTTTAGAAAATAGCAGTAGCATTTTTCCATACTTAAGCCTAAATAACCAAAGTCTGACCCATTTGCTTCGGCCCACTTTCAGCATTTCACAACCTTGAGATGCATTATTTACAACCAGATGAATGTCAAATGATCCGTAAAAAATTTAAAATAAAATAAGAAAGAACTATGTCATACCATGCAAGAAAGCAAACAAATAGTAAACACAATAAATATTAAAAGTGAAATCCAAACGAAAAGAGCGAGATTAAAAGGTTACCCCTCCTTTGGAAGAGTTTGGTGAAATAAAGGGAATTAGTATCAACAAAACGACCACTGCCAAGTCCAAGACGGGGGAAAACATAAGATTAAAATGTTATCAAAACAAAACACTAATTTTCTACAATCAGTAAGCAACAATCACCAACTCAGGTGAACAAAAACTCAATGGATCAAGAGTTCAGCAAACTATAGACTATGAACCACAGATCCAAATCAGAAATTGAATCTGATTTATTCTCGCTTACAATGCTACAAATACATGATAAAATTGGCAATATTGTATAAATAGTCTATAGTTGGCTTTTCTATCTAACCTCACCCTTATGAATTATGTTGTTGACTGTAAACAAATCTCCGCTATGGGACATGACCCCAGGTAGCCATGGGGTTGATCTAAAGAGCATGGTAAGGACAATATCTCAAACAACAAATACAATACATTGGATATTAAAAATAAATTGTAAAAATAAATTGTAAGGTATGCACGCTAATATCTTCTTCCATTTAAAAAGATAACCTGAATAATTTAAAAATGGTACTATGAACAGGGTGTATGGTAGACAGCTTATATGGACATATTTCACATATTCAAAGTGTGATTCACATATTTCGCATCTTGTTCTAAAAATAAATTGTAAGGTAGGCACACGAATATCTTGTTCCATTTGAAAAGATAACATAAATATTTTAATAATGGTACCATGAACATGGCGTATGATAGACATCACATAAGGACTAATAAGGATATCGGTAGCAAGATACCCAAGCATATGACTCCAAATGGATCAGTAGCATAAAAAATGCTTATATTATCGAGATAACCAAGACCCTATATATCACTTTTCAACTATTGATATCCAAAAATTAGAATAAGCCATACACACTTCCTAATGCATATTGAGAAATGATTCAGAATAAACTGAAACTATAAAATTCTACAAATCTTTTCTTTCATGTAAAAACCAGGAATAAAGAGCCATAAGAATATGTGAACATGGTTGACTGTGTATCAATGACTTCCCATTATCTAGCAGTATGTAAACCTATAAGATGTCACTCTGCAAGCATAATTTATGGGATTGAAATTGTTTTTGACATGCATTGACCCTTGTTTCCTACAAACATTTGAGAGCACGACACTTGAGGATAAAAGATAACCATTAGTTTCATGTGGTTGTGAAAGATGGTAAAAAGGAGAAAACTTCAAAGCTTGCACCGGATAAGAGAACAAACACAAATCGCATACATTTGTCTAACTTATGGAACATTGTAATAAGAGAATACAAAATCAGAGCATGTGACAAACTGGTTCATTTTTATCTTTTATCGTCTTGAAATGCTTAGTAACCAAAGGGCTTTCAATTTATAGGCAATGATTGTATATCAATTGGGCAATTTGGGCTGGTTTGAAGAATGTCAACGTACAAAAGATTGATTATGGTCCTGGTTATGGCTGGTTTAAATTATGCAATGTATTGATGTTTGCCTGCTAATTGGTTGGTTCATCTGTCAACAGCATCGGTAGTTTGGGCAAAAATAACAAACGGATGCCCATGTCAAGAATGTGAATGAAGACACGACAACCTTGAATGGCACGACGAATGGGGTTCGGATCAAGACTTGGCAAGTGGACTTGATACCACAATAAATCCATCGCACTTTGCCAACATTTAACCTGGATTTGCATTGCTTGCGTAAATAGTAACATGGAGGTTGCGGATATGTAGAGCACATAATGTTTCGGAACATTAAAATGCATGGTGTTAAAAATCCGATAATCATAGATCTATTCTACTGCGATTCCAAGACCCCATGCCATAAACATGTAAAATGAGAATGTTTAAAACATAATAAAAATGGCAATTTCACGATAGGACTATCGAGTGCTTAGCGTTCTTATGTGCGATACCTCCAACTCTAGACAACTCGGCCACCCATGCATGAAGACCTGATCTAAGGATGATCCATACCTGGATCTAGGTATGTGGGTCTGACTTGCATATAAAGTAGGTGATGACATGATTGCCTAAACATGGTATCTCTGATCTGGGTTACAAATTGTATGGATTGCCTTCACTATGATCAGTGATAGCGATCCTATTTTCATAAGTTCATATTGGACTGAGTATGTTTAAGGGATAGCTTAGATGCTTCTGGAGCCGTAAGCCTAAGGAATGACCTAGATGGGTGACCCCAGCTGAGTTTTGGTACATTACTAACTGGAAGAGCCCCGACGACACGATTCCAGAAAACCTCCTACTGTATTATCTTACTCTACAAAGACATCCATGCTACCTTCAGTTGATGAAGCATTGTTTTCAATGGAAGTTATACTCTACAGTTTTTGAAAGGATACTCAAATGTAGAGCAAGAAATAGGATGAAAAAACTTACTGATGCTAACAGATCGAAGTCTGAGAGACTTTCAGATTGAATTCTGGGTATATCTTCCACTTTAGCCATGTCGGCAGATTAGTGTAGCAACACGCATTTCTCGCAAACTTTCTCCAAGTTTTATGAATTATACCATTGATGACAGTAAGATATATAGGATTCAGTTGTATATGATTCAGTTGTATATCCTAATGCTAATGTAACTGCAAACTTTGATGCTAATGTAAATCGAAATGATTTAGTTGTATAGAATCCAGCTGTAACAGTAAAATAATTTTTGATGCTAACGTTATCCTAATGTATATCAAAATGAGCATCTAAATGGCATCAAAATATGTAGCTTAATAACGAAAAAGAATATGTTAAAACAAAAAATGTTAACTTAAAAACATTGATGACATAAGAAAACATTGAGAAGTGAAAATTGAGAACTAAAAAACGGACTTTGTTAACAATCAATTAGGACAAACATGATATTAGTTAAAAACATTGAGAAGTGAAAAATTGTTAACTAATGTCCTGTCAGCAAACATTAGTTAACAAATGTTGACATGATATTAGTTAACAATAGTAATTAACAAAAAAATTATTGTTCGTTGACGGGATATTAGTTAACTAAAATGATATCATGTTGACAAAAATATCATGAATTGTTAACAACGTGATTTTTATTTGGATATGTATTTAGGATGTATTTTCATTTTGGGTTCTGATACAAATTGGGTGAACTCAAACATGTTAGGATATGTTAGGATATCATGTTTGATATGTTGAGTTCTGATACAATCAAAAAAATAGTTTGTTTACAAAGACGTTAGTTGTTGACAGGACATTAGTTAACATCAAAAACAGAGTTTGCTAACAAACATGATATGTTAGGATATGTATTTGAGATATTGTTTGAACTCAAACATCCAATTTTTATGCAAGGATTTGTTTAATCCTAAACAAACAAACAATTATTGTTATTCATCCAATAATCAAACACAAAAATCAGAATTTGGTTGCATAATCCTGTTAACAACAACATTTTGGTGTTATGCATATCAACAACAACATTTTGGTGTTCCTCCGTCTTTGCTATTTAAGTTGTAACTGATAATGCAACTTAAGGCAATGTGCTGTGATCAACTTAAGGCAACTTAAAGCAATGTATCAGATTATAATTGAAGGTAATGTGATGTGATCAAAAAATTTATTTCATGTAAATTGGAGTATACAAATTGTAAAACTGATACAATTTAAGTTTAATTTCCCTCCAAAAAAGCAAACAGAATTGTGTTCAAATACTCTCCAGCACATTGCCAAACAAAGATGTTATTGTTGATATGCATTTCTCTGCCAAAGGGTTGAATACATTTGGCAAAAGTATGTTGTCCTAACATTTTTTTCTCAGCAACATATTGAATACATATGTTTGTATAAATTGAGTTGATATGCAATTTGGAAAATTTCAACAAAAGCATGTTGTATTAACATTCTTTTTTCAGCCAATCCTGTATCAATTGAATTTCAGAATGAGTTGATATACAATTTGTTTAATACATTTGCCAAATTTGTTTAATACATTTCAGAATTATTTGTATCAGATTACAAATTGTATGAAACAAAGTCTGATTACAGCTTAAATTGTATCAGATTGAATATTTGTAACAACATTTTCAAATAACAACATATAACATTTTCATATACTCTCCAGCACATTGCCAACATTTTCAGTGAAAATAAAAGCCAATGTCACCCTTAAAATGAATTTATACTCCAGCATTTTCACTGATATAACAACATATAATCAGATAACAACATTTATATTACAACAATAACAATAACATTCTCCAAAAATGAAACAAAGTGGGTTGACACAACACTGATATGTAAAGCATCAAAAATTCAATGAACATTCTCCAACAACACTGATATTCAAAGCATAAAAATTTCAATGAAACAAAGTGTCAAACACATGTGGGTTGACACAAAAAAACGAAGAACTCCAAAAAATGCATGGTTTATAAAATTGATGTTACTTGAAAAAGATGCATGTATTTTGAAACTTTTTTTGGAGATATATAAAATTAATCACATAATGGTTTATAATTTTTTTAACGACTCGATGTCAGTTCTAATCCTATTGTTTGTTCATCTAAGTGCAAATCTACACAGCAAAGATTTGAAACCAAGGCTAAACTTCAAGACATCCTTGGAAATGTGAGGTCTTTTGAAGAAAAAACGACTAAGTTTTTTTTTCTTTTCATGCTATAAAACACAATCCATCAAGGTTTGTGTTTTATAGCAGAATTTGGTTTCTGCTGCTCCGGTGGTATAAGCTCAGTCATTTCTCAAGGCGTGCATAATTCAAACATTGAATATATGAACCTTGAATATATGCACAGGTTATGACTATATAGCCTTGCATATATGCACATGTTACATGGTTTTTTATCACGGTTTTTCCTGGGTATATGCAATGCTTGCATATATGCACAGTCCATCAGCCATATACGGATTGAATTTTAATGAACAGGAAAGTCACATGAAAAATGAATGATGCATAATTCAAACCTGGTGCTAATTGGAAGGCACTGTACCTATGATAAACTGGTGCTAATTGGAACTAAACTGTCCTATTGGAACTAAACGGAACAAATAATTATAGTAGACAGAATCATCTACACAGAACCCCTACTCATAAGCATGATTCAGAATTTCTGTACCAGTTAGTAATAATAGGTACTTACTAGTTGAAACGCAATCAGCAGAAAATTAAAACTCAATCTACCATTTGAAACGCAAATTGCATAAGTCTGTGTACTTTAGATAGGGTAAACCATGCATTGTCCTAATGCTAATGCTAATGATAAAATGGTGCTCATTAAATTAATGAAGTTCAAATTAGACTGTGTTAACATGGACTAAACCATTCAAATAAATGATAAAAAGAATACGATGGACTAAAATTTTTATATCAGCACCGTGCATGGGTCTAATTGGATCCAAAGGGCACTGTTATATGGAAATCTTAATTTAATAATTTCTGTACCAGGACTCAAGCTGTATGAGTAGGACCGTGAAGATCAGAGGAGGTGAAGGACTTGGAGGAGGACAGCGCAGATAGCCGAACAATACCATCCAAAAATTTCAAAAAATTCGTAATACCTTCCAAAAAATAACTATTGCCTAATACATTTAAAAAAATTACTCTTGCTTAATACCTTCCAAAATTTCTTAATTCATAATACCTTTCAAAAAATAATCCTTACTGTAAACTGCCAGAAAAACAGAATTGAAAAGAATTTATATCAAGTAAGTTGGGATTTTTTGCTCTTTGGCATCAAGCTTGTTGAATCTGGATATGAGTGTGAGTAGGCTGTCACAATTTTATGTGTATACTCACTATCAAATAAATTTTTTTTCTCCCTGCTCTTTTTTAGGCCACCAAATTATTTGCTTTTGATAGTTCCAAAACTCTTAATCCCTTCAAAATTTCAAAAATTATGTGATTTCGTATCAGAATTTTGTTAGTGCTTAGAAAAATTTCAAAAATAACTCTTGCAAAAAATACCTTCCAAAAAGTTCAAAAAATTCGTAATACCTTCCAAAAATAACTCTTGCCTAATACCTTTCAAAAATAACTCTTGCTTAATACCTTCCAAAAATGCTTAATTCTTAATACCTTTCAAAAAATAACCCTTACTGTAAACTGCCAATGAAACAGAATTGCAAAGAATCTATATCAAGTAACTTGGGTTTTTTTTTTGCTATTTGGCTACGTGTATAATATGGATATGAGTGTGAGTAGGCTGTCACAATTTTATGTGTATTACAATCACTATCAAATAAAAGTTTCTTCTCCCGGCTCTTTGGTAGTTCACCAAATTATTTACTTTTGATAGTTCCAAAACTCTTAATTTCTTCAGAATTCCAAAAAATATATGATTTCGTATCAGAATTTTGCGACTGCCCAAAAAATTTCAAAAATAACTCTTGCAAAAATACCTTCCATAAAGATTCAAAAAATTCGTAATACCTTCCAAAAAATAACTCTTGCCTAATACCTTTCAAAAATAACTCTTGCTTAATACCTTCCAAAAATTCTTAATTCTTAATAACTTTCAAAAAATAACTATTGCCTAAAAACTACTAATACCTTCCAAAACTTTCCAAATTCCAAAAATTACTCTTGCATAATACCTTACAAAAATTACTCTTCCTTAATACGTTCCAAAAATTTGTAATTCCTAATACCTTTCTAAAAATAACTCTTGCCTACAAACTCTTTATACCGCCAAAAACTTTCCAAATTCCAAATTTCAAATTCCAACCTGTGCAATTATGTGCGGCGGCGATTTTAAATTCCTTCCAAATTATTCTGTCTGCAACAATACGTGAGGCAAAATAAATCCGTGAGGCAGATGATAGGGGAAATGAGGAACGTGGGGAAAAGAGATGAATTTTAGAATACACCGGGAAAGCAGGGGGGGCCTGGGTGGTAAACAATCCGTGAGGCAAAAAATTAGGACAAATAATTCTAAACCTTGCAAGAAATTGTTTAGTGAAATTGAACAGGCACTTAATGCAGGTAATTAATCAAGCATTTTGGTGCAATGCATTAAGTACCTGCTAGTCATAACAATTTAAATCCAATCTTATAAAAGTACCTGCTAGTAAAAAAGTACATGCATTAAGTACCTGCTAGTGATTATGCAAACAATAAACTTGCATGTGTAAAACAAATCAAGCATTTTTGAATAGGTCTTTAAACAGAATCTTTAAAAAACATACTACAATCTTATAGCCTACCATAGAAGGGTAGTCAAGGCTATCATGGTGCAGTCTGATTCCTTTTGAAAGATCAAGCATTTCACCTGCAGTACCAAATTAGAAAATTAACAGGTTGAAGGAATTACCAAATAAGAAAATTAACATGTGTGTTCTGAAACAAATGCAACCATCATTGTTAAATTTGCAAGTTTATTGTTTAATCCTGGAGGTTGGAGGAATCCTGTAAGCTGGAGGCTGGACGCTGAATGTATAGAAATCATTGAAAAACAATAAACTTGCAGAATTTTTTGAGCAATGCTTTGAGCAACAATCTTAATGTTCTTTTGAGCAATTGTATAAACAGTTGGTGAGCAGAAATCCTGGAAGCGTTACCTTCATTTGTGATTGACTCTCCAAATTTATTTCTGCAAAAAACAACAAAAAACGAATTTTAAACCTCTGCTTGCACTTGCAAAAGAACCAAAAACACCAAAAACCAAATTTCCTATGTTTTCACACCCAGAATCAAAAGAAACCAAAAAGATCGAGTGAGGGATGGATTTGATGCTGGAGGGATTGAAGAAGAAGGTGGTGCCTATTAGGGGGAGGGGAGTCGAAGTCATCGGAGGATGGGGAGAGGAGGAGGCGACATCGAAGGGCGCTGATTTTCTTGGGAGGCTGAACCATGTAAGCTGATGAAGAGGCATGAACAGCATGGCTACGGGCAAAGAGGTGAGATTTTTTAGTTTTCAAATTTTTTGGCATGGATTAGGACGGCTCAAGAGGTGGGATTTTTTTGTTTTCAAAGTTTTTGGTTTCAAAATTTTCAACAGCCCGCCCCCAATTCAAACTTCAAATTTCGAAGAACTCAACTAATGGGACCCACTCTCTGTGACTGGGACAAACTCTTGATGACTGGGACAAACTCCTGATGACTGGGACAAAATTAAAAAAAGGTTGTGTTTTATAGAATATATATATATATATATATATATATATATATATATATATATATATATATATATATATATATATATATATGAATGAAAATATAAAAATGAGGGGGGGTTCCGAATTTTCAGGGGGCGATCCTGCGGCGCTAGGGCTCGTTCATGGTGGGAGTGGCTCCGGCAAGGCTGATTCTAGGTGGATTCTGGTGGGCAATTCGGCGGGGGATCCTGGCGCGGGTTGCTCCTCACTTAAGGGGGATTCGGCTGCACATAGAAGGCGATTGGAGATACGGGCAACTGGAGTTTCGGGCGATCGGGGGCGGCGCAAAGAAGGGGATGGGTTCAATGGAACTCAAGGCGGAAATTCAAGTTTCAATGTTGTTGGGGGTTCATCCAAAGAAGGCGGAGTTTCTGTCGACGGAGGTGGAGCCCTAGACAGCTGGGAGGTTGTGGATCGGAGGAAGAAGAGGAGTCAGGCAGGTGGAAGGATGGGTGGCACCGGTTATGAGGCGTATCGGAGAGGCAGGGGCAAGTTTCTGGCAAGGCAATTGCCTCTGAGAGAGAAGTTTACAGGTCGCTTGGGACTGCCTCAGGCCCTTAGGGTGTTTGACAAAATGTCCAAGAGACCTCCAGTTGATATCTCGGTTAACACAAAGGGTGTGATGCAATCTTGGGTAGAGGTGTGCTCCAATATCAGGAGTTATGATCTGGATATGGGGATGAGCTATGTTGCTCCTTCGACTCAAGAGGATGGTACTGTTATTGCGATGGTCCCTAAATCGGCATTGGAAAGAGGAGCCGAACAATGGAAGTCCACTTTGGTGGGGTATGTGTTGGGTGATGCCCCTTTCTACGGACAGATGCGTGGTTGGGTGGAGCGTCTCTGGAATCTTAAGAAGGGATTGAAAATTTATAGTCGTGAAAATGGCTACTTTTTCTTCAAATTTGAGGATGAGGGAGAGTGCGAGAAGATCTTACATGGCGGCCCCTGGATGTTTGACGTGCGGCTAGTGGTTCTCCAGCGCTAGAGCTCATCACTAAAGCTTGAACGGGATATATTATCATCAGTTCCGGTCTGGATTCAGCTACATGGGATCCCATTGGGGATGTGGACTCTGGAAATATTAAATCGTATTGCCTCGGTTGTTGGGAAGCCAATTTGCTTAGACAAATTAACGGCAAAGAAGGAACGGCTAACTTATGCCCGTTGCCTCGTTGAAATTCATGCGAAGAATCCAGTTCCTACTTCGGTCCAAGTGGGTACAGAAGACGGCCCGACTATCTCTATTGCCGTGAAAGTGGAAGGTGAACCTCCGAGCTGCTCCAGGTGTGTCTGTTTCGGCCATTCGAGTACTCAATGCCCTAACTCTAGGGAGCCCCCTTCAATCCAATGTGGGGATGGCGGTAAGGAGATTGGGGTGGTGAAAGAATTGAATGCAGTTGCCAATAAGTCTGGGGGCGACAATGTTGTGGAGAAGTCAAGGCAAGGGGGAGGTAATCTCTCATCCTTATTGGTCGAGCAGGGATTGGCGGTAGGAGTCATGGACGTAGAGATTTCTCCAGATACCAATGACGGGAGAAAGGGAGGAAATTCTCTTGTTGGAGCATTATTGAAGGAGGGGGAGACACATATCGCTCATGCCGGCATTGCTGGGAGCTCTTCTGTCAGTACCGGAGACCTGACTGGTGATTTGCCGCTGCCTCCAAGGGAAGATGTTGTTACTATTGCTGGGTTAAAACCTGATGCTAATATTGGGTTAGGTACTGACGCTACTATCGGGGTGGAATGCCCGCAGCTTGTACCCCAGTCAAGGGTGTTGGATGCTCCGGTTACTCTATTAAAACCCAGCTTGGCAAGACCGGTGCCCTATCTTATAGAAGAATCTCATGACCCTGAGTTCGACCGTGTGCTAGAGGAGATAGCCAATGATAACCCGGAGTGGGAACATGAAGTTGAAGAGCTTCGCCAACAAGCGGTTTCATGCAAGATTGCAAAAAAAAAAGTCCGAATCAATCCCATTATCTTCATCTAGGAAAAGCTCACGGCTGATGGAGAATGGCCGTAAACCCTCTGTTGATCAATGACGGTATTTTTCTGGAATACTAGGGGGCTTAACAACTTGGTGAGGCGAAGAGATCTGCGTGATAGATTGAAGAAATTAAATGCTTTGGCATTGGTGCTAGTAGAGACTAAACTAAAATCTTCTACTAAGGTTGAAATTCTCCCAGTGCCTAAAGGCTGGATTATATTTAACAACTTTGATATTGTGGAGAGGGGAGAACTTTAATGGTCTTTAATCCCTCTGTGTGGGCAGCAAGCATCATTTCTATCTCGGCCCAACATATTTCTGTCCATTGCACTAACTTGGGGGGTTTCTCTTGTGTTATAACCGGTGTTTATGGCCGCAATTCCATGTCAGAGAGGAGGGCATTATGGAATAGCATCCAAGCGGATAGATACGTGGTGCATAACACCCCTTGGTTGATAGGAGGAGACTTCTACTGTGTGTTGTATGTTGGTGACAAGATAGGGGGCAGGAAGCTGGATGAAACCTCTACTCGAGAATTCTTGAATTGCATCAATAGTTGTGCTCTTCATGGGCTTAAAAGCATCGGAAATAGAATGAGCTGGTGCAACAATCAGGTTGGAGATGGCCGTATTAGTGCTCAACTGGACAAAGTCTTCGTTAATGATTCTTGGATTAACATGTTACTTGAATCTTATATTTCTTATTTGGATCCTTCTACATGCGATCATGCCCCTATGGAGATCTATCTGCATGCTAAGGTACCTTTAGCCTCTAAACCATTCAAATTCTTTAATTATTGGTCCAACTGCCCAGGTTTCAAGGAGCTTATTGTTACTCACTGGGCACCAAATGTTTGGGGAACTCCTATGTTTTGGGTGGTCCAAAAGCTAAAGAGGCTAAAGCCGGTCCTGAGGTCTTTGGCTAGTAAATTCCGGGCTGATAACCAGGTTGTATTATGCCGTCAGAAATTGGAAGAAATCTGGAGCAACCCAGGTATTCAGGGAGATATTTCTCTTCAAACATTGGAATCACGGCTTACTAAGGAACTTTCATATGCTTTGAAGCTGGAGGAGGATATGTTCAGACAAAAAAGCCGCCAGGATTGGCTTAGCCTGGGGGACAGGAACACGAAATTTTTTTATAATGCAATGAAGGCGCGTAATATTCGAAACAACCATAGCCATCTAGTGGATTGTGATGGGTTGCGTAACAAGCAAATAGATGGTTTAAAGGAGGAAGCTCCTGCTTACTATAAGCAGCTTTTCAATCAAGAGCATTATTTGAAGACTTTTCCAAAAATTGTCCCCAAACGCATCCTTACTAATGAATCGGCAACTTGGCTTAGCAGAAGGGTGTCGACAGAAGAGATAAGGACGACTGTCTTTCAGATTGGTCCTGATAAGGCTCCGGGACCGGATGGTTATAACAGTTTCTTCTTCCAGCAGAATTGGGAAATAATTGGAGGGGAAGTTACAGATGCTATTAAATCCTTTTTTAGATCTGGGTCTTTGCTTAAACAAGTCAATCATACTTTTCTCACTTTAGTCCCGAAGTCCACGAATGCCTCTGGCTTAGGAGACTATAGACCCATAGCCTATTGTAATGTTCTCTACAAATTCATCAGCAAAATTATTTGCAACAGGCTTAAGATGGTCGTTCATGAATTGGTATCCCCAAACCAAGCTGCATTTCTCAAAGGGAGGTTACTATCTGATTGTACTCTTATAGCCCATGAACAGATTAGAGACTTCAGTAATCCGATGGGGGGAGGGCTTGTTTGAAGCTGGATCTAAGAAAGGAATTCGACAGCATGAACTGGGATTTTATTCTCTATTTTATGGAAGTTCTCCATTTCCCTGACACTTTCATCTTCTGGGTGAAAGAATGCATTACCACCCCCTCGTTCTCAGTTATGGTGCATGGCTCTCCCTGTGGATTTTTCAGTAGCAACAGAGGGCTTCGTCAGGGTGATCCCCTCTCTCCTTTCCTTTTTGTCATAGTAATGGAGAGTTTTTCTATACTATTGGAGAAAGCTTCCTATTCACGCAAAATCCATCACATGAGGCGGAGTGGTTCCATTTCACACCTGCTATTTGCAGACGACCTCCTAGTTTTTATTCGCGCTAATATGACTTCCTTCATTTGAATCAAAAACCTGCTGGAAGAATTATCTAATTACACTGGGCTGCATGTAAATTGGGAAAAGAGTGCAGGATTGTTCAGCAAAGGTACTTAGAATAAAGCTGTTTTGGCGGACTACCTGGGCATCAGAGTTGCTACTACCATCACCACCTATCTGGGTTTGCATCTTTCACTTAAGTATCCTACTACTCCGAATTACAAGAGGTTAGTTGATAAATGTAAGAAGAGAATGAGCGGTTGGTCAACCTCTATGCTATCTATTTCAGGGCGTATTGAATTAGTTAGAAGCGTTGTCTTCGGTATGATAGCATTCTGGATGCAGGTATTTCACATCCCATCTACGGTTCTTCGAACAATTACAGCAATGAGTAGGCGGTTCATTCTGGGTGATTCTCGGGCTTGGTCGTGGGATGATATTTGTAAGCCAAAGTATGAAGGGGGAGTGGGGATTAGACTTCTTGAGGATCTAAATTCGGCAGCTGGAGTTCGTCTCACTTGGAGATACCTCACGTCAGATGGTCTATGGGCAAAGCTTATGCACACTAAGTATGGGTCCTCGGATACTTTTTATGCGGCTGATGGGGATGTAACTCAGTCTGGCAATTGGAAGCGACTGCTTAGGAGCCGAAACATATATCAGAGCCTAATCAAAAAAATAGTAAGAGATGGAAGAGAAACTTTGTTCTGGACCGACAATTGGCTTGATATTGGGCCTCTTAAAAACAGCTTTAATGTCCCTCCAGGTGCCACAACTACTAGGGTAAGTGATTACTGGAGAGATGGCGGGTGGGTGACGGATTCTGTTCTGGACCCAGTCCGGTCTCTTCTTTGTAACATTTCCTTAACACACAGTGCGGATCGATGGACTTGGATGCCGAGTGATTGCTTTTCATTCAGGCAGGCGTGGGAAGGAGTGCGAAGGAGGAACCCCCCTTTCCAATTTCATAAATTGATTTGGTTTCCCAAGCATGTGCCGAAGATGTCTTTATCTCTTCTTAGGGCCTTCCGAGGTAAGTTATTAACGAGGGATAAAATTGTTAGGTGGCTTCCCTACTCTCCTGCAAATTGTGTTTTTTGTGAGGATTGCGAAGTGGAATCTACCCCGCATTTGTTCTTCGAATGCAATTATTCGAGATACATATTGTCCAGGACATTACTGAAGTTAAAATTGGTTCCTCTGGCCGACTCTACCCTTTTGGAGAGTGGCAAAATGTTTCGTGAAAAATTTGAAGGGAAGGGTAGTTTGAACTTGCTAGCTAGAATCAGTCTCTTTGCTATTGTGTGGCACATCTGGCATGAAAGGAATATGCGGATATTTGATGGAGTGGGAAAAAGCAAGACGCAACTGTTCGAAGAAATTTCATCTGATATTCGGATTGCAATGCAACATGAGGAAGCCTCTTCGGATAATGAGAGGCATATTTTCGAAAATTGGGATATAAGGGATAATGGATGAGCTTGTCTTCCTTAATACCTTGTACTTCTGCTTCTATTGTGGGGTTGTAGGTGTCGGGATGGATGATGATTTTTTAAGTAGGGAGTGACGGCGCTTGTGCCCTATCCTCCCTCTTGGAATTTCATTATTCCAATTGTATTTTGTACAGACATTTTATATATAAACTCGCTTACTTTTCTATATATATATATATATAAGTAAGTGTGTATGTATTGATATGAACAAGGGCTACATCAAGGCGGCGCCAGAAAGAAGTCGAGGCGAGGGAGAGGCTGGTGAGCAGTCACCCCTCACACGACCAACCAAGCGAGAGCCGAGAAACTAAAAAAGGGGCGAAGACCTATGCTGGGGGCACACAAAAAGACGGCCTACAAAATACCCCAAGTCTCAAAAAGGGTAGTATCCACATGGTCTAAATCATCCGGGATGCAACCAACAAGGGCGTCTGAGATGTCCAGTGAGATCCTAGCCAGAAGGGCTGTCGCAGGGGACCTGAGAGATCGGAAGATGCGGCAGTTCCGCTCCCTCCAAATGTGCCAAACCGTCGCAGAGAAGACCAACAAAGAAAGCCTATCCCTGGGAGTGGTCTTCCCCCTGGCTCCAAACCGCCGTTTTAGCGAGTGAGCTTCAACGGTGATGGACTTGGAGCCAGAAGGGAGGCCAAGCCGAAGCCTGCACTCCGCCCAAACACAAGCACTGAACTCACAGCGAAAGAAGATGTGGTGAGTCGACTCGGGGAAAAGACCGCAAAGTGCACAAGTAGACTGTTTCCGAATGCCACGCCTGGCCAGCTGCTGGGTGGTGGGTAGGTGGTCAGAGAGGGCACGCAGGAGAGTGAGGGAGAACTTGGGAGTGTGCCCAGTAAACCAGACCACAGGGGCAATTCTGTCAGTGGGGGAGCAGCGACGTGTAGAGGACCAAGCGGAGCGGAGGGAGCACCCCCCGACAGCGGATCACTCCCAGGCGTCAGGGCCATCCGACACAGAACCCGAAGCCAACAAGGGAGTAAGATGAGCAAGCTCAGCAGGAAGGGACCAAGCTTCACCATCCGAGAAGTCAGCAACCCGGCGGTATCTGAGAGGAAGGGGAGGGGAATGCAGGTCCGCCAAAGGGCCACAAGGAAGCCACGGATCATACCAAAACGAAGTGGAGAGACCATCACCAATCACCCGGCGATAGCAAGTAGACGCCAAATCCCGACACCGAAGCATATGCTTCCAGGTCCCCGAGTCCAAAGTCGAGGGGACACACTGGAAGAGGGGGGGTGCTTTTCATGTAAGCACTGCGCATGTAAGAGGCCCAGGGAGAGGGGGAGTGAAGAAGCCTCCAGAGGAGCTTAGCTCCCGTGGCAACACCCACCTCGCGGAGGCTGCGGAGACCAATCCCCCCTCTGGCCGTGGAAGGCACATGTCTTCCCACCTCCAAAGGTGGAACTTCGACCCCCAGATGAAGTCACGGCACAGATGGTCAATCCCGGCGAGGACAGAAATAGGAATGAGGTAAGACTACAGCCAATAGGAAACAAACCCATGAATAACCGTGCGCACCAGCTTAATGCAACCAGCCGTGGACAAAAGCCTAGAGGACCAGCAAGGGACCTTGGCCCTGCACTTATCAACAAGCCCCAAGAAGAGCTTGGCGACGGGATAAGTAGCAGAAAGGGGGAGCCCCAAGTATTTGACAGGAGGAACCTCAAGGGGGACGTCGAGAAGGAGGGACAACTGACTACCAATGTTTCATCCCTTACTTAGCAACAACTTGCACTTACCCTTATTCACCTCGAGGTCCGACATGAGATAGAATGATGCCAGGAGCTGGCCAAGGCCCACAAAGGAGGACTCCTCTGTTGGGAGCAACGATCTAGGATCTTGGTTTGATGATGACAAACGTGTCGTTATATCTAACGTGTGTGCTTAGTGTGTTTCAGGCTTGGCGAAACAGTATATTTACACAATTTGGCGGAATTGCTATTCGTATAGCATATTGGGAGAAAGGGAGTGTGTGCACAAAGAAGATTTGACTTGGCCAAAGTGCTATACACAAAGCGATTTGACTTGGTCAATATGGAGAGAGATGAAGTCTATTTGGGATTTGGTTAAATCAATAAGAGATTTATTCCATTTTCATATCCAATTTGAATTGCTATCAAATCCCCAACTTATTCAAATCAAATATTCTATACACATCCATATTCAAAAGAAACTCTTGTCCTATATATACCCATCATCCCTAGGGTTAAAAAGAGGAGAGCTACAAAAAAAAATTATAAGTGTGGCACAAACCCTATAGCAGCCGGCCTCATCAAAAAATTCAAAGTGGTACAAACGAAGATTGCTAGGCATTCATTTAAAGCTCATGCGACCAAAGGGTACGGCAACCTGAGAATCAAAAGGCCTGCAGCTTCATGTGCATCACCTGTGCAAATTGAGAAAGTGACGCAACCCAGGCCGAATTCTTTTTGACTTGCAGCAAGATCATCTCAAGTACCAATGTTGCAAGAGAAGATCCCCTATAATCCACAAGTCTCTACAAGCGGCCGCAATTTTTGACTCACAGGCCGTGATATCATCTCCTGCCAACGAAGAGCCAAGCAATAATAAGGAGACGCAAAAGTTGACTCATTCTGAGATGATTGGCCGGCATATATACAAAGGCAGAGCCGCATCAAGCAATTCTTTTGTGCACAAGGGTCATCAAGGGGAAAGGGGCCGACATTGTTGACCAAAACAATTCCAAAGAGGCAATCACAAAAAGAAAAAGGGAAGATTCACTTTCTCTCTCTCATTTCAATTGCTGCCGAAAAGTAGTTGTTGTTTTTTAACCGAAAATTGTGTGACTGGCCTTTTGCAGGGATCGAAATCATCATAGGGGGCCGGCCTTAAAATTTGTCATCTCCCAAACAAGAGCAATTCATTATTTAAAGAGGAGAACGCAACCAATACAGGGGGGTCTTCATTATATCCCTTGGCAACAAGAATAATAAAAGAGCACGGTTGCAATCAGGGAGGACACATAAGACCTTGTTTCTAATTCATAATTCCCCTCTTAATCTTGTCCTTGCCTGCATGCAATTAATTCCAATTGTATTTTATTGTGCAGGTCAAAGTGAAAGCTCAGAAACGTTTTTTGTTAATGGGAATGTACATGGCATTTTGAGCACCTGGGCATATATTTTGAGAGCTTCTTTAATATTCTTTTTATTGCAATAACTCTTTTATTTTTTAGGGGGCACGCAAAGGCCGGCCAGTCAATAAGAAAGGACACTCGATCAAAAAATTGGGGGAGCCGACATTGCCACAAGAATTAATTGTTTAAAGCACTAACCTTTATCAAACTTTTGTTTTGCAGGAACCTGGCACAAAAAGGCAATTTGTTTTGATTGGTTTGGTTGATAGGGCGTACAAACCCGTGAGACTCCAAAATATAGACATGAGCATCCTACTTTGATTTCTTTTGAAAAGGAGAGGAGTGCCGCAACTTGAGGTGCCTACGACGAGACGACGACATCTAGTCAGATACAAATCTGACCCGTGCTGATTGACGAAGACATCGCTACTACACAATCTGAGCTTCCTAAACTCTATACTTTATTATTTTGTGTAGCAATTGTGATAGATCTTCGTAGGGGAAAACTTTACCTATTTTTGTGGACTATTTTGGGACTTGTCTAGTTGGGACTAGACAAGTGGGACCCAGCTAGTTTGGGACTAGCTGGTAGAAAGCTTTGCTAGGATTGATAGTGAGAGGAAACACTGTGTGTGGGGTACTGAGAGTCTGACGAGTGTAGAGGCGTAGAGGGTGCTCTGAGCGTGCTCTAACTTGTGACTTTGTACCTATTGCACTATTCAATCTAGTATTAGCTTTGGGGGCTGGAGTAGGTCGTTGGGACGACCGAACCAGGGTAAATCTGCTGTGTACTCTGTGTCTGCTTTTCATTACTCTGGTTGTGCTTTTAACTGCGTGTGATTTCTCGTGGGTTGCACGCGAATTTTTTATTAGCCTATTCACCCCCCCTCTAGGCTAGGATCCAGATCCAACATCCTCTGCCTTACAAAAGACAAGCATGTCGTCAGCAAAGAGCAGATGAGAGGGGATCCCCTGCACCCCTCTCTTAGGAGGACGGATGACACCAGAAGTAGTAGCAGTGTCCATCAGGATAGTGAAGGCCTCTATAACAATCACAAAAAGGAAGGGGGACATGGGATCGCCTTGGCGGATCCCTCTGTTGCTCCTATAGAAACCTGCCGGTGAGCCGTTGACGAGCACCGAAAATGAGGGAGAGTCCACACAAGCCTTGACCCAGTGAATGAAAGTGGGAGGAAATCCAAGGCGCCCCATGAAATAGTATAGAAACCCACGATTAACACTATCAAAAGCCTTGCGCAGATCCTGCTGGATACATGCCCTAGAACCCAAAGAAGCAGAGTAGTCCATGATAAGCTCATGGGCAAGAAGAGAGGAATCAGAGATCAGGCGCCCCTTGATGAAAGCCGATTGGTTCCAAGAAATGCGGCCAGGGATGACCGCCGCCATCCTCCTACTAAGGACCTTAAAGATGATCTTATAAATTACATTGCAGCAGGAAATGGGCCGGTAGTCTCCTAGAGAGGACGCCGAAGGGACCTTGGGGATCAGAGTGAGGAAAGTATGGTTGATCTGCTTCAGTATACAACCAAACGAAAAGAAGGAACGCACCGCCAAGAGAACATCCTTGTAAACAATCCCCCACATCTCTTGGAAGAAGAGGGGAGGGAAACCATCAGGACCGAGGGATTTATCTTTGTCCAAGGAGAAGAGCGCCTCCTTAATTTCCTGATCGCCAACGGGGCCCCCAAGCCAATCATAAATGACCGGGGATATAATAGGCTTGGGGATAATCTCGGGGTAGACAGAGGGATACTAGTCTTGATGGAAGAGAGAGGTGAAGTAATCAACCGCTTCAGCATGGAGGGAGTCAAGCTTGGCCACAGGGTCCCCCCCAGGCACAATCAGGTGCATAAGACTGTTACCAGAAGCACGGTCCTTGGCCGTAGTATAGAAGAACCTGGTCTTCCTGTCCCCCTGGGAGAGCCAAGACTGACGGCTCTTCTGTCTAGCCTGGCTCTCCTCGTATGCCAGACTAGAAGCAAGGAGGTGTCTGAGAGTACGCTCCTGACGCAAGAGATCCGGGCAAGAGTGGAAGCCAATGTCATCACGAATAGCAGAAATATCGCTCCTGATGGTATCGGAATGGGGGTAGGGTCTGCGGGCGAGGAGCCAGTCCCGGATGGCCGCCTTAAGGGCCTTGAGCTTGGAGACGAGTCTGAGCATAGGGGATCCAGAATAATGTCCTCTCCAAACAGATAGTAGAAGAGCGTAGAATCCTGGCACCTGGAAGTAGTGACCAAAGAATCTAAAGGGCTTGGGGCCTGAGTTGGGAGGAGGAATTACCTGAATAAGAAGTGGAGAGTGGTTGCTAGTCGTCAAAGGGAGATAGGAGGCATAGGCATCAGGAAGGACCGTGAGCCAATCGGGGTTCACAAGGGCCCGATCAAGCCTACAAAAAATACGGGGGCCGCCAGTAGCGCAGTTGCTCCAACTAAGATGATCACCAATACACTGAATATCATCCAACCTGTAATCCTCAATGCAAAGGTTGAAGTCAGCCAACATGGCCGGGGCGAGGCATCTCCCCCTACCTTCTCCCCAATAAATCTGGTGACATTGAAATCACCAATGACCGCCCAAGCCTTCCCAACCACAAGAGTGCTATCAGTGCAGAGAGAATCCCAAAGACGAAGTCTATCAGAAGCCAAGTTGGAGGCGTAAACAAAGAAAACAGAGATAGCAAACCCACCACTATTAACACAATCAAGGGTGAGATGTTGCGCCGAAGAAGATATAACCTCGCAGCCCCAAACCATCGGGTCAACCATCACCCAAATACGCCCTTTAGGTACATGCTCATAATTGTGGAACGCCACCCACCCCTTGGGGAAGCATGAAGAAACAATATCTCCCAACGGGTCTCGAACCTTCGTCTCTAGTAAACCAACCAACGAAGCTTTATATTTACCAATGTGATGCCGAACCTCCCTTCGGCGAGCACAAGCATTAAGCCCCCGCACGTTCCAGGCAAAGATAGACATAATCAAGAGATGGGGTGTTGGCTCTGTGTCTGTACGCGAGGGGGGGCAGCCCTCTTTTATTTGGTTTAGGGGATAGGGGCATGGATTTTTTGGAGGGGTGGGCGTAGGCAGGGTTGGGGATAGTGGCGGGTTGGGGGCATGGGTTTGGGGGGAGGGAATTTGGGCTAGGGCAGGGAGCACGGGACGGGCTAAGGACCGGGAATTGGCTGTCAAAATCCCCAACGGCCAGCACGCTCACGGAAGAGACACCCATCCCAACAGAATCGCATGAGAGCCCACCATCAGCTGAAAAAGACCCACCCACAAGAGAGGAATCACCCACAGCAAGGGTGGGACAGTGCATCTGGGATATGGGATGACTAACTGTCGCAAACAAGGAGGAATTGCCCCTGGGGAGAGGGACAAGCGTCACATCCGCACCGGCAGTCGCCCGACTGCGCAGAACGGGCGAAGATGTGAGAGCGCTGCTTCCGGTGCAGGCTATCAATACCATAGGGCTAAAAGGGGACCCCTTTATAGGCTGGGCAGTATCCCCTGGCAGGCGCATCACAGTGGCCTGGGTAGGCGTTGGACAATTGGAGGGCGACTGGGCAGGCGTAGCATAGTGAGGCGTCGGGCACAGATGCGACTAGGCGGGCGTTGCAGACTGGGCAAGCGAAGCACTCTGGGCGGTCAATGCACACATGGAGACCGAAGCACACTACAGTTGCGATTGGGCGGGCGAAGTAATGGAGGCCTGAGGCACTGGTTACAGTTGCGATTGGGAGGGCAAAGTGCACTTGGCAGGCGGAGCACGCTGCAGCTGCGATTGGACGGGCGAAGCAGACTGCTGCCCGCAGTCCTTCACACACCGGGCAGCCTGAGGGCCCTTCTGTACATCCGGTAACACAACTGGAGGGAGCACCGAGGACTGCGGGCTGGCATTTGCAGATCTGGAAGGGTCCAACATCGTAGAACTGGCCGATGGGGGTACCCTGATACACTGATTGGCTGGGAGAGAGGATTCTACGACGGGAGACCCGATGGCAGCAGCCGGCTGAGAAGTCTCCTCTTGTCTCGAAGGCGACTCACATTGGGAGATATCATGTCCGAAGCAGCGACAATGGGCACACATCAGGTGGATTTTCTCATACTCAACGGCTACCGGGATGATGGACCCATCCGCTAGCTGAGCAGAGATGGAGGACGGGAAAGAAGACACATAGTCAATCTCAACAAAACACCTAGCGAAGGAGAGTCGGGAAGCATTGGCAGTAGCAGCATCGGAGAAAAGTGGCCGGCCTAGGATGCTAGCTAGTTTTCCACGGATGACGGGAGACCAAAATTGGATCGGGAGTTACAGAAATCGAATCCAAATAGGCACGGAGGAAAGCAAGTCCCTATCGAGGCCAATGTCGGGTGCCTATCGCCTAAGCACAGAGCCAATGGCCACCATTGAGAGTGTCACCACAGTCTACATCGTTGGCAAATTTGAAGAAGAAAAACCCGTTTTCATGCGAGTGGACATGGACTTCCCCCTTCGTTTTCCATGCTCGTCCAAACCAGGCCATGAGCTGGCCGTAGTAGGGCCGTTGGCCCACAAAGTATCCAACAAACATGTGCGCGTAGTGCCCCACGGCCTGAGAGATATCTGCAGGAAAGATGTCTGCTACAACCTCACCTCCCACCGAAATTGGAGGCAAAAATGCCAGCCCACAGTTAGGAATGGCACGGGGGGCATATATCGAGCTGAATGAAGTTGATGTAACATAAGATGAACATGGTATTTGAGCTGTTATTCTCTGGGGCAATCCCACAAGCACCTGGTGGGCATTGATGGTTATGCTAGTAGAGGTGGAAGTGCCACCACCTAGGGGCTGGGGGGCCACACTGTCTCCACCCCACGAATGAGTAGTGGCCCGGCCGCCACCTCACCGATGCCGGCTGCCGGAAACAGTGGGTCGGGGTAGGAGCGCAGCAGATTGGGTGGGGCGACGTCAACCACTAACAGCTATCCACAGGGCATCATCGCCAGGAACCGATTGGGGGGAGGGGGAGGATGTTCTGAGATGATAACGGGAGAACCCCGCCTGAGCCTGACGAGGCAGATGACGGCCCAGAGGAATAGGGGGCCGATCCCGAGGAAGACGAGGCCATTGGGCAGGGGTTAGCAGCTAGGGGGAATCTTGGAACTCAGAGGAGGGCCGAAGCCCCCATGCAGCGGAGCAAGGTGCAAATCACCCAGTGATCACACAGATCGCCGGAGCCCACATATATATATACACATAGATATATATATTGAAAGGTAAGTATGAATCTTTAGTATGTAAATATCAATAGTACAAAACAATAGCTTTCCGTTAATGGCATCTAGATATAATAGAGAGGGGATAGGGCACGAGCACCGTCACCCTCTACTATTATTTATTGACCCCCAACGTAAGCATAAAAATGAGCAAAAGAAATGGGCATGAGCAACTGTTACAAAAAAATAGCCATTATCCCGAAATTCCCACTTTTCAAATGCTTCCTTTGCGTCCGTATCATCAAGGTCTTGATCTTTCATAGCTATCCTGATATCAGCAACGATGTCTTCAAAGAGGCCGATTTTGCATCTTTTTTACTTTGTCAAAAATTCTTTTGTTTCTCTCTCGCCAGATGTGCCACACAATGGCCGAGAGGGTTGTTTTAGCTAGCAGGCTCAAAGTCCCCTTGTGTCTGAATTTGCTCAAGTAGAGATCACAGACGCCCTTCAGAGAAGTCGGGATATTCACTCCAGTTCCGAGTTTCAGTAGGCTTCTGAGCAACAAGTACTTTGAATAATCACAGTTGAAAAATAAATGCTCCACTATCTCCTCTCTGTCCCCCTCACACAGGACGCAATTTCTGTCCGTTTGTATCCCCCATCCTCTGAGCACATCTTTGGTTAATAATTTCCCATTGAGAGCTCTTAATAATGTTATAGAAAATTTGGGAATAAAGCCTCTGTACCAAACGAGTTTGTGATAAGGAAATTTAGCACCTCTCATCCTGACCCCCTCCCAAGCTTCTTTAAATTTGAACATAGGACTCGACACCCATTTCCACTGATCTGCGCCATCTTTCAGAACCACATTGTGAAGTATAGGTCGGATATTCTCAATAGTAGGGTCGTGAGTCCAAGTAGAGCATGTCCAGTAATCCGCAACCCTCTTGCTATCTGCTCCCGCCGGTATGTCGTATGTATTTTTAGGGGCCTCCCCACTAACCAATGGTCATGCCAGAAGAGCGTGGATTTACCGTCCCGAACCTCCTTTTTGATCAGTTTTTGCGAAATATTCTGGCAGTGAAGTAAGAACTTCCATGTTCCAGAGTAAGTGGGCTCTCTTTTTGCTACATATAAGTTGTCCATATCCCCATATAGTCCCCTCATGTGTTCAACCCAAATAACATACGCAGTTAGCAATCTCCACGTCAGTCTTATTCCCGCAGCCAGGTTTAGGTCAGAGAGTAACCTGAGTCCAACCCCCTTCCTCTTTGGGTGTACAGACTCCCCGCCACGACCATATGCGGGTATTGCCCAAAATGAACCTCCTGCATATCGAAGATATAGTACGGAGCACTGTAGAAGGGATGCAAAAAGCTTGCATCCAGAAGGAAACCATACCGTATATGACAGATCGCACCAATTCAATTCGGCCAGAGATTGAGAGGTTATCTGCTAGACTGTTGTAAGAGAGGGATTTGGGGTACTTGGAGGATAGAGGTAACCCCAAATATGTCGTGATAGTAGTTGCCAACTTTATTCCCAGATTGTTAGCCAATTCAGAAGGTTGTTTGGTCCATTTGCTGAAGATCCTTGCACTTTTGTTCCAATTTATTTGAAGGCCCGATATGTTGGAGAATTCTTCAAGTAGACTCTTAAGTCTGTATAAGGAGTACGGGTTAGCACGTCAAAAGACTAGTAAATCTTTTGCGAACAGAAGGTGGGAAATAGAACCTGTCCGCCGCATAGGGTCTATGGTACGCGTAGCTAAAGCCTTCCCCACTAGCAACGAGAACGCCTCCATGACAATGACAAACAGGTAGGGGGAGAGGGGATCCCCCTGTCGGAGCCCTCTGTTGCCATCAAAGTAACCTGCAGGTGTGCCATTGACCATCACAGAGAAGGTCGGTGTTGAAATCCATTCTTTTATCCAATTAATAAAATTGCCCTTAAAACCCAACTGGTGTAGCATATAGTATACAAACTCTCGGCTGACACTGTCGAACGCTTTCCTCAGGTCCAATTTTATGCAGGCTTTGTCTCCCATGGGGTTGCTGAAATCCCTAATTTGCTCATATGCAAGAAGAGAACAATCAGATAGCAGTCTACCCTTGAGAAATGCTGCTTGATTAGGGGGTATCAGCTCGTGAATTACTTCCTTCAGTCTGTTGCATAGCACCTTACTTATGATTTTGTAAATTACATTGCAGCAAGCTATGGGTCTGTAGTCCCCCAGACTAGTGGCGTTTGAGCTCTTGGGAACGAGGGTTAGAAAAGTGTAATTAATCTAGGTAAATAACACACCTGTCCTGAAGAAAGATTGGGTTGCTGATGTGACATCATCTTTTATCAGATTCCAATTATGCTGGTAGAAGAACCCGTTGTACTCGTCCGGTCCAGGTGCTTTGTCTGGCCCAATTTGGAAAACAGCATTTTTAATTTCATCATTAGACACTTGCCTGTCAAACCAGTTTGAAGCCTCTTCCGTGATCTTACGCTTAGGCACCAGCTTTGGGAAAGTTCTCCAGTAGTTTGATTGGTTATACAATTCCTCAAAGAATTTCGGCGCTTCGGTTTTAAGTTCCTCTAACGAACTATTCTATACCCCATTCACGTCCACTAGATGGCTCAAGTTGTTGTTACCTTGTCATGACTTCATTGCGTTGTAGAAAAACTTTGTATTCCTATCACCCAAACTGAGCCACTGATGACGACTTTTTTGTCGAAACATCGCCTCTTCTATTCCCATAAGCCTAGATAACTCATCAGCAAGTTTCTGTTCGTTGATCTGCATGTTCACATCCCAATTTAATAACCGCTGGGCCATTACATCTTCAAGATCTTTGCGGCATTTGGAGATTGAATTAAAAGAAGCTTGGTTCCGAGCCCAGTCCCACATGAGAGGCTTTAGTCTCTTCAATTTGTGAATCAATCGGAACATTGGTGAGCCTGGGATGAATTGGCCCCGGCTTGCTTCCAATAATTCAGTGTACCCTGGCATCTCCACCCAGTGGTTAAAAAATTTATAAGGCTTGTGATTGGAAGATACATGGGTGTGTAATTTGACCACCATGGGCGAGTGGTCGCTTGTATTTGGGTCGAGATATTCCATATACGAATCTGTTAGCTTGGCCATCCAATCTCCGTTGCAGAACACCCTATCAAGTTGCGCCGTAATGCGGCCGTTGCCCAGTCTTTTATTGCACCAGCTTATTCGGTTGCCCGTAGTTTTCAATTCTTGTAGGGAGCAGTCATTAACGCAATTATTGAATTCCTCAACCATGTTTTCCTCCAATCTACACCCGCCAATTTTATCTTTGGTATAGAGAACGCAATTAAAGTCTCCAGCTATAAGCCAAGCCCCATTTTGCAAATTAGTGGAGTCCATCCTCAGTTGTTGCCATAAGCCCCTCCTATCCGTACTAGTATTAAGTGCGTAGTTGGCTATTAACACCATACGCAACCCCCCCACATTGCTACACCGAATTGATACATGCTGTGAGGAGCTGGAAAGAACAGTAGCTTGCCAAATGTGAGGGTCTAATCCCAATAGGATCCTACCACCTCTATGAGAGTCGAAGTTATTGATTATCAACCAATTCTTGGGCAAGCACGATTTCTGTTTTATTGTTTCCATATTCAGTTTCGTTTCCAATAATGCCACCAGAGACGGCTTTAATTCCTTCAATCTGTCTCTAAGATTCCTGTGCCTCACCACATTGTTGAGGGCTCTCGTGTTCCATATGAACATAGTCATTGATAGGGGTTGGATTGTTATCGTACAGAGGTAACTTCCTTTAACCTCGTGCTCTTCCTGGTGTTCGCAGCCACTTCTGAATTCAGGCTAGGTTTCATACGCTTTGCCACTTCTGTTTTGCTCAAGAGACTTTTTGCTCAATGTCCCAGTCAGGATTAGCGTAGCTCATAATATCTGGGAGCTTATCAACTCCCATGTCGAGTGCATCTTCTAACAAATAGGGTAGGGCCATAGGGATTTTAGGATTGCTAGAGACTTGGTCCTCTTGAACCACATGTTCTATTGTAGCTTTGTTAGCTAGCAACTCAGACTGACTCTTCTCGCATGGGGGCATTGTGTCCTGAGCCGTTTCAATGCACTGCTCTCCAACTTCCAGACTTGCCTGACCATTTCCTTGATGATCCATCTTATTAGTTATGGCATCCCCTTGTTCCTTCCTGACATAGTTGAGGTCTTGCTCACCCATATTGTTACTTGAAGTATCTGCTTCCATTCTATCCTCTTGTATTTGCTTCCCACTTGACTCCTGGGCAACAGGCACAGTCGAATTAGTCTTAGATGATTCTGCGTCTTGATTACCCACTCCAGCCTTTGTTTCCTCTTCAGTTATATTAGTTTGGATTGAAGAGGCTTCAGTAGATCCGGACATTGAGAATCTGAGTGACCAAAGCATACGCAATGGCTGCAGTGAGGTGGTTCACCCTCAAATTTGGTGTCGATGTTTATAACTCCTCCATCTTCCAGCTTAATCCCTAATGTTTTTGGTAATTGCTTCTTAGCATCCACCTCAATTAAACATCTGGCATAAGAAAGTCTCTCTAATTTGGCAGTGGCATGGTCTAAACAGATAGGAATCCCGATCAATGAAGCAACCACATTTAGAATCTCTAGTGTCCACATACCCAACGGCAGTCCATGTAGTTGTACCCAGACTGGCACCGATACCAAGATATCCCGGTCGTGACGGAGTGTTGGGCTCCATCGCTGCAGCACTATGAGCTGTCCATCAAAGAGCCATGGCCCCCCGTGCAGTATCTTCTCACATTCTTCTTCACATTCGAATCAAAAGTAGAAAAACCCATTGTCTCGACTGTATACCTGAACTCCTTTTTTGAGTTTCCAAAGCCTATCGACCCAAGCCCTAATCTGGCCGTAATAGGGGACATCGCCAAGAACATACCTAACCAGGGTGTTTTTCCAACGCTCTACACCTCTTGCCAACATCGAGTTCCTTACCATTCCCAACGGTAATCCTTCCTCTTCTATTTCGGGGGGAATATAGGTCATCGTTAAGGAATCCTCATAGGATCTCCTATTAGAATAGATATCAGACCATGTAAGCTTAGTACTAGCGGTGTTTATTTGAAGCTCTACCTTAAGTTTGACCGGAATTTTCTCTGCCCGCACAGTCGTCGTAGGGTATCCTCGTTTGTTATCTAGCGGTCTCTTAGGGGGCCGCCCTCCTCGCTCATCTGCCCCTTGGTCAAATCATCCGTTGTATGATTTCTCTTTGAATCCTCCATAATTCTGCCCCATGTTTCTTCCTTGCCCTAAGCCCCCTGTTTCTTTACCTTTGTTCTTCCTTGCCACCTCACGCCAGCCTTCATCCACAGAATTTCTCGAAGCCTTCTGGGTTTTGCTGCCATCACCTGAGGGCTTGGTGATGGCGCCGCCGGGATCGTCCAATTCTCTTCCCACGTTATTTTCGCTAATAGGGGTTATATATATATATATATATATATATATATATATATATATATATATATATATATATATATATATATATACTAGTCATAACCCGTGCCCGCGGGCACGGTGCATTTAAGATTTTTGCGCGAAATCTGTGTCCCCAAAAAAATATTTCTACAGCCAAAATTTAAAAGAATAACAAATTAGCGTAAAAAAATTTAGAGGCACGGCCGCCTTCGGCGAGGAACAATAAATTCGGTGTGGGCGCCTTCGGCGCAAAACAACAAATTAGCGTATAAAAATCGGCGCGGACGCCGAAATGGGTTGGTCAGACCTCTGCTTGAGGGGTTAATTGAAACAGACGCCCAAAAAGCTCAGCCCGCCTCTTTGAATGCACATTCTATGTGTGTTTTTTGGGTTTCAATTTTTTGGGTCAGCCGAAATAAGCTCAGCCGAAATAAAGTTCAGGCGATGTCCACTTTTGTGTTTCATTTTTTGTGTGTTTTTTTGGGTTTCATTTTTTTGGGTCTTATTTTTTGGGTCATTTTTGAATGAAAGGTATTAAATGCTGATGGTGCCAATTTCAAAAAATAAAAGCTTTTGTGTATTCCCAACAAATTTCTCTTCAACCCAAAAATTTCCCTCCAAAACTTGATGTGACATTGCCACATAGGACAAATTCAAAATCTGCCCTCAATTGTAATATATATATATATATATATATATATATATATATATATATATATATATATATATATATATATGAGGGAAATGTGCATGCGCACGTGCGTAAGAAGAAATACCTGCGAACACCCCCTTTGTTCGGGGTTTGTAAGTATTTTTTTTCAATTTTTGTTTTGCAGTAGGTAGATATATGAGGGAAATGTGCCTGCGCACGTGAGGAGGCAAAAATACCTGCGAACACCCTATTTGTTCGGGGTTTGCAAGTATTTTTTTTGAATTTTTGTTTTGTAGTAGGTAGATATACTTGTTTTGTAGCTCTCCACAAAATTTCCGGTCAATCCAACACCGTTTGAGCCTCCGTTCATCGATTTCAAAAATGTTGCGCACATTATTTACAATATATATATTGGCTATAGGAATCTTGTGCTATCATGTTTACATATTTTTGTAAAGCCTTTGAAGAAGGCTTGGATGTTGTAATTCCCACGTGTAAAGGAAGGTGTGCATTGTACTTGGAAATTGCTAGTTGGGTGTAACAAAGTGTTGGAAATTCCTAGCAAGTGGAGCTAGGTGGTTGTACAAGTCCTCCTCATTGAGTTAGGGGAAGATTGCTCTCAATTTGAGAACTAGTGGATAAGTTGTTGGACGTAGGCCAAGGTGGGGCCGAACTAGGGTAAAAATCGTTATGTTTGTACTGTGTTCTGATTTTCTCTCTTATCTTTTATACTTGCTTGTAATCTTTTTATTCCACTGTTATCTCTTTTATTTTATCATTACAAGCTTCTTAACTGAGTTGATTAAGTACCAAGCTAGGTTACTCTGCTAGGAGACTTAGGCAACGTTAAAGAAGGGTGCTAACTTAGCGAAGAATTTTATTTTATAACATACAACCTTATTCAACTAACTTCTAGTGTTGTCTACCATCTACATGATCTCAAACTTCGTATCAGAGTGAGGCTCAGGCGATGGCATCAATAGACATGTTCAGATCCAGTCCTTCCATTAGTACACCTCCATGCTTCGATGGAACAAACTTTCGGATATGGACGAGGAAGATAGAAGTATTCATCACGGTAACCTACCTTGGATGGGAAACATTTGTACAAGAACCATATGAAGTCCCCACCATCTCACAAGTCACTTGGACCATTGATCAAAAGGATATCTACGCAATAAACATCAAGGTAATACATATATTGTGCTCATGTTTACCTGATAGTGTGTTTAATGATATTACAGAGGCTAACACCACACAATAAATTATGAACTTGTTGGAAGAAAAGTACGGAGAATCACAAATTGAACCACAACCCATGGAAACACAAATGATCAAAGAGAGCAACGATGAAAACTTTTGAGATGAAGTATGTATAATGGCACATCAACAAGATGATATTAATGTATAATTCAAGAATTTTTGGATCATGGATAGCGGATGCTCCGTATACATGAAATGGAAGCAAAGTTGCTAAGCTCCCTAAGAATGATAGAGTGAGGAATGATAACTTTTGTAGACAACAAAAAAGGAAAGATCATCGACATCGGCAATGTCGGTAACCTGTCAAAACCCATTATTGTGCATGTTAGTTTAGTTAGTGGACTTAAACATAATTTAATTAGCATTAGTCAATTATCCGATAAGGCATACGAAGTCCTCTTTACACATGACGCATGCCTAGTTTATGACAATAATATGAAAAATGTTTTAGTTAAAGGAAATCGCTTAGGAAATATCCATACACTTTCTTGCAATGAAAGTGATTCAAACGTATGTTTTTATTGTTTCATGCAAAGACCCCTTAGTATAACATAGATGCTTTGGTCATATCAACATCAAAAATATAAATATGATATCTAGAAAGGAATTGGTACTTGGACACCCTAAAATGAGTTTTAAATTGGGCAAAATTTGTGAATCTTGCCAACATGGCAAAATACATAAGAGCAAATTTAAGAGCATTTGAGCCCTTAGCTAAAAAAGACGACTTAAATTATTACACGTGTATTTATTTGGTCCAGCTAGGACTTCTTCTCTTTATGGTAGAAGATATGTATTTTTCATAGAGGACGATTACATAAGATTTACTTGTGTTTTATTTTTGACAAATAATAATGATGCTTTCCGTGAATTTAAAATTTTTTTCAAAAGAATTGAAAGACTTCATTCTTTTATTTCTCTAAGTGACCATGGCGTTGAATTCGAAAATGAACATTTTCAAAAAAAAATTGTGAAAAACGTGGAATATAGCATACCTTTTCTTTTCCTAGAGCTGATCATAGTTGAGAGGAAAAACATAACTCTCCGAGTATGCACGAACAATATTGTGTGAAAGCAACTTTCTAAAATATTTTGGGCAGAAGTTGTTGCAACCGAGTGCTATGTTCAAAATATGGTACTTATTAGAAATCCTTTTCAAAAGACCCCCATGAACTATTGCACCAAATAATTCTGAAAATATCCTTTTCAAAAGACCCCCTAGTGTTTCAAATGTTATTTTAAATGATGATGATGTTGTGAATGATGTTGCTATACCTAGAAGTGATATGACTGGTCCTTAACCTAAAGCTTACATTGAAGTTGCACATCACCCACATACACAAGTGATAGGAAATATTGATGAAGATGTGAGAACTAGATCACAAATAGAATATATGTCCCATTTTCTTTTGTTTCTAACGTAAAGCCGAAAAAGGTTCATGAGACTTTTGCATATGATGCGTGGATTGAAGCTATGCAGAAAGAACTTCATCAATTCGAAAGAAATAAAGTTTGGGAGTTAGTACATAGACTGGAAAAGTATTCCGTCATCGGCACGAAGTGGGTGTACATGAACAAGCTAGAAGAGGATGGACATGTAATAAAAAACAAAGCGAGGTTGGTAGCAGATGGATATTCACAAGAAGAAGGTATGGACTTTGATGAAACTTTCACACTTGTTGCTTGAGTAGACTCGATTAGAAGGTTACTTGCATTTGCATCATTTAGAAAATTTAAATTATAGTAGATGGAAGTAAAAAGTGCATTCCTAAATGGTTATATCAAAGAGGAACTATTTGTTGAATAACCTCCTTGTTTTGAACATGAAAAGAAAACTGATCATGTCTTTAAATTGAATAAAGCACTATATGGCTCTAAACAAACTCCAAGAGCTTGGTACGTGTGATTATGAAAATTCTTAATCGACTCAGGATATAATGTAGGAAAAATAGATACGACATTATTTATTAAGAGAATTAACGATGACATCATACTTATTCAAGTTACGTAGATGACATTATGTTTGGATAGATTAATGAAAATATTTGTTAAGAGTTTGCAAAGTTAATGCAGAATGAGTTCGAGATGAGTCACATAAGCGAGCTCACATACTCCTTAGGATTGCAGATCAGGCAGTCAAAAGAGAGAACCTTCAGTCATTAGACAAAGTATGCAAAGGATCTACTCAAAAGATTCGGGATGGAGAATGCATCGGGGAAGAACACTCCCATGGCTACATCCACCTATTTAAACAAAGACAAAGAAGGTAAGAGCATTGATCAGAAAATATACATGGGTATGATTGGTTCTTTATTATACCTTACTACTAGTATGCCTGACATTATGTTTAATGTATGCGCTTGTGCACGTTTTCAATGTAATCCCAAGGAATCACACATTAAGGCAGTAAAACACATACTTAGATATCTTAAAATCACTTTTGACTTTGGGTTATTTTATCCAAAATTTAGCACTTTCGATCTTATTTCTTATAGTGACTCAGACTATGCTAGTTGCAAAACCACTAGAAAGAGCACAAGTGGAACATGTCACTTCGTTTGACATTCCCTTGTCTCCCGGTTTAGCAAAAAGCAAAGTTCAGTATCACTATCAACCACTACGGCAGAGTATATACCTGCCAGAATTGCATGTGCACAAGTCCTTTGGATGAAACAAGTCTTAGTAGATTATGGTGTTAAAACATCTAAATGTGTGATTTATCGAAAACTCTGTTCTTCATCCTAGAATTAAACATATGGACATCAGACATAGGTTCATAGATGATCAATATAGTAAAAAGGATGTTGAACTTAAGTATGTTCCCACTGAACATCAAGTTATAGATATTCTCACGAAGGTTCTGAAAATAGAATCTTTTTCAAAACTTTGTAGAGACTTAGGTATTGTAAGTGAAAAAGAATTGATATCCAATTAAATATGTTTATTCTTTCACTTATGCTTATATCGTATCGAATTTAGGAAAAATCATTTTTGGTATGCATATTATTCTCTCAGTATGCCAATTTTATTTCCCACTATTAAATTTTTTTAACACTTGGTGTCAAATTTTATTTCAAACTTTCTGATGTGACAAAGGGAAATAAAAATGCAATGCATACAAAATAATGTTATTAGTTATTACACACTTTAAATAGGAAATATAATATGAACCATGCATATTTCTGCTTATTTCTAACCAGACTTGATGCAGAGAGGTAACGTCTCCATAGCAATCATGCATCTCTGCATGTGGAGCGTAAGTTATTTTTGTTGTCATATTGTATGTTTAAAATTTTATTTGTCATCATAAAAAGGAAAAGAGTGTTGGGATATTGAGGCCAACCCTGGATTTTGATAATGTGCATAAGTGAAATGTGTACTAACATATTTATTTCAAGTGTGTGTAGGAATTAATAAATTATTTTATAGCCATGAAGATCAAGTGCATTGAAAAGCTTAATTAAAGGACATGTTCGGGAAGTCTATCTTAGAGCTAAGGAATGGAGTAATTGATCGCTCAACCAAGGACTCAAGATCAAGACTAGATGACTCAAGTCAAAGAACGAAGATCAATAGCTAGATGTGTGTATGTGTAAGTAATGAGCTTAGAATGTTAAAGCCAATGTATATTCTCTACCCACACAAAAAATACTTGATAAATAGGTTTTAAATGTATTTAACTATATAATATTTTAATATAATTTTATATAATATTTTCAAAGTATTTTCTAGTAGAGAAACTGAAGTATCAGGAAATATCCGACTATCTGAAACAGATAGCCGACTACTTGTTACGCCCTGCTTCCCAAGTACGAAAGGTGAGACGCGAAGAGGTCAGCTCAGACTGAAGCTGTGAAGCTACAGTCTGATAAGCGTCTGTGTGTTCATCCATTTGCAGATTCTTGCATTGTAATGAAACAACAACAATAATAATAATTAAAGCAGGCAATAATAACTAACATTCAAAAAACAACATCCATTCATTATTCGAAGCATCCAGAGATATAGCCATAAAATAAATATAAGAGTCTGAAAAGAAAGGCCCCAAGCATGGCCGAAACTAAAACATAGATAAGGTTCTATGCACCGAACAACCTAACATCAGCTATCAGGAAACAACCAGCAACTAAGAGAAAGTCTCCAGCTGAGACTAGGATAGGTATCCGGTATCATCGGACTAAACGTCAGCAGAATCCTCAAGCTCGACGTCAGCAAACTGGTCGTCCTCAGTAAAAACCTCAGACTCAAAGCCTGACATGTGACATCCAAAGAGAAAAGGTCACATGTCAGCAAAAATCTCCAAAAGGAAAAAGGAGACTTTTGTGCAAGGAAACATAAAAGTAATGGCAGTTATTGGATGAATGCAATTAGCAGTTTAAATATGATGACATGGCATATTATTTCATGAATGCAATATTTTAAAATGAAAATGATATTTTACAATGCATGACACGTCGTACCAAAAGCTACTAAACAATATTTCATGATTTCACGAAAGCATGCATGTCACGTCGTGCACAGGGTTTACGCCTTTCAGCGAAGTTGCTGTACGGGCACACTTCTATGCTAAGTGATCGTTTAACCCTACCCCTCCACGTGTGTCTGAACTAGCGCTCAGCTTCTGGATCACGAGCCAGGAAGTGTTTATTGGCATAGGGTTGACCTAGCCTCATTCATGATATAGGAGTCAAAATCCTACTCGCCGCAGCTTACATTTCATTTGTAGCGTGTGCTACACATTCATGACAATACATTCAAATGCATGAAATGACATGCGATATGCAACATTAATAGTATAAAAAGCAGTTATTGAGTGCGTACAGTTTATCAAAAGTAAACATGACATGTGATATGCATGAACATGGCATGGCAAGGGTATCAGATCTAGCTTCGTTGTCAAGCTAGATCAAGTATAGGTGTTGAATCGAGCTTCGTTGTCAAGCTAGATCAAGGATGGGTGTCTAGGCGACTATCATTTCACCGACTAGCCTCTTTTACACAAAAACTCAGAATAGCCTAAACATGGCTTAATATTCAACCGAGCAAGTTTCAATTGCCTGAAATAACATCCGCAAGTCTCAGATCAACGGGTCCAGAACTGTCTATATGCTCATACCAATCATTCAACCTACAGTCCTATATTAATTAATCTTCAATTAGTTATTTAACCAAAGCAATGAAATTTACGATTTTTATCTTGTTAAACATGCGGGTGTGCGGGTTCCTACGGATCGAGTATTACCTTAACACGACGCGAGAGCTTCACTGACATCGGGTAGCGATGTCAGAGGTTGGATTCTGGCAGCGAGCAAGGTACAGCAGACTACGGCGAAGACGTCGACAACTAGAGGTAGCAAAACACCGGCGGCCGTACGGGCAAGAGAGGCCGACAAGTGCTTGCGGCCTAGAGGAACCGACAGAGGGGAAGATGGGTATAGCAGTTAGGGCTGCCATGGAGGAGGTGTTGAGCAAGGGAGGCCGTAGAGGGTGACGACAAGGGGAAGGTGTTGGGCAGATCTGGGCTGTCGTGGGGTCGCGTAAAGGGGAGAGGGAGCCGGATCTGTTGGTGTCGCGCGGGTGGCCGAGGGGGAGTGGCTGGCCAAAGGGTTGGTTGCACAGCTGTCAATGGGGTGGCCGGCAGGTGGTTGCCGCGGGCGGGGTATGGCTGTGTGTCAGTTGGGGCGCGGCTTGGGCGGTGTAGATGGGGTGCGCCGGCGGTTTAGTGGAGGTGGAGGCCGGCGGTTGTGGGGGTGGCATTGATCGGTGAAGGGAAGAGGAAGCCGGATCAATGAGGACTCAGATGGAGGAGGGAGAGGGGAGAGGCCATGAGCAAGGGGGCAGATTGCGGCTTGGGTTGAAGAAAACCCTAGATTGATACATTATAATAGAAGGAGGGTTGCTATATTGAGTTGAAAAGGAGTGCACTTAGGGGTGATTGGAGAGAAAGTGTGAGAGAGGGTGATGGTAGATTTAGGTTGCAAATAAACTAAGAAATATTTCATGTGATACGTAGGATCAAAAGTGATTAGGTTAGATTTAATTAGGATTGGAATTAGTTAGTGCTAATAATTGATTAAAAGTGATTAGGGTGAATGGTCAGTCTAACGGTGTCCGAAAAATACAAGAAACATATCGGGACGACCGTGTCGACGAGAGGATCGAGACTACGATGATCGATCACGTGCCAGATTAACGAAAAATGGCACTAAAATTAAAGAGGTCAAACGTCGAAGTCTAAAGTTAGGACACACTTTCATTAAAAGCTGATTTGTGGAAGAATGACCCGTGAAATGACGTTCATAAAAATTTCCACAAATAACTACTATCTCTGAGGGTCACAACGATATATAACTTCATGCGTTTGGGAACAAGGGGAGGTCACAATAAATACGCGTACGAAAAGAAATTACGCGCACGAAAAGCACACGGTCGAAAAGCGACCGTTACGTCCTATCCACCTTAGAGCAAAGTCCGTCCTCGGACTTACTAACTAAAAAAATATATCAAGCCATTCTAGTAAATACCCCAATCATATCACACTATAATTCAAACCATGTGTAGTTATTACAAGTGCTTATATATGCTCTAGGTAGTCAAACATTAATACTACAAACATGTGTATATATGCACATTCTATACTTATACCTATCATAGACGGTCAAATTCATACACGTACTTCAATCATTCATATAGTCACGTACATCCCTTATATAACTAGCACTCACTTATCACATAATCATGGTACAAATACCGACATAAAAATAGTTCACACTAGCAAATACAATCGTAGTACTTCACGTATAGATAACTACCTATGAACAAAACGAACATGGATATATTATTCCCTTATGTCTCCTAGTGTACATTCAACACCAAACATATCAACACATGTAATCACACCATACAATATTAAATCATGTTTGCTATATCTAATATACATTCACCCCTACTATAAATACACAAATATGTAGTTATTCAAATACATGCAAATACTTCATCATATATACACATCACATATAATCATATAACTATATTCAAGACACAACACACATACCATAGACGCAAACACCTATAGCTAAGCACATACTTACCTGTGCATGGTGCACGCCCACACACGCTAATATACTATTCATACATGCCACTCATACCACTTATACTTAGCACATTCTACACACCTAGTTTAGCTAGCATATATACATTTAAACATGTAAAACCTTCGTAAAGAACTTTACTACAAAACCAACACATATATCTATATAATGGTATAGCCACCCATAACCATGTGCATAACGTAACCATGTACAACCAAACCTATCACTATACACACATCATCCATTACTATGTTCATAGCACTATACATAAACCACACACAAATATAACAATATATTTAGAGTATACTCACTCAAGCATGAGTGAGACTCAAAGACCCATACAAGAATCAAAATACTTTATATTTTTTTTGGAGAATATGCTTTATCTTTATTGATACTGAGAAAAAGTACAAGGAACTGGGGGGGCGGCAGAATGTTAGTAGTGCAAGGCAAAGGCACAGGCGCCTTCACTTGCCCCTACATGACATCTACCCCCTACCCGAGCTCCCAATATGCCACATAAGAAGTACAAAAAGCACACAAGTGCACTAAGCAAGCAACCCCCAATTATGCAGGGGTTCACGCTCATCATCTCGATCCCACTCCATATGCCTCAAAGCGATCCTGACATCATCAGCAATGTCCTCAAACAGCCGAGTCTGGATTTGATTGACCCCCTCAAAAATCCTCCTATTCCTTTCTCTCCAAATATGCCAAATCATCACAGCAAGAACAGTCTTGACCAATCTTCCAATATTGCCCTTCCTATGAAAGTGAGAGAGGATCAGGTCGCCCAAGCCTACTAGAGAGGATGGCAAGGTAGAAGTAAACCCCATTTTAAGGAAGCTCCTGCAAAGGAGGTAATTAGAATAGCTGCATTCAAAGAATAAATGATCTGTATTTTCATGAATATTATCAGGGCATAGAACACAAAGAGGGGAAGTAGACACTCCCCATTGCACGAGCTTATCACGGGTCAGCAACTTCCCATGAAAAGCCCGCAATAATGTGATAGCCATCTTGGGGATGTGCCCCTGGAACCAAACCACCTTATGATACAGAAAGAGTGGCTTAATAGCCCTAGATCCCGCCCAAGCATCCCGAAGGGAAGGCGAATTAGACACCCAAGACCAAGAGTCACCACCCATAGTCAGAGAAACCGCATTAATAATGTGCCGCACAGCCTGAAGAGGGGCATAGTCTATCCATCCCCCATCAGTCCAGTAGTCACTAACCATCTTTCCCTCCTCCCCAGCAGGGATATCAAAGGAGTCACTGAGAGGCCCACAAGGAAGCCAGTTATCATACCAGAAAAGAGTAGAAGCCCCATCTCTGACATTGCGCTTGGTGAGTTTTTTAGTGAACTCACGACAGTGCAAGATAAATTTCCAAGTCCCAGATTGCATAGTATGAGCCTTAGCAAGCAACAACCCCGTGTTGCTCATATATTTCTTCCTCATATAGGAGGCCCAGGCCCCCCCATGAGTAAATACTTTATATTCATAACACGATATTTATACTTATACCAACACACCACTCTTATATATATATATACCAACGTAATCATATTACTCGTCACACTATACAGGTAAAAACACATGCTATCATATACACACAATAATATCAATCACACTTTATATTTAGTCAAGTAACACCCCCATAATGCAATCACTTTACATACTATAATAATATTACAAATATCAGTACATGTATACAATCATAATACACCATCCTATACTTGCATACATCGTATAGTCACATACATATAATATATTCACACTATAGCAATTTACATATAATTAGTATACTACTACATATACTTATCCATACATAGTTACGACATAAAATAATTGGGTATACCTCATCACACGCAACATCCCGTAAAGACAAGCAATACTATACAAAATTATAAACCTATTACCATACGTATATCACACATATTCATACAGTATGTACATATCTACCTATGACTAAGCACATATAAATCTACGTACGAGCACACGCTCATACGTACTAACATATATATCATATTATAGGTCTGCACACTTAACTATAAGTACACCTATTATCATTACACCTAACATGCACATGACTTTACTAGTATATTATTTCAAGCATTTACAAGTACCTTCAAACTACATATACCACTAGTAGATATTCCAACACTAATTCTAATATACACAGACATTCCTAAAGTGGTATAGCTATCCATACATATATTTATAAATACTGTCATTCATACAACTTCATATATATCATGAATAACACTGAGTATGCATATATAATACAAGAGACAATCATTAATATAGTAAGGGTAGCACACTCATACATAAGTGGTATGTGGGGTTCACACACACGGGTCCACATACTCTACCTATATATATGCACCACGACGACATCACAATAATACTAATGGGCCCACCATACTATACTAAGGTTGACATAGGCAACAACAAGCACTAGTAGGATGACTAAGCAATAGTAAGGTAACCGAAATCAAATAGCGTAACGAAACAAGATCGGGATGAACGGGTTCAGATAAGGCGTGGATGAGGGGATAGCTTGGTTAGGTGAAACCGAGATATAATTGTGAATATTTAAGTAAGGTAAAGAAAGATATAATAATATCCTTATAAAATACAGGAAAATAGTGTGTAAATGATATAAGTTAAGATACAAAGTATAGATTAGACGAAAGAATAATTAGTATAGAGATGAAGTGACTGTTCTGTAATTGGAACTAGATTTGTACCAAGAACTTTGGAGTAGAAAAAAACGAAAAAACGGACATATTTGAAAAGTTGGAGTTCTCTTTCGTATATAAAAATATTTAGTGGTCGGTATAATAAGTTGTTTGAAATAAGTTTGAGTAGTATATATTTAGTAAGAGAAGAAATGATATATTGGATTATCGAAAAGTCATTATATGAAGGAAACAAGATATTCACATGAGTATGAAAGATATAGGTAAGAAAATATTATAAGGTAGTAATTTAAAGATTTTGGCGAAAATTTTGGAAATTCAAAGAATGAATTTAAGTCAACTAAAGGGTAGGAAGTCTAAGCTCATGCTAAATATTTTCAAAGAATTTAAACTGGGAGAGGAATTCAAAAATAATATTGAAAATACTTTTCGAAGGATCAGGATGGTAATGGGGGAAGATTCAACGATTGATGATGAACGACATGAAGGAATCACGTGAATCGAAAGCAAGGAAGTGAATCAAATATTCAAAACAGAAATATGACTGAGAAATAACTTAGTGAATCTGCTACGATGGGATTCTATGGTCATTAGCTCAAAAGTGTAATGATTAGGAAAATGATAGAAATCAGGGGTTTTAATTACCGGGCCGACTAAAGATTAGGAGAAACTTAGCACTAAGACTTTCTAATGAACTAGACTGTAATAGAGATCTCAGGGAAAGGGTCCTTAGAGAATCAACATTGTGATCTATTTCAGAGCATAAACCTGAACTTCTTCCGGAAATACGCCTTCGAGGTCTCTGACTATCAAACTTGGACGTCTATCTAAGTCTTCCTACCATCTAAGACAAGGAAAATGTTCACATTAGACTCCAATTTTATGACTTGAATGTTTCGAACGTTTCAATGGATGTTTTATTAATATCATTGTTTCGATATTTCGCAGGTGCAACGACCTGCATGGGCCACCATAAAAACATGTCACGTCCCGCTTTCCAAGTACGGAAGGCGAGACGCGAAGAGGTCTGCGCAGATTGAAGCTGTGAAGCTACAGCTGATAAGCGTCTGTGTGTTCATCCATTCGCAGCTTCTTGTATTGCAATGAAATAACAACAACAATAATAATGAAAACATGCAATAATAACCAACATTCAAAAAACAACATCCATTCATTATTCGAAGCATCCAGAGATATAGTCATAAAATAAAAACAAGAGTCTGAAAAGAAAGGCCCCAAGCATGGCCGAAACTAAAACATAGATAAGGTGCTACGCACCGAACAACCTAACATCAGCTACAAGGAAACAACCAGCAACTAAGAGAAAGTCTCCAGCTAAGACTAGGATAGGTCTTCGGTATCCTCGGACTGAACATCAGCAGAAGCCTCAAGCTCGACGTCAGCAAACTGGTCGTCCTCAGCAACAACCTCAGACTCAAAGCCCGGCATGTGACACCTAAAGAGAAAAGGGCACATGTCAGCAAAAATCTCCAAAAGGAAAAAGGAGACTTTTGTGCAAGGAAACATAAAAGTAATGGCAGTTATAGGATGAATGCAACTAGCATTTTAAATATGATGACATGGCATATTATTTCATGAATGCAACCGTTTAAAATGAACATTATATTTTACGATGCATGACACGTCGTAGCAAAAGCTACTAAACAATATTTCACGATTTCACGAAAAGCATGCATGTCACGTCGTGCACAGGGTTTACGCCTTTCAGCGAAGTTGCTGTACGGGTACACTTCTACGCTGAGTGATCGCTTAACCCTACCCCTCCACGTGTGTCTGAACTGGCGCTCAGATTCTGGATCATGAGCCATGAAGTGTTTATTGGCATAGGGTTGACCTAGCCTCATTCATGATATAGGAGTCAGAATCTTATTCGCCGCAGCTTACATTTCATTTGTAGCGTATGCTACACATTCCTGACAAGACATTCAAATGCATGAAATGACATGCGATATGCAACATTAATAGTATAAAAATCAGTTATTGAATGCATATAGTTTATCAAAAGTAAACGTGACATGTGATATGCATGAACATGGCATGACAAGGGTGTCGGATCTAGCTTCATTGTCAAGCTAGATCAAGTATAGGTGTCAGATCTAACTTCGTTGTCAAGCTGGATCAAGCATGGGTGTCTAGGCGACTATCATTTCACCGCCTAGCCACTTTTACACAAAAACTCAGAATAGCCTCATGGCTTAATATTTAACCGAGCAAGTTTCACTTGCCTGAAATAACGTCCGCAAGTCTCAGATCAACGGGTCCAGAACTGCCTATGTGCTCATACCAATCATCTAACCTACAGTCCCATATTAATTAATATTCAATTAGTTATTTAACCAAAGCAATGAAATTTATGATTTTTATCTTATTAAACAGGCGGGTGTGCGGGTTCCTACGGATCGGGGATTACCTTAACGCGACGCAAGAGCTACACTGACGTCAGGTAGCGACGTCAGGTGTTGGATTCTAGCAGCGAGCAAGGTACGGCAGACTACGGTGAATACGTCGACAACTAGAGGCAGCGAAACGCTGGCGGCCGTACGAGAAAGAGAGGCCGGCAAGTGATTGCGGCCTAGAGGAACCGGCAGCGGGGAAGATGGGTGCGGCAGTTAGGGCTGCCGTGGAGGAGGTGTTACGCAAGGGAGGCTGTGGAGGGTGACAGCAAGGGGAAGGTGTTGGGTGGATCCAGGCTGTCGTGGGGTCGCGTGAAGGGGAGAGGGAGCCAGATCTGTTGGTGTCGCGCGGGTGGCCGAGGGGGAGTGGCTAGCCGGAGGGTTGGTTACCGCATGCGGGGGTCTGGCTGTTTGACAGTTGGGGCACAGCCTGGGGAGTGTAGAGGGGGTGCGCCGGCGGTTTAGTGGATGTGGAGGCCGGCGGTTGTGGGGGTGGCGTGGATCTGGTGAAGGGAAGAGGGGGCCGGAGCAATCGGGACTCGGATGGAGGAGGAGGGAGAGGGGAGAGGCCGTGAGCAAGGGGGAGAGATTGCGGCTTGGGTTGAAGAAAACCCGAGATTGATATGTTATAATAGAAGGATGGTTGCTATATGGGGTTGAAAAGGAGTGCACTTAGGGGTGATTGGAGAGAGAGCGTGTGAGAGAGGGAGAGTAGATTTTGGGTGCAAATAGACTAAGAAATATTTCATGTAATACGTAGGATCAAAAGTGATTAGGTTAGATTTAATTAGGATTTGAATTATTTATGGCTAATTATTGATTAAGAGTGATTAGGGTGAAGGGTCAGTCTAACGGTGTCCGAAAAATACAAGAGAAATATCGAGACGACCGTGTTGACGAGAGGATCGGGACTACGATGATCGGTCACGTGCTAGGTTAACGGAAAACGACACTAAAAATAAAGAGGTCAAGCGTCGAAGTCTAAAGTTAGGACACCCCTTCATTAAAAGCTGATTTGTGGAAGAATGACCCGTGAAATGACGTTCATAAAAATTCCACAAATAACTACTCTCTCTGAGGGTCACAACGATACATAACTTCGCGCGTTTGGGAAACAAGGGGAGGTCACAATAAATACGCGTACGAAAAGAAAGTACGCGCATGGAAAGCACACGATCGAAAAGCGACCGTTACACTACTGTTTTAAGAATTTTATCCAGAACTCTCGAGATTTTGAAATAGCCGAATATCTCTTGGAATATCTGACTATATTGGAAAATAGTCGACTATAAACTAAAGTAGCCGACTATCTGGGTCCACTCTAGGTTTTTATGGAAACTTGATTTCAAATTTTACTGGCCGTAACTAGCCGTTTGATAAGATTTTTTGAGCTGATTTTGAGCTAACCTCTGCCTATATAAATACCCAAGATCTCAGAGTTTTTAGAAATCAATTTTATATCAATATAATTCATATTATAATCATTCTATAGCTCAAATTCTCAAAGCTCTCAAGTTATGTCAAAAATCTTCTTGGCCTTTAATTTAATTATTTGTGTAAAATTTCTTATTGATTTTTATTATCTTCTTGAGCTTAACACTTGATTATTGATCTCTAAAGCCCAAGTGCAAAAATTTTCGAGAGTCAATTTCAAGTAATTCTTTTTGATCAATTTTGTGCTCACTTATATCCTTTTATTTGATCAAAAGAATTTTTGATTTCTCTTAGCCATATTATTCTCAATATATATTGGCTATATGCATCTTGTGTTATCATTTTTACATATTTTGTAAAGCCATTGAAGAAGGCTTGGATGTTGTAATTCCCGAGTGTAAGGGAAAGTGTGCGTTGTACTTGGAAATTCCCAGTTGGGTTGTAATTAGGTGTTAGAAATTTCTAGTAAGTGGAGCTAGTTGGTTGTACAAGTCATCCTCGTTGAGTTGAGACAAGGTTGCTTTTGGGTTAAGAGCTAGTGGACCGGTTTCTGGACGTATGCCAAGGTTGGGCCGAACCAGGGTAAAAATCGTCGTGTTTGCGCAATGTTGTAATTTTCTCTCTCTTATCTTTTATACTTGTTTGTAATATTTTTTTTCCGATGTTATCTCTTTTATTTTATCCGAAGTTATCTCTTTTATTTATCATTACAAGCTTGTAACAGAGTTGATTAAGTAGCAAGCTGAGTTGATTAAGTAGCAAGCTAGGTTACTCTACTAGGAGACTTAAGCAACTTTAAAGAAGGGTGCTAACTTATCGAAGAATTTTATTTTATAACTCACAACCCTATTCAATGCTCTTCTAATTTTTACTGCCATCAACATGATCCGACACCAGCAACCCCTGAAGTTATCCACCTGAAACCTGCAAATGATGAGCTGTGTCGGTCCAACAAGAAAATTCATTCCCCCCTAATAAAATTAGCCTAGAGATAATCGTCAAAAAATAGTAGGAAAAATTTGGATAGGTTGATGAATAATCTATGGAGAGGTTTCATTACTCGCAGAGGTAGGTATGACCAAATCCTTGCTCTTCTCACTTTCTGATTAGTCAGGTGCTGACTTGACTAAGCATACCTCCACTGATTGCGTACCTTTGTCATGCAGGAGATATGTTGTGTCAGAAATATCTAAATCTAAAAAATAATGAGATAAAATTTGAGATTCAGAAAAAAACGCATGGAGTTAAAGGAATCTCTCTTAATGGTGTCATGGCGATGCTCAGACTCTGGTGGATGGAGAGTGGCTGTGGTGGTGATAGTGGAGGTGGACATGGTTTGGGCTCGCTGAAATCAATCATCGTATACATGACCGCATGCACGCCCTCCTCACAAGTAGATACATGCGTTGCAGCCCTCTCGGTGCTCTTGCTTTGCTCAAAATGGGGGAGCTGATCAAAAGAATAGGCACCCGCCAAGTGGGGATATAAGGTGCATGCTGGCGTGGGCTCTTCTATTTTGGAGATTCTGCCTTGATCCACGTAACCATCAAAGAGATCTGAGTAGTATCGGATTAGGTGTTCCCTAAGTCTAAAGAATGTCCCATCATCTATCTCATCATCTTTTGAAGTGCATCTCTGGATGATGTTGCTAGCGTGATATGTTCAATGGTATCACCTACAAAAGGTGAGGAATCTATATCAAAATTTAAAAGGTATTGTTTAGATAAATTACCTCCCGTGATGCAAGCTGGAGATGTGCTAGACTCTCATCTACCACACCGTGGAGGGATGATAGAAGTGTGTACTAAGCCGAATGGTCCCTCTTGATGCTCTCCCTTCCTTGATGTGATCTTAGAGATCTGACCCCATGAATTCCACTCAGGTTGCTCTTATAATTGGGAAATCTGGCTTAAACTTTGGGCAATCTGTTTTATGTGGGTGTTGATCGTAGTGGTGAGGGTAAGAGCAGTCAGAAAGCCTTGGTTTGCAATGAAATTGGCTAGTGTGGTATCGAGGCTTGATTGTTTTGGCGGTAATGGTTGCATATATGGTGGAGGATATTGATAGGAGTGGTCTAGGTGATGGTCGTAGGTATGTGGGTTTGGGACATATGGATAGGTATTATATATGAAATCGATGGATACATGTCCCTGCAGACCGCAAATCCTGCAGTTCTCTTCAACCTATAGAAAATGGTCATATGCTCCCATATGAGCACTTTGATATGTGGATGCATCAAAGTCCTTGCTGTATGTTTCGTCTGGCATCCACATCGCAACTCTAAATTCATCTAGTTATACAGATAGAAAAACTTGAAAAAGATCGCTAGTATAATAAATGAGTAATAAAAAGGTGGGGGAATTTTATTTTATTTGTTTTTTATACGTGTTCTAACGAATCCACAATTAAATAAATATCAAGTCGATTGCGTCCCCGGTAATGACGCCATTGACTTGACGGGAAAGTTATAATTACTACAAGTATACTGTGTCGTAGCAGCCTACGGGTAGAACACATGGAGACAGTGGTTGAGTACCGATTAATTATGGATTTTAGTTAGCTATGCATATCTTTAAAAGGATGTGGGAATTTACACTAAAAATATAAAAAGAGGAAAACTGCCTAAGCATCACCACTAATGCAATTCAAACGTGGGATTGATCTAGCTTCTAAATTTAAAAGAATAAAGCTGTCGATGAGGGTTTAGTTTCAATCCTCGTTCTCTCCCCGTATAGTCATGATAGAGAACTCAGAGCATGGCTATGATCTCTATATCAGGAACCTGATGTCTCGTTGGAAGTACCCATTCTAGTTGCTCTAATAACTTAGGCCCAATGTCTTGTCAGAGCCTTATTATCAAAAAATCAATCTACAAATAAGGGCATCAAATTAAATCCCAATTTCTCGTCGAAGATTAGGGTTATATAGCCACAAAAGACCCGATTTCTTGTCAATGACTCGGGTTGCAAAGCATCGTAATGATAACAATGATATAAGAACACATTCAAAGCTATGCCCTCATAATAATCTAGTAGAGCGATAGTTGGGCCTATCAATCCACACGAATGATTTACACTAGAGTTCAAGTACACCCTAGGCAAGAAAATTTACTCAAAGCACACGGATAATAACAAACAAATCACAAAAACACATTGCAAGATAACAAAGAGGATATTAAGAACAATACTAATAAAGGAGAAACAAAAATCAAATCTTGATTACGAAAGATAAAACAATAAAAGTCTTACAAAATCTTATTAAGTAGCTGCCCCCAATGGGGGAATAAAACCTAGAAGAAGCACCATTCTATCGCTCACAAAGACTCTATTTATACACCCCTCCCCAAAACCCCATCAGATTTCGGGTTTGAAACCCACAAAACGACGGGCACATGAACTTGTGATGCTTGGCAATAGTCTAGAAAAACTTGTGATGTAAACCCCCCCCGCATTATCCAGACGAAGTTTCTTTATCTGGTGATCGGGAAAATGAGCCCTCAACTTGATTATCTGAGCTAAAAGCTTAGAAAATGCCAAGTTACGGGTGGACAGTAGACACACATGTGACCACTTAGTAGATGCGTCTATCAAGACCATAAAGTACGTGAAGGGACCACTTAATGGGTGTATAGGCTCACAAATGTCCCCTTGGATTCTCTCCAGAAAGCTAGGAGACTCCAAGTCCACTTTAAGTGGAGAGGGTCTCGTTATTAGTTTACCCTTGTAACAGGGTGGACATGGAAAATTACCTTTTTGAAGAAACTTCAGGTTCTTCAAAGTTATACCCCTTAAGCTATTTATGATGCGGTACATCATAACAGATCCAGGGTGTCCCAGTCTACTATGCCAGAGTTGGAATTCTGGTATTTGAGGGCACTGCAGGTGCTCCGTCATGTATACTTCTGGAGAGTGAATACTTGTCTGGTAGATACCCGTGGGGAGTCCCTCGATACGCTCCACAATGGTTTTTATACCATTTGTAAAAAACATTACATGCAAGTATTCTTTTTTATAATCCTCGACCATCTCTAAGTGATACCCGTTTAAACAGATATCTCTAAAACTTAGAGGGGTTCGGATTGATTTAGGTGAGTATAGCGCATATCTAAGTTTAATGTGTGTGTTATTGGGAAGCAAAATGATTGCTTCCTCTGATCCTTCAATTATGTCGGCTGGTCTTGAGATTGTTCTCAATGGACCAGAGTAACTACCAATGCTCGTAAAGTAGTCTATACATTGAAGAATAGAGTGTGTTGACGCACTGTCCACTAGGCATATATATTCCATATCTAAAAATGAAAAGCATTCAATAAATACTACGAAAAAAGAGAATACTTTCATTAATGTTTTAAAAAGCTGATCAACAAAGTAGCTAACATGGAATAGAAATACATAAAGTAAGATACAGTGCTAGAAAGTAAGATACAGATGGTCCATGACTACAAAGTGTCGTCATTCATGAAATCTTCTGGATTCCATGTAGTAGCTGGTAACACTGCCCCATCTATCGAGTTCATCTCAGCATGAGGCTTGAGACTTTCTTGGTAGAGGTCCTGTAGGTGTCAGGCTGTGCGACAGTTTCTGGACCAATGGCCAGTCATTCCGCATCTAGAGCATGTATCCTCACAGTCTTTCTTGGGAGGGCACCTTTATTAGGCATCCGCTGTTTCTTCTTTGCCACGAACTTCTGGTTCTGGGGAGGAGCCTTAGGAGTAGCCTTTTTCCGCTGCTTCAGTTCTTTCCATTTCTGGAACTTTGCCTTCTTATCCGTCTTCTTCTTCTGGGAAGCCTGGAAATGTGCCTCTACAGGACGTGGAAGTGGAGCGGAGCCAGGAGGGCATAGATTGTGAGTGGCAATCAACAACTCTCTGTTCTGCTCGGCCATTAGTAGGCATGCGAGCAGATCAGAGTATTTTGTGAACTTTCGTTCACGGTATTGTTGCATGAGAATCATGTTCTTCTCATGAAAAGACGTAAACATCTTCTCTAGTAATTTTCTCTCAGTCACATTCTCACCATATAACTTCATGCGTGAGGTGATTCGGAGTAATGTTGAGTTATAATCCGCTATGGATTTGCAATCCTATATACGGAGGTGAGTCCACTCGTACTGCTTAAGAGGGAGTATGACATCCCTTTGATGTTCGTACCTCTCCTTAAGTGTGGTCCACAGCTCTAGGGATCCTTTACAGTTAGATACTCGTCCTTCAGGGTCGAGTCTAAGTGTTTCCTGATAAAAATACTGGCTTTCTCCTTAAGTATATCGGAAACTTCTTCTGCAGTAGGGGCTTATATAAAAGCATCCTTTTCAACTGTGGCAGTACTGATTGTTACCTTTGATGTGGGTGTTAGATTGAACTCATGAGAACGCAGATGGAACTTCAGGTCCAGCTGCTAACTTAAGTATTTCGACCCATCTGCCTTCAGGACCGAGAAATCAACATTAGCAAGTCTGGCCATCTGTGCATTCTAGAAATATAAAAATAACATGAATTATTTAACTATTAAAGTTAAACATCCACACATTTAATATGAGCAAAGAAATAATTTAGAACTATGGGGATCAGCCAGCCGAACACTAAAAAAGAAAAAGTTCGAAGATACATACCATAAATAAAAAAAGTGCATAAAATAAAGACAACTTGGGAACTTTAAGAAAAGCCCCTTTCTCTTTATGCAAGCGCTTTCATCTCCATGTGATGGTTCTTCAGCTTTGACTTTTACATTTATTACCTCACATACAAGTTCTCTCAAAAAGAAAAAATTGTAGAAAAGGGAAAACTGTCAGAAACCTGGCTGATCCCTAAAAACACAGTCTAATAGCACATCCACCCAGATATTGTATACATATACAACCACGAAGATATATGATATCACATGCATAGATTAAGAAATAATCTTAAAAAATGAAGTGCGTGCTAAAATATTTTAAAACATTTAATCATGATCCAGTTTTCATTTTTATTTATTTTTCCGTCCAACCCTATCACAATTTAATATTTCTTTAATTATTGGGCTCTTGAGGCCCAAATAATTTAAAAAGAAAATTATGTGAAAAATGGACTAATTTCCAAGCTCTTTGGGCCATGAAAACAACCGAAATAGGGTTAATGGGCCTCCCCCCAAAAATAGCCCGTTAAGGGCCAGGGTTTCAAAAAACCCTAGGGGGCCCGCGGCGGCGTCGGCGGTAGTGCCTGCAGGCCGCCGCCACCGTGCCGTTAGGGCGCGGTAGGCCATGCCCTTTCAGGCGCGGTCGGCGATGCCTGCAGGGCGGGGCAGGCCGTGCCGTTACGGCGAGGCAGGCCGTGCCCTTTTAGGCACAGTCGACGGTGCCTGCAGGGCGTCGCCGTCGTGCCGTTAGGGCGAGGCAGGCCGCACCCTTTCCGGCACGGCCGACTGTGCCTGCAGGGCTTCGCCGCCGTGCCTGCAGGTCGCGGCAGGCCACGTCTTTTTTAGGTGTGGCCGGTCATGCCCTTTCGGGCATGTCCTGGCCGTGCACGAAGGCACGACCATGGATCATGAAAAAATTTCAATTTTTACTGTTTTTAGACATGCAGATCTAAATAAAAATTCGATTTTTACCATGTTTATGAACTACGTGATCTAAAACATGCAGATCTACAGGAACAACAAGTTTAGATCTAAAAAAATGAGGATTTACCTCTAAATTTGGCTAAGGAATATAGACGACGGTCGATGAAGGATGCTCTTTACGCTCCCCGTTGGGAAGAACTAGATCTTCTTAAAACTGACGTTAGGGATGAACTCCTCCTTGAGAGCCGTCGTCTTTTTCCTATGAGCGTGATCGTTCTGAAAACGTGTTATGAAGGGAAAAGAGTAGGGTAAAATGTGTAGAGGGTTAGGAGTCCCCTGCCCTCATATATATAGCATTCAATGATGGGTGGATACCCAATGGGCCCAATGGGCCTATTCACAACAGATTTTTCTTATTTACTAAATAATCCAATTAATTAGGTTTTGTAATCTAATCTAAATTGAGGAGCAAGTAAAATCTAATCACATTAAATTTGCTTGATAATTACTTCGACCACGAGGTGATGTCTTACATTGTTAGGTTAGATAACTACCTTCAAAGTGGGCATATGTTCCTTATAATTATTATTCACATAATCTAACTATTGCATAAAAAATAATAATAAAATATATTATGCAAATTTTTTATCTCATAACAATTAAAGCATGGATCAATTTTACATTTATACCTAAATAATTCTAAACCTTTTAAAGTTATTCTATCAAATTTGTTTTATCACATAAATCTTTTTCATAAATTAATTTGCATCAAAAATTGTATTTTAACGATAAAAGCATGTAAATAAAATTCCAAAATTGAAATAGGTATCTTGATAAATTTTTACTAATCATTACAATTAAAATATCAAATTTAAAATTGTAGTGAATTAAATTTTTTTTATCTTTAGTAAGTTTTAATTTTTAATAGCATAAAATTATGAATTTGTAGATGGGCTTTGATTCCATTGTAAGTCTAGAATATCTAATCATATTAGAAAAGGTAACAGCGTGGAATTGTTTACAAAGAAATTCTAAGTCTTAGCCCAAATCACAAAAACTAAATAAGTCATAAATTAAATGTTAAGAATAAAAACAATACATATGTGTGGATATTCTTATATGATATTTGCGATCCAAAAATTTCCGAAGAAGTTCTTCGATCTGCTTACCAATTAACATGATAGTAGTTTTCCCTTGATGATGAAACTCTTCATGATACATGAGCCCTTTAAGAACTCAAACTCTGTCCTATGCGTTGTTAATCCTTGAGAGAAAGAGAAAGAAGGAAATTTCTAGCTACTTTAAGAGAGAAATTTTACCTCAAAGTTTTGAGTTAATTTTCTTTCTTGATGTTTCTTAACTGGGATGCCTTTGAGAGGAGGAGAGAACCACCTTTTTAGTGCTAGGATATCATATTATCCTTAGTAGGTTTTATTAGAGTTGTACTCTATCAAATAACATGTAGGATTATAGAAAGATTTCTTGAAATCCTTTAATTCTTAGGAGTATTAGTTCGAGTCAAATTCTACCTAATAATATGTATGATTAAAGAAAAGATCACTGAAAATCTTATAGTTGGAGTTCTAATTTAGATCAAACATTGTCTTTTGGTTTGAATCTTGATGTAATAAATGGATCAAACCTAAACCAAATTTGACCCAAACCCATCAAATTATCCCATGCCTATGCGATGGCTTGCCGCTACAACCATCCAATGCTAGATGGCAACTGCTGGTCATCACAAGTAAACTATTAGCTGTGTCCAGTAAGCTGGCTGCCATGGCCAGCCAGTAAGCTGGTGTATAGCCGGTTATGGGCAGGCCAACGGACCGTCAGTCGTCAGTTACTAGCCAGTCAGCCATACTTAACGATGTTATTTCGCCCTTGATGATTTCATGGGTATGGTTTCAATGGGGTATCATCTTTTCTTTTAGGATTAACATCGTAACTCTTTACCTCGCATTTGTAACACTTTGTGACAAGCTCTTTCTCTTAGTCAAGTCGATCACAACTCCTTACAATCGCTTGTATACATCTCATGTGAAATTCAGTACGCAGTAAAGAATATAGCAAACAGCGTAAAAGCACACAACATGCAAGGACACACAAGAATTGGTATCGCAGTTCGGTGCGCACACCTACATCTGCGGGGCCACGCCCAGAAAATTGAATACTTCACTAAAAAGATTGGAGAATACAAATTCTACAATTCACGCTTTAATAAGGAAGAACACTCTCATCCTTAAAAAACAAACCGTGAGGGGATGATCGCAATCAACCCCGTGAAGTATTCTTGGCAAGCTCCCCTTGCCTGCAAGCTCCCCTTGCACCACCGACTCGATCAACTCCCTTGATCCTGCGTGTCGCAGCCGTCGGCCTCCCTCCCGGAGAATATCCTTGAACTTCTTAAATTGAAGCGTTAACCCTGGCCGCCAAAGCATACCATGCCTTTAAAGGCCACGCCCTGTAATCTTTGGTTCAATCTGCACGCCGGCAATCAAACCTAGATTCGATTCTATCTTCAGTAACAACTGCACCGTCTTTAACAAGAAAGATATCCCGAAAGATCCGAAAGTGGCAGTTGCAAGAATATTGATTTGCCGAAAATCTCTCTTCAACCGATTCGCAAGAGATTATGCACAATCAACTATAAATCAGTTAATAACCACCATAACAGCAAGAATAGCAAGGTAGAAAATAGCGGAATACGCAGGCTCCAGTTCCGCATACTATTGAGCACCAAAGCACCAGATATGCAGGTAAGCATATTTTGTTGAACATCCTGACCCAACAACCTGTTCAACAAATCATCCAACATTCTCTTCTACATACGGCAGGGACATCAACCTATCCAACATTCTCCAGTGCCACATATGACAAGACGCATACAAGAATGACCACAGAATAAATCCTAACAATCTCCCCTTTTGTCAATTGGTGGCACAACATACGGTATGATAGAAGAGAAGGTCATAGATAACTTTTCAAACCCCTGAAGCCACATTTCATTAGTAGATACCCAACACCCAACACAATGACATTCAACAACATGTTCAACAAAACTTCCAACATAATATCCAACAAAACTTCCACCAACAAAATATCAGATGTTTTTGATCAGAGAAAGAGAGAATCAAAACAAAACATACCACTTCTCCCCTTTTGCGCCACCAAAGGACAAATATTTTAGAGACCTGCGGAGGGGCCACGCCGGAGAGAAGACAGCTTGCTTTGCAGCAGCTCCTTGTGGCGATTCAGAAGAACCCGCTGGCTGTCGAGAACCAGAATTTGATCATCAATATTCCGAAGCGCAGTCTCGAGAAACTCGATATCGACCAGACTCGCTGAGGAAGAAGTAGTAGCAGTAGCAGAGCCGAGTGGAGGAGACTGAGATGCAGGAGGCACTGTGACAGAAGGTTCAGTATTTGGAGGTGGAGACAGACTATCAGGAAAGGAGGGCACCACCTCAGAGATATCATTGAGTTTACCAGCCACTGACTTAACTGTATATGAGATACTGTCACAGGTAGAGGGAAGATCCGAAGGAGACAAGGGCACCTTTTGAGCCAAAAGCAACATGGATATGAGAGCTCCATGAGGTAAAGAGGTCCCGGAGGATGAGAGTTCAGCAAAAGATACGATAGAATCGAAAATGATTCTTCCCAAATTGAACACCTGAGACGTGCCAGCAGAAAACAATAGTTTGCACATGTCCCTAGTGACTACTGAAACATTTGAGGTGGGCAACCAGTTTCGAGTAGCAACTCTGAATAGAATAAAATACTTTGCAGTAAGTGCTAAAGAGGGGAACACAGAAGACTTAGTAGGCCAGCGTGACAGCTTTCCAGCAGTCACGACTTCAATCAGACGATCAAAACTCACTCCAGAGATGTCACCAAACGCTGGAACAGATTGAGAACATTTCCATTCTAACAATTTGTTCAGAGATGCAGGAGAGAATGTGACAATCTTTCCTCGGACATAGTTTCTGAAGTTCCAACGAGAGGATCCATCACTAGCAGATTTGGAGAGATTACAGTAAAACTCTCGCACCAAGGTAGGATAATAGACGCTGAAACATGTGGCAGCATGGATAAGACCAAGATCTTTCAGAATAGATTCCAACTGAGTCTTGTCAAAGGACGACAGATTGAGGATTTTTTCAGATATAAGAGGTTTCTCGGAGTAAGCTGGCCAGCTGTTCTTACGAGATTTGTCAAAGAAGGTTTTGCTCAGAGCATCTGAAGATGTAAACGAGGGAGGGCGACAAGGAGCAGAAGCTAAAAGTTTAGGTCGCTTGGAAGGAGAGGACTCAGCACTCCTGGATGGTGGAGGAATAGGGCGCTTCTTGGACACAGATCTACTCTTGCGCATATAAGAGGACAGAGGAGGATCATTTTCATCAGGTAACTCACATGATGAAGGATTTGTTGTAACATTTTGTGCAACAAAATCTTCATCACCATCCTCCACACGGGGAATAGCATCAATATTCAACCCAGAAATGTCACCATCAGCAACAGAAGAACCTTGAGTCATGCCACAACGATCAGCAGAACCTGTCAGAGTCTCAACACCAACAACATCATCATCTTGACCAACTTGCACAGCCTCAGTTTCTGGCAGAACTGAGGGAAGATCCACATCTTGGCCAGTCAGGGGTTCTCTTGAAATGTCTAGATTCATAGAACCAGGAACCGACCCCACAGCATCTTTGAAAGACTGCCTATTTTCAGAACCACCACCAGCAGGATCCGCAACTCCACTCGACACAGTTTGACCCACAGAGGAGGAGTAGTCAAGGCATGCTCCTTGGACACAGACATCATCCTTGGGTTCTCTTTCAGTCTCAGGCACTTGCTGAGAGAAGTCAGAAGATACAGACTGAGCACCTTCATTTGAATCAAGATTATTGACATTAGCCACATTTTGAGCGGTCTCATCATCTACACATCTGGGAGACAGAGGGACAGAGGTCTCTTCCTGAGATGGAATAGTAGGCACAGTATCAGCATCAACATCAGCTTCCATTTCAACATCCTTGTTCATCTTTTCATCACTTTGCACAAAAGAGTTCTTAGAGAACACATTAGCCGATGACGCTCCTGAAGTCCCTCTCGACTTAGGCAAATCAGCAAACACTGGGGAGTCTTCAGAATCAGAGATGTCTATCACATCAACTTCAGAGATTTTAACAAAAGATGTCGGGTTCCAGGTGCGAATGACAACTTTTCTATCTCGAGGAACTCTCACACTCATAACTTTCCCCAAAATCTTCTTACGCATCAACCCTTTAAAATGAATATGAGATACATCCACATAAGAGAGATCTAATTCTTTTCCTGTTCTTCGCAAATACCAGAACCAGTCTTGAATGGTGACCGGATCAGGAAAACTTTCATCATCATCATACACATCATCATCCTCGGAAATTTTGGGAAGGGGGAATTCAAGAATTGGGGAAAAGTTCACCAACTCTAAATTAGAGGCTTTAGAAGGATGCATGCCACCAAATGAGGAAGGGGAGAGAGATGGAGAGGGATTACCACTGGATGATCTTTGCACAGGACGAGGAAACACCCCTTTACGTTTAACCGAAGAAGACGAGGAAGGCGGAGCACTTTTTCGAGCGGAAGTTGTTCGTCGAGAAGACCGACGAGGGGGCAGAGATGACTCTCCCGACTGATTTCTAGTCATGGTAGATAAACTGAGAGACACTTCAACCAAGCCAATTTCAAGAACCCTAGATGCGGGAAATGGAGAATCTTGGAGAACAATTTGAGTTGAGGAAAAAGCAAAAATGCGCCTTGGGAACGAAAAGAAGTAGAGGGTAATAATAACGGGTAAGAAAATAAAAGAGAACAAAAACCGACCCGTCAGCAGAGATTGAAAGACCCTCATAGTGTTGCAACAAGCTGTTGCAACAAAATGCACAACACAGGGGGCAACCTTAGATACGACACAGCCCTAGGGCTTGCCGCAATTCCTCTAATCTGGCTGAATCAAGAGGCTTTGTAAAAATATCTGCTAGTTGATTAGCTGTAGCAACATACTCCATAACTAGGGATTTCTTCTCAACCAGCTCTCTAATAAAGTGATGTCGGATGTCGATGTGTTTTGTTCTGGAATGCTGGACAGGGTTTTTGGAGATATTTATAGCACTCTGGTTATCACACAAAATGGTCATAGTTCCTTGTTCCAGTCCATAGTCTATCAGCATTTGCTTCAACCATAGCAGTTGTGTACAACAACTTCCCGCTGCAATATACTCAGCCTCAGCTGTAGATAACGATATGGAGTTCTGTTTTTTACTATACCATGACACCAGGTTGTTCCCCACATAAAAACATCCTCCGGTGGTGCTTTTCCGATCATCTGTATTTCCTGCCCAGTCAGCATCACTGTATCCTGAGACAAGAGTATTCGTATCCTTTGTATACCATATACCATAGTCTGCTGTTCCGCTGATATACCTAATAATCCTCTTTACAGCAGTAATATGAGATTCCTTAGGGCTTGCTTGATAACGAGCACAGACTCCAACACTAAAGCTGATATCCGGTCGGCTAGCTGTTAAATATAACAAGCTACCTATCATGCTTCTGTAGAGAGTAACTTCAACATCTCTTCCTCCTTCATCCTTAAAGAGTTTTTCAGATGTGCTCATGGGAGTCCTAACATGTCTGGCACTTTCTAAACCAAATCTCTTGACAAGATTTCTAGCATACTTGCTCTGCGAGATGAATAGACCATCCTGACACTGTTTAACTTGGAGCCCAAGAAATACATTCAACTCACCTACCATGCTCATTTCAAACTCCCTTTGCATGAGATTAATAAACTCATGCACAAGTTGTTGTGATGTTGAGCCAAAGACTATGTCGTCAACATAAATCTGGGCAATCATCACACTTGATCTTGTCCTTTGAACAAATAAGGTCTTATCAGCTCCTCCTCTTTCATATCCCTTTTTGAGAAGATACGTGGTCAATCTCTCATACCAGGCCCTTGGAGCTTGCTTCAGCCCATACAACGCCTTCTTCAGCTTGTACACATGATTCGGAAGAAACGGATCAGCAAAGCCTTTGGGTTGTTCAACATACACTTCTTCATTCAACAACCCGTTTAGAAAGGCACTTTTCACGTCCATCTGATGCAGTTTGAAGTTTAAGCTACAGGCAACCGCAAGTAACAGTCTAACAGATTCCAACCGTGCTACAGGGGCGAATGTCTCATCGAAGTCAATGCCTTCCACTTGGGTATACCATTGAGCAACAAGCCGGGCTTTATTCCGGGTGACATTTCCCTTCTCATCTGTCTTATTTTTGAATATCCACTTTGTCCCGATGACATTAGTTCCTTTTGGTCTCTCCACAAGACTCCAAACGTCATTTCGTTGGAATTGGTTTAGTTCCTCTTGCATAGCCGAGACCCAGAAATCATCACCAATTGCTTCCTTCACATTTTTGGGTTCGATAGTAGAAAGAAAGCAAGCATACCCAGCCAGATCTCTGTAATTAACACGACTAGTACATCTGGTACGACGACTGTCGTGAACGTCACCAATGATTAGCTCCGGCGGATGATCTCGTATGATCTTTGTAATTCCCTCAGCATCTTGAGCATTTTCAGCTTCTACTTGAGTTGACTCCATGTTGGCAGTATCCTGTGTTGCAACAATTTGTTCAACATGGTTCTGTTTGGTCTTGTTTGTTGCAACATCACTTTCAACACGAACATCATCTTCATTTATGTCTTCTTGACCTCCTTTCTCACCGGTCAGAATAGATTCTCCCTGATCAAAATCATCAACCACAACGTTAATGGATTCCATCATGACATCTGTTCGTTCATTCAGCACTCGGAACGCACGACTCCTTGTAGAATATCCCAAGAAAATTCCTTTGTCACTCTTGGTGTCGAATTTCCGTCTTGGTGTTCGATCTTGCAGGATGTAGCACTTGCTTCCAAAAATATGAAAGTAGGAGACATCAGGCTTTCGACCTTTCCATATTTCATATGGAGTTTTCTCAGTCTGTGGTCGAAGATAAACCCTGTTGATGGTGTAACCTGCAGTATTAATCGCTTCAGCCCACCACTTAGTATTCACTTTTCGGGCATTCAGCATAACACGAGCCATTTCCTGAAGAGTTCGATTCTTCCTTTCGACAACTCCGTTTTGCTGAGGAGTCTTAGGAGCCGAGAATTCATGTCCTATACCTTGTGCCTCACAGAATTCAGAGAATGAGTGATTCTCAAACTCTTTTCCGTGATCACTACGGATTCGAATGACTTTCCCTATGTTGTCTCCTCTTTCTACTTGCAGACGAGTACACAGGTTTTTGAAGGCATTAAAAGTGTCTGATTTTTCCTTCAGAAAATCCACCCAGGTGAAGCGTGAAAAATCATCAACACAAACAAAAATGTACTTCTTACCTCCGACACTTGTTTCTGAAGTGGGTCCAATCAGATCCATATGCAGTAGCTCCAGAGTTTTTGATGTTGTGATATTCTGAATTTGTTTGTGACTAATTTTCTTCTGCTTCCCCAGTTGGCAAGCTTCGCACACTCCTTCTTTCTTCTTGATTAACGTAGGCATTCCTCGGACAGCTCTTGCTTTGGAGATTTTCATTAAGGTCTTGAAGTTAACATGGCCTAATTTCTGATGCCATTGTTCAGAAGCATCTGTGGTGATACTCAGACATCTGTCAGGTTCTTGCAACAGGTAGCAGTTGTCACTGGATCTTTTTCCAGAAAGAATACATACTTTATCACCATTAAACACAAGACATTCATTTTTGTTGAACCGAACCAGCAGCCCTTGATCGCACAGCTGACTTATACTGATGAGATTAGCCTTTAGATTTTCAACATGCATCACATCTTTCAATTTCAGAGTTTCTGTCATATTCAGATTACCTTTCCCAATAACTTTGCTTCTCTGTCCATCCCCAAAGGTGACATGACCTTTATTTCCAGCAATGTACTCAGACAGAAGTCCCTTGTTCCCTGTCATGTGCCGAGAGCACCCATTGTCAAAGTACCACTGATTTTCTGCAAAGGTAGTTAAAGAAGTGTATGCAACCATACTGACCAGTTCCGACTTCTTAATCCATTTCATGCTTGTCTGTTGCTGTGGATGAACAATATTTCTTCCTTCACTCACATGCTTCATGCGCCTGAAACACCTCCAATCATTATGTCCTATTTGTTTACAGTAACCGCATATAAGCTGCCTAGGAGTAGGACCTCTTCTGTTCTTTCCTCGTGGCTTGACCTCATCATGTGGACTCCATTTAACATGTTCCTTAGCATTGAGACTACTCCTGGTCTTGGGAGTGTGAAAATTGCTTCCTCTGTTGTACCCAACTCCAGTTCGATCTCCAGCAACTTTTCCCATGTTGAGGATGTCATTGAGTTTGGTTTTTCCAGAGTTCCATCTGTTAACAGTGCTTTCTGCCTTCTCAGCTCTCATTATGGCTCTCTTCATGTCTCTCTCACAGTTTCGGAGACTTGCTTCAGTCTTCAGAAGTTTGACTTGATATGTATTCTTCTCACTCCTCAACTTAGAGCATTCATCTTTCAGTTTCTTGTTGGCTTCACAAATTTCCATCCATTTGTAGAACATAGTTTGATAGGCTATGCGAATTTCCTCATCATCAATATCTTCTTCACTCCCAACTTCTGATTCAGCTTCACTGTCAGAATCAGCTTTGTTTGTTGTAACATTTTGTACAACATGTTCTCCCTTGTGCTTCGATGTAGCAGCACATGTTGCAACATTATGTTCAACAAGGCTGGCGAACTTGCCTTCAGATTTGTCATTCAGAATAGCTGTGAACGCCACATAATTACTGGTTATGTCTTCATCTTCCTCGCTACCTCCAGAGTCTTCATCGCTCCAAGTGCTGGCGAGAGATTTCCCTTTTAACTTCTTTAGAGTGTTTGCACACTCTGCCTGTATATGTCCGAAACCTTCACATTCTCTACACTGTATTCCCTTTCCTTTGTTTTTAGACTCATACCTTTGTATAGGACGACCAGCATTCCTTTCACCTGCAGGAGGTCCTGTCCGCACCTTTTTATTGGTAGCTTTAAAATTCTGACCTTTATTGCTGATCTTTCTCATCATCTTGCTAAAGTTTTTGGTGAGAAGCGCGATATCATCTTCGAGTTCTGTCTCATCATCAGATTTTGATGGTTCACTGGCTTCAATCTTCAAGGCAACACCCTTCTCCTTTTTGTTTTGTTTGAGATTCATCTCATAGGTCTGTAGGGATCCCATGAGTTCGTCCAATCTCATGGTCGATGTGTTCCTTACCTCCTCTATAGCTGCAATCTTTGCTGAAAATTTATCTGGCAGGGACCTCAGAGTTTTTTCAACAAGCTTCTTTTGTGAATACTTCTTACCCAGTTGAAATGCCTGGTTAGCAATATCCCTCAATCTTCCATTGAACTCTGCAACCGTCTCGTTTTCGTTCATCCTTAGATTTTCAAACTGGCTGGCAAGCATCTGTAATTTTGAGGCCTTAACAGTGCTGGTTCCTTCATGCACGTTTTGAAGAATGTCCCAAGCTTCTTTAGCATGCTCACAAGTTGATATAAGCTTGAACTGCTCTTCATCAACGACAGTAAAGATGGCGTTAACCGCCTTAGAGTTTCCTAAGACAGCACGTTCTTCATCAGAATTCCAGTCTCTCACAGGTTTGAAGCTATCCTTTCCTTCTTTGTTGACTTCAACCGGAGGATTCCATCCTTCAACTGTAGCAACCCAAGCTTTTTCATCCAAGGACTTGATAAAAGCTCGCATACGAGACTTCCAATAGGTGTAGTTCGATCCAGTAAGCAAAGGAGGACGAGTGACCGAAGCACCTTCTTTTGTGTTCATGATCAGCGTACTGACCTACAGGATCACATCCACTTTGAAAGAAGGTCAAAGTATTGTAGATGACGGGCTTTGATACCAATTGAAATTCAGTACGCAGTAAAGAATATAGCAAACAGCGTAAAAGCACACAACATGCAAGGACACACAAGAATTGGTATCGCAGTTCGGTGCGCACACCTACATCTGCGGGGCCACGCCTAGAAAATTGAATACTTCACTAAAAAGATTGGAGAATACAAATTCTACAATTCACGCTTTAATAAGGAAGAACACTCTCATCCTTAAAAAACAAACCGTGAGGGGATGATCGCAATCAACCCCGTGAAGTATTCTTGGCAAGCTCCCCTTGCCTGCAAGCTCCCCTTGCACCACCGACTCGATCAACTCCCTTGATCCTGCGTGTCGCAGCCGTCGGCCTCCCTCCCGGAGAATATCCTTGAACTTCTTAAATTGAAGCGTTAACCCTGGCCGCCAAAGCATACCATGCCTTTAAAGGCCACGCCCTGTAATCTTTGGTTCAATCTGCACGCCGGCAATCAAACCTAGATTCGATTCTATCTTCAGTAACAACTGCACCGTCTTTAACAAGAAAGATATCCCGAAAGATCCGAAAGTGGCAGTTGCAAGAATATTGATTTGCCGAAAATCTCTCTTCAACCGATTCGCAAGAGATTATGCACAATCAACTATAAATCAGTTAATAACCACCATAACAGTAAGAATAGCAAGGTAGAAAATAGCGGAATACGCAGGCTCCAGTTCCGCATACTATTGAGCACCAAAGCACCAGATATGCAGGTAAGCATATTTTGTTGAACATCCTGACCCAACAACCTGTTCAACAAAGCATCCAACATTCTCTTCTACATACGGCAGGGACATCAACCTATCCAACATTCTCCAGTGCCACATATGACAAGACGCATACAAGAATGACCACAGAATAAATCCTAACATCATGCAAGTTATTATTCCTTGATTCTCGTGACGAGCCATCATTCTTGTGAGACTCTACAAGCTTGATTCCTACTTCATATGTAAGTTGATCGTATTCTATATTCATGTCACAGTTACGACAATGACGCTAACTACAAATGAAGACCACACATTTCGGAATCGTCATTATCTGGTTGGTATGATTTTATTTTCCTTTAAACCGGATCTGGGCCTGTTAGTGAACGTTACCATATAGTCCAACCTCTTCGTTATAACTATGCCGCTAATGTGTCTAGAGAATAGAAACATGTCAAAACAAAATCACACCTTAATACCGTAAGGCTTATATGTGATACAATAGTCAAAGATGGATCAAACTTATTACACTAATGAGTTATCCATTATATCTTGATCAAGATTTTTTTATGGATCCATACTAACTTCCTATGATACGAACCTCATATACTGGAGAAAACAAACCACATCATGACTACCACCTTCCTTTGCACTCTTTGGAATATACCTAGTGTGTATGTAGTAATGGACAAATTTGTCGTTGGTTATTAAAATCCGAAGCATAGCCATTCAACATGCAAGGTTCTTTAGTGTGTCTTCGGTCAAATGATTAAACTGTAAAAACTGGCACCTAAGTGCTTCTATATATTGACTTTGAGAGTATGTTTACCATATAAAAGCTTCTCGGTGAGTTATTTTGGGAACTTGTTCCAATAAGCACATGCACACTATTTCACAATGTCTTCACATCAAATGGCCATGAGACCCGATATTATCATCTCAATGGTAAAGATATGTATACAATGGTCTATCAAAACATCAATGTGCCGTCTAGATTTTCATACAATCAGAAACATTTTAGATTTGTACTTTAACAGATCGATTAGGTCTCATTATCATATTCTCATCATGATCCTAATATCCTCACATAATTTGTGGACTTTATCCATGTAATCATGTATCAAATGTATCAAGATTCTACACAGATAACGATTACCAAATAACTTATTATTATTTAAACGACATTTATCAATTATAACAATTGTCATAAGATCATATATATCTCAATAAAGACATGCACACTCTCTGCTTGCTCATGTCAATTTGAATGACAAATATTATTCCAGTTCTGGGTAGGCTATGAATTGAGTTGGATGTGGGACTAGTGGTGATACGCCACCTAATAATATGGCTTTAAGTCTATCATCATTTAATGCTCATGGGCCCATGAGCTAACGCTAGACTATCAATGACATAACCTAGATGGTGGAGAGCACGTTGAATTACCAAAATATCTCTTTATAAACTATATATATCTTTCTTCTTTGGGAGGAGTTGAGCTCCTTTTCATTCTTAATACACTCGCTTTCATTTAATATACTTTACTATTTTCTCTCGTGTTCTTATTTAGACGTTGGAGAAGCCGAAGCTTCTCAATTCGGGTTCGACTCGCTAATGTTCGTGGCGGTTGTGGTGTGTGTAGGCCACGCAACTACTTCAAGACAGGTGAAGAGTCATTTGGATCCACTTGTGTACCGTTAGTTAACTTTAATTTTCAAAGATGAGAATGTTTTAGCAAAAAAAACACCAGAGTTTTTAGTAGTTTCGGTAAATTTGGCGTTTAATTGTTTGCTATGCAATCATTTTTAATTAACAACTTGAAAAGTTGTGAGGCATAAACAGTAGCACTAACTTACTTGGTTTACATGATTAGGACTCGGCTATTTGATTCCACAAGGAAAGATAACTGGGATTTGGATGATTATCAGAACTGATGTTTGGAAGAGAAAATGGATTTCGCATGCTGGGTTACAATCTTGTGAGAGGCAAATCCACCAAATCGAACAGAGAGAAAGAATGAGATTTTTTGTGTTATTGCGAGAAATTTTCAAGAGAAGTACTGTCATTTTCTTTTCAAGCTACATAAAATCTCCAATTATCTTGTTTGTTTTGCTTTATTTAGTCACAATCGAAAGGATTGGTTACTTGCAAACAAGCTTCCGTTAGATCAATTGTTTGAAATAACCAATAAAGATGATGGCTAGGTTCGTCACTCTGGAATCTGAAACCCCTTCGTTTATATGGGGGATGAGTCTGTTCCAACCAAAGAAAGGCAGACAACAAAAGCAGCAGTAAAATATAACATAAAGCTTACAAGAAGCCCATCTTTTGAAAACGCAGTAATTAACTAGATTATTCAAAACAATATATAAAGAATCATATACCACCAACTATCCTTAACAAAAGAGGAACCAACGCAGGTCTACTTTTAGGCTTTTGTGAATCATTGTAACAGTTTTACACATGCAGGTCTGAAAATAATTCGGATGATGGTGTCATCTACTGCCCACCAATGTATTAGTGACACCATTGAAAAAGATACCAGGAAAATTATCAGAAAATGACAGACCCTGCAGACTGTGATCGATTTGTTTAATTCTAGCCCTAACTTAAGCTACACATAATAATATTAGCTACAAAACAAAGATGGTATTTTTTTAGTGCAAGTGGAACAATATATGCGTGAATTCATTAGTACGAGAGAGTAAAGAAATAGAGTTGCATTTTGTATTCTACGACATTTTGAATCTGAATCTTTTGTGATTAAGTTCTGACGATTCTGATTTGGTATTCTCAACCTCTCGGAATTTAATAGAAGAGAAATTATATTCTAAGTTGTTTTATTGCCACTATTGTAGTTTAGAACTTATATATGTTAATTAATGGAGGAATAATGCCCTTTGTGACCCGCATAAGTTTATTGTTAAAGCGGTTTGTTTCGCTGACCTTTGGCGGCTATGAATAACCAGTGATCCCCCTTGGATACTAGGAAGAATGTCCTAAATTATTGGGAACTAACTGAACTTATTATTTGAAGGGCAACTGACAGCTTTTTGTCTAATATATTATACCTTTTTCTGATATTTTTCAAGAATTGTGCATCACCCAAAAATTTACTTAATTATTTGTTAAAAACCAGGTTTCATGTTCTTGTAATACAGTTAAGCTTTGAGAATTCTGAGAGGTCGTCGTTAATTAGGCTACAACGTAATGGAAATATGGCACCTTGTTTACAGGAGATTGGCTGAGATGCACATAATTAAATTCTCCGACAGACTGCAATCATAGTACAATGAACGTACTTTTAATGGTAGTCTAATTGAGATGAGCTCATATGCCTGCAGGAGAAAAAGACTACACATCGGGGAGAGAGCAGGTGATCAGGACATGGGAGTAGGAGAGAATAGAATCTCTACAGGTAGCTTAAGTTTTGAGGTGATCATTACAACTGTTTGATTTTTGGCTTGCGCGACACACACACACTCATGTTCTCTCTCTTGTGACTCCTTTCCTATGATTCGGATCATGCATATCTCTTCTTTCACAAATCATGCACACACCTCTTCTTAATATCCATTCTTATACTGTTTTCTCTTTAAGCTTGTCGATGAACGGGATTTCGCTGTGGCCGAGTCAGGCCGGGCGTGGGCCACATGATCCTGCGTTAGTGCCTGAAACAGGGAAAAGCTAGTCAGCCTCACCGGATGGGTTAGCTCTTTGATCAGACTTCGACACTCAAGTTAGATTCAAGCAGGAAGAAGGGGGCGTGACCGGAAGCATACGCCATCCTGTGGAAAGTGGCGGTGTTTTTGATAGCAATTTGGTGTTGTGTAAGCCCAAGAGGCCGTACCTTATGGAGGAAGTATACACTGCTTATTTCGAAGCCTCGGTCCACGAAGGGCATGCCACGTGGATGGATATAGACTCCTAGCTACAGCCAACTTTTGCATACTGGTGACGTTCGGTAGCCGACTTCTGTCAATCAGGGTTGTACGGGGGCCGACCATATCTGCATGTATGACATGCCTCGAGCGCTGCGCTATCCCTAGGCTTGAGATTGCCTCATGTGGATGATCGTGGGCTCTCTGGACCGCGGTTGTCTGGAGGATGCAGGAGGAATGGACCGTAGACTATAAGGTTGGGTCATACTGTGAAGAGCCACTTGAGGTTGGGCCAGGCTGGCCCCTCGGGTCAGGTCGAGATGTTCCTGTTGGAGGGTCTATCCGACGTGTCAGGAGGCCTCTGTTGTAGGGTCCATGATGTGGGTTGGGGGACCCGCGCTATTGGGTCCATCCTACGTATCGGGAGGTCCCTATTAGAGGGGGCCCATCTGATTTCGTCGGGCCGTGCCCCGTTGCTGTCGGGCCTGGGTAAAAGCTGATATCTACAATGGCCCCTCATCTCCTCAGCTAGGTAATACGGGCCTAAGCCACCATCATGGTGACGTGAATGGAGAGAAGCGGAGATGAACCGATCTGCAGATGTTGCTGGGTTAGTCCAATCTTGCTTTGAGAATAAGGAAGTAAGGGGGCGCCTCAACTTAAGGGAGAAGTGCCCCTGATCTGATTTGATGTGGCTGCCATGCCTCAAGGAACTGACACATCGGGTAACTGAGAGATCTGTTGGAATCGCCTGCATTAACTATGGAATCCGAGTGGTCGGGTCGGTTCCCTAAGGAACTAGCGACGTGGAATCACTTGAGTGATGTTTGGAGGGAGCTGTCCTGTCACGGTGATTGGAGTGTCCGGTTGACCTCCCTCATTCTGTGCAAGACATAGGGCTCCACTTCCATTATCATCGGAGCTTCCACTAGTACATGGAGCAGATGCAGGACCTTGATACGTCGAACTTTTTGCTCCATGGTTAGGTTTATATAGTGGAGGAGGACCTAAAACCAGAGGAGGCCCGGTGGATGCAAGCCGAGATGGAGCTGAGGAAGGCCAGAGGTAGCCCAAGCGAGGATATTTCCCCAGGTGATGACGGGCTCGGGGCATGGCATGATGTGTAACCTCAGATCCCTCTTTGCCCTTTCCTTTTTGATATGTGTACGCCACTAGGATAATGATTTTGTAATCTCATATCGCCAGAGGAATAGAAGTCCCATTTTGCTCTGCCCAAGGTGTACGCCTGTTTCTTGCACACCGTCCAACACTGTGGTATTTCTGGACTAGGGTGTCCTTTGGGATCGAACCCTTCACTTGAGGGTTGGTGTTAGCCTTCATGGTCAGTCCACGATACTTTACAGGCAGTACGATCCTATTTGGGCTTGTTAGGAGAATGCCCACAGGAGCCCAAGTGGTAGGGTTGGCTTTCAGCCGGTTGGTCATTAGTCTAGTCTGCAACCCATATCCTGTAAGGGGCTAAACATCCTATTGGAGACAAAAGAAGGCCCATCATGGGCTCAGGTTTTAGGTCTAGTTGGACTAAGGGCACCGTCTGACGCCGCGATGCTAAGTCAGGCTGGTCGAGTAGTTGTGCCATGGTCGATGAGTCTGTTCTGAATAGGTCAGTAGAAGGGTCCCTAGCCTGAGCTAGGGGCTTGGCATCAGCCCTGATGGTAAGCGGTAGGCCTCGATGGTGTTATGCCAGACTGACATCCCTGGAATAGGATAAGTCAAGATCATCAGCACTCAAAGTAGATAGTGTCGTTGGGACACAGATGTCACACCAGCGGGGTAGGCCCCCATACTGAGCTAAGGGGTTAGGCTTAGCATTACCGAAGTCAAGCATTATTTGGCAACACTGGGAATATGAGCCTTAACAGTGCATTTTGGATATGGCCTGCCCAAGGTCAAAGGCCAGATGTCAAATAGACGTGGTGTGGTGAAGTCGAGCAACAAAGGTAGTCAGCCCCAGTTCTAGGCTAGAAGGTAAAGTTTCAGACATGGCTTGACTAGGGTCGAGCTTCAGAGGTCGGAGCTGGGACCTGCATGTCTTGACAGCCAGTGCCATGACCTATGCTAGGTATTTGATTTTGGACCTGTCATGACATGGGTTGTATGCCCTAGGTCATTGCTTGGACCACAGGGTTGTACCAGGTGGAATCCCATAGTTTAAGCTGAGGGTCTTCAGTGACATGGCATGACCTAGGTCGAATGCTAGAGGTCAGCGATGGGACCATGGGGCCTCAACACTGGGACCATGGGGCCTTGCCAATGGTAATTCCCATAGCCTAAGCTGAGGGCCTTCAGGTGGGACATGGCATGACATGGGTCAAATGCCAGAGGTCAGTACTGGGTCCCTGGGGCCTTACTAGTGGTAAATTCTATATCTTAAGTCGAGGCTCTTCAATTTAGAAGTATCACGACCTATGTTGAATGCCAAAGGTCAACACTGGGACCCTTGGGTCTCACCAACGCTAAATCACATAGCCTGAGCTAAGGATCTATCGCTTGGATATGGCATGACTTGGGTCGAATTCTTGAGCACTAAGACCATGGGGCCTCGCTAGTGGTAAATCCCATAGCCTGATTTGAGAATCTTCAGTTTGGACGTGGCATGACCAGGGTCCAATGCCGCCAGAGGTGAGTGTTGGGACCCTAGGGCCTTGCTAGCAGCATAAGAGACCACACTGTGGTGCTAAGACCGGAGCCAATGGAATATGAGACCACACATGGGTGCTAAAATTTGAGCCAAAGGAATAAGCAACCTTGCTCGGGCACTGAGGCAAGAGCCAGTGGAATAAGAGACCGTAATTGGATGCAAAGGCCTGAGCCGATGGAATAAGAGACCATACTGGGGCACTTGAGCTAGTGGAATAAGAGACCACACTTGGGCTTTAAGACCTGAGCTAGTGGAATAAGATATCACACCAGGGTGCTAAGTCATGATTTAGTGGCTCATCCCTATCCCTAGCTAGGGGTCTTGAGTCAAGCGTGTGATGATTTAGTGTCCACCGCTTAAAGATCCGAGCTGGAACTTTGGCTGGAGGAGGCAATTCTTATGAAATAGAGACTGCAACACCTACTGTCATGGCAGCTTTCTCCACAACCAGTCATGTTTCGAATTAATAGTTGGATTAGATGGGACATGACCATTTTTGAAGTGGGGATTAACTTTCAGTGGAGCATTTCGAAGGATAGCGCTCTGCCGTTGGATCTGTATGGTTGTGATCTACCGACTTCCCCTCATGGGGGCCATAATGGGGAGGAGGAGGATGTGGGTTGCTAAAAATCCATCTTCACCATTGTTAAGAAATATTCCATCCCCTTATAGATGAGTGCATGTCTATAGAGAGAGCGAGAAATTCTTCTTTGGAAAGAAAAAGAGAGTCTGATGGGCATTTTGATCGCCATGTAAGAACAGAAGGTTCTAGACTGAGGTTCACTCTATCCGAGCTGACGGTGATCATAGGGCTTGGATGCCTGTTGATTGTGTGACTCTTTGTTTGTCATTTGAGATTGCAGCCCTTCACACATGCCTTCGTCAAAGCAGATGGTGATGATCAGGGGGTCTGTATGCCATCGTCGAGGTCAGCGATGAGGAGGAACATGCGAACCCATGTTCCATCCTCTGCATTGATTCCATACCCACTGTTGGCATCTAAGTTGTGGAGCATGTGAGAGATGCTCACATCCAGCCATACCGAGGTTGATGGTCCTTATGTAGCTTTGGTGCATTTCATCACCTTAGATGCTTATGGTCGTACGTGTAAATGTCCACTGCAGGTGTTTCTCTTTCTTGCAAGGACCGCTCCCATAGCTGCTGGTCCACTGTCCTTAGGCAGGGGACGAACACTGATATGAGGTCGACGTGATGGTTGGTCCTACAGATCATCTGTCAAGGAACTCGGTGATCGGCCCGGAATCAACTCCGAAACGATGTCGTTTACCGCAAGCGCACGGTATAGTGGCAAGCGGGTATCGAATACTGGAAAGCGGTGTTATACTACCTATCTACTCCTAGGTTGAGTTAGAATTGCGGGTTTATTGGTGGATGTGGAGTATGGAGGGTCGTAATGGTGTTGGATGCGAAGGTTGTGTCACTCAACGTCGCAAATAGGGGATTCCACACAAAGAAAGAAAGAAATAAAATATAAAAGATTAGGGCTTTAGGACTCGCTGCTAGGACCGTCGGACGTCGATGCTAGGCTAAGACTCTTACGTTGCATTGGTTTTATCGGGAGATTGTAGCATCTAGAAAGTGAATTCATGAGTGTGGGAATCATGAATCTAACGTATCGTATAAACCTCGCTCTCGCGATAGGTGCATACGATACGTGCATAAATGATCTACAAAGTTCTCACCACTCTCGTGGTTCGAACGCTCTCAAATGTACCACTCTAGCGGGTTAGAGCTTCGAGGTATTTTGGTAGCTCTTATTGATGCAATGTCGGTAGCCGTCAATTAGTGATACAGTTCGTCGATGGATCCCATCAAGGCACGAGCCGGGCATGGTCACGTACCTCGGTTGAATCCACTAACTCCTTAATTAAATCCGTAGGATACTCCTTAAGCTAATCGATTCCACCGACCGTGAGCACGATCTCAGTACGAGTTCTCCTAGGGATTTTGATAGATCAACCAAAATACAACCCCTTTATACCAACAGACCATAAAAATCCCAACTTTACATCTAAGTCCTAAGATCCATGGGCTAATCCCTTAGCCCTAGAAAAGACTACTCAAGCATATCAATTGCAATAGATAATAGAACGCACAAAGATTTCATTGCATGCATCAAGAGGGATAAAAAATAATCAATCAATAAAAAGAACTCAAATAGAATCAAAGAAAACAAAAATACTTATCTTGATACAAAGGAGGGGTCTAGGGCATAGCCTAACTCCAAAAGATCGTCTCCACAAAACTCCTAAAAATATCTAAAAACTCTTCTCTAAAAAGTATACAAAAAGTCTCTCAAAATCTCCCCAAAAGTCGGAATCGAGCATCTCCCAAAATGACGGCTGCCAGCCCAATATATTCCCCCCTTCGAAATCCTCTCAAAATCATGATCTGGACGCACGCCTGGGCACAGAGCGACTCGGTCGAGCACAAAGCTGCTCGGTCGAGTCGTCAGAAAGTTTGATACCTCGTCCAAATGTTTGCTCAGGCCGAGTGAGGCATGCTCGGTCGAGAAGTCCGGTCGAGCAGCCCTCCTGCTCGGTTGGATTACACAGGGAATCGAGCTTCTCCGAAATATGTCGCTCTGCCTACACGGTCCGAGCAGGAATTGCTCGATCGAGTAGGAGGTTGCTCGGACCGAGTAAATGGTTGCTCGGTCGAGTATTGGTCGAACGGCGACATTTTAAGCACTCTACAGCATTTTCAGCACTCTGCTCGGTCGAGCAGTCAACTGCTCGACCAAGCAGTCTACTGTTCAGACCAAAAACACATTTCAGCATGATTTTTCACCCTGCTCGGTCGAGTAGAGTGTTCTGCTCGGTCGAGTAGGTGTCAAACAGATTTCAGCAGAATTTCAGCACTACAACATCATCTTGCAGAAATTCCCCAGTGCTCATCCGACCTTCGATTGGAACGTTCTTGGTGGCGTTGGAACCTTCTTGTAGTCTACTATCTGGAACAAATATCAGAAAAATATCGAAAAATCCCAGGTGATAGCAGATTTGGAAATAGTGCATGGCTATCCTGTTTCCAGCACTTCGGGTCGCTCGATTCCTTCATCGTATCATATCTCGATCGAGCGACCTTCTTTCTTGCCACTTCCTTGCTCCAGTATTCTTCTTTGGAATCTCGAGCATGTCATCATGAGTCTCATTGATGCTCTCGCATCGTCGATTGTCTTATTGACTCCAAATTGCTCCAATATCGCCCCAAATTCCCGAAATGGATATAAACGCTCCGAAAGTCAAATTATTCCAAATAATAGCGTAAAAGCGTATGAAATATGTAAATGAGCAATCATTTTGCTGTGTAATCATTTGTATAAAATGTGAAATATAATGGCACATCAAAATTCCCTAAGCTTACCTCTTACTCGTCCTCGAGGAAGACTAGTAAGAAGCGAACACGGGAGATAGATACAATGGAGATGCGAGGCGATGGCGTGTAGTAGAGGCAAGGGGTTCAATCTTAAATTCAGAAAATACAAAAACCCAAGATATGCAAGATCTCGCGGACACACGTCAAAATGAAATTAGAACACATATACGCCACAAATACTTAAGTCTCACTCAAATTAAAATAACGTGGATTCCAATAAATAAAATGAACTTGATAAGCAATAAAAAGAGATTAGAGTTATATCATATCATAGTTTATCATGCAATATACTAAGTTCACAGAAATGAAACCAATGTTCACAACTCATTCTCTAAGCAGTATAATATGTCATGATCAAACATTTTCAAGTATGTGTGGTATTTTGTTATACTTCATGGATGAATTTAGCAAATTCTATCAAGGTAAGGCATCACCACACTACGACCATTTCAAGACTCCTAGAACCCATCAACTTTGCCATGTCTTTGTTATATATAGAAATGGAGATAAGGATATGTGATTTTTGTAGTTTTATATTGTTTTTGGCTATATGAATATTTCATATGCATTTTTCTTTCTTTGTATACACGAAATAACTCAATATATACAAGAAACGGCCTATGCATCCCAGACCAGACGGTTTTAGGGCATTTGGTAACGAAGAACCCCTAGGGCCTTTTATTCAGGATTTTTGTTTGATTTTTGCATTTTTGGGATTTTTGCAAACTCACGTAAATGCGATGGAATGCAAAATATGATCAAAGATCATTTATTGGCTATTCACAAAAGAAAAAGAAAAAGCATAGAATTTAGACATGGCTCGGTTTTAGGAATCCTAATCATCACTACTTTGGTTGTCGTGGGGTTATCCTATCTCTTTTGAATCACTAAACATCCATGAAGCAATAGAATCATCACTCAAATCACGCAGGAGTCAAATAATTTTCAGATTTGATTCATTTATTTTTAGCTTTAACTGTTTCAAGAATATGGTTGTGAAACTATGGATTCTACTATGAAAAAGCATATTAACAAAGATACACTAATCAAGGAATTGAATTCTAATCTAACAGATATTAGAGTTCATAAAAAAATAAATCCACGATATTATATTGAAAATGAAGCATATGAGACATAAAAATAGAAGTGAACATGGTTCATATGAAAATTTTAAAGTGTGATTCACAATGAAGAAAAGTGTGTGCACTATGCACTCCCCAGAGCTTAAACATCACATTGTCCTCACTGTGTGTATGATATATATAGAGGACAATGACAACATAGTGGGGCCACTCAACAAAATAGTTTCTCTCCCCCAAGCTTAAACATCACATAAAAATTGGGGAGAGAGGTGAAATAAGCATCAAATACAAGGGTGTGCATAGGTGATAAATAATGGGTTGGGTGCAAAAGATAATGGAGCCATCATAAGGTGTGAATTTATTAAACTAAGAAAGCATATAAAATCCTATATGGTCCTCTCGCTGTCGAGAGGATTCGTGTTTATTGAAAGCATAAAATACAACACTACTAGATTGGTACCACCTGTAGCAAAAGGCGGGTCTAATATCTTTGTCGGTGCAGGCAGCTGCTCTATCTGCACTTTTCGTGGCTCTGCCAGGTGCCTATCTCCACGAGCTTCATCAGATTCCAGCAATGCGGCTCTCAGCATCTCCCCAAAGACATGTACCCTGCAAGAGATAAGCCGCATCAATCTGATGTGGATAATTTTTCCCCAAAATAAATGTATTCCAAAGAGGGTCATCAACATAAGTATTTAAAATTAAGCATGGTTGACAACACTTCCCTGGAAATAAATCTCTATGCTCGTGCACCACGTCGATCAACTCCTCGTTGTTTTCCTCTGGTTCCTCAGGTAACTCTGGCATAATAGAGTGGGTCTCGTCAGAATGCTCCTCATCATCGTCAGACTCATCCCAGCGCACCTCCTGATCATATTCAACAGCATCCATGTGTGCTAACTCATTGCTCTCCTCCTCGTATACGTCCCATTGTACCTATTGATCATATGTATGTGTATCTTGCAAAAGGTGCAATGAGTCATCGAAATCCGAATCATAATAAACATCATACGCGGGAGGGGAATCAAATGTAAAGGGTGAGGGAGTGAAGAGATCTCCCTGATGGGGAGCAGTAAGCTCTGGTGGGTGGTCCTCAGGGTCAGTGGAAGGAAGAGGTGGCTGTAGAAGCTCTGAAGGAGGAGGGTGATGCTCAGGATCCTCATGAATGGCTGTGTCCTCGTCCCGACGCATGACCTCCTCGGCGAAAGTCTCTGGTGCCGCATGCAATATGTAAAATATATAGAGCTCGGCCTCCTCACGATGCACTGCTTCGGCCTCCTCCTCGGATTCCTCTGGTATGGTAGGCAAAGTGAATTTCATCTTCTCATTTCTACACCTATGTCTTTGTTTCGGTCCTGGAACTCGAGGCACCTGATTGCATGGCTTGGCCCTCTCAATAGTAGGTGCATGTGGCTCTATGGGCTCCTGTATCTCGGCAATAGTATAAAAGTGGGTCTTGTGCCCCTCAATTAGAGCACAGACTCCATCATCAATTGTACCTGTGGAAGAGATACGATGGGTAATAAAATTTTGAAATCCAAGCTCAAAAGGGTCACCGGCCATTATCGTTAATGGACAGGTGCATCAAACTGCGTCCACGATGCTTCTTAATAAGTCCATATATGTGTCCTCCTCTGACAGCTCAGATGTCTCTATTTGTGGAGTGTTAATGTTGTAAAGGTGGATATGATCACCTTCAAGGGAAGCATACACTCCATCTATGATAGTACCTGCATCAGAGACATTAGCCATAACAAAATTGATGAATGCTTGGTTGGATGGTTTACCTACCGCAACGGTTCGCGAACCGGTAGATTGAGCATCATCTATCATTTGCTCTAAGGTTGCTGCCAACTGCAGATCACTGAACTTTCCCACTTGCATCCTCTTCATAAACTCACGTGAGGGTCCCTTTAGTCTTCCAGCAAAGATATCAAATAGCCTGGAACCATCCTACTCATGGTCTGACTCCGTATGGAACATCCCTAACATTCTTTCGAACTTGCACAATGCATCTCTGAAGGACTATCCATCAGCCTGATAGAATGTAGCGAGGCATATATAGGATCGTAGAGAACCCGGTCGCATCATTGGAAGTACCATCGCTGCATCAACTGTACCTGATCAAGAAAAATAGACAACCTAGAAAGACGTCAGTGGTACAAAGAGAGATAGAGATAATAATAATAGCAGGTGGGGGGAAAAAATCTCTCGGTTTTTTATTTAAAAATATATTTTTATATTTTTTATATTTTTTACGCAATCTAATCAACCTAATCATGGTAAATAAATAATATGGCGGAGCGCCTCCCCGGCAACGACGCCATAAACTTGATCTGCCCGGAATCAACTCTGAAACGATGTCGTTTACCGTAAGCGCACGATATAGTGGCAAGCAGGTATCGAACACGGAGAAGCGGTGCTATACTACCTATTAGTACTAGGTTGAGTTAGAATTGCAGGTTTATTAGTGGTTGTGGAGTATGGAGGATTGTAATGGTGTTGGATTCGAAGGTTATGTCACTCAACGTTCGCAAATAGGGGATTCCACACAAAGAAAGAAAGAAATAAAATATAAAAGATTATGGCTTTAGGACTCGCCACTAGACCATCGGACGTCGACGCTAGGCTAAGACTCTTACGTTGCATTGGTTTTATCGGGGGATTGTAGCATCTAGAAAGTGAATTCATGCATCTGGGCATCATGAATCTAACGTATCACATAAACCCTGCTCTCGCGATAGGTGCATACGATACGTGCATTAAGGATACAAAGTTCTCACCACTCTCGTGGTTCAAATGCTCTCAACTTGTACCACTCTCATGGGTTAGAGCTTCGAGGTATTTTGGTGTCTCTTATTGACGCAATGACGGTAGCCGTCAATTAGTGATATAGTTCGTCGGTGGATCCCATCAAGGCACGAGCCGGGCATGGTCACGTACCTCAGTTGAATCCACTAACTCCCTAATTAAATCCGTAGGATACTCCTTAAGCTAATCGATCCCACCGACCGTGGGCACGATCTCAGTACGATTCTCCTAGGGATTTTGATAAATCAACGAAAATACAACCCCTTTATACCAACGCACCATAAAAATACCAACTTTGCATCGAAGTCCTAAGATCCATGGGATAATCCCTTAGCCCTAAAAAAGACTACTCAAGCATAGCAATTGCAATAGATAATAGAACGCACAAAGATTTCATTGCATGCATCAAGAGGGATAAAAAATAATCAATCAATTAAAAGAACTCAAATAGAATCAAAGAAAACAAAAATACTTATCTTGATACAAAGTAGGGGCATAGGGCATAGCCTAACTCCAAAAGATCGTCTCTACAGAACTTCTAAAAAGATCTAAAAACTCTTCTCTAAAAAGTATACAAAAAGTCTCTCAAAATCTCCCTAAAAGTCTGAATCGAGCACCTCCCAAAATGACGGCCTCCAGCCCAATATATTCCCCCCTTCGAAACCCTCTCAAAATCATGATCTGGACGCATGCCTGGGCCCATGACAACTCAGTTAAGCACAAAGCTGCTCGATCGAGTCGTCAGAAAGTTTGATACCTCGTTTGCTCGGGCCGAGTGAGGCATGCTCGGTCGAGTAGTCCGGCTGCTCGGTCGAGTAGCCCTCCTACACGGTCGGATTGCACAGGGAATCAAGCTTCTCCGAAATATGTCGCTCTGCCTACACAGCCCGAGCAGGCACTGCTCAATCGAGTAGGAGGTTGCTCGGACCGAGTAAGTGGTTGCTCGGTCGAGTAGTGGTCGAACGACAGAATTTTCAGCACTCTGCTCGATCGAGCAGTCAACTGCTCGACCGAGCAGTCAACAGTTCAGCCCAAAAACACATTTTAGCATGATTTTTCACCCTGCTCAGTCGAGTAGAGTGTTCTGCTCGATCGAGTAGGTGTTAAACAGATTTCAGCAGAATTTTAGCACTACAACATCATCTTGTAGAAATTCTCCAGGGCTCATCCGACTACCGATTGGCACATTCTTGGTGGAGTTGGAACCATCTTGAAGTCTACTATCTAAGAAAAATATCATAAAAATAGTGAAAAATCCAAGGTGATAGAAGATTTGGAAATAGTGCATGGCTATCCTGTTTCCAGCACTTCGGGTCGCTTGATTCCTTCGTCGCATCATATCTCGATCGAGCGACCTTCTCTCTTGCCCCCTCCTTGCTCCAGTATTCTTCTTTGGCACCTCTAGCATGTCATCATGAGTCTCATTGGTGCTCTCGTGTTGCCGAATGTCTTATTGACTCCAAATTGCTCCAATATCGCCCCAAATCCCTGAAATGGACATAAACGCCTCGAAGGTCATATTATTCCAAATAATATCGTTAAAGCGTATGAAATATGTAAATGAGCAATTATTTTGACGAGTAATCATTTAGATAAAATGTGGAATATAATGACACATCACCCAGCTACATGCCTTGATCTCTACTGCGCGGAGCAGCTGCTAGGGGCCGGACTCCAATGTCCTATCGTTCTCATGGGGACATCTCGGTAAGTGGGTCTCGCTGGGAAGTCGGCTATAGTTTCCTTTGTGTTTTAGGCACATAATACTTGCTGTAAGGCTCGCCTTTTGTGAAAGGCCCCGAAAGGCTTGATCTTTGTAAAAGAGTGATGCCAGTTATTGCAACCGAATAATTGTAATAAAGCTCTTTGTAATGAAATGGTTACTTGCAAAATTTTTAAACCAAATACAATCTTACCAACTTTACTATTCTTATTCTCTCATGCTTACCTTTTGCACCAGATGTGCAAATGCCAAGTCCTTGCTTAAGGGGCTAATTTCTAGAATCGCTTCGTATCGCGGGACACCATCAAGTCACCATCTAACCGGCATGAGTCAATGGGTGTATACAGCCACTTAGCCTTGTGAGTGATGACGAATCTACTATGACTTACCATACATCCACAAGTTGTGCTGAGAATCCTGAGGACAGTTTGGCCAGTTGTCAGGTGGCCTGAGCAGTTTGAGGCCAGCTAGGACGGAAGTCAATAGCCATAGTAACCAGCTGTCACTTGGGTACATGCCCCACTAGGTTATTGATGTGGGACTAATAGGGACCCCTGCCTGAGCCAAGGACTTTTGTTGAGGTAGAGAAAGGATGCTATTGAATTCATCCCGTTGGACTATTGAGGTCGGGTCAGTGTGGGCCCTAGCCTGGGATGGAGGCTTCACTAGAGACAACATCGTTGGGGGGTGATGACCCCTGTCAATGCATTTTGGGGATAGGCCACCATGGCTAGCCCTGTTTACATTTGGAGTTAGGTCGAGTGGGTGCATAGATCCAAACAGAAGGCTGGATCCAAGTGCTGGGCCGCATCGGGAGCTCGAGCGTGCTAATCCCTAAGGTTGTTGATATTGGAAAAATATTTCATATTTTACCTCTTGTTTCATGGCTAAATCATGTATTTATATGCTCAGTGAGACTCACTCTGTTTGATGCATTATTGTGGTACCCTTTTACTTTAAAGTCTTCTATAGTTTTGTGCATATTTTTGAGATGTTATAAACTCAATTATGTGCATGTTTATAATACCTATGTTATATTTGAGTTTATTAAGTTTTGGGAGAAAATATAATACTTTGGCTTAATTTCTTTACATATTATTTTTCATGTGATGCTAGAATTCCCCCTGAACTTTCATGAGCCAATGAGCAATTTTTAGAGTTTTTTGGTGATTTTCTGGAAATTTGCTAAGCTGAATAGCTATTTCTGAAAAAGAAAAATTAAATAAAAATAAACAGGCCAGCATGATCGGCCGGCCAGTTCAAAGTGAACTGGGGCATGCGCTCCATGCATGCTCTGGCTTGCTCAGCCAGAGTCACGTGCTCAGCACATGACCCCACACTGAACAGGCTTCAACAGCATTCGGGTGCATGTTTCTAGTAGCCACGACCTAGAATCCGATCCAATAAGGCTCGAATGAAGTGTTTTAGGGGTTTTTTTTTGGGGCAATTACATGTTGGAAACTAAAGGTTTCATTTTCTCTCTCCATAAATTTTGATGTTACAAACATATACATATTATTCTCTATACTAACTCTATCCATGCAGATTATAGAGCTTAAACACATTCAGATAAGACAATCATCAAGACAACATAAACATTGCAAGAACTATCAAAAGCATGTCGAAGCCCAAAGTTTCATTTTGTATCTTACCAAATATGATGTAATCTTTTTTTTTTCTCGGTTATACGTAGATTGTAAAAGCCTTGATCATGATCTATCTTAGCATATTAGGATTCCCTCAAAAGACCAAGTCATAAACAAAATTAATCGACTAATTTTTCTCCTGATCAACTAATTCATTTCCTAAAAATTCCAAAAATGTTATGAATCATCATCTGGGGGAGGAACCCCCAGCTCTTTATTTATAGCAGAGGATCAGTGTACAGAGATAAGATACAATAGATACGGCCTTATTTATAAGATAAGATGTGATCCTAACCAACTCATCTATATCCATTCACAACACTCCCCCTTATCCAGCCATAAGTGTGGACTCTGCTCATAAATACTTCAGGATTCTGAGTGGAGTAGGAGTCTCACATGGGGTGGATACTTCAGGATCCTTAGTTGGTGAGGTTTGCCTCGTTAAAACCTTTAGCTATGGAAAACCCGGTGGAAAACCCCATAGTTAAGGAAAAAGAGTACAAACGCCCTCTAACTCCCCCCTGATCTGTACAAGTGACTCTGCTCATGAACACTTTGGGATTCTGAGCATCACAAAGGGGTGGATACTTCAGGATCCTGAGTTGATGTGATTTACATCTTAAAAACCTTTGGCTATGGAAAACCCTATGGGAAAAACCATAGTTAAGGGAAAAGAGTATAAATGCCCTCAACTCCCGCTTATCTGTAAAAGCCATTTGGCTTTCAGATCTCTTAGGCATATCTCATCACTCCTATTTACAACATTCCAAAAATATACACAGATTACAAATATCACCACCATTAAGCAGCTGCTTACTCCAAAAACTCTGGAGAGGTGTGCATGTTTCGTCGCTTCTGGTGTGGTATCCTCAAAGTAGGGTAAGCTGGTCTTCAGACTATATGGTCAGCTCCACAATACCAGCCTCTATCCCAGTCGTCACTGGGATGTGATGTACCACCAGGTGCCATCAAACACACCATTGGTGTGTTTCTGGAATGGTGAGGATCTCGGAATGATAGGATGACGTTGCCATCATAATTTGCTTTGCAGATCTACAGTAGATGCCCATTGTCATGCCCCGCTTCCCTAAAATGGAAGGCGAGACGTGAGGAGGTCCGCTCAGACGTGGAGCTGTGAAGCTGCAGTCTGATAAGCGTATACAATTCAATTAGCAGGTCCTTGCAATGCAATACGAAACAACGATAATAATAATGAAATGAGACAATAAGCAATTTATTAAATCTCAGAATATCCATAAAATAAATTACAATATCACAGAAAAGCCACCAGGCTCAAAAGGAAACTCTAAGGCCCATACATGGCCAACAAAGTACAACTTACAAGCAAAGGTGCCACGCACCGACAACTAACAGCAAGCCTAAACAAAGGAAGAGAACACAAGCAAACTCTAAGACTGGTCACCAATGACCACAAACTCCTCCTCGGTAACCATGGGCTCAGCGTCAACAACCACTATGTCCTCAGCAACGGCCTCTAGCTCGGGATCTAACATGTGTCACCCAAAAGAGCAAGGGGCACATGTCAGCAAGTCTAAAAAGACTTGAGCAAGGAAACTGAAAGAAAAGTAAACTAACAACCTATCAGTTATAGTTTGATGCATAGCATGACAAGTTTAGTATGTGAGTAACAAATAAGGTAAGATGCAAGTGACAAGTAACAAGTAGCAAGTATGGCATGGATGACAAGTTTTACAAGTATAAACACAGACAAGTACCAGTCAAGTAAATCACGTCAAGTAAACACGTCAAGTAAGCAAGTTGTGCACAAGTAAGACATGGTATAACAATAAGTGCAAGAGATCAATTATCATGGCATGTCAATAGTAGCCAAGCTACTAACAATCTCAATCTTTTCACTAGTCACGTTTTCAAGTTGTTTGTAGATGTTTACGCCTTACAGCTGAACTGTTGGACATTCACACTGATTGGCCGCTTAACACTACCCCAGAACCCAGAGTTTACGCCTTACAACTGAAGTTGCTGATCGGGCAAACTCCCAGTTGATTGGCCGCTTAACCCTTACCCCTCCCACACGTAAACAAGCCAGGGTCCCTGCACACGATGCTCAGTAAATGAGCCAGGGTTGCCCCGCACAAGAGCTTGTTTTTAGGTTCACAATTTGGCGTAGGGTTGTGCCCGCTAAAAGCAGGTGCCTAGCCGGAAACAAGTAGATCGGGCATTGGCTATCGACCAACACACGTGGCCCGCTTCTGGAACACGAGCCAGGAAACACAAGCATTGTAGCGTGTGCTACGAATGCGACATTCAACATGGATATCATGGCATGTAGTAAGGCGTACAGATAAGGAATTAAACACGGCAGTTTAATATGCATGAACAACAAGTTAAAAGGGGTTGGACCTAGCTTCGTTGTCAAGCTAGATCAATTGAGGTGACGGATCTAGTTTTGTTGTCAAACTAGATCAAATAGGCGTCTAGGCAGCTATCATTTCACTGTCTAGACTCTTTTACACTACGGTACAAAAGTGGCCTAAAACATGGCCCAAAACCCTAAGTGGCAAGTTTCACTTGCCTAGCACCGAGGATGACGATCAACGAGGCACGTCGCACAAAAGCTAATCTACGGGAATGGAATCGCTGCCATGGCAAAACAACATCAGAACAATATCTCTAATATCCATTTTATTAGGGTTTCAATAAAATTACAATGAGGGTTATGAGAATATTAAAGGATCAAACACTACCGTATAGAAGTAGAAGATCGATGCCGAGCAAGCATGGCGACGGAAGAACGATCCGAAGAACCACGGTTCAGATCTGGAATGGATGGAGAAATCAGGAGAAAATGGGGTTTTTGGGGTTTGCCGACGGCCTAGAGGAGGTGGCCGGCCTAAATGGAGGGGGAGAGGGGCTCTTGAGGAAGGAGGAAGGGCTAGAGGAAGGTTGGGGAAGATCAGAGGTCTAGGGGAAGGGAAATGGCCAAGGGAATGAAAGAGAGAAAGAGAAACGATCGGGAGTATTTATAGGGATGAACCGGCGGCCGCCCAAAAATTAGGGTTTCTGGGTGATTTAGTCGGTCAACGAAGGGTGGCTGACCGACTAGTTTGGGAACTAGTCGGTCGGTCGTTCAACTGTGACCGACTAAAATCAAACAGTGAAAGAAGGAAGAAATCTGAAAAGTGAATTAGTCGGTCTGTGAAGGCCCGTCGACCGACTAGTTTGAGACCTAGTCGGTCGGTGAGTGTTCATGGACCAACTAACGATAAACAGTAACTTAGGTAAAATTAATCAAAGGAACTAGTCGGTCTGAGAGAAGTTCTGACCGACTAGTTTCACATCTAGTCGGTCGGTGATTGTTCTTAGACCGACTAAGAGTAAACAGTAACTTCTGAATTATTGATTCAATGAACTAGTCGGTTTGAGAAGAGTTCCTGACCGACTAGATCTCAATCTAGTCGGTTGGTCCCCCTTCTTGAACCAACTAAGGTGCACAAAAAGAGTCGAATCGAAGCGCGAAGTTCCGGGAAGATTCCTACGGCTTCTAGGATCACTCTAAATCTAAAATATGAGCGATTTGAAGTTCATCGTGAGTGACTTACTCCAAGATCAACGATCTAAGGAAGAAGCTAGAAAATCACAACGAAACGAACGAAAGCGAAAGCTACGGAGACGGAAATCACACGTAAGGAGAAAATCCACCAAGACATATATATATTATATCGATAACACTAATATAGAAAAACCAGTCGTTACACCCATCCCACTGTGGGTACCCAGTCTGTGATTTCTCAGTATATGGATCAGATCTGTAACCTGCATTTGCATAAACATGGAGGATGATACTTTATAATGTAAGCCCAAATCTTTCCACCTTTGGAGGAAGCGCAGAAGATGCTTAACTAAAGTATAACGGCCTCTTTAGGTGCCTAACTATATCTGGCTAGTGAGTTTACTGCAACTGTTATATCAGGACATGTGCAGTTAGCCAGTAGTGCCTAATTGGACTTAGACAATGGTCTTAAGGACCAACTATATCCTCCCCCTCTTCCAGCAAACATAAGGGGTCTATTTGTACATCCATAGAGTGTACTACTATATGTGTACTTTGGATGACAATGGTCCTTGTAATTTATTCAACGCACTCTGGGCGTATGTAACATGATTCTATTAAGTTAATAAATCTGTAAGCCATGAATTAATTTATTTTTGCCTAGGTCTTTCATTTCATGTTTAATAGTCAGGCTTGAAGAAATGTTTCGATTTTCTCTTCAGGATATCCGATGAGATTTAAGTTTACAACTATGATCTCAAATCATGTCCTTTGCTCAGATGCAAAGATAACCCTTAGTAAGAATCATTGCTTTGTCAAGTGATTCTCTTGGTTGTATATTATTTATTATTCTTATTATTCTTCTTCAATAGAGTAGATGTCCCGAAATCTATTCAGGCATTTAAGGAAATGTGGAATTTATCTTTACCAAGTTATCCATGAAGGTATGCCATCACAACATCGAATAGCAGCAAATCCAAAATTTCCTTTGCCAAATCGTAAGATATTCGCATTTGATAACTTAGGGAATCTGATGCATCATTTATGAGTTAAGCTCATTTTAATTTGTTCATTCCCTAGTTTCAGCAAAAATATCCTTGAGCTATAGGTTGTACCTTATAGCATATGATTTTGTACTTATTTTTCTTCTTATGTGTGCAATACTTATTTTACCCACAGGTTTGACACCTTTTGGTGTCTGGACTTCAGGTCCAAACATTTCATGTTTCATAAGTGAGTTAAGCTCATCTTTTATTTCCTCATTACACATTTGACTAATCTCTACGTTTACATTTTAGCAACGGAGTATGGAACGGTATTTTATATCATTGCTTTTGTGATGTATATTGCAATATGATACGTGAATACGTTGTTGACAATTATGTTCTTTCTGTCCAACACCCCCTAGTACGTACAACATTGGCTTCCATTTCAGTTTTTCCCGACAGTTCCTCTGCAGTGGATTTCGAGAAGGGTGAGGGTGTGGACATGAGCTTATTGTCATGTGGAAGTATTGTCTCAAGGTCTCCATGTAATTTTTCTTTTTCTTAGATTTTTGTCCTTGAAGCCTACCGGTCTGCCTCTTTTCTGTTGAGGAACAACCATATCTGCTGCTGGTGGATTGCATCCATTCTCGGGGATGTTAATTCTAGCTGGATTAATTGTAGCAGGGATGTGTGATCTGACAATCTTCTTGTTGTCAGTAAATGAGTATGGTAATTAGTGAACAGTGTTCTGTATGTGGAGGATCTTCAGGATCTCATCTTCACATTTTTTTGTTACCGGATCATAGTGGGTGAAACTTTTTGTATCCCACGTTATAATTTGCTTCGCGCCAGATTTTCCAGTATCTGGGCCCATTTTGGGGAAACTTGTCTCACCAAAATCACAGTCTTTAAGATCTGCATTAAATGCGTCCCCTGTTTGTGGTTTAGGTATCTTAAATTGAGGGTGAGTCAAACCCTACATAGATACCTAGGCGATATTGAGGACCTATTTTTGTCCTCAGTTGTGATGCAATGGAGATTTAAACTGCGCAATCGAAGGTTCTCAAGTGAGAATTGTTCAGTGGCATTCCATATGCAAGTTGCATTGGAGACTCTGACTTTCAGAAGGTCTTATTTTTCATTTACGATGCAGCATGCAGAATTGCATGTCCCTATGCATCCACAGGCAATCAATCGGGATTTAATTAACAATGGATGTGCAATCCATTGGAGTCTTTTTATCAGTGACTCTGCCAACTCATTCTGGGTATGAACATGCATCACTGGATGTTCAATTTCTATTCCTATTAACTGGCAATACTCTTGAAATGACCGGGAGGTAAATTCCCCAACATTATCCAGACTTATTTTCATTATTTGGTTGTCTGAAAAATGGGCCCGCAACTTTATTATTTGTGCCAGTAGCTTTAAAAAAGCTAGGTTGCGGGTCGATAGTAGACACACATACGAATATTTTGTGGATGCATTTATCAATACCATAAAATTCCAAAATAGCCCACTAGGGGGTGTGGTTTTGTCCACATCTATCTCATTATATTCTTTTGAGGAAGCGTGGAGATTCTTTGGTCAAATTTTCTTAGAGATGGCCTTGTAATTTGTTTTCCCTTATAGCAAGGGATGCGAGGAAATTCTCCCTTCAGAAGAATCTTCTGGTTCTTCAAGTCATACCCATAGGATAGATGCGGTGCATCATCACTGATCCAGGGTGGCCAAGTCTATCATGCCAAAGTAAAAACTTGGCTGATGTCGGGCACTTCATGTTCGCCGATAAATTCGTTTCCTCTCTCCGAATCTTTGTATGGTAGAGGCCAGAAAAGCTCTCAAAACATTCAAGTATGGATTTTACTCCTTTTTCTTGAGACATTACATACAATAATTCTTTTTATTTACATTTTTTATTTCCAAATGGAATCTGTTTAAATGGATATACTTGAAACTTATAAAGTTTCTATTGGAATTTGGAGAGGATAGTGCATCCTTTATTTTTATTTCTATGTCATTTGGGAGCAACAGTGTTGCGTTCCCAGAACCTTCAATATGTCCCTGATATTGGGCTTTGTATTGATGGATCGTATGTGTTTATTATCTACTAATCAGTCACGAGAGCAGTTCATCTGTTAAAAGATGAATCATTTAAGCACATTTTTAGAGAAACATTTTCATCCAAAACAAATTCATTAATTCAAATGCTCTCATAACATAAATTGTTCTCAAAACAAATTGCTAAGATAAAAATAGAGGCTAATCAAGCATGTCATCATTTTTGTAGTCGTCAGCTGTAAAATTGACTGGAGCATTTGTGATCACCAAGTTTATTTCAGCTTTCTTTTTCTTATTTTCTTTATACAGTTCCTGGAGATGCTGCAGAGTTCGACACACTCTAAACCAGTGGCCTTTCATGCCATAGCTATGACACTGGTCTTCCCATTCCGTCTTGGGTGGGGGTGCATAATTTCTGCGCCAAGTGAACTTCCGCCTCCCTTCATTTCTTTGCTGCTGGACTTGGCCTCTGGCCCTTTTGTTCTGTCCCCCTTTCTGTGGTCTTTCTTTTTGTTTATTGTCTCTCTTATTTTTGGAAAAAGAAGATGTATTGTAAGCTTTAGGAAGGGGGCAGTGCCATGGGGCGCATGTTGTGAGTGGCGAGGAAAAGCTCTATGTTTTGTTCAGCCATGAGAAAACATGACAACAGCTTAGAATACTTTGTGAATTTGCGTTCACGATATTGCTGCTTTAGTATCTCTTCTCTCATGGAAAGACGTGTACGTCTTTTCCAGCATGCGATCTTCTGAGACTTTTTCACCACACAACTTCAGGCGTGAGGTGATGCTAAAAAGAGATGAGGTGTACTCAGCTATAGACTTGAAGTCCTGCAGTCTCAGGTTCTCCCACTCATATCGTGCCATTGGTTGTATAACATCATTCTGATGTTTATATATATCCTCAAGGGCAGTCCACAGCTCAAGTAAATCTTCGACCGTAAGGTATTCAGCATTTAGGGTCTTGTCCACATGACGACGAATATAGATGATGGCTTGCGCCTTTTCTATATCGCTTACATTTTCATTTTTAGTCACAGCAGAAATGAGGGACTTAGCCCACAGGTGAAATTTCACATTGAGCTGCCAGCTCAAATATTTTCTTTCTGATGCATCCAGCACTTCGAAATCGACACTTGCGATTTTAGCCATTTATCTATCAAAGCACAAATTTGTATGAATTAATAATTTAAACAATAAACATTTTCATGCGGATGTAATTTTTAAATGAAGAGCTAATTGCATGGATCGGCTAGTCTCACATAAATAAAAAGTCCAAATTCCCATTACAGTCCATATTACACAAATGAAAGCTTTAAAAAGAAATTTCAACTTTAAAAACAACGTGGGTCCCATATAAGATCTTCAGCTTCAAGTGTAGCCTCCGTCTCCATGGAAAGTAGTTTTCGGTCTTGAACATTACATAAATTCTTCACTACAATTTCTCTCAAAAAGTAAAAGAAAAGTGCAGGAAATAAAATGCGGGGCTTAAACAGCCGATCCAAAATCGCAATTAGCCATCCATGCAATAATTTGTGCTCATCAAACATTTTCAGCAGACATTTTCATCACAGGCAACACATGCATTTATATTCACATGAGGATAAACAATTTAATTACTTAATAATTATTGGACCACTGGGCAACGTCATATACCATTAGGTTAGGTGACTAACGGTAGAGCAGTCGCGGGATCTACGTAATTATTAAGTTTAATATAGCACAACCAAATATCAGTTTGTCTACAGAATAAGCCATTAAAATGATGCATAGTATATAATTATGATCCTACAAAGGTATCATATAATGCAAAAGTTGTGCTAGTTGGGATTATTCAAAAAAGTTTGAAAAGAGCCCAAAAACTGACATATTCTTCATGAAAGGAAGACGTTTTTCTTTTAAATTATCCCCAATTGATCCCCAAATGTCCCCAAATGTCCCCTTAAAATCCTACTAATGTCCCATATTATATCATGATTTTTCATGTAGTTTTAGGTCCCAATATGCCCTTTTAAACTATTTTTAGCCTCCAAACCCCCTATTTTATCTTCTCTTTTTTTTGTGTGTGCGGGCAGAAGCCCGCACATCTCATGTGGGCTTCAGTCCCACATTCATATTTTTTTTCTTGAAATGGGCTTAGGGACCATCTGTAGCGAGAGAGAGAGGGAAGGAGGGGGCGGTGGCTAGGATTGCCACCGCAGCCTCCCGTCATTGCTTACGGGGGGGGGGGGGGGGGGGGGGGGGTCAGATAGGGGCGAAGACGGGGCCCGACAGGGATGAGACGGTGCCCTCTTTGCTTCCGACGGGGGGAGGGTTCCGAGAATGACGGCGCCCCCCTTTGCTTCAGGCAGGGGGTCCAATATGGCGGCGTGGTGGTGCCCCCCTCCGCTACAGGTGTGTGGGGGTTCGAATACAACGGCGCATGGCACCCCCTCTGCTACAGGCATGGGGGTTCGAATCCGGCGGTACGCGTAGCACCCCCTCCAGTATAGGCAGGGGCGAATACGACGGCGGCAGCGCCCCCCTCCGCTATAGGCAGGGGGGTTAGTTTACAGCGGCAGCGGCACCCCCCGTCGCTACAGGCGGGGGGGGGGGGGGGGGGGGGGGGTGAATACAGCAGCATGCCTCCCCTTGCTACTGGCAGGGGGTTGGATTTGGCGATGGTTTTCATTTAATTTCTTATTAAAAACATGAAAAAACATGATTTTGGACGATAAAAATCGTCAATTTAGGCGATTAGCCCTATTTCCACTCCGATTTTGCGATATTTATGGATAAAACTATCATGCACATGACAAAAATTACATTTTTAGCGAGAAAGTACCTCTAGATCCGTCCTCCATAGCGACGGTTGAATGAAGCCTACACGTGGATGACGACGCCCGTTTGAGGTAGATGACACCGAGCGTGTGGATCTCCCGACTTCCTTCGTGTTCGCAACGATCGATTTTGTGTGGAAATTTTTATTTAGAGTCTCGTGCTGATAACATGTTATGAATCATCATCCGGGTGAGGAACCCCTAGCTCTTTATTTATAGCAGAGGAGGAGCATACAAAGATAAGATACAATAGATACTGTCTTATCTAAAAGATAAGCCGTGATCCTAACCAACTCATCTATATCCATTGACAACAAAAAAACATTATTTTTAGTCAGAATTATTATTTAGTTGACATGATCATCGCCTCATAAAATTTCATATTTTTGGTCCTATTCGACTAACAAAATTCTTAGTCGACTACGAGATAGTTATTCCAACAGTCTTATTTTTGACCGTTTGGTAGTTACATTTCTAGTCGACTAACAAACTACCTAGTCGACCAGAGTCAGTTAAACTTTCTCAAATGGCTATAATTCTGACCATTTTACGGTTGTAGTCGACTAAGTTTAGTTTCCTAGTCTACTAATTTCAGTTACACCGGTCAAATCCCAGTTTATTTTTCTGGCCTAATCAACTAATGGTCTTCATATTCAACTAATTCTTGGACAAATAGTTTAGTTTTTCGAACCGTTTTTGGCAGTTGTTAGAGAATTATTTAGGACCCCTTTGGCCTATAGATAGACCAAAAATCCTTTGTCCATTTACATGTTTTAAATCTCTCTTTCTCATTCTTAAACTTCTCTTTTTCAACTCTAAAAAGAGAGTGATTTTTAGATTTTCATTGGGGAAACTCTGCAGAAATTTTTCCTCAATTTAAAGTCCTTTTCCAAGAGTGTTTTTACTACATTTTACATCAAGAAACCTTGTATATATCTTCACCTTTCCTTGCGATTCAACTCCTATATTATCAAGTCTATATGAGATATTGTTTCTTACTTTTTCTATTTATTTGGTGAATCTCTTGTTGAAGAAATTGTACAATTTTGCAACACGTGGAGTGTTGGCATCTTTGTATGTTGTTTGTTTGCGGGGAGCAAGTTGTAATAGTGGATTAAAAATTTCTACTGTGAGTAAAGGACAAGACGTATGATTACAAGGGTCAGAACCAAGATAAATCTCGGTGTTTGCGATTGCTTATTCTTTAGATTGTGATTTTACTTACGCACTTCTATTGCAAATTTTCAGTAACTTTTAATTTTGCAATTTTGTCGTGTTATACACTATTCACCCCCCTCTAGTGTATTTGGTGTGGCTAGAGATCTAACAAATTGATATCAGAGCATGGTTAAGATGGTCTACACCTATCCGACGAACAATTCAACATCTTCATCACAATTTCCAGAAGGACACTTTACTTCAAGGCCTCCACTATTCAATGGTTCTAACTACTCATACTGGAAGAAGAGGATGACGATCAATCTTCAAAGCATTGACTATGAACTTTGGAACCAGTTAGAGACACCATATTATAAGCCTACTACTCCGTATGTCGAGTGGACCGCAATTGACAAAGCCGATGTAACCCACAACTCTAAGACCATGAATGCACTTTTTGTGCAATGGAAAAGAATGAATTCAACCGAGTCTTCCAGGCCAAATTAGCATATGAAATCTGGCATACACTCGATGTAACACATGAGAGAACTAGTAAAGTTAAGGAAACTAAAATTTCTGTTCTTATTCACATGTTTGAGTTATTTAAGATGAAGGAGAATGACACAATTAAGGAGATGATCATTAGATTCACGGACATCACCAACTCTCTGTTTCTCTTGGCAAAGTATACTTTCAAACTAAACAGGTCAGTAAGATCATTCATGCGTTAACAATAGAATGGGAGAAGAAGACAACCGTGATAGAAGAAGATAATGACTTGTTAACTCTCATAGTTGAAAGTCTTGTTTGCACACAACTTAATGGCAAACGAAGTACAACTACAAAACATGAAAGTACAGTCAGACTCAAAGAATAAAGTGCTTGATTTCGATGCATCATCTGGCATTGATGACTCAGATATGGAAGATGACGATGTGGCACTACTCACCAGAAACTGCAAAAAATTCATACGTTGTGGTAAGTATAAAAATTTGAAATATAAGACTACTGATGCCTCTTTATGTTTTAATTGTAACAAGCCTGTACATATCAAAAAAGATTGTCCACTCTTAAAACCTAAAGATAGAACTTTCAATAATTCTAAAAGAAAAAGTGATGAGTGGATATTTTATATACTTTTAGTGTGGTTTATCCATACAAAATGTCGCACAAATCTTGACTTTTATCGCCACTTCATCATATTATCGTCCTGTTTCACTCATTGGGTGTTTATGCACGTTTCAGGTCGAATTGCAGCTAAAGAGAGCTTAAAGGAGTCAATAAGCGAGAAGGAGAAGCGAGGTGAAGCGATGGAGATTTGGTGGATTTTGGCTTCCACACGATCATGTGTGTCATTGCACACGGTCATGTAGGATGACACAATGCAGTTAAAGAAGAGAGCCGAGAGCCACAATGACGTGGTCGCGTCACCACGTCAAATGACCGTATTAGAATCAGGCTCAAGTGCGTAGCTTGCTTGAAACAATGCGATCACGTCGTTTTCTCGACGCGGTCGTGTGAACTGTAGCTGCTGGAAGATGAAGCCAGAACGACACGGTCGTGTGACCATCCACGTAATCGTGGCGTACCAAGGAGAAGGGAGGAGCATCTTACGCACATCAGTGATGTGGTCATGTGACCATCCACACGACGACATCGATTTATGTTTTCCAGAAGATCTGAAGGCCCCATTTGAGCTGCAGATGATGCGACCGCATCGTTCATCGATGTGGTCGTGTCGAATCAGGTTTCTCCCAAAGCTGCTAGGGTTTTATGGGTTCTATTTAAGTATTTAAGAAACGCTAGAGACGGGGAAGCGATTGAAGGCGACTGGAGGCTGAAATTTTACCCTAGTTTTACCCCTTTCTTGGTTTCTAGGAGTATATTAGAGTTAAATTAGGTTTTAGATGCTTTTCTCATCGATGTAAACGTGGAATTGACAACTTCATGTTCAATATCGTTGAGATAAGTATTTGGTTTCTTTTTTAATTCGTATTTTATATATGTTTTGCAATTTCTTATTGTTCTTCTTGTTCACCTACGTGATTCTATTGATGTTTAGTATTTAGAACTCGATTTTACCTAGCTAATTATGACCTAGGACCAAACTAGTACTCAATTACCCAACCTCCCTACGAACTATCTGTATAGCGAAACGACGACAACCGTGCACTTGCGGTTTAAAAATGTAAAACCCTAACAAGCCTTTGGCACCGTTTCCGGGGAGGCTGCACATGATTGATATTATATTAGTCGATTGGTTCATTAAACTACATGCTTATAAAAATTTTTATAAATAAATAAACAAATATTTCCCCCACCACCTGACTACCATTTATACTATTCTCTTGTACCACTAACACGCTTCTTTTAGCCTTGTCTTTAGTTTGCAGGTGCATTTTAGAGAATGTGGATGCCTGATGGAACATATATACATCATATGGTACTCAGATGGGAATTAACTATGATTTTCTACAAGTTGCATCATTTTGCAAAGTATCTGGGATGCAGGGGCACGAAGTAAACTAATGCCAATATTATGTCCATCCCTATAACCCACCATCATATAACTACAACCTATCCATTGAACCCTCCCATCCATACCCCAAAATTTACACACACCCACATCCACCGAAGTCTCGCCTTGAGTTGTTATTGGAGAACTCTCTTTTAAACCAAGGCCGATTGACTTCACCACATCTGCTTCCTCTATTGAAATTTCGCATTGAGTTGTTATTAGAGAATTATCTTTTAAACCAAGGCCGATTGACTTCACCACCTCCGCTTCATCTACTAAAGTTTAGCCTTGAGCTTCTCTTGGAAAACACTCATTTAAACCCAGAACGAATGACTTCACCCTCCCTTACCACCATGATCGATGCCTACATTCAAGAGACTACCAAAAAATTACCCCAACTATCCATATCTCAAGGGCAGCCAGAAATACATGCTAGGGATCAGATTAATAAGCCTACATCGCATCTTGGGGGAGATCGTCTAGAGGCTGCAACCACGTCTCACGAATCATCTCTAGCCTGCACCACGAAAGGTAACTCATATGATTTACAATTTAAAGTTTTGATATGAGTTTATTTTCCCATGAAGACACCACCTCACAGACGCATGTAGTCAAAGACCACATCCTGCATCACTCCTTTTCTGACGATGAGAAGGATGCACCTCAGGCCACAAAGTGAATGACTCAGTTCAGTGAACCTGACGCATCCTCACCTCCGCCTCCAATTATACAGGACATGTCCAATCCACTAAAGCCATTGCATCCAACAAATCTTCACGCTCTCACTCAGGGAGATATTCTAAACTCTATTTCTGAATAACATGTTTTATTATATAATCCTTTAGATTCAGATATCCCTGACATGACGCATTTCTCGCAGGACATAGGTTTACGTTCCATTAAGGTATGTTGGGCCATCTTAGCCCCTGAAGAGCACAATGACGAACATGGTGAGGAGTTATTTGTGTCATCATCAGATAGCATCACGTAATCCTCAGGGAGTTTTTGTCACCCTTTTTCATATTTTCCATTTCATTTTGACGATTATCTCTAGGATACCTTTATTACGAGGAAGAATTTGTAAGGATCGTCTACCCTGCACTACTAAACAACACACACTAGAGGGGGTTAATAGTGTTATGGCAATAATTGTACAATTAAAAATTAAACTTGCAAATACGGAATTATAAGTGCAAGAGGAGATTAATCAACACAATTAAGCAAACACAAACATAAATGGTTTTACCCTAGTTCTCCAAACTTGGGTATATCTAGCCACACCAATATCCACTATAATCCTATACAAGGTGGTGAATACAACTCCATGCACAAGGGACACCCTACACAAAGGATTTTTCCTACACAAGGACTCATCAAACCCTACACAAGGGTTAGTCCTACGCAAAGACTCAAACTACCACAAAGGAGAAGCTAACTCACACAAAGAGAGTTAGGGTTTCAATCAAAAAGATGAAATAAAAGGACTCTTACCTAAGCCTTGATCAAATGAACTCTCAAAGATGAGTGCAAGGCAGAGAAAGGATCTCCAAGTGTTGAGATAAACATTGATTGCATTTGGAGTATTTCCCTAGAGCTAAGCTTCAATTCATGAAGAGAAAATGAGCTCAAAAGAGGGAAATGAGAGAAATATGAGTGGATTGATATTTCTCAAAGATAATCAATAATGATCAAGAAGTCTAGCTGAACTAAGCCATCTCCTATTTATTGGAAGCCAAAATAAGCCATGAAACCCAAGCAAAATGCCAAAAAACTTCAATTTGCAATGGCTAGATTTTGGCTGAAACAGCTCAGACAGGCGCTTGTAAGCAAAGAGTCAAGCACATGATGTAACGACTAGTTTATCCCAACGGCTATATTCTGAGCAATGACAGGCCGCTGTAGAACACTACACATATGTATGTACCACTGTACATGCACCTATCAATGTTTCCTCAGGCGACTTCCATAAAGGAGGATTGGAGCAGAAAAATGACAACTTACGCACTTCATGCACCAGGCAACTTATGAACAAAGTTCCAGCGCCTGTTGGTTGACATGCGCCTGTTAATTGTACTTCAGTCACCTATACCAAATGATCAAGTATTGAGTTAAGAAAATTGACTTGAGCTAGTGCATAACAGCTGCCTGTAAACGGATGGCCAGGCACTTGGTGAACCACCAGTCGTTTGTCATGCCTTCAAAAGACGCTTGTTAGAAATCCAGAAACTCCAATTGAGTTTTTGGCATGGGGAACCTATTGGATTGGTTTCTATAATGTTCCTAAGGTTCACTAAGATTGTTTATGCATATGCATGAATGAATATGAACATCTAATCAAGGCAACCTAACTCACACGAAGAAGTAAAAGACATAAATGTAAATATTACATGGATTACATTCATTTACTTCTAAGTGCACTACTCTTCAAGATTGAGTATACTTGATTCTTCCCATCATCTTCCAATCTTTGACACCTCTTGATGATCTTCCTTTCATCAAACTCCAAGCTATGGCAATGCTCCTCTTGATGTCCATTCTTTTACCAAGCTTTTAGTCTCCAAAATGCTATTTTTCAATTGTTAAACATTAGACTAAACAATTGAGAGTCATTAGCAAGAACATAATGTTGTGATCATCATCAAAACTATATTGGTCTAAAGAGCTAATACCTAATATTCTCCCCATTTTGATGATGACACACATTATGTAAAAGATAAATAAATAAAACACAATGCTAATGTGCTCCTCCTACTTATATGCATCATTATAATAATAAACCAATAAAGCTTCAAATTAATTGTGACATATAATAGGCAAGATTACATAAACCATATCTCTCCCCATATGACTTACATAATCCATATCTCTCTCCCCCTTGTCATTGTCAAAAAGGTGGATACAACAGACGAGAAATAACTCTTATCGTTGATTCCCTTTAAAAATGTGACAAAATCCAAGAGATTAAGAGATGTCTGATACCTACTATGAAATCTTAAGTGGGTATCAATCACTATCTGATGCTCCCCCTAGATCCTAGAAAAGTTCAAAATGTTTACTTCTATGATCTAATAAAAATTTATTGGAGCCATGTGCCAAAATTGTATCAATGCATTGATATAGAAAGATCAAGCAACATTGATACAAATGACATTGCCAAGAGAAAATATAGCATATACAATGTTGGCAACATCAATGGGTTGAGTTTGAGACCACAATAACCAATAGTAGATAATAATCTCAAAAATAACCCAAAATGAGAGTTAAAATATGTTTTAAAATAATTTTAAACATACATAACATACTAACTCCCCTATCGTCATACACATGGATCAACAAATGCACGTATGTCAAAGAAATCCCCAAGGTCCTATTTTCATGGAAAAACAGTTTGAAAATATTATTAAAATCATGAAAAATTACACATAATCAATGGGTATGCTAAGATATAGAAATAAAAGCATAATACCCATGCAATATGCATGTGTGTGTGAGACCTATACATTAGGGAACCAAACTCAAGAAGTGTTTGATTTCCCAACATAATCACATGAGAGGATCGCATCTCTAACTAAAGAGTTGATATAACTATCCCTCTCTTGCACACTTGCCCTATTGGGAATCCAACGACTTAAGGATTTCCTAGGCAATGGTTTTGCCTTTCCAAGAGAGGTGGATGTGGCATGCATAGGTGTAGAAGAATGTTTCTTGGCATGCATAAAGTGAGGGGCTTGCTTCTTAGCAAAAATGAAGAATTTCTACTCCCTCATCACATTGGGATTTACATGCTTCTTATTTGGGTTATTATTGTACAAGAATGCATGATGGTTCTTCTTAGGTCTTTTGTCACGCCCCGCTTCCCAAAAATATGGAGGCGAAGCGTGAGAAGGTCCGCTCAGACTTGAAGCTGCAAGCTGCAAGTCTGATAAGCGTCAATCAACTTTAAAACTACAGGTCATTGCAAAGCGAACGAAACAAAGATAATAATAATGAAATGAGACAAAAGAGATATCTCAGAAAATCCATAAAATAAGTTTCAACATCACAGAAAAAGCCACCAGGCTAAAAAGAAAAAGAGTCTAAAGGCCCAAACATGGCCAACAAAAGTACAAAGTACAAAGTATAGGTGCCACGCACCGACAACTAACAGTTGGCCTAAAAACAAAAGGAAGCTCAGCAAAGACTCAAAGAATGGTCACCGGTGTCCACAAAACTCCTCCTGGGCAATCATGGACTCAGGCTCAGCGTCAGCAAACATCACGTACTCAGTAACGGTCTCTGGCTCAAGGTCTAACATGTGACACCCAAAAGAGCAAGGGGCACATGTCAGCAAGTCTACAAGAGACTTGTGCAAGGAAACTGAAAGTATGTAAAGCAACCTAGCAGTTCTAGCATGATGCAATGACATGGCAGTTAAAGTATGTGTGCAACAGGTAAAGAAAAACAACAAGTAAACTAGCATGGCATGAGTGGCAACTATAAACATTTACAAGGATTTCTCTAGTCACGTTTTCATGTCATGTGCAGAGTTTACGCCTTACAACTGAAATGGCTTTCTTTCACACTGAGTGGCCGCTTAACTCCGCCCCAAACCCAGAGTTTACGCCTTACAGCTGCAGTTGCTGATCAGGCAGACTCCCTGCTGAATGACCGCTTAACTCTTACCCCTCCCACATGTATCGAGCCAGGGCCTTACCCCCGAACGGGAATGCTCGCTTCTGGATCACGAGCCAGGAAGTGTATTTCAGGATGGCATAGGGGTGCACCTAGCCTGGGACAAGCAAGTACAAGTATGTAGCGTGTGCTACGAATGCAACATTCAATGCATGGATGACATGGCATGGCAAGTAGTAAAGCGTACATGTAAGGAAAGTAAACATGAAATTTTAGTATGCATGATAAACAAGTTAAAGAGTTGGATCTAGCTTCGTTGTCAAGCTAGATCAATTGAGGTGACGGATCTAGTTTCGTTGTCAAACTAGATCAAGTAGGCGTCTAGCCAGCTATCATTTCACTGACTAGTCTCTTTTATGCTAAAAACAAGGAAGTGGCCTAAAAACATGGCGCTACACAAGAGTTGGCAAGTTTCACTTGCCTACAAGTACAACTTCTGAGAAACACCGTCCAAGAGAGTCCAAGCCACAAATAACCTACGTGCACAAGTCCACCGGCCTAAAGTCCATATTATTAATTTAGATTAGTGAATTTAAAACATTTAAAACACTTTAAAAACATCAATTTTAGTCTTGATTAACAGGAAATAGGTTGGGGGTCTTAAGGGTGCAAAGCGTTACCTCAACACGACGCGAAAGCTACACTGGAGTTGGGTAGCGACGCCAGGGGTGGGAATAAGAGAATGAGCTCCAAGTCCTGATTCTAATATAGATTCCTCACTGGAAAGTTCAGAGCATCAACCGGAGTGACGAGTCCAGATTCTAAAGCTAGCACGTGCGACGACGGGCTACGACGTGTCGCAACATCATACACGGCAAATCGTCGGAGAGAAAGCACCTAGGTGGGGCCCACAGAAGTCCTAGGGGCCAATGGGGGACCCACAATACCTCTGGAGAACTTGGGAGGCCCACGGTGGCAAGTGGTGTGACGGGTGTGTGGTTGCGACGAATGGCTCTCGGTCGGACACGCTCGGTACGGGGGAATCCATCGGTCGGACACATGCGGCGGGGCTGTGCAGCGCTTGGGGTCGGTCGCAGTGGCGGGTGCGGGGAAATCCATCGGTCGGTGCGGTAGAGCGGGCCGGTCGGTGCGGGCGACAGAGCGTTGCAACGTTGCAAGTGTTGCAATGTTGCGGGTGCGGGCGGGGGATTCGGTCGGGCACGGTGCGGAGCGGAGCGACAGAGCAGGGCTCGGTGCAGGGTCGATGCGGAGCGGGGATTCGGCCAAGCTCTCGGTCAGACCGAGAGCTTCTCTCGGTCGGTGCGAGCGAACAGAGCGGGCGGGGTTGCAGCAGATGCGAGCGGATGCGGGTGCGGGCGGAAGCATCGGTCGGAGCGGGGAATTTGGGCATGTTTCATCGGTCGGTGCGGGAAAAGTTCGTCGCAACGTTGCGACGATTCGTCGCAACGTCAAATTTGGGTTTTGGAAGCGGCTAGGGTTATTTTCTTGCGAAAATAGGTCTTCCTAAAGGTTGTTTATATAGTGTAGAAGGGTTGACTAGGTCTAGGGCTAATCCTAATGGGATTAGGAGTTTAAAATAATTTAAAATTCAAATCTCACCATCTCCAACTCACCCAAGGCTAGGGTGCGGCCCAAATGAGCTGGAATTCGGCTCAAAATTATTTAAAACGTTTTAAACTCAAATAAATTTTATTTGGTCGAAATTAATTTAAAACCTAGCTTTTAAAAATATTTTAAACCTTGCTAAGAATATAAAAGTGGTCGAATAAACTCCAAAAATTATAAAATAAATATCGGGGTGATCGTGATGACGAAAGGAAGCCAACTAAGAAGACGGATCTCAATTTCGACATCGGACGACGAAACTAAAAATAGAAACGTCTCCCGTCAAAAGTGAAAATCGCAACGTCTCATCGAATAAGATTAAATTGTGGGAAAACGACTCGAAAAATGTCGTTCCAAATTAGTGCCACAATTTAATACTCTCAGAGACGTTCACAACGGCATATCACACCCAATTGTTCACAAATAACCAAAGTCTAAAATTAATACGTGCACGGTCAAAAGCACGTGCACGAACAACGTACAACGAAAAGTGGTCGTTACATCCTCCCAACCTTAGAATAAAGTCCGTCCTCGGACTTTCTAATATATCTAGTCGCTCTAGTAACTACCCCAATCATGTCACATTATAATTCAAACCAGGTATAGTCTTTACAAGTGCTTATATATGCACTAGATAGTCAAACATTAACACTACCGACATGTATGTATGTATGTATGTATGTATTTATATATATATATATATATATATATATATATATATATATATATGTATATATATATATATGGGTAAAGTGTTCCTAGGGTGACTCCTTAGATTCAATCTAAGGAGTCGCCCCCATTTTCCCTCATATCCCACAATTTTTTTGGATTTTATTTTTCATGGGGTTGTTGTTCACCTCATGGATGATCAACATACCAAAAATCAAGTCATTCCAATACTTTTAGAGCCACCATCTACCCCTTGCAACTTCAACGGTCTGAAAACGTGCTGAAAACCCATGAAGTTGCAAGGGGTAGATGGGGGCTCTAAAAGTATTGGAATGGCTTGATTTTTGGTATGTTGATCATCCATGAGGTGAACAACAACCCCATGAAAAAAATTCCGAAAAAAATGTGGGATATGGGGAAAATGGTGGCGACTCCTTAGATTGAATCTAAGGAGTCACCCTAGGAACACTTTACCATATATATATATATATATATATATATATATGTGAAAAATGGAGAAGAGCTGACAGCGCTGGAAATTTTTCCAGCGCTGTCCGCATTTTGGGCAAGATAAAAGTATTTTTTTTTGAAATTTTTTTTGCAGTAGTTAGATATACGTGTTAGGAAGCTCCCCACAAAATTTCAGCTCGATCCGACACCGTTTGAGCCTCCGTTCATCGATTTCAAAAACGTTACGCAAAACTGTGGACAGATTTGCGTAACGTTTTTGAAATCGATGAACGGAGGCTCAAACGGTGTCGGATCGAGCTGAAATTTTGTGGGGAGCTTCCTAACACGTATATCTAACTACTGCAAAAAAAAATTTCAAAAAAAAATATTTTTATCTCGTCCAAAATGCGGACAGCGCTGGAAAAATTTCCAGCGCTGTCAGCATTGGCCCATTAACCTCTATATATATATATATATATATATATATATATATATATATATATATATATATATATATATATATATATATATATATATATATATATATATATAGGGATCTTCAAATGCGAAAAAAGGGCTTTTCGCACCGTGCGAAAACAATTTTTTTATTTTTTTGAAATTTTTTTTTTCAAAAATTCTTTTTTTGATGTGTAATCCATACAATTATATACCCCAGGGAAAATAATGGGTGAACCCGTTGGGCATTAGAGCACCCATCCACCCGTTACAAATTTAACGGTCTCAAAACGTGCGAATTTGATGAAATGCCTTGATCGAAGGCCAAATGGCATTATTTCTCAACCATTATTTTTTGAGGGGGGTATAACAACATATAATGAGGGTGGAAAAAAGAATTTTTGAAAAAAAAAATTTCAAAAAAAAACTAAAAACATTTTCGCACGGTGCGAAATGTTTGCATTTGAAAATTTTCATATATATATATATATATATATATATATATATATATATATATATATATATATATATATATATATATATATATATATATATAATAAAAGAGGGATGTTATCAAGAGAAATTGGATAAGAGATATTGGACAAGAGAAATTGGATAAGAGATATCTATATTATAAGAGAGGGATGTTATCAAGAGAAATTGGATAAGAGATATCTATATTATAAAAGAGGGATGTTATCAAGAGAAATTGGATAAGAGATATCTATATTATAAAAGAGGGATGTTATCAAGAGAAATTGGATAAGAGATATAGGACAAGAGAAATTGGATAAGAGATATCTATATTATAAAAGAGGGATGTTATCAACAGAAATTGGATAAGAGATATTGGAAAAGAGAAATTGGATAAGAGATATCTATATTATAAAAGAGGGATGTTATCAAGAGAAATTGGATAAGAGATATTGTAAAAGAGAAATTGGATAAGAGATTTCTATATTATAAAAGAGGGTTGTTATCAAGAGAAATTGGATAAGAGATATCTATATTATAAGAGAGAGATGTTATCAAGAGAAATTGGATAAGAGATATGGACATGAGAAATTGGATAAGAGATATATATATTATAAAAGAGGGATGTTATCAAGAGAAATTGGATAAGAGATATTGGACAAGAGAAATTGGATAAGAGATATCTATATTATAAGAGAGGGATGTTATCAAGAGAAATTGGATAAGAGATATCTATATTAAAAAAGAGAGATGTTATCAAGAGAAATTGGATAAGAGATATTGGACATAAGAAATTGGATAAGAGATATATATATTATAAAAGAGGGATGTTATCAAGAGAAATTGGATAAGAGATATTTGACAAGAGAAATTGGATAAGAGATATCTATATTATAAAAGAGGGATGTTATCAAGAGAAATTGGATAAGAGATATTGGACATGAGAAATTGGATAAGAGATATCTATATTATAAAAGAGGGATGTTATGAAGAGAAATTGGATACAAGATATTGGACAAGATAAATTGGATAAGAGATATCTATATTATAAGAGAGGGATGTTATCAATAGAAATTGGATAATAGATATCTATATTATAAAAGAGGGATGTTATCAAGAGAAATTGGATAAGATATATTGGACATGAGAAATTGGATAAGAGATATCTATATTATAAAAGAGGGATGTTATCAAGAGAAATTAGATAAGAGATATTGGACAAGAGAAATTGGATAAGAGATATCTATATTATAAAAGAGGGATGTTATCAAGAGAAATTGGATATGAGATATTGGAAAAGAGAAATTGGATAAGAGATATCTACATTATAAAAGAGGGATGTTATCAAGAGAAATTGGATAAGAGATATTGGAAAAGAGAAATTGGATAAGAGATATATATATTATAAAAGAGGGTTGTTATCAAGAGAAATTGGATAAGAGATATTGGACAAGAGAAATTGGATAAGAGATATCTATATTATAAGAGAGGGATGTTATCAAGAGAAATTGGATAAGAGATATCTATATTATAAAAGAGGGATGTTATCAAGAGAAATTGGATAAGCGATGTTGGAAAATAGAAATTGGATAAGAGATATCTATATTATAAAAGAGGGATGTTATCAATAGAAATTGGATAAGAGATATTGGAAAAGAGAAATTGGATAAGAGATATCTATATTATAAAAGAGGGATGTTATCAAGAGAAATTGGATAAGAGATATTGGAAAAGAGAAATTGGATAAGAGATATCTATATTATAAAAGAGGGATGTTATCAATAGAAATTGGATAAGAGATATTGGACATGAGAAATTGGATAAGAGATATCTATATTATAAAAGAGGGATGTTATCAAGAGAAATTGGATTAGAGATATTGGACAAGATAAATTGGATAAGAGATATCTATATTATAAAAGAGGGATGTTATCAAGAGAAATTGAATAAGAGATATTGGACAATAGAAATTGGATAAGAGTGATGTTATCAAGAGAAATTTGATAAGAGATATCTATATTACAAACGAAAGATGTTATCAAGAGAAATTGGATAAGAGATATTGGACAAGAGAAATTGGATAAGGGAAATCTATTATATAAAAGACGGATGTTATCAAGAGAAATTGATAAGAGAATTTGGACATGAGAAATTGGATAAGATAATTTGGATATCTATTATATAAAAACAGGGAAATTGAATAAGAGAAAATATTAGAGATGAGATTTTGAGGGATAAAAGAGGAGGTGGGGAATTTTGCACATACAGCCCCGGTTTTTGTATTTTTGCCTATGGACCCTCCCCTCACACACACCCACACTTTTTATTCTCACCCCTTCCTGCCATTTTTTTTCCAGTTCTATGAAGATTTTGAATCTTATCCTACTAGGACAAAGCTTCGTCCTACGTGGCAAGTTTGTCCTTGGTAGTAATGACAATTTTGGGGGGACTTAAATTTTGGGGGAAAACTTAAATTTGGGGGGAAACTTGAAATTTTGTGGGAAAACTTGAAATTTGTGAGGGAGAAAAACTCAGCCATTAAATAAACCGTGCCATATGGGCACGGGTAATGACTAGTATATATATATATATATATATATATATATATATATATATATATATATATATATATATATATATATATTCACGTATGTCATAAACTTATACCTATTATTGTCAGTCAAAATCATACACGTATTTCATTCGTGTATATATAACTACTACTCACCTAATCACAAAACAATATTTCAGATACTCATATAAGGATGGTCTCACACTTAGCAAATACAATCATTGCTCTACGTATAGATAACTACCTATGCACAAAACCAACATGGGTATACTACTCCCTAATATTTCCTAGTGCACATCCAACCAAACATATCAACTCATGTAGTCACACCATACCATTATTAATCAAGTTTCACTATATCTAATATACATTCACCACTACTATAGTTTCACAATATATAGTCATTCAAATGCATGCAAATAGTTCATCATATATTCACATCACATACGGTCATATAACTGTATTTACGACACGCCACATATACCATAGTCATCAATACCTATAACTAAGCACATGCTTACCCGTGCATGGTGCACACCCATACACGCTAGCATTTCATTTACATACACCAATCATACCATCATATATCCAGTACATCTACACACCTAGTTTAACTAGCACACAAACGTTCATACAGGCAAGTCCTTAGTAAATAGCTATACCTCAAGACCAACACCTATAACTATATACTGGTTTAGCGACCCACAATCATGTGTGTAACACAACCATGCACAAACACTTCTATCACTATACATACACCAAACATTGCTATATTCAAACTACCAACATACATTCAATATACTTAGAGTATACCCACTTAAGCTTGAGTGAGACTCAATACACATATCAGAATATTCTACATACGTAACACTGCATTTATACCTATACCAATACCACTCCAATATATATATATATATATATATATATATATATATATATATATATATATATATATATATATATATATATATATATATATATATATATATATATATATATATATGTCTACCAATACGACCATATACATACCATAAGTCAATCACACTTAATATTTAGTCAGGTAATACTCACATAGTTCAATCACTCTATATAAAATAATAATAATACAGACATCAGCACACGTATAATTATAATACACTCCCTAATACATGCATACGCATTCATCGTATAGTCACACACATGTAACATATATATTCACACCATAGTCTACTACCTATAATTAGTATACTAACACATCTATACATACATAATTAAGATGTGCAATAGTCATGTATACCTTACGGTATGCACGCATGCAACATCCTGTAAAAGCAAGCAGTACCAATCAAAGTTATAACCCTACTACCATATATATACCACCTATATACTCATGCAACGAAACATAACTACTTACGTCCAAGCACAATACATATCTACCTACGAACACATACTCACACGTACTAATATATGGGTCACTCAATAAGCCTACTCACTTAACTATACGTACACTTATTATTATCACACCTAGCATACACATCGCTTTACCAATCATTTTATTTCAATCATTACAAGTATCTCTAACTACATACACTCCATTAGATATTCCATCACTAACTCTTATATACACAGGCATCTCTAGTATGGTATAGCTAACCACACACAAAGCTATAAATACTAACACACAAACAACCTCATAATATCACGAATAACTCCGAGTATATATATATATATATATATATATATATCACACAATAGGCAAGCATTAATATACTATGGGGTTATACTCATTCAACCCATGTACACAACTTAGGTACGTGCACTACGACTACATCACAAGGTCCAAGGGCCTACTAACAACTTAGGGTTGACACAGACAATGACGAGCACTAAGCCTAAGCAATAGAGGAAGATTAGAGGTCGGAAGCGTGACGAGAGAAGGATCGATAAGCACGAGTTCAGATAGGACGAATACAAGGAGACATCTTGGTTAGGTGAAACAGTGATTCACTGGTGAATGTTTAGGTAGAGGGAAGGGAGATGTAGTGATACTTACATAGGATTGAGAAATGAAGTAACATAAGCTAAAATACGCGAAATTGAAAACTGTTGTACTTCAAATGTTGGAATCCTCGTCCGTATAAAGATATTTGGAGGTCGATAAAACGAGTTGTTCAAAATAAGTTTGAGTCGAATATTCATAATAAGAAAAAATGTTTTATTGACTTATCAAAAATCATTAAGAAAAGGAAGTAAATCATTCACACGAACATTAAGGACGTAGTTTTTAGAAAATATTATACGGCAGTAATTTAATATAATTTTGGCAAAAATTTTGGAAATTTTAAAGAATGAAATTAAAGTAACTGAAGAATTGAAGCTCGTTTTTAACGCTTTCAAAGTCTTTAAGCCAGGGAAAGGAAATTGATCAATATTGGAACTACTTTTAGAGGAACCAGGTTGTACCAAAAATAAAACTGGTTTACACAAAGCTTTTAGCATACGAGCACAACGAGCCTGGCACGGATAAAAATAATAATTGAAATTCAATTTAGTCTAGAAATTTTTCTAAAAGTATGTATGGTGAGCGGAAAGATAATAATAATGACTTAGTAGAAGAATTATCAAAATTGATAGCAAAGCTTTAAAATCAAATCATGGAGGGTCTAGATCGGGAAGTGGTTATGAAATAGTAATTTTACAAAAATCTAAAACAGGGAAAACGATGAGCATAACATCGACTGGCTAAAAGCTAAAATCCCAGGTGACTTGAAAAGTATATTAAAAGGAAGCGCGATTTGTCGTTTGAATAGCATAGTAAGAAAGGAAATTATAAATCAAATTGGACAAATAAAAGTACGGTTCAAAATAAAATTAATATATGAAAGGAAAGTGTATTTCCATAGGTACAAAAGTGTAGGCTGGGAAAATACCATAAGCTAGTATTCAAAATTTCGACAAAAGTTTTAAGAATTCAAGTCAACGAAGGAGTATGAAATATAAGATACATATATTAAAAAAATTGAGCAATTTAAACTTAGGGAAAGAGGAAATCGAAAAATACTTTCAGAAGATTCAAGGTTTGTAATGGAGAGGTTCGAGGATTGACGACGATCGTCATGAGGTGATCTCGTGAATCGAGGCAAGGAAATTGGTCAGATGATCCAAACATACATACGCCTAGGATATGAATCATGAGAGTCTACGGGGAAACTTCTACGGTCGACCAACTAAAGATTAAGAACTAAGCGCTAAGACCTTCTAAGGAGCTAGACGGTAATGAAATGCATTCAGCTTGGTCCGAAACCGATGAACCCAAGCGAACGACTGAAGGAAATCTAGAAGTCTACTATGGTCAGAGTTAGGCAAGAACCACCAAGGTAACTCCTACGACGATTAAATCAATTGCTGATAGGGAGTCTAACTAACAATCAGAGGCCTCTAACTAGTAAGCACAGACATCTAACCAAGTCTTCTTATCACCTAGCGACATAGGAAAACGACTAGACTCAGGGCTTATGACTCGGATGTTGCAATTTATTTAATGGACATTCCGTTATTATCGTTGTTCCGTTAATTCGCAATTGCAAGACTGGACCTGCATGGGCCACCAACAAAACCTGTCACGCCCCGCTTCCCAAAAATATGGAGGCGAAGCGTGAGAAGGTCCGATCAGACTTGAAGCTGCAAACTGCAAGTCCGATAAGCGTCAATCAACTTTAAAACTGCAGGTCCTTGCAAAGCGAACGAAACAAAGATAATAATAATGAAATGAGACAAAAGAGATATCTCAGAAAATCCATAAAATAAGTTTCAACATCACAGAAAAAGCCACCAGGCTAAAAAGGAAAAGAGTCTAAAGGCCCAAACATGGCCAACAAAAGTACAAAGTACAAAGTACAAAGTATTGGTGCCACACGCCGACAACTAACAGTTGGCCTAAAACAAAAGGAAGCTCAGCAAAGACTCAAAGAATGGTCACTGGTGTCCACAAAACTCCTCCTAGGCAATCATGGACTCAGGCTCAGCGTCAGCAAAACATCACGTACTCAGCAACGGTCTCTGGCTCAAGGTCTAACATGTGACACCCAAAAGAGCAAGGGGCACATGTCACCAAGTCTACAAGAGACTTGTGCAAGGAAACTGAAAGTAGGTAAAGCAACCTAGCAGTTCTAGCATGATGCAATGACATGGCAGTTAAAGTATGTGTGCAGCAGGTAAAGAAAAACAACAAGTAAACTAGCATGGCATGAGTGGCAACTATTAACATTTACAAGGATTTCTCTAGTCACGTTTTCATGTCATGTGCAGAGTTTACGCCTTACAGCTGAAATGGATTTCTTTCACACTGAGTGGCCGCTTAACTCCGTCCCAAACCCAAAGTTTACGCCTTACAGCTGCAGTTGCTGATCAGGCAGACTCCCAGCTGAATGGCCGCTTAACTCTTACCCCTCCCACGTGTATCGAGCCAGGGCCTTACCCCCGAACGGGAATGCTCGCTTCTGGATCACGAGTCAGGAAGTGTATTTCAGGATGGCATAGGGGTGCACCTAGCCTGGGACAAGCAAGTACAAGTATGTAGCGTGTGCTACGAATGCAACATTCAATGCATGGATGACATGGCATGGCAAGTAGTAAAGTGTACAGGTAAGGAAAGTAAACATGACATTTTAGTATGCATGATCAACAAGTTAAAGAGTTGGATCTAGCTTCGTTGTCAAGCTAGATCAATTGAGGTGACGGATCTAGTTTCGTTGTCAAACTAGATCAAGTAGGTGTCTAGCCAGCTATCATTTCACTGACTAGTCTCTTTTACGCTAAAAACAAGGAAGTGGCCTAAAAACATGGCCCTACACAAGAGTTGACAAGTTTCACTTGCCTGCAAGTACAACATCTGAGAAACATCGTCCAAGAGAGTCCAAGCCACAAATAACCTATGTGCACAAGTCCACCGGCCTAAAGTCCATATTATTAATCTTGATTAGTGAATTTAAAACATTTAAAAGACTTTAAAAACATCAATTTTAGTCTTGATTAACAGGCAATAGGTTGGGGGGTCCTAAGGGTGCAAAGCGTTACCTCAACACGACGCGAAAGCTACACTGGCGTCGGGTAGCGACGCCAGGGGTGGGAATAAGAGAACGCGCTCCAAGTCCTGATTCCAATATAGATTCCTCGCTGGAAAGTTCAGAGCATTAACCGGAGCGATGAGTCCAGATTCCAAAGCTAGCGCGTGCGACGATGGGCTACGACGTGTCGCAACATCGTACACGGCAAATCGTCGGAGAGAAAGCACCTAGGTGGGGCCCACAGTAGTCCTAAGGGCCAATGGGGGACCCACAATACCTCTGGAGAACTTGGGGGGCCCACGGTGGCAAGTGGTGCGACGGGTGCGGGGTTGCGACGAATGGCTCTCGGTCGGACACGCTCGGTGCGTGGGAATCCATCGGTCGGACACATGCGGCGGGGCTGTGCAGTGCTTGGGGTCGGTCGCAGTGGCAGGTGCGGGGAAATCCATCGGTCGGTGCGGTAGAGCGGGCCGGTCGGTGCGGGCGACAGAGCGTTGCAACGTTGCAAGTGTTGCAACGTTACGGGCACGGGCGGGGGTTTCGGTCGGGCACAGTGCGGAGCGGAGCGACAAAGCGGGGCTCGGTGCGGGGTCGATGTGGAGCGGGGATGCGGCCAAGCTCTCGGTCAGACCGAGAGCTTCTCTCGGTCGGTGTGAGCGAACGGAGCAGGCGGGGTTACAGCGGGTGCGAGCGGATGCGGGTGCGGGCGGAAGCATCGGTCGGAGCGGGGAATTTAGGCCTGTTTCATCGGTCGGTGCGGCGAAAGTTCATCGCAACGTTGCGACGATTCGTCGCAACGTCAAATTTGGGTTTTGGAAGCGGCTAGGGTTATTTTCTTGCGAAAATAGGTCTTCCTAAAGGTTGTTGATATAGTGTAGAAGGGTTGACTAGGTCTAGGGCTAATCCGAATGGGATTGGGAGTTTAAAATAATTTAAAATTCAAATCTCACCATCTCCAACTCACCCAAGGCTAGGGTGCGGCCCAAATGAGCTGGAATTCGGCTCAAAATTATTTAAAATGTTTTAAACTCAAATAAATTTTATTTGGCCGAAATTAATTTAAAACCTAGCTTTTAAAAATATTTTAAACCTTGCTAAGAAAATAAAAGTGGTCAAATAAACTCCAAAAATTATAAAATAAATATCGGGGTGATCATGATGATGAAAGGAAGCCAACTAAGAAGACAGATCTCAATTTCGACGTCGGACGACGAAAGTAAAAATAGAAACGTCTCCCGTCAAAAGTGAAAATCACAACGTCTCATCGAATAAGATTAAATTGTGGGAAAACGACTCGAGAAATGTCGTTCCAAATTAGTGCCACAATTTAATACTCTCAGAGACGTTCACAACGGCATATCACACCCAAGTGTTCACAAACAACCAAAGTCTAAAATTAATACGTGCACGGTCAAAAGCACGTGCACGAACAACGTACAACGAAAAGTGGTCGTTTCATCTTTAGTAAAAAGTTTTGATTTTACACCAAAAGAAGAAATATAGGTGGGTTTAGGTACCACATTTGGAATATTACCCAATCCTCCTCTATGATTTGTCGGATGCTGTTTTCCAACAAATCGTGGAGTGAATCCCTAGAATGTACAAAGCTTATGAGCTTTTGGGATTCCTCTTCGCATTTCAACGTTAGTTGTTAAATGTGAGACTCTAAGGTAAGATTTTGAGCTACCAATTTTATATTTAAAATGCTCAAATTCTTAATTTGAGAGAGAAGTGTGTCTCTCTCACTAGTGTTACAAATATGCAAAGCATTATCATTTACACTAGTATATTCTAATTCATTCAACCTACTCTTAGCAACATTAAATTTAGCTTTTAATTTAGAGTAAGCATCGATGCATTTACTTACCCCCTATAGAGAGCTCCTCATTGCGATATTCAAGCTCGTCGTATGATAGCTTTGGCTCCACCTCATCTTCATCATCCTCATTTTCGCATTCCTATACCCTAAAGCTTGATGAAGAATCTTTTCCATTTGCCATGAAGCACACTTCTTTGTTGGAGTTGAGCCAAGCCGCCACCTCTTCATCACTTGAGCTTAAAGAGAGATCATCGAATGCCGGGGAGCACATGTGAGCCTCTTCTTCATCTTTTGATGAGTCCTCACTTAAGTCATCAAACGTGCCAACAAGACCATTCTTCTTGTTCTTGTATTTAGACTTTCTTTTCCAAAATTTCTTCCCGTTTCCTTTGTAAGATTCTTTGAAGGGTTTGGAAGGGCATTCGGTAGAAAGATGACCTTTACCTCTACAATTGAAACAAGTAGGAGCATTGTTAGAATTAGAGACAAACTTTGACGAAGACTTACCTTGCTTGTCCTTTAAGAATGCTTTGAATGGCTTGGAAAGATTCATGATATCATCATCACTAGCCTCATCATCTCCATCTTCTTCACTTGAGGCTTCTTGATGGAATTTCTTACTCCATTTGATTGGCTCCTTTGCAGCATGGAATGCAATCACCTTTAGCTTCTCTGGCTTTTCGGGATTGGATGGTTGACTCTCCTTCATATGTAGATGTTTTACTTCATACATCAAGAGATTCCTAATTCACTCCTTAACTGTGTATTTGGTCATGTCGTTTGACTCCACAATACCGTTGGCCTTTGACTCCCATTGAGGTGTAAGAGAGTCAATGATCTTCTCCACTCGATCCTATTGAGAAATCACCTTCCCAAGTCCTTCCAAAGCATTCAGGATATCCGTGAACCTTGTGAACATGTTCGAGATGCTCTCTCCTTACTGCATATTAAACAATTCATATTTAGATTTAAACACACTTTATTTAGATTTCTTTACATTTGAAGTCACTTCATGAGTAATCTCCAAGGTATGCCAAATCTCGTTGACCATTTTGCACTTGGATATACGGTTGAACTCATCGTGGTTAATGGCACAATGGAATGGTTCATTTCCCTCGCATTGTTTTAATCAAATCCTTCTCCGCCTTTGTCCTTGTAGCCACGGGTGTAGTAGGATTCATAAGAGGACACTCCGTGACATCCTATTGGTCTTGACCCTCCAAGTAGATCATCATCTTGATCCTCCTACTTGGGTAGTTCGTTCCGTTAAAGAGCGGGTGTCGAACGGTTGATATACCTTCTTTTGAAGAAAATGATGAAGTGTTGAATGCCATAATTGTCAGAATGCTTCAACGTCGCTCTGATACCAATTGTAAGGACCGTCTACCTTGCAATATTAAACAACACACACTAGAGGGGGGGTTGAATACTGTAATGGCAATAATTGTGCAATTAAAAATTAAACTTGCAAACGCGAAATTATACGTGCAATATGAGATTAACCAACACAACTAAGTAAACGCAAACACATATTGTTTTACACATGTTTCCCAAACTTGGATAAATCCATCGACACCAATATCCACTAAATTCCAACACAAGGTAGTGAATACAACTCCCTACACAAGGGACACCGTACACAAGGGATTTGTCCTACACAAGGACTCACCAAACCCTACAAAAGGGTTAGTCCTACACAAGGACTTAAACTCCCACAAAGGGAGAAGCTAACTCTCATAAAGAGAGTTAGGGTTTCAATCAAAAAGATGAAATAAAAGGACTCTTACTTCTGTCTTGATGAGATGAACTTACTCAAATATGAATGCAAGGCATGTAAGAGGATCTGCAAGTGTTAAGATGAACTTTGATTGCACTTGGAGTATTTTTCTTAGATCTAAGCTTCAATGCACAAAGAGAAAATGAGCTCAGAAGAGGGAAATGAGAGAAATATGAGTGGCTTGATGTTTTTCAAAGATAATCAATAATGATCAAGAAGTCTAGCTGAACTAAGCCATCTCCTATTTATAGGAAGCCAAAATAACCCATGAACCCCAAGAAAAATGCCAAAAAACTTCAATTTGCAACGTCTAAATTTTGGCTGAAACAGCTCAGACAGGCGCCTGTAGGCAAAGTGTCAGGCGCCTAATGTAATGACTAGTTTATCCCATCGACTATATTCTGAGCCAGGACATGCGGCTGTAGAAGACTACACTAGTGCATGTACCACTATGCATGCACCTATTAAGGCTTCACCAGGCTACTACCACTAAGGAGGATTGGAGCAGAAAATTAACACCTTACGCACTTCATGCACCAGGCGATTGTTGAATAAAGTTCATGCACCTGTTGGTTAACAAGCGACTGTCAATTGTACTTCAGTCGCCTGTTCCAAATGCTCAAGTATTGAGTCAAGACAATTGACTTGAGCTAGTGCATAACAGCAGCCTGTAGAAGGATGGCCAGGCACCTGGTAAACCAACAGTCGCCTGTCATGCCTTCATTAGATGCCTGTTGGAAGTCCAGAAACTCCAATTGAGTTTTTGGCATATTGAACATAAAGGATTGGTTTCTATAATGATCATAAGGTTTACTAAGATGGTTTATGCATATGCATGAATAAGTATGACCATCTAATCAAGGCAATCTAACTCACACAAAGAAGTAAAAGACATAAATGTAAATATTACATGGATTACATTCATTTACTTCTTAGTGCACTACGCTTCAAGCTTGAGTAGCCTTGATTCTCCCCATTATCTTCCAAGCTTTGACACCCCTTGATGAGCTTCCTTTCCACAAGCTCCAAGCTATGGTAATGCTCTTCTTGATGTCAATCCTTTCACCAAACTTTTAGTCTCCAAAATGCCATTCTTTAATTGTTAAACATGAGAGTAAAACATTGAGAGTCATTAGTAACAACATAAAGTTGTGATCATCATCAAAACTATATTGGTCTAAAAATCCAATACCTAACAGAATTTTCCACATCGGGTTGATGCTCCTTTTCTTTTGCAGGATTCAGGTATATGTCCTCGAGTGAAGATGGGAGGAGCATTGCTGCAGCCCATTAGGATTCGTGGCGAGAATCTACTAGCAGAATCACGAAAGGAGCAGGAAGAACAGCTGCCTGCTTCGCTGAAGATCTTGGATTCACCCTTTGTTTAGGTGGATACGAATCCAGTAGTGTAGATAAATTTTATATGCTTTCTAGGTAGTCAATTGAATAAACTCACATCCTCTCGATAGAGAGGGGACCATATTAGGATCACCTATTTTTCTCTTTATATCTCTTGAATAAATAAATAAAACTCACCTCTCATGCGGTACTCACATATTCATTACCCAAAAACCCATTATGTGCATTAATGCCCAATCTTTGCCTTGGCTTTACATATTCATTACCTAAAATCTCACCTCTCATTTTCTCGAGGAGGTCATGTGAACTATAGCCACTGGAAGATGAAACCAGAACGACACGGTCGTGTGGCCATCCACACGACCGTGTCATCCCAAGGAAGAAGCGAAGAACATCTTATGCATGTTAGCGATGCGGTCGTGTGACCATCCACACGACCGCCTCGATGCACATTTTCCTAAAGATCTGAAGGCCCCGTTTGAGCTCCAGACGACGCTACCACTCGTTCATTGACACAGTCATGTGAAATCGGATTTCTCTTGAACCCGCTAGGTTTTATGGGTTATTTTTAAAAGTTTGAGCACCGCCAGAGACGAGGATGCGACCGGAGGTGACTGGAGGCTGCGTTTTTATCCCTGTTTTATCACATTTCTTCGTTTCTAGGTGTAGATTAGAGTTAGATTAGGTTTTAGATGCTTTTTCCTTCGATGTAAACATGGAATTGACGATTCTATGTTCGATATCATTGAGATAAGTATTTGTTTTCTTTTTTAATTTGTATTAAATACATATATTACAGTTTCTTATTGTTCTTCTTGTTCACCTATGTGATTCTATTGATGTTTAGTATTTAGAACTCGATTTTATGTAGCAAACTATGACCTAGGATCGAACTAGTACTCTGATAGGCTCATATTTTACACTTTATTTCTGCAATATTTGCATGCTAGTTCGGTTGCTCATATCGCGATTTTCACGATTATTCGACGATGTTTCGATACTTTTCACAATTTCTTGTTTCCGTCTGATTTCAGGGGATATGGATCAATCGGGAGCAATTTGGAGCCTAGAGAACTTGCACGCATGCCGAGGCATTGCACATGATCATGGCAGAGAGCTAACAGCGCTGGAAGATGAGTGGAAGAAGAAGGACATCGAAAGAATCGACGAGGCAGCGAGGAGGAGAAGAAAGGAGGTCAGTAACAGGCCACTCGGCCGAGTGACACAACTCACTCGCCGGAGTGAAGTAGCTTACTCGGCTGAGTAAGCTGATACGACGACATCTGCTAGCCTGAGTGCCATAATGCAATCGACAGAGTGGTAACTTTCACTCGGCCGAGTAAGAACTCCACTCTCCCGAGTGGAGGCAAAGATTTTGAAGAAGTCCACGGCGACTTCTCTGTTTTTGGAGTGATCTGCAGACTGTCTTACTCGATCGAGTAGACTTTGCACTCGGCCGAGTGAGAATCACACTCAGCCGAGTAGTGCCGACAGCTAGTCGTGAAAACTAGGGTTTCTGGCGGCGCATGTGCAGTTTGGTCTTGATTTTTTGGTTCTTTTGGGCATGTATTTAAGCCTAGTTTTGTCTCCAGCCCCAGTGGAGACTAGATAGACTTCTGGGAATAATTTTTCTTGAGTTTTAAATTTTAGTTAAGCTTTTATGTTGGTGAGCGATCGAAGACTTGATCTTAATTTTTTATTTGAAGCTTCGTTGCAACATTGGTTTGTCTTGATCTCTTGCACGTTTTGATTTTTGTGCTACATCTCTTATTGAATCTCGATTGCATGATGAATTCTATTGTTGATCTTGCTTTCCTATCGATTTCTAATATGATTTGTGAGTAGTTCCTTTGCTCTAGGGCAAAGGGATGAACCCTACGGACCTAATGCTTGATTTGTGAGATTTATTGAATTGCTATGATATTAAGCTTGTTAGAAAGGTTAGATCTTGATTAATTTACTCCGGATAGATATGGATTTCTCTTGGATCTTGAGAGTTCGACATAGGATCTTGATCCAAGGAAAGCCATAGATATTCGATTTAGGATTACAATCGAATTTTCCTAGGCTTGGTGCACGACAGCGACCAAAGCTAGCATTTTTATTATTCTCCTATACTCATATGTGTTGCACGATGGTGAACGAATACGAACTATCACGATCTAGATCCGAACTCAAGTTGCGCGACAGCGAGCTTGAGTTGGGATTGGATGTAATTGTCGATCTTAATACTAGTGGTTTAGACTAGGCTTGCCAACAGTGAGGCTCTAGTTTAGATTGCTATAGACTTGCGTAGCGCGACATCGTGTGTTGGTTCTCCAATTAGTTGTGGCAAGTTCACCTTAAACCAAGTTTAATTGCATTGTAATTCATAACTCACATTGATGACTTGAAAATCCATAGTGGGGATTCCCTAGCCCTAGACATCTTTATTATATTGAATTTACATTGATACTTGAAAGATTGTGACACCAACCATTCCCAAACGATTTTCCACCCAGTAACTTAGTAATTGAAATAGAGTACCGTCATTAGTCCTCCCTGTGATTCGATACCCGCTTGCCACTTAACCGTGCACTTGTGGTAAAGCTACATCGTACCCTGGGGCGTGTATCCGGGGGTCGGTCAAGTTTTTGGCACCGTTGCCATGGAGGCGACGGTATTTTATTTTCTTTACTAAGTACTCACACGGTTACTGACGTTGTTGTCCAGACTTTCCTATTGGTATTTAACAGATTACCTAGACGACGCGAAGATGAGTACGAACTCTAGCACGCAATATAATGATACTTTTACATCCTTTCTGGAGGAACTTATGGACGAGGTTCAAGCCACAAGGCCCATTACCATCAATATAGAGGACCAACTTGAGCAACTATTTGCCACCTTCATCATTGATCAAATCTCCTTGGAAGGAATGATCAATGGCGGCGTTAAAGTCGATGTTAGAGATGATAAGATGTATCTTGAAGTTGACGAAACCCCTAATCCAACAATGAATGAAGGCATCGAAGCATGTGCCGAAAAGATCTACACTCGTGAAGAACTACCTTGGGATACAAATATTCAGGGAAGTATACTTGATGATGCCTTTTGTGACATCGGTTTATACACTGACTTACCTTTTGGTGACAGGTGTGAACAAGAGGAGAGTGGTGGTTCCATTGATTTGGGAGCATAGTCACCCAACACATACTTTGATGCTCCATCCTCACCGAGCAGTGATTTTAAGCCGGCTTGCGAGAGCTTATCTTCTGAAGAGGGAGTGAACGAAAATGGGGCAGAGGACGCCATGTTTTCACAGGAAAAGGAAACAGGGAGTATAGTTCCCCCTGAGGTAGAACTAAAACAATTACCTCCTAACTTAAGATATGCATTTTAGGCGATAAATTGACATATCCTGTGATTGTTAATGCTAGCCTCAACCACCATCAACTTGAGAGCCTTCTAAATGTCCTGAGAAGCCATAGGGATATCCTTGGCTATAGCATTTTCGACCTCAAGGGGATTAGTCCTAGGCTATGTATCCATAGGATCCATCTTGAAAACACCGAAGCCACCTCCATAGAGCCTCAAAGGCGGTTAAACCCCAACATGAAGGAGGTGGTTAAAAAAGAGATCCTTAGACTGCTTGAGGCCGATATCATCTATCCTATTTCTGACAGCAGATGGGTTAGTCCGGTTCATGTCGTCTCTAGGAAGGGAGGAATGACCGTAATAAAAAATGATAAGGGAGAATCTATATCGACATGGACCGTCACGGGTTGGCGTATGTGCATCGATTACAGAAAATTGAATAAAGCTACCCGAAAGGACCATTACCCATTACCCTTTATTGACCAAATGCTAGAACGTCTCGCTAAGCATAAATATTTTTGCTATTTGGATGGGTATTCGGGATTCTTTCAGATTCCCCTCCTCTAGAAAAGACTATCTTCATGTGCCCTTATGACACCTATGTATACCGTAGGATGCCCTTTGGTCTTTGCAACGCCCCCGCCACCTTTCAAAGGTGCATGCCATCCACTTTTTCCGATTACATTGAAGACAACATGGAAGTCTTTATGGAAGACTTTTCTGTGTATAGAAGTGAATTCGACTCATGTTTGGCTAATTTAACCAAATTTTTAAAAAGATGCCAACAAAATAATCTGACGCTTATTGGGAAATGCCATTTCATGGTTACCGAGGGAATAGTTCTTGGGCATCTTGTCTCATCAAGAGGGATTGAAGATGATAAAGCGAAAATTGAGGTAATAGAAAAGCTATTCCCTCCTATTAATGTCAAGGACATTAGAGGATTCCTTGGTCATGCGGGGTTTACCGTCGTTTTATCAAGGATTTTGCTCAAATTGCCCGGCCACTAATGGCTTTACTTGCTAAAGATGCACCCTTTGTTTTTTCTGATGATTGCTTGTAAGCGTTCAATATGCGAAATGAGGTGCTCATTTCCGCTCCAATTATACAACCGCTGGATTGGACTCTTCCTTTCGAGTTAATGTGTGATGCTAGTGACCAAGCGGTTGGAGCGGTGTTGGGGCAAAGAAAGGATAAAAAGCTTCATGCAATATATTATGCAAGCAAGACTATGGATGAGGCGCAAAAGAATTACACCACCACTGAAAATGGCGGTGGTATACTCTATGGAGAAGTTCCATTCTTACCTTCTTGGATCATAGGTGATTGTGCATACGGATCACGCGGCATTGAAGTACCTATTGAGCAAAAAGGAGATGGATTCTACTTCTACAAGAGTTTGACTTGGAGATCCGAGAAAAAAAGGGCACGGACAATCTTATGGCAGATCACTTATCAAGGCTAATCTGTGACAGGAAGGACGAAATCTTACCTTTATAAGGCATTTGCCGACGAGAAGCTCTTTGCCTTCTGACTCGTGGATGTACCTTGGTATGTGGATTTCGTGAATTATTTCACGTGTGGTATTAAACCGCACGACATGGCCACACAACAAAAGAGGAGATTCATGCATGAAGTCCAGAACTATTTTGGAAAAGACTCGTACCTCTTCAAGGTATGCAAGGATTGTTGGATCTGGATCTAAGCCTAGAGGAGGTGTGAATAGGCTTATAAAAATTCTCGTGCAACCCACGAGAAATCACACATAGATATAACACAATCAATCAGACGCAGATTATAGTAAAGCAATCACAACATGCACATGTGATATAGCATGGTTTGACCATCCCAACAACCTATGTCCAGCCCCAAAAGCAATACTAGATTATTAAAGTTAACTGGTACAACCTGTAGCTAGATCACCAACTCTACACTCACCTGGCTCTCAGTACCTACACTCACCAAAGTGCCCAAACAATAATAATCCTAGTAAAGCTCTCTCTCTTGCTAGTCCCAACTAGACAAGTCCCCAAAAAGATAGTAAAATTGTTCTACAAAGATCACAACACCAATATCACAAAATATAATAAAGTACGAGTTTAGAATTGCTCAGTTGTGACAGTGTCGATGTCTCTGTCGTTCAGCCGTGGCCAGATCAATATGACAAATAATAGTCTCTGATGTCCTCTCAATAGTTTGGCTCCACTCTCGATGAAACTTGCGCCACCTCACCTGAGATTGTAACTTGCGCCACCCATTTGATCACCTTTTGAAAGTTGCGACACTTTTTTGATTGGAAGGGGAGAGCTTTTGTTCGGCCTGCTGCTCTTTTTTGATGTTTGTGAAGGAGAAGCAAACAGGATTCGGCAGCTTCAAATGAATTGCCCCTAGGAATTAGTGGAAGAGCTCTTGAAAAGAATAAAACCTGTGGCTGTCCCTTTTTTTAATTTGTTGAAGATGCAAACAAAATTCGGTCTCCTCTCCTGGTTCTCTTTGTGTTAGGCTCTTTCACTTGGGTTCTCCATGTTTTTTATTGGCAAAGAGAAGGGTATGTAAAAAAAGGTGCGGCTCTCCTCTATCCAATTTTTTCGACTGGCACCTTCTCTAATTTTTGTTGAAGAGTTTTTAGAATTAGGTTGCGGCTCTGTGTGTGTTTTTTTCCGGATATTCAAAGGGAAGAAGAACACATTAATTCGGATCTTGGGAAATTAATGGGAGAGAGAATGGCCTTGCTCTTTGGATTAAAACAATGGAGAGGAAAAGGCTACAGGCTCTTGGGAATTGTTAAAAACAAAGATCTGCATCTGAACTCTTGTTTTCCCTTTGATGAAGATGAATATCTATGTGCGGCTGCTCTCTACTTAATTTTGATGAAGAGAAGAGTTCTGGGGAAAACGGCTTGGGTTTCATTGGGTCTCACAATGAAAAGCTACTGGGTTTTCTTTTTAAAACGCACTCTCTCTAAAAAACTTCGGCAGCTCTATTCCAATTCTTATAAGCATGCGGCTGAGGCTATTTAAAAATGATGAGGAAGTTGCAACTTTTTAGAGCTCCTTTCCCAGGGTAGTCAATATTTGCGGCTAGGGGTTGAGTTTGGAATAGATGCGAATCAACTCGAAATGGATTGAATCTCCCCTTCGACTTTGTCCAAGTCTCCCATTGAATATCTCTAAGATCTGTCATTCCTAAAACACTTAACACACACGTTAAAAAAGTTCACACACGTTTGTTATCATCAAAAACGAAGTCCATAGATCGTTGCTACCAACAATATCCCCCTTTTGATGATGACAAACTAAGTATAAGATTTGAGCAATAAAGTTCCAAATAGTGTGCATGAAAGTGTGACGATAGAGGGTGACATGTAATGACATATAATGGTGTGCAAACAATGATGTGCAAAGTTAACAAAAATGCATGCTCCCCCATTTTTGTACTTCTCCATTATTCAATAATGCTCCCCCTTAATCAAACAATCATATTTTCACGAGCATTACAAAAATAGTACCAAATGCCGAATAAAGATAGTACCAAGATAGTACCAAATGCCAAATACCAAATAGCACATAAATTACCACAAATACCAAATCTTTCTCCCCCTTTGTTATCATCAAAAGGTATAACACAAAGTCAAAATCATATAACATGCAAAAAGAGAGTATTATTAACCATCACCAATAATTGCATGCACACTATCAAAGAATAATCAAGTCAAAATCCAATGAAATTAAATGACTAAGACTTCAACACCAACGTGTATGTGTGATGATTAAAATTGAAGCACATAGGGAGAATCATTAAGAAAGCAACCAATACCAGTCCATATTTTCCATATAACGTTCGATCACCTAGGATTGATTTTCCCCATCTCATTAAAAATGAGTTCAAGGTACACACCCCAAAACATAGCCTATAAGGACACTTAGATGTGGGGGTGGCATTGCTTGACGAGTGAATACACCAACGCTAAATTTTACCCATAAAGCTTATATTGGATACACGTGGGTAATACCGTTGCCAAGGATTGTATCCATTTTTCATACAGAGCAATTAGCCTTCTTTTTCTTTTTTAAACTTGTAGTATCAATTTTTAATGCTCAATTTTTATCCATGGCAAGGTATATCATATCCCTTAGATTTTCAGTTAAGTTTTCCTCCTACATTCACTTTTCATACTTCATAAACGATATCCCCAGATGTGCAACAACAATAATACGTGTGGAAGTGAAGTAATAAGTGTCGAAATCAAGTTATTTTTAGTCAATGAACATGCCATGAATATTTAGAAGGTTTTTCATGCACATGTAGCAAAAGTAATAATACATCAATTTCTACAAGGATATGACAATCATTTATGAACACTTCCTTAATGAAACAATGTGTAAGATACACATTTAAGCACCATTTTTTTCATTTTTTGTTTGTTTTTTATAAAGAACTAAAGCAAACATGAATGCTAGCACACAAACAAAAAAATCCAAACACACATGACAATGCATCTACTAGCACACAAACAAGAAAAAATTTCAAGCACACAAGAAAGCATGAAAGCTCGTACTAATTTTTATCAATAATACCAAGCTTAAGACGAAGACGACAAAAGCGAGCCTCAACCAAAGGTTTGGTGAATATGTCTGCTAGTTGTGATTCTGTGGGAACGAACTCAACAGACACATCCTCTTTAGTGAGATGATCTCTAAGAAAATGGTGTCTTACGTCAATATGTTTAGTACGAGAGTGGTGTACGGGATTATTAGAAAGATCTATGCCACTCTTGCTATCACATCTAAGAAGAACTGTTTTAAGAGCTAGTCCATAGTCAGATAATATTTGCATCAACCACAATACTTGAGCACAGCAGCTGCCGAGGGCAATATACTCTGCTTCAGTAGTGGATAATGCAACACTATTTTGCGTACGGCTAGACCATGAAACCAAAGAGTGTCCTAGCATAAAACAAGTGCCACTAGTGCTCTTTCTATCAGTTAAACTACCCGCATAATCAGCATCAGAATAACCCACCAAATCAAAATTACCACTAGAAGGATATCAAAGGCCTAAAGTAAGTGTACTAAGTAGGTGCCTAAAGATCCTTTTAATGGATTTTAAATGAGACTCTTTTGGGTTTGGTTGAAAGCGCGCACACAAGCATATATCAAACATTATATCAGGCCTAGAAGCAGTCAAGTACAACAAGGAACCAATCATATCTCGATATAGCTTTTGGTCCACTGCAACTCCTTGTTCATCCCTGTCCATTTTTGTGTTGGGGCACATCGGCATTCCACTTCCTTTAGACTTCTACATCCCAAAATTTTACAGAAGCTCCTTGATGTACATATTTGATTTGCGATAGAAAGATGCCTTCCTTTCCTTGCTTTACTTAAAACCACAGAAAATATTTCAGCTCCCACAAGGCTCCTTTCAAACTGATCTTGCTTGACTTTCTCAAACTTTTGACCTAGAAGATCGTTAGTAGCACCATAAATAATATCATCAACATATATTTGCAAAATGAGAAAATCATCAGATTCATGCATCAAAAATAATGTATTGTCAGCACTCCCCTTTTTAAAATTATTTTCCAACAAATATGTGCTTAGACGGTCATACCAAGCTCGTGGAGCTTGCTTAAGACCATACAAAGATTTTTCTAATTTATAAACATGGTTTGGAAAATTATTGTTTTCAAAACCTAGGGGTTGCTCAACAAATACCTCTTCTTTTAGGTAGCCATTAAGAAAAGCGCTTTTTACATCCATTTGTTTCAGTTTGAGCCCTTTATAACTTGCAAAAGCTAGCAAGATTCTAATGGACTCAAGCCTAGCAACTGGTGCAAAAGTCTCATCCACATCAATTCCTTCAATTTGATTATAACCTTTAGCTACCAACATAGCCTTGTTTCTAATAACATTACCAGATTCATCATGCTTATTTTTAAACACCCATTTAGTACCAACTACAGGATATTCAGTGTGTCTAGGCACTAGTTTCCAGACATTATTCCTAACAAATTGATTTAATTCCTCTTCCATGGCCAAATCCCAACTTTCCTCTTCTAAAGTAATATCTATAGTCTTAGGCTCTGTTACAGAAATAAAATCACCACAAATACCTAGAGCACAAAGATCTCTGAAATAGAAACATGTGCGAATACCTGCCATAGGCTCTCCTATAATTAAGTCTAATGGGTGGTTTGGATTGAACCTCAGCTCTCTTCTGGTAACTGCTTCTTCTTGAATTTCTGCCGTGTCAGTTTCAGATTCCTTTTGTATTTCAGGTTGCTCCTCATTATTCTTTGGAATGCTTTGTTGTTCTACATTTTCCTCTTCATTGTTCTGCCTGTAATCCAAAGAATTTATATCAGATTCATTAAATTTTACATTTATAGATTCAACAATAGTAAGGGTGCGTTTATTACAAATCATGTATGCTCTGTTCCTTGCTGAATATCCCACGAACACTCCCTCATCTGATTTGGATTCAAATGTGCCAAGCTGATCAACATGATTTAGTATATAGCACCTGCATTCAAAAACTCTAAAGTAAGAAACTTTCGGGGTGTTGCCATGCCATAGTTCATAAGAAGTTTTATTTAGTATAGGTCTAAGCATAATTCTATTGCATACACGGCATGCAGTATTAATGGCCTCATCCCAAAAGGACATAGGCAAACTATATTCATTTAACATACTCCTAGCCATCTCTTTTAATGTGCGATTCTTTCTTTCGACCACCCCATTTTGTTGAGGTGTTCTAGGAGAAGAGGATTCATGTAAAATTCCTTTTTCAAGACAAAATTTTTCAAAAATAGCATTTTCAAACTCACCTCCATGATCGCTTCTAATTTTTACAATGGAAGATTTTTTCTCATTAGAAACTTGTATGCAAAAGTTTTGAAAATTGCTAATTGAGTCTGATTTTTTGGCTAGGAAGTAAACCCATGTATATCTAGAGAAATAATCAACCAATACTAAACAATACTTTTTATCTCCTACGCTAGCAATGTCTGTTGGACCAAATAGATCCATGTGCACTAATTCCAATATGAGTGTGGTGGAAACTTCATTAATGCTATAGAAAGTAGATCTAGTTTGCTTACCTTTGGTGCATGCCACGCACAACTTACCATTCTCGTATGTCTGATGCGGTATTCCTCTTACCAAATTTTTGTTTTCCAGCTTCTTTATCAATCCCATGCTTGCATGTGCTAATGTCTATGCCATAGCGTGGCCTTTTCTTCACCTACAAGCAAGCATTTAGAAATAGTCAGTTCTTCAAGCATAAGAGTATAAACATTATTCTTTCTTTTTGCTGTAATAATAGTGTCACATGTGGAGCTATCAATGATTCTACAAAGATTTGCATCAAATTCAACTTTCATACATTTGTCACACAGCTGACTGATAGAAATGAGGTTATGTTTAAGCTTTTCAACCAATAGGACATCTGTAAGCTGAAAGGTGTCATTACCTACAGCACCTTTACCAATTACCTTGCATTTTCCATTATTCCCTAACGTAACATTCCCTCCTTCATGCTTTGCAAGGCTAGGGAACTTTTCTCTTTCACCCGTCATGTGTCTTGAGCAGCCAGAGTCCAAGTACCACTCACACTTTTGTTCCTTAGCCGTGCCATGTACCTACACATACGAATAGCATGATATGTGTGACCTAGGAATCCAAATAGGTCCAATAGTGATAGTCACTTTACTTTTAGGAACCCAAATTTGCTTAAATTTGATGTTGGTATTCCTATACTTGCAATTATAATAAGCATGACCAACACCACCACATGTATAACATTTAGCAAACATGATTCTTCCTATACCAGTTTCTTTTTGATGTTTTCTATTAATTCTAGGCCTCTCATCAATTTTATTTCCATAGCCCAAACCACGCCTGTTATTTCCATGTATCTGATTACCTAGAATAATGTCTAATGAATGCTTTCCAACACCAAATTTTTTAATAGACAATTCAAGATCAGATATTTTAGACTTTAAAAACATGTTCTCATTAACAAGCATGGTACATTTACTAATGAATGCCTTTTTGTTCTCTTCCTCACTCTTTTTCAAATTAGTCATCTTCTTTTCTATCTCTTTGTTTTCATTTATTACCATGCAAATCTTTTCATGTAGCAATTCATTTTCAACTTCTAGCTTAACTATATTTTGTTTAAACATGCTAATATCTTTAAGAAAAGCAGAGCAATTCAGACATTCAGTTTCAGTAGGCATGCAAGATTTTCCCTTTTTCAAAGTGCTAATAGTAGAATTACATGCAATAAGCTTCTCTATAATTTCATCAACTTCTAATGACATATTATAATTGTCTTGTTCCAATTTAAAATTAGCATTTTTAAACTTCTCTATATGGGATTCAAGTAACTCAACGGTTGATTCCAAACTTTGAATTTAATCTTGCATTTCTTTAAAAGTAGTCACGCATTGAGATTTAGTTAGAGATTTTACCTCATCTAGTTCTCCCATCAGGCAAAGGGAGGAGTGTGCAATTTCCTCTTGAGATTCATCCTCGCTATCCATATCCCATGTGAGTACCAAAGATTTCCCTTTTTGATTTGCAGCGTTGTTCTTTGATTGAGGGCATTGCTTTATAAAGTGTCCATGCTTTTTACATTTAAAACATATAATCGGATCGGTAGTAGTATTCTCAGAAAATTTATTAGCAGAATTAAACTTGTTAGAGCGATTAAACCTTTTTAGTATCTCTGATCTCCCATTATCTGTTCTGATATATCTCTTGAAGCTTCTCACCAAAAAATCCTCCTCCTCATCGCCATCTTCATCATCCTTGGCCTGAAGGGATAGTGCCTTTGAAGTCTTGATTTCATCTTTCTCTCTAAGTTCAATGCTCTGCAGCTCCAGCTCATGGGACATCAGGTTCCCTATCAGATCCTCCACTTTCATCTGTGATAAATCCCTTGCTTCCTAAATAGCTGTGATTTTGGGACGGAAGGTGCAAGGCAGTGCTCTTAAGATCTTTCTGATTTGCTCTAGACTCCAGTACGACTTTCCAAGAGAGGTAGATTTGTAGACGATGTCTGTGAACCTTGCAAACATCTCTTTAATTGACTCTGATGCAAGCATGCGGAAGCTTTCATATTCAGTGCTGAGTAATGCAAGCCTGGACTCCTTAACCTGCGACGTTCCCTTGTGAGTCACCTCCAGAGTATGCCAAATTTCCTGCGCAGTTTGACATTAAGATATACGGTTAAACTCAGATTTATCTAAAGAGCAAATCAACGCATTCATATCTTTATTATTCAAAGAAAAGCGCTTTTTATCAAAGTCATCCCACTTATCTTCTGGTTTTAACATTTCATTATCAGCAACAGTAATGGTGGGAGCTTTATAGCCTTTTTCAACAATTCTCCATACATCATAATTAACAGCAGCTAAATAAATCCTCATCCTAGTTTTCCAATATGCAAAATCAACACCACTGACTTAGGGGGACGAGAAATAGACTAACCCTTAGCAAATGCAGAATCAGACATATTCATAGACATGGTCAACTAGGCTAGATCCTCTAAACTAGCTCTGATACCACTTGTTGGATCCGGATCTAAGCCAAGAGGGGGGTGAATAGGCTTATAAAAATTCTCGTGCAACCCACGAGAAATCACACGCAGATATAACACAATCAATCAGACGTAGAGTACAGTAAAGCAATTATAGCATGCACAGGCGATATAGCCTGGTTCGGTCGTCCCAACAAACTATGTCCAGCCCCAAAAGCAATACTAGAATATTAAAGTTAACTGCTACAAAATGTAGCTAGAGCACCAACTCTACACTTACTTGGCTCTCAGTACCTGCACTCACCAAAGTGCCCAAACAATAATAATCCTTGTAAATCTCTGTCTCTCTCTCTCTCTCTTGGCTAGTCCCAACTAGCCAAGTCTCCAAAAAGATAGTAAAATTGTTCTACAAAGATCACAACACTAATATCACAAAATATAATAAAGTATGAGTTTATAATTACTCAGTTGTGACGGTGTCGATGTCTCTGTTGTTTAGCGCGTTGTCAGATCAATATGACAAATAGTAGTCTCTGATGTCCCCTCAATAGTTCAGCTCCACTCTCGATGAAACTTACGCCACCTCACCTGAGAATGCAACTTACGCCACCCGTTTTGATCACATTTTGAAAGTTTTGGCACCTTTTTGATTGGAAGGGGAGAGCTTTTGTTCGACCTGCTGCTCTTTTTGATGCTTGTAAAGGAGAAGCAAACAGGATTCGACAGCTTCAAATGAATTGCCCCCAGGAATTAGTGGAAGAGCTCTTGAAAAGAATAAAACCTGCGGTTGTCCCTTTTTTTGATTTGTTGAAGATGCAAACAAAATTCGGTCTCCTCTCCTGATTCTTTTTGTGCTAGGCTCTTTCACTTGGGTTCTCCATGTTTTTTTATTGGCAGAGAGAAGGGTAGATAAAAAAGGTGCGGCTCTCCTCTATCCAATTTTTTCGGCTGTCACCTTCTCTAATTTTTGTTGAAGAGTTTTTAGAATTAGGTTGCAGCTCTGTGTGTGTTTTTCCGGATATTCAAAGGGAAGAAGAACACATTAATTTGGCTCTTGGGAAATTGATGGGAGAGAGAATGGCCGTACTCTTTGGATTAAAACAATGGAGGGGAAAAGTCTACAGGCTCTTGGGAATTGTTAAAAACAAAGATCTGTGGCTGAACTCTTGTTTTCCCTTTGATGAAGATGAATATCTATGTGCGGCTGCTCTCTACTTAATTTTGATGAAGAGAAGAGCTCTGGGAAAAAAACGGCTTGGGTTTCATTGGGTCTCACAATGAAAAGCTATTGGGTTTTATTTTTAAACCACACTCTCTCTTAAAAAAATTCGACAGCTCTATTCCAATTCTTATAAGCAAGCGGATGAGGCTATTTAAAAATGATGAGGAAGTTGCAACTTTTTAGAGCTCCTTTCCCAGGGTAGTCAATATTTGTAGCTAGGGGTTAAGTTTGGAATAGATGTGAATCAACTTGAAATGGATTGCATCTCCCCTTCGACCTTGTCCAAGTCTCCCATTGAATATCTCTAAACTTTGTCATTCCAGAAACACTTAACACACACGTAAAAAACGTTCACATATGTTTGTTATCATCAAACACGAAGTCTATAGATCGTTGCTACCAACAAGGATGGGATTATACGGAGATGTGTTTCGAAAAGAGAGGCTACTTACTTCATCTCACATTGCCATGACATGCCATGCGGGGGACTTGCGGCCACTTCCAAAACCACCGCGAAAATATTGCAATGCGGATTCTTTTGGCCCACTATGTTCTAGGACACACATGGGTTCGTCAAAAAGTGTGATAGATGCCAAAGGACGGGAAACATATCCAAGAAGAGTGAGATGCCGATGAAACCTATCTTGGAGATTGATCTATTTGATTGTTGGGGAGTAGATTTCATGGGACCCTTTCCATCCAGCAAGGGAAACAAATATATATTATTGGCCGTTGACTATGTTTTGAAATGGGTTGAAGCTATTGCTACTCCAACCAATGATGCGAGAGTGGTCTCCAAGTTCTTTAAGCAAAACATTTTTCCCCTCTTTGGAGTACCAAGAACATTGATAAGCGATAGAGGTAGCCATTTCATATAGAGCAAGTTCAAAGCCATGCTAAAGAAGTACAGAGTGCATCATAGAGTTGGTTTGTCTTATCACCCTCAAACAAGTGGGTAAGTGAAAGTGTCGAATAGGAAAATCAGGAAAATCCTAGAGAAGACGGAGGATAGGTCATGAAAGGATTGGTCCATGAAGTTGAACGATGCACTATGGGCATACCGTATGGCTTTTCGAACCCCCATTGGCACCACCCCATACCGGCTAGTATATGGGAAAGCGTGCCATTTGCCTATGGAGTTGGAGCACCGTGCTCATTGGGCTATCAAAACCCTAAATTATGATTATAAGAGCACATCGGTACGTCGTCTTCTAGACATAAATGAGCTCGATGAGATTAGAAGGGACGCCTATGAGAGCTTCAAAATCTATAAAGAAAGAACCAAACTCTACCACGACACCCGCATTACCGTGAGGCAATTCAAGGTTGGAGATAAGGTCTTACTATACAACTCGAGACTCTGACTCTTTCCTGGGAAGCTGAGATCACGGTGGTCGGGGCCATTCACCCTCCGCCACATGCATCCGGAAGGAGATTTTGAGATAGAAGGAAACGATGGAAGACCATTCAAAGTTAACGGACAAATACTCAAGCACTACTCCACGGGAGATCCTATCGATGAAGTGAAAAGCATATATCTAGGAGAGTCTTCGACTCAAAGTTTGTCACACCTACTTGATGAGGTCATTGATGAAGCCGTGCTTTATGCCGCTGGAGCTTTGTACCCGGATATCATTGATGGAGAGCCAATTTTTGAAGAAGGCACCCCAATTGGAGAACCGCTGGATCATTTTGTCGAGGAAGCGACCAAGCTCACTGATGAAGAAAAAAATGACGCTGATGTCGTGAGGATTAGATAACTATGCAAGCTCTATATGGTGAAGAAAAGGGAGAAAGCACCACCGACAAACATGCCTCAATCGCCGGGAAAGAAGAGAGATACCAAGATGATTACACGTTTTATCTAAATAATTACACGTCAAAATGATTGCTCATTTGCATATTTAATATGCTTTTACGCTATTATTTGGGATAATATGACTTTCGGTGCGTTTATATCCATTTCAGGGATTTGGGGTGATATTGGAGCAATTTGGAGTCAATAAGACGATCGACGACGTGAGAGCACCAATGAAAATCATGATGACATTCTCGAGGTGCCAAAGAAGAATACTGGAGCAAGGAAGGGGAAAGAGAGAAGGTCGCTCGATCGAGCTATGATGCGGCGAAGGAATCGAGCGACTCGAAGTGCTGGAAATAGGATAGCCGTGCACTATTTTCAAATATACTATCACCTGGGATTTTTCACTATTTTCTGATATGTTTTTAGATAGTAGACTTCAATACGGTTCCAACGCCACCAAGAACGTGGCAATCAGAGGTCGAATGAGCTCTGGAGAATTTTTGCAAGATGATGCTGCAGTGCTGAAATTCAGCTGAAATCTGTTTGACACCTACTCGACCGAGCAGAGCACTCTACTGAATCGAGCAGGGTGAAAAATCATGCTGAAATGTGTCTTTGGGCTGAACAGTTCATTGCTCGGTCGAGCAGTTGATTGCTCGACCGAGCAGAGTGCTGAAAATGCTGCTGCAAGCTGAAAATGCTACCGTTCGACTACTACTCGACCAAGCAACCACTTACTCAGTCCGAGCAACCTCCTACTCGACCGAGCAGTGCCTGCTCGGGCTGTGTAGGCAAAGCGACATATTTCGAAGAAGTTTGATTTCCTGTGCAATCCGACCGAGCAGTATATCTGCTCGGACCGAGCGACCGACTGAGCTACGAAGTGCCCGACCGAGTCACCCACTCGGTCGGCGATGCTGAGGCCATTTTTGGAAGTAATTTTGGAGCCGTCTGTTGTGCGATTTGGGCGGTGAAGGCTGGCAGCTGCGAAGCGTTCTGGGGGGCGATTCATTTTGAGAGTTTTTTGAATACTTTTTAGGGGAGAAGATTAGAGAGCCGAATTTTTGTTAGGTTTTTAGATTAAACTTCTGAATATTTTTGGATCGAAACGGCTGGATTATTATTTTAGGAACTCTATTGCTATTGCGTATTGGGAATTTCAATTCTTCTTTGGATCTATTGCTCGTCTATTTTCTTCATCTCTCGCTGTAAGTCTTTAATCTTTATTCTATTAATTTGCTTAGATGTCTTCTTCCATAAAAATGGTGTTTTTATTCGTTAACATTGCCATGAGTGAGTAGTACTTTCTAGGGTTGATGGGTTAGCCCTAAGATCCTAGGGAGAAGACGTAGATCTGGATATCTACGTTGAATTAGGGATTTAGGGGAGTATTTCGGTCGATCCTACCGAATCCCTAGATAACCAGTACTGAGATCATGCCCACGGTCTACGGAATTGATGTGCTTAATGGGTATCTCTGGGATTCGAATAGGAAAATCGATGGATCCAACCAAGGCTCTTGACCATGCCCGACTCGTGCCTTAAGGGGATCCTTCGACGAATACCGTTACATTGACGACTACCGCCATTGCGTCAACGAGAGCTACCGAAATACGTCACAATTCTAATCCACGAGAGTGGTACGAATTGAGAGATTAATCCCCTAAATCTAATGCTACGTAAGGATCCTATTCTAACGTCGACCCCTGACGGTCTTAGCGGTGATCCCTAACGCCCTAGTCCCCCTATTTGCGACGTTGAGTGGCATAACCTTCACATCCATCACCATTATGACCCTCCATACTCCACATCCACCAATAAACCCGCAATTCTAACTCAACCTAGGAGTAGATAGGTAGTATAGCACTGCTTCTCCGTGTTCGATACCCGCTTGCCACTATACCGTACGCTTGCGGTAATCGACATCATTTCAGAATTAGTTTCGGCTCGATCAAGTTTATGGCGCCGTTGCCTGGGATTTATCTCCGTGCAATTCGTGCCATAGCTAGGTCGCTCTAGGGTTACATTCCGGACGATCAAGTTTATTGCGCCGTTGCCGGGGAGGCGTTCCGCCATATTATCTATTTACCACAATTAGGTTGATTAGATTGCGTAAAAAAATAAAAAAAATCAAAAACAAAAAAAATTAAAAACAAAAAACAAAAAACAGAGAGAGAGAGATTTTTCCCCGCCACCTGCTTTATCATTATTTCTATCTTCTTGTGCCACTGATATTTTTCTCCAGGTATTTGTCTTTGTTGATCAGGTGTTATGGCCGAAATGGCTGAGATTAAATGGACCACATATTTTTATGCGTACCTTGATAGGATTCTTGCACGGCGGTCTGAGGACCCTGATAATTCAACCTGTGAGGAGACAATGATCCTAAAGCTTCCACAGCCACCTCATCTTTCCACTGACGCCGAGGACTATCCCACAGAGCTTATTTCTCCCGTTCAGGGAGAATCTTTTACTCCCTCGCCCTTTGCTTTTGATTCCCCTCATGTATATGATGTTTTTTATGATTCAGATTCTGATGAATCATCGTGCCTTTTGCAAGATACATATACATATGATCAAGAGGTACGATGGGACGTATATGAGGAGAAGAGCGAGGAGTTACCACCTACCATGGATGCGATTGAATATGATCGGGAGGTGTGCTGGGATGAGTTTGATGATGATGAGGAGTGGCCTGATGAGACCCATACTCATACGCCAGAGTCGCCTGAAAAGCCTGAGACAAATGATAGAGAATTGCCTGTCGTGGTGCATGAGAGCAGAGATGTATTTTAAGGGAAGTATCGTCTACCTATTTTTACTTTACATATTTCTTTTGACGATCTTCTTTGGAAAAATTTTATTTTGGGAAAGAATTATCCACATCAGATTGATGCGGCTTATCTCTTGCAGGGTACATGTGGAGTCCTTGGGGAGATGCTGGGAGCCGCATTGTTGGATTCTGAGAGAGTCCGTGGACACAAGCACCTGGCAGAGCCACGGAAAGTGCAGATAGAGCAGCTGCCAGCACCGGCAAAGATATTGGACCCGCCTTTTTCTACAGGTGGTACCAATCTAGTAGTGTAGTATTTTATGCTTTCAATAAACTCGAATCCTCTCGACAGCGAGAGGACTGTATAGGATTTTATATGCTTTTATTAGTTTAATAAATTCACCCCATATGACGACTCATTTATCTTTTGCACCCAACCCTCTACTTATCATGCATGCCCACTATTATATTTGGCGTTTATTTCACCTCTCTCTCCAATTTTTATGTGATGTTTAAGCTTGGGGGAGAGAGACTATTTTGTTGAGTGGCCCTCATATTGTCGTCGCCCTCTATTTATATCATACGCACATTGAGGACAATGTGATGTTTAAGCTTAGGGGAGTGCATAGTGCACGCACTTTGCTTCATCGTGAAACACACTTCGAAATTTCCATATGAACCATGTTCACTTCTATATTTATGTCTCATATGCTTTATTTTCTATGAAATATTGTGGATTTATTTTTTTTATGAACTTTGATATCTGTTAGATTAGAGTTCGATTCCTTGATTAGTGTATCTTTGTTAATATGCTTTTTCATAGTGGACTCCATAGTTTCACAACCACATTCTCGAAACAGTTAAGCTAAAAATGAATGAATCAAAATTTGAAAATTATTTGACTCCTGCGTGATTTTATTGATAATTCTATTGCTTCATGGATGTTTAGTGATTCAAAAAATTTTGGATAACCCCACGACAACCAAAGTAGCGATGATTAGGATTCCTGAAACCGAGCCATGTCTAAGTTCTATGTTTTTTATTTTTCCTTTGTGAATAGCCAATAAGTTATCTTTGATCATATTTTGCATTCTATTGCATTTACGTGAGTTTGCAAAAATCCCAAAAGCAAAAATCAAACAAATATCATGAATAAAAGGCCCTAGGGGTTCTTCGTAACCCAATGCCCTAAAACCGTCTGGTCTGGGATGCATAGGCCGCTTTTTGTATATATTGAGTTATCTCGTATATATAAAGAAAAAAATGCATATGAAATATTCATATAGCCAAAATCAATATAAAACTACAAAAATCCCATATCCTTATCTCCATTTCTATATAGAACTAAGACATGGCAAAGTTGATGGGTTTTTGGAGTCTTGAAATGGCCGTAGTGTGGTGATGCCTTACCTTGATTGGATTTACTAAATTCATTCCATGAAGTATAACAAAATACCACGCATGCTTGAAAAAGTTTGATCATGACATATTATACTGCTTAGAGAATGAGTTGTGAGCATTGGTTTCATTTCTGTGAACTTAGTACATTGCATGATAAACTATGATATGATATAACTCTAATCTCTTTTTATTGCTTATCAAGTTCATTACATTTATTGAAATCCACGTTATTTTAATTTGAGCGAGACTTAAGTATTTGTTGTGTATATGTGTTCTAATTTCATATTGACGTGTGTTCACGAGATCTTGCATACCTTGGGTTCTTATATTTTCTGAATTTAAGATTGAACACCTTGTCTCCATTACATGCCGCTGCCTCACAACTCCATTGTATCCCTCTCCCGTGTTAGCTTCTTACTAGTCTTCCTCGAGGACGAGTAAGAGGTTGGGGGATTTTGATGTGTCATTATATTCCACATTTTATCCAAATGATTACACGTCAAAATGATTGCTCATTTGCATATTTAATACTCTTTTACGCTATTATTTGGGATAATATGTCTTTCGGAGCTTTATGTCCATTTCAAGGATTTGGGGCAATATTAGAGCAATTTGGAGTCAATAAGACGATCGGCGATGTGAGAGCACCAATTAGACTCATGATGACATGCTCGAGGTGCCAAATAAGAATACTGGAGCAAGGAAGGGGCAAGAGAGAAGGTTACTCGATCGAGCTATGATGCGGAGAAGGAATCGAGCGACCCGATGTGCCGGAAACAGGACAACCGTGCACTATTTCCAAATCTGCTATCACCTACGATTTTTCACTATTTTTCTAATATTTTTCTCAGATAGTATACTTCAGGACGGTTCCAATGCCACCAAGAACATGCCAATCGGAGGTCGGATGAGCCCTGGGAAATTTCTATAAGATGATGCTGCAGTGCTGAAATTCTGCTGAAATCTGTTTGACACCTACTCGACCGAGCAGAACAGTCTACTCGACTGAGCAGGGTGAAAAATCATGCTGAAATGTGTTTTTGGGTTGAACAGTTCACTGCTCGGTCGAGCAGTTGACTGCTCGACCGAGCAGAGTGCTGAAAATGCTGCTGCAAGCTGAAAATGCTGCCGTTCGACTACTACTCGACCGAGCAACCACTTACTCGGTCAGCGCAACCTCCTACTTGACTGAGCAATGCATGCACATGCCGTGTAGGCAGAGCGACATATTTCGGAGAATTTCGATTTCCTGTGCAATCCGACCGAGCAGTATATCTGCTCGGACTGAGCAACCGACCGAGCTACGAAGTGATCGATCGAGTCATCCACTCGGTCGGTGATGCTGAGGCCATTTTTGGAAGTAATTTTGGAGCTGTATGTTGCACAATTTAGGGGGTGAAGGCTGGCAGCGGCGAAGCATTCTGGGGGCGATTCATTTTGAGAGTTTTTTTGAATACTTTTTGGGGGAGAAGATTAGAGAGCCGAATTTTTGTTAGGTTTTTAGATTAAACTTCTGAATACTTTTGGATCGAAACGGCTGGATTATTATTTTAGGAACTCTATTGTTGTTGCGTATTGGGAATTTCAATTCTTCTTTGGATCTATTGCTCGTCTATTTTCTTCATCTCTCGCTGTAAGTCTTTAATCTTTATTCTATTAATTTGCTTAGATGTCTTCTTCCATAAAAATGGTGTTTTTGTTCGTTAACATTGCCATGAGCGAGTAGTACTTTCTAGGGTTGATGGGTTAGCCCTAAGATCCTAGGAGGAAGACGTAGATCTGGATCTTTACGTTGAATTAGGGATTTAGGGGAGTATTTCGGTCGATCCTACCGAATCCCTAGATAACCCGTACTGAGATCATGTCCATGGTCTGTCGAATTGATGTGCTTAAGGGGTATCTCTGAGATTCGAATAACGAAATCGGTGGATCCAACCAAGGCTCGTGACCATGCCTGGCTCGTGCCTTGAGGGGATCCATTGACGAACTATATCGCTACGTTGATGGCTACCGTCATTGCGTCAACAAGAGCTATCAGAATACCTCACAATTCTAACCCATGAGAGTGGTATGAATTGGGAGATTAATCACCTAACCCTAATGCAACGTAAGGATCATATTCTAACGTCGACTCCTGACGGTCTTAGCGGTGATCCCTAACGCCCTAGTCCCCCTATTTGCAACGTTGAGTGACTCAACCTTCGCATCCATCACCATTATGACCCTCCATACTCCACATCCACCAATAAACATGCAATTCTAACTCAACCTAGGAGTATATAGGTAGTATAGCACCGCTTCTCCGTGTTCGATACCCGCTTGCAACTGTACCGTGCGCTTGCGGTAAACGATATCGTTTCGGAGTTAGTTCCGGCTCGATCAACAAACATGCCTCAATCGCCGAGAAAGAAGAGAGATACCAAGAATGCACGCTCAGGGGAGTTATCCCTCAATACCATTAGAAAGGAGCCACACCTGAAGGAACCCAATGAAGAACTAGCGCTACATCTGAACCCAAGTGGTCTCCCCGGGAAATTTGACATGCACATCTCCTATGCGCCGAACATCCCGCGCTAAATGCTAAATCTAAGGGGTCGAGCTCAAGGCCTTAAACGAGCGCTTGTCAGGAGGCAACCCGACGGTTCTATCTTAGTTTTTAGTTAAATTTTACTTTCATTTTTGTTTTAGATCTTTATTAGTTTATAGAGTCAAGAGTCTAGGAAGAATCTGACGACGGGCTATGTTTTTCATTGCAGGAAGAAGATGATAGGAGTCCATATGAATGGAGGATAGCCATGTCGATGGAGAGCACTTCAGGGATGCCTAAATTAACAAAGGAAGGAAGAAACTGGCCGGAGAATAAGAAGCAGAAAGCGTTGCAAAATAGGGAGTATGGAGCCGAAGCAGACATGCCACTCGGCCGAGTGATATAGTCACTCGACCGAGTGGAGAAGCCACACTCCTGAGTGACCCACTGACAGGGAAGTCTCAAAAACCCCATCTCTGGAAATTATTTGCCACTCAGTCGAGTGACTTTGTCACTAGACCGAGTGAATATGTTACCAAATTGCTCTAAAAATTGTACTGCGAGGCCTGTCTACTCGACCGAGTGACTTAGCACACTCGACCGAGTGTCTATTCCTACTCGACCGAGTAGGAGACTACACCAACCCTGTTTTTAATTACTACTCGACCGAGTGGAACCTGTCACTCGCCCAAGTGATTAGAACCACTCGGCTGGGTCATCGACCCAGCCGACTATAAATTTTTTGAAAATTTCATCAAGCTACTCGACCGAGTGACGCACGTCACTCGGCCGAGCAACTTATGCGAATCTAGCCCCATTAAATCTCAATTCATACAGCTCAGGGGGAAAAATCCCCCAATCCCAAAGACCTCCCCTCTTCCCTCCCACTCGCCCGACCTACACCCCCACTCGCCCGTTGCTCCATGCTAACTCGTCGAGCAGCGCCGACCATCTCTCCCGAGCAGTAGCTCCGGCACTACCCAGGCGGCCCCTCCGACGTCGATTGGCAGCGAGCACACCCCCAAATTGCCTTGCTTTCCCCATTTCTTTCCATATTCACTTCGTGAGCCCTATTCTTCTCCCATGCAAAATTAAACCCTATTTATAGCCTATTTTCTTTGATCTACCCCATGTTTTCTGATATTCATTGCTTATTTTTGTCTTTGTGCTTAAGGATTGCTTGTGGGGCCCTACGTTGATTTGGAGCTATAGGGGAGGTGTTTGTCGCTCATCCATTACGTGGAGCCGCACCGTGCTTGGTACACTCATTCCTTACTTTATTCAGAGCACTTTGTAATTTTTGCATCTCACGGCACACCCATGCCTCCATGTCGCACTAGACCTAGTTCGAGGCTGCCCACTTCTAGGCAGAATAGGACCGGTGACCCCGGTCCCTCTTCTCCTAGGGCAGACTCCCCGCCTCCTAGCAAGCCACCTCCCACACTCCCAACTCCCACTACCTTCCTTCCCTTCCGTCTAGCACTTTCACCCTCTACCCAGGGGACGTATGATGTCGTCTCCAATGACAACGCTCAGGAAGACCAATTCGTCGCCATGCTCCTCCTCATAGGTCAGGGAGGCGGGACCACCCAGCAGTCAGTTGAGCAGGACCTACCAGTTATTCTCGATCTCGTTAGGACCAGCGTCCACCTCCAGTCACACATGCACCAACCCCTCCTCCTGGTCCCCTACCGTGGGATACCCCACCACTGCCATAGGGTGGCGCTCCTGCTTGATGACTATTGTTCCTATGTCCACCCCCTTATATTTTGTGCTATTTGTCTGTTTGGGGCCCTGCTCTCACACGGCTTGGGGGACCAATTTCACACCATATGTATTTATCCACCATGTTGCATCAGTATATAGTTCAGTTTGCATCCATAATTTGCATGCTTGTTGCATTCATCATCTGCATATATCATGCCATTTTTTACTTTCTCTATTTTCCTTTTATTTTGCATCATACATTCATCCACACCCACCCACCCCTATCTTATGCGTCCTAGTGCCACACTTTGCACATTGAGGGCAATGTGATGTTTAGCTTGGGGGAGTGAGTGTACACAAGAACTTTTTATTTTATTCATTTTTACCTTTATTTTTCAACTTTCTTTATTTTTCACTTATTTTCACTCACTTTTTCATTTTCTTGCCATACATCACGTTTTCTTACTTTTGGAGTGAGTTGCACATGTATAGTTAGCTTTTATTTTCATCCTTATTTCTTTTACTTTCTTTGCAAAAGATGAATGCCCATGATGACGATATCTTGGAGTTTGCTCTACTCTTATGCATGTATTCTCTTGCCATACTATCGTTTTTATTTCTGTTAACATTTGTGATATATTTTTATGCATTTGAGAGAAAGAACTTCCATCATCTACTATGTGAATTTGAATGAAATTTTAGCGTTAGCTGAGTCTGGGAATTATTATTGTTTACTCTTCGTAGAAAACACACCAAGTTTCATGCATTGATTGCATATACTTGGAGTACTGCTTTGCATCTCTATTATTACTTCTTTTTGCATGAAATGTGTATTGCTCTTCCAGGTGGAAAGAATGATTGCCATTTGATATGATTAGAGTAGTTTACTTCTTGTTATCAAACTGAGTAGATTACATTACCCTGCTGGAGTTGTTGTGCACATACAAAAAGTGACCCGAGCGTTATATATATATTTCTTTCTCCACATATCTTGAACATCATTTCTATACTTATAGTCATTGGTGAATCTCCCATAGGTGAATCCCATATTTGCATCTTCCCCGTGCTAAAAAGAATAAGCTCCATGAATCCCAAAATCTCAATATATATATATATATACTAGTCATAACCTGTGCCCGAGGGCACTGTTCATTTAAGATTTCCCCTGCGAAATCTTTGTTCCCTGAAAAAATTAGCATAAAAATATTTAGCGGCACGGGCACCTTCGACGCGGGCGTCTTCGTCGCAGAACAACAAATTCGGTGCAGGTGCATTCGACACGTAACAACAAATTCGATGTCAAACAAAAAATTTGGTACCAGCGCTTTCGGCGCAGAATAAATTATCGTAAAAAAATCGGCGCGGGCGCCTTCGGCGCGGGCGCGGAACAACAAAGCTCAAGGTATTTTTACGCTAATTTGTTGTTCTGCTAAATTGTTTTGCGCGGAACAACAAACCTCATGCTTCTCCATAATCTTTTCCAATGCATTTTAAATTTCAAAATTTATGTTCCCAAGGCAATTTTTCCTCCAAATTTAATCTCCACAATCTTTCCCAAGGTACTTATAATTTCAAAGTTTAGGTTTCCAAGGCACTTCACTCTTTCCCACGATACTTCTAATTTCAAAGTTTTGGTTCCCAAGACACTTTTTCCACTAAAATCTATGTTTTCCCACTAAATTTTTTACAAAATACAATCTCAACCATTGATTTACCAAGATCAAATCTCAGCCACTCTTTATCTTGTCCTAGTCAGCCCTGGAATTCAAAAAACTCTGTCAAATGTATAATAGATATATATATATATATATATATATATATATATATATATATATATATATATATATATAACTTTCTTTCTCTCTCATTTATAGAGAGAGAAGCTCCGGCGATTCTGAGAGTTTTTTGGAGCGGCGTTCTTCGCCGGTCGCCTCCGCGGCTGGCCTTGGCGGAAGCATGCATCTAGATCGGTGTTCGTAACTTGGCGAGGAAAGGAGATTTCGAGTTGGATCGGTGTTGTTCTCTCTAGATCTACTCGAAGCATGTTGGTAGATCTGAGGGTGGAACCGTGAAAGAATCTGTAGAGTTTCGAGGAGCGCGAGACGTGGTGATCCTGGCGATCCTGATCCTCATGATTCATCAGTCGGATCCTTGCTCTTCCATCGGTTCGGATCGGGATCTAGTCGTAGATCCTGATCCGGCGGTGAGTTCTTCTCGGATTCTCCTTCTCGTTTTTGCTTCAACTTCTTCTTGATAGATCTATCCTAGATCTAACTTCTTGGTTGCTTTGTGTACGGATCGGGAGAGGTGACGATCGATAACGGATCTGTGCTACTGTTTGCGATCCTGCTTGATCGGAGTCCTTCTGGTGGGGACTATTCCATCAGACGGTGATCTTAACGGGACGGATCGAGAACTCAGGCGGAGTTCTCGATCCGGTGGTGAGTGTTCTGTCACTCCCTATTTCTTCCCTATTCTGGTGCTTTGGTCTGATCTTCGTCTTGTCTGCTCTTTGACATGGCTGAACCTAATACTCGCTCGGATGGAGTGTCTGGTCCTGATCTTGCTGGAGACTGACGCACTGTCAATGCTGCCAGCAAGGGAAAGGGTACTAGATCGGATTACAGGCCCCGTGTACAGGTGGATGAGGGCGGATCGCTCAAGGTTGGAGCCGGTGTCGCTGGGAGTAGGAAATTTCTTGAGAGGAGAATGATGAGGCCCTCTTATGAGATTAAGATCAATCCACAAGCAGCGAGGCTCTCCTAGCTTGAAGTGTACAATAACAGGAGGAAGATAGCTGATTCCCTGGAGATGAGCAACATTCCTCCAAGCTGTGATGAAACAGGAGCTCCCTTTGCTGTGCTTTCGCAAGAGGCATTTGATGAAGCTGCCAGCACTTGGGAGAACACGATAGTTGCATACGTTCTTGGAGATGTTCCATTCTACAGCCAAATAAAGGCGTAGGCCATCAGATCTTGGAAGAAGCAAGGTATGTCTATCTTCTCCAGGGAAAACAGATTTTTCTTCTTCCATTTCAAGGATAAGGTCGACTGCGATGGTGTATTATATGGGGGGGCGTGGATGTTCGACGGTAGACTCGTGGTGATCCAGCGATGGACTACGGATTTAGTATTTGATAGAGACATGTTATCATCTGTTCCTCTTTGGGTTCAGCTTCCTAATTTGCATCTTAAATTTTGGTCGATTAAGATTCTAAATGCTATTACTAGCGTCCTGGGATCTCCCATTTGTTTGGACAGAGCCACGGCCACCATGGAGAGGATGAACTATGCTCGGTCTCTTGTTGAGATCTCCACTGAACAAGAGCTTCCGCAGGTTGTTGTGTCCCAGTTTGAAGACGGTGAGTGCTTTGAAGTTGAAGTCAGATATGAAGGGAATCCCCCTAGGTGCACCAACTGCAAGTGCTTCGGACACCTAGTTCAGCAATGTTCTTCTAAAGTCGGAGCTACTAGCGATGGGGGATGCACAGTAAAAAGGAGGAGGCTGCCTTTGATGCCAAGGACACGGGGGGAGCAGGTGATTCGCTGAAGGATACATCTGCTCAGGGGGATGGCCGATGTAATATAAGTTCTATTCTGTCCCATCCTACTGCTTCGTCTTCATCTGTTGCTGGGGAGGGGAACATGGGCCATGGGAAAATTATGGAGATGGAAGTTCAAGCGGTTGGTATTTGTAATATTCCCATGACGGGGGACGTTGTTGGTTGTAATGTTGTCAATATGGGGAGCTGTATAGAGGGAAGGAGTAGTGAGAAATGTAATGATGTGGATGGTTGTAACTTTGTCAATACGGAGAGCTGTAAAGAGGGAAGGGGAAGTGAGAAATGTAATGTTGTGGACGGGGATGGTTGTAATGCTGGAACTGTAGGGGCTGATGATGGAGAGCCTTGTAATATAGGGTATGGAAATGGTGTTTGTAGTAGGCGGGCTGTGCCCCGCAGCAGTGAGAATTGTAACATGGTCCCTAATGCTGGGGATCATGGAGTTGACGATGGAACTATAGGGGCTGACGATGGAGAGCCTTGTAATATAGGGTATGGAAATGGGGTTTGTAGTAGGCGGGTTGTGCCCTGCAGCAGCGATTGTAATAAGGGACAGGGGGACCAGGGCGTGGACAGGATTGCCTCGAACAAGCAGAAGCAGGCCGCTCGTACTGATGATTGTATTCCTACTGTGCTAGCTGTTGGTGAGGGGAAGGGGTTTGTAAATAGTAAGATACCCCAGAATAAAGAAATGTATAAGAAGGATAGCGAGCTAGCTGTGTCTAGCGTAAGTGGCGCGTTTGAATGACAGTGTAGTAGAGATACTCCTGTACAGATATATAATAATATTGGGGGGACGGGTCAGGGGACTGCATGGGGATGGGCTCGGATAAAGCTAAGCCAACGCAGAACCTCTCGCCCAACTCATGGGCTAAAAAAAGTAGTAGCGAACACGCCGCTGGGAACACTTTAAAAGATGACAACCCCTTTAATACTCTACGTAATACCCGATTGAAGGGATCGCTTCTTGATCCTGGGGATGAAGTGGAAGTGGAATCGGATGAGGAGCCCCTCGAGATGACTATTGCTAATGAAGCCTGGCTGATTGAGCAAGAGCTTTTGAAACAGAATAGTAAGGGGCGAAAAAAACAAAACCAGCATAAAGGGGGGGTATATCGGTTAAGGGCACTCGTAAGAGTTCGAGAATTAACAGGGAGGGTGAGCGCACCCTGCCCACTAATTCTAGCCAATGACCTTGTTTATTTGGAATACTAGGGGGCTTAATAGCGTTACTAGACGTCGGGAGCTTAAGGCTCGCTTTCTGAAATATGCACCCTCCCTGGTTGGTCTTATTGAAACCAAGGCCACAGAGAATAATGGCCATAGAATTACCAAATGCTTCCCTAAGAAGTGGTTATCAATCAATATTTGCAGTATCCATCGTAATGGCCGTATTGTTATCATGAATGATCCTGATGTTTGGGATTGTGTGGTTGAAGATATGACGGCTCAACACATATCCTTGAAGGGGAGTAATGTTGCGGGATTTGTAATGGTGGTTACCATAGTTTACGCTTCCAACTCCTACCTTGATCGTAGAATTCTTTGGGATGATATTGTTGCCAGTACCAGTAAATTTAAGAATTCCCCCTGGATCATTGGGGGTGACTTCAATTGTGTCAGATATTCTATGGATAAAGTAGGAGGCAGAATGGTTAAGGGATGCATGGTTGATGAGTTTAATGACTACATCAAAGCCAGTGCTCTCATTGAGCTTAAAACTATTGGTAACACTCTGAGTTGGAAGAATCGTAATATTGGGTAGCGGCGTATTACTGCCACTCTTGATAGATCTTTCTGCAATAGCGCTTGGATGAATATCCTTCCATCTTCTTATTGTGAATACATTGATGGCGTCACTAGCGATCATTCCACTCTTATCATTCACACCCATCAGGCTGGTGGTACTGACCCTAAGCCGTTCAAATTTTTTAATGCCTGGCATCGCTGTCCTGAGTATTCTAATGTGTTGAAGGAAAATTGGCACATCAGGGTCAATGACTGTCCCATGATACGTCTTGTTGCTAAGCTTAAGAACCTAAAAAAGGGGCTTTAGAGTTTTGAAGCATCCTTCAGGGAGGCTAATGATGTGTCTAAAATTCGTACTGAACTTGCTCCTATTCAGAACAATCAGCTTGAGTTGAGTTCTTGTGTTGAGCTTCAAAGAAAAGAACGTTCCTTAATTAATCAGCTTGCTGAAGCCATTGATATTGAGGAATCCAATCTTAAGCAAAAACGTAGACAAGATTGGCTGAGCCTTGGGGATCGTAATTCCCGGTTCTTTTATACTGCTATGAGGACTAGACAAAGTCGCAACAATCTAGGCCATCTCATTTCTTTGGATGGCTCCCGGAACAACTCCATTGATAAACTGAAAGTTGAAGCTCCTGAATTTTATTTTAGTCTATATAATCAGGATGACTACTGGAAAGTCTTTCCATGCCTTACTACTAAAAGAGTCCTCACAAATGAGGCTGCTGTGTGGGTTGAAAGACCGATTTTGGCTGAGGAGGTTAAAAATGCTGTTTTTCAGATTGGGGCGGATAAGGCTCCTGGTCCTGATGGTTTCAATGGCTATTTTTATCAGAACTCGTGGGATACCATTGGGAATGACGTCACCATGGCTATTCTTAATTTTTTCAAATCTGGGAAGATCTATCGTCAAGTCAACCATACCTTTTTAACTCTTATACCTAAGAATGCCAATGCTTCTGGGCTCGGTGATTACATGCCCATCGCCTGTTGTAATGTTTTGTACAAAATCATCAGCAAAATTCTATGCAATCGGCTGAAAAAAGCAGTTATTGAGCCCATATCGCCTAACCAAGCCGCCTTCCTTCAAGACCGTTTACTTGCTGATTGTGCCTTGCTTGCGCATGAACATATCAGTGATTTTAATAGCCCTATAGGTGCTCAGGCCTGCCTCAAATTAGACTTAAGGAAAGCTTTTGATAGAATTAATAGAGAATTTGTCTATTTCATGCTACACCAAATGGGGTTCAAGCACAAATTCATCAGTTGGATATGTGAATGCATCTATACTCCATCCTTCTCTGTCATGATTAATGGATCTCCATATGGTATGTTCCAATCCAATAGGGGGCTGAGGCAAGGAGACCCCCTCTCCCCTTATCTCTTTGTGATTATTATGGAAGCCTTCTCGTTGCTTATGGCTAAGGCCAATGCCACCTGCAGTATTAAGCCTATGAAAAGAATTGGGGCAGTTACTCATCTTCTCTTTACTGATGACTTGCTTATTTTTTGTCGTGCTAATGAGGAATCTTTTAAGGGTTTGAGAGATCTTCTCACCATCTTCAAGTCCTATTCTGGGCTTGAGGTAAACTGGAGCAAAAGTGCTGGCATATTTAGCAAGGGGGTCAGGGGTACTGGTAGTCTTGCTGACATTTTGGGCATTAAGAGGGTGCAATCCCTATCTACATACTTGGGCCTTCCACTCTCTGCTAAGTATCCTAATGCCTCTATGTATGGCCGTCTGATTGATAGATGCAAGAGCAGGTTGCAGGGATGGTCTTCATCCATATTATCTATTGTTGGTCGTATTGAGCTTGTCAAATCTGTCGTCTATGGCATGGTTGTCTTCTGGATGCAGGCCTTCCGTATTCCTAAGTCCGTTTTGCACTCTCTTACCTCCATATGCAGAGGATTCATTTGGGGGAAAAATAATCTCTCTGGGCTTGGGATGACATATGTGTGCCTAAGCAAGAAGGGGGAGTGGGTCTTAGAAGCTTTACTGATTTGAATAACTCATACGGCGTTAAGATGACTTGGCAAATGCTTACTAATGGGGGGATATGGGCTGCCTATATGAGGAAACATTATATGAGAAATACGGGGTTATTTCTGGCTAAGCCTCATCCTATGCAATCTGGCACTTGGAAATTCATCTTGCATTGTCGCAAATTCACTAAGAAGCTCACCCGGCGCATTGTTAGAGACGGGGCTTCTACTTTCTTCTGGTTTGATAATTGGCTTCCCTGTGGACCTCTTAATGATACTAATGAGGTTCCTGTTGGGGAGGAGAGTTACATGGTCAGGAATTACTGGTCTGATGCGGGATGGGTTACCAGCAACTCTCTTACTAATGTGCGGCACATAATTGACTCTGTGGCCATAACTTCTGCCTATGATTCTTGGTCTTGGGTCTCCAAGTCTCCCTCCTTACGGGACACCTGGGCGGGGTCTATGGCTATAAAACCCTTATTTCACTATCACAAGGTGGTCTGGTTTCAGGGGCATATCCCCAAGATGGCTATCACTTTATTATGAGCTTTCCACGGGAAACTCCTAACCCGTGATAAGCTCGTACAATGAGGATTGTCCACTTCACCCTCCTGTGTTCTATGTTATGTTAATGTTCATGAAAATGTGGATCATATATTTTTTGAGTGCAGTTATACTAACTATCTCCTTTGCAGGAGTTTTCTAAAAATGGGGTTCACTTCTACTTTGCCGTCCTCCTTAGCTGGAATGGGAGATCTTATTCTTAACCACTTTCACAGGAAGGGCAATATAGGAAGATTGGCCAAGACTGTCTTAGCTGTGATGACTTGGCACATTTGGAGAGAGAGCAACCGGAGAATCTTTGAAGGTAGCAATCAGAGGCAGACGGCTCTTTTTGATGATATTGCTGAGGATGTCAGAATTGCATTGAGACATGTGGATTGGGACCTTGATGATGGTGAGAGCTCCCCTCCTTCAAATTGGGGGTTGTCTTTTTAGGTTGTTGGTCTTGTAATCATGTATTCTGTTGGCTATTTGATAGCAGACGGTGTTTGTTTTTGGTTGGGGTGATGTCGCCTGTGCTCTTACCCCGATTGTTCTTGTTTGTTCTTGTATATATATTTCTATCTTATTTGTGATTGTTCTTGTGTATAAAAAAATAAAAAGGGAAAAAGGGAGAAACCGAGAATTGAGAAACAAAAAAAAGAATTTCCATTGTATATACACATTTCCTTCTTTCCTCTTTCTTCCTCATCTTCCTCTTATTCATTTGGAGCTACAAAATATGGGAAAAAGTCGTATTTTTATATTTGATGCCACCACGCTTAAGATAAGCTTAGGGGAGGGGATCCAATGACATGTGAGAGAGTGACTACCTATATGTGCATAACAACCTAAGCTAGGTAATCTTTGATACTTAGGGAGATTACTTAAGGTATAATGACGTCTATGAATTGAAAATTGGCCTGAAATTCATGAAAACCATCTTTTTCTATTCTTATTGATTTGAAATGTGTGATATCGCTTATACTCCAAGTAGAAAGCGATCAATTGAAAAATCTGTGATCTATGATTATGTATATCATTTTACATGCCTTAGAAGATGTCGATACTAAAATGATTTCATATTTCATATGATTTTCGATGTTCTTAGTTTTTTTATCAAAAGCACCTATATGAAATGATATCGAAGTAAAAAGCTTTAGCATGTCTATATTCATTGTTCGTGCTACTTGAGTATGCAACCCCAAGTTATGAGAGAACGATCTAGCACTTTCACATCTTCATCTTCTCTTTCTTTCATTCCTTTTTCTTTATTTTTATTCGTCAAGTTCGTCTCTTTACTCACCTTCCTCGAGGACGAGTAAGAGGAAAGCTTGGGGGATTTTGATATGATCATATTTTACACTATATTTCTACATATTTGCAAGTCATTTTGAATGCTCATAACGCGATTTTCACAATTATTCGACGATGTTTCGATACTTTTCACTATTTCTTGTTTTCGTCTGATTTCAGGAGAAATGGGCAATCGGGAGTACTTTGGAGCCTAGACGGCTTGCATGCATGCTGGGGCATCGCACATGATCATGTCTGAGAGCTAACGGCACTGGAGGATGAGTGGAAGAAGAATGACATCGAAAGAATCGACGAGGAAGCGAGGAGGAGAAGAAAGGAGCTCAGAAACAGGCCACTCGGCCGAGTGACGTAGCTCACTCGCCCGAGTGAAGCAGCTTACTCGGTCGAGTAAAGCTGATACGACGACATCTATCAGCCTGAGTGCCATAGTGTACTTGGCTGAGTGCTAACTTCCACTCGATGGAGTAAGAACTCCACTCGCCCGAGTGGAGGCAAAGATTTTGAAGAAATCGAAGGCGACTTCTCTGTTTTTGGAGTGATCTGCAGACTGTCTTACTCGACCGAATAGACTTCTCACTCGGCCGAGTGAGATTCTCACTCGGCCGAGAAGCACCGACGGCCAGTCGTGAAAACTAGGGTTTCTGGCGGCATAGGGGCAGTTGGGTCTGGATTTTTTGGTTCTTTTGGACATGTATTTAAGCCCAATTTTGTCTCCAGTCCCAGGGGATACCAGATAGACTTCTGAGAATAATTTTTCTTGAGTTTTAAATTCTAGATAAGCTTTTGTATTGGTGAGAAATTGAAGACTTGATCTTAATTTTCTATTTAAAGCTTCGTTGCAACATTGGTTTGTCTTGATCTCTTGCAAGTTTTGACTTTTATGCTACATCTCTTATTGAATCTCGATTGCATGATGAATTCTATTGTTGATCTTGCTTTCCTATCGATTTCTAATATGATTTGTGAGTAGTTCCTTTGCTCTAAGGCAAAGGGATGAACCCTATGGACCTAATGCTTAATTTGTGAGATTTATTGAATTGCAATAATATTAGGCTTGTTAGAAAGGTTAGATCTTGATTAATTTACTACGGATAGATATGGATTTCTCTTGGATCTTGAGAGCTCTAGAGAGGATCTTGATCCAAGGAATGCCCTAGATATTCGATTTAGGATTGCAATTGAAATTTCCTAGACTTGGTGCGCGACAGCGACCAAAGCAAGCATTTTATTGTTCTCATATACTCATATTCATTGCACGACGGTGAACGAATACGAACTATCACGATCTAGATCCAAACTCAAGTTGCGCGACAGCGAGCTTGAGTTGGGATTGGACGTAATTGCCGATCTTAATGCTAGTGGTTTAGACTAGGCTTGCGCGACAGCGAGGCTATAGTTTAGATTGACATAGACTTGCGTAGCGCGACAGCATGCGTCGATTCTCCAATTAGTTGCGTCAAGTTCGCCTTAAACCAAGTTTAATTGCATTGTAATTCATAACTCACAATGATGACTTGAAAATCCATAGTGGGGATTCCCTAGCCCTAGACATCTTTATTATATTTAATTTGCATTGATACTCCAACGATTATGACACCAACCATTCCCAAATGATTTTCCACCCAGTAGCTTAGTAATTGAAATAGAGTACCGTCATTAGTCCTCTCTGTGATTCGATACCTGCTTGCCACTTAACCGTGCACTTGCGGTAAAGCTACATCGTACCCACAGGGCGTGTATCCGGGGGTCGGTCATACTCAATTACCTAACCTCCTGCGATGACCTGTATAGCGCTATGACAACAGTCGTGCGCTTGCGGTTTATAAATGTAAAACCTTAACAGAAAGAAAGTTTGAAAAGAAAAAAGAAAGCACTAGCAGCCACTCAGGATTCTTCATCCTCTGATGAAGATGAAAATGATGAGCAAACTAATGAATAAACCGTTCACATGTGCTTTATGGAACAAGATAACAACGCGATAAGAAGTTTAGATAATGGGGAATTAGTAGATGCTTTTAATGAATTTTTTATTAGATTTAAAAAGCTTAATACTCAGCATAAAGCATTAGTTCTTACTCATCAAGAACTAGACATGAAGACGTATTAAAATTCTTCGATCAGATCGAGGAGATGAATACTTTTTAGGACCTGTAATACTTTTTAGGACCTGTGGCTACACAACAAACATTAGAAGGGAGGATGAATAATGTATTGGAAAGCAAAGCGTATAATTAAGAAGTTAATAATAATTGAACGCACGAAGCAGCAGAAATAAAACCAATAAGCTCAATAATAACATCCACAAAGAGAGATGACACCAAAGCAATCACAAACACAAAAGGCATATTCTGGTTCGGATCCCTAATACAAGGCGATCTTACCCTAGTCCCACATTGTAACCCGGGCTCAAACAATTAACATAACAACACAATGCTTCAGTTTCAATTCTCCTAGTACAAGAGAACAAAGGAGTAAACCCTCATAGAATGGGGTAACCCTCCAATTGGAGTAAACCCACCAAAATTCTCTCACAACCTGAGAGCTAGGTTTCAGAAAGAAAAATGATATGAAATATACACTTACATATGCCTTGAATAGATATTACCTATATGAAGATGAAGGCATGCAAGTGCAGAAACCAAGTTCTTGATGATGTGCTTGAATGCACTTGGAAGCTTCACCTTAAGCTAGGGTTTCCCACCTCTAGATCAATGTATAATTGAAGGGGAAGAAAGAGAGAAGAGAATGATTTTTCCAAGTAATTTGTCTCCCTGAAATGATTTCTATATGTGTGGAGACATGACCAAAACTACAGCTCAAAAGTAGCTAAAATAGCCTCTCAAATCTGCACAAAAACTCAGAAAATAGACTCAGCAAAAAGTAGTCTACCTACTATAAACGGGCAGATTTTCCGAGTCATCGGGTGACTGAAGTTCAGTTCCAGACATCTAATTGCTTACCTATAAAAATGCTACTCCTAAGCACATGAAGTCAAGAAGTAATAAATCTCGAAGAGTCCGAGGTCATATTCCACATGGACAATTCGCTCAACAATCTCACTAGTTCAGTTGATTATAGAGGGATAATCGCGAGTCAAATACCGTATCAAGCTACAAAATTGGGTGATATGGTAGCAAGTGTGAGGTGTGATCTAGGAATCCCTAAAGTAGGTTGGCCTACTGGGGAGAAAGAGATAAGATGATTTGCATGTGTTGTGGATTCACATAGGGATATTCCTATCATGATTACATAGTCACTCGTGCATCCTTTTTGGATGTACTCGAGAGTTTTATAACTCAATCTCACATCAAGGCCAATGTATGGGGATCGGAAGGTCAAACAATCAAGCATAATGAGATTTGGCATCAAAAGTAGTCATTGGATTCATGGGTTTATATCCTATTACTAGGTAATGCCTCACAGGACACAACCCTAATAATTTTAAGGCCCCTCGACGGGTTTTTTTGCATGTAGAAAATGCCTCGTGGCACACCATTCTCGGATCCATCGATGGGTAATGCATATGCATGTAGATAATGCTTTGTGGTGCATCACCCTATTGGGACCCTTATGGGTAATCCACATATACGTAGGAGATGCCTCGTGACATTCCATCCTTATCGAACCCCCCAATGGGTGATGCATTGCAATACAACATAAATACACATAGAGTCACTGGCATAAACATTAAGTGATGCATTGCAAAACAACATAAATTCACATAGATTCAATGGCATAAACATTTAATGATGTAATAGACAAAGGAAATCACAAATCATAATGCCCTAGATTAACCACAACACACACAAATATTATTCTACTCCATTACAATGAGAAAGGAAGTATATTTATAATAAAATATCATCCAATACAACATTAATAGAATGAAAATATACAAGAGAGGAGAAGAGAAGAATCAAATCTATGTTTTAAGAAAGAAGAAGAAGCCCCAATATATCTCTTGAGCTCCTCCAAGCCCTAACCCTAGCAATGGCATCTCATAGCTATTAGGTCATCCAAAGATAATGAAATTAAGGCCCTAAGACTCCTATTTAAGTACACTAACCCCTAATTAATCTACTCCATTAATTGCTCGAATGGATGGTCAAACAATTTTGGTTCAGCCGAAATTGCATCATTAATCTCCAGGATGAAGCCGTCGACATCTAGAGGAGACTCTCCAGACGGCTAACGTTGTTGAGTTGGTGCACTTCAAGTTGAGCAGACTAGACGTCTGGTGAAGGCCAACCAGATGTCTAGCTGCTTGGTCACTCCAGCTTGGGGCAACATCGATCAGATGTCTACTTTGATGATCTCAGGTGTCTGGAGAAGCAACCGTGCATCTAGACTTCCTTCATCTGAAGTCTATGGCACTGTTTGTAAATAGTCTTCAACTCTCTGTTTGTGTGCCCTCTTGGAGCCGACTGTTCAACCATCTTGAGCACACTTCCCAGATGTATGAAGCACTATTAAGACGTCTAGGTGATGTTCATCTAACGGTTCGCGAATCACAAAGTTTGGCCATCTCAAATCCGATTTGCCAGACGTCTGGAGTTATGTCTCCAGACGTCTGATCCTGCATTGGGCTGTCTTCTTCCAAGAATTATATAGGATGCTCCCGTACTCTGAAAAATCAGTAAAAATAGTTATTGGAATCGTGAGGGCATCATCTGCACTATAAAAATATGAGATGGCAGAAATAAGCTATAAAAATAGTGTTTTGGGCATATTGAAGTGATAAGCACCAATTTTTGATGATATTCGAAATATGCATGAATCAGAGTTAAATTGAATATAAAATATGCACAAAAAGCAACCAAAATACGAGAGAAAATAAACAATAATCAACTAGAATCACACCCCCAACTAGCTTTTTACTAGTCCCTAGCAAAGTAATCGATCTTTTCACAAATGACTATAAGAACGTCAAAATTTTATCAGACGACTATAGCATAATTAACGAAATATAAATCAATGTTATGCATTCATCACAAATAGAGAAAAATCTCATATCCTAGTTTCATGAATATCCTAAGGATGTTCGCATTCACAAAAGTTTCATATTTCCTCAACTCATGGATTTTGACATACCAAATCATGATTGTTTTCTTTCTTATTCTGTTTATTTTTTTTTCATATGAAAGCTTAGGGTGGTCCATGTAGCGAGTGTTGGGTCAATGACTCTCAAATTAGACGATTTTAGGGCATTGAGCCATGAAGGACCATGCAGATCTACTTAAAGAACACACCGGATGGGGTGAATAAGGTTATCACACAAATTAAAAATATATCACACAACAGAATCAATCAGAGTGCACACAATCACAGATTTTAAAGGAGCTGCCTCCCTGCCTACTCTCCGACCTCAACGCAGAGGCTTTACCCCTTCTTGAAAACCTCAAAAAGAACCTGGTAACACTTATATGCAGTGACCAAACTATTACAACATGATCACACTTACAAGTGGTGATTGAATAGTTACACTAACTAGTTCACAATCTAATGCTCAAAGATAGCCCTTATATGATATTTTATGATAAATACAATCTATCAACAAAATAATTCTAACTGATCTTAAATAGAAGTAATAAATCAGAGAGATATCACTATAGCATAAGTTGAAAGATCATGATCGTGTCGGTACTAATGGTTCGTCAATCGGAGTTCTGGATCAAAAGATATCACACTTTGAAATTCGTTGCTTGACATACCCAAAACTAACACTTAAAACCCGCCTAGTAATGGCACAAATGCCAAAGGCTAGATGCGTCCCAAATGTAACTCCTGGACCGTATCACAAGCGTACGGTGTCAAGTTATAGTATAAAAGATATCGATCCCACAGGGGAGTGAATGCTAATATGATCTTGGATGATTCCTATGTCTTCGGAATATTGCTAGCAATCGATTTAATAGATTGGTTATTGTGGAGTTATATCTCAAACAAGGTTGTAATCAATAATGAAAGACTAGGACGTTAGGACTCGCCACTAGGATCGTTGGATGTCGATGCTAGGTTAGAACTCTTACGTTGCATTGGCTTTATTAGGGATTGTCACATCTAAGATGTAAAACTCAAGGCTCTAGGCACCATGAGTCTAACGTATCGCACACTTACCCCGCAATCGCGATAGGCATGACGTGCGATCCGTGCATTAAGAATCGACAATATTCATACCACTCTCGTGGTAGAATGATCTTCACTCATGTCACTCTCATGGGTAAAGATTTGATGTGTGCTTTGGTGGCTCATATTAATGCAATGGCGGTAGCCGTCAATTAGTAATATAGGACGTCGGTGGATCCCACCAAGGAGTGTGCCAGGCATGGCTGCAAACCCTAATTGAATCCACTAACTCCCTAATTAAGTTCACAGTGTTGGATACAACGTGTGTTAGATACAACGATCGATGACTTCGTGTTTGATGATAACAAACGTGTGCGAACATTCTAATGTGTGTGTTAAGTGCTTTTTCAGGAGTGGCATACTCGTAGTTCTTCAAAAAGAGACTAAGTCAATGTGATGGAGAATTTGCTATACACATATCACATTGGACCTGGTCAAAGATGGAGGGATATGGAGTATCTCATTCAAATCTCTTTTGGATTGATTCAAATCAATTAGAGATTTAACTCAAATCCTAGTCCTATTGCATTGCAAATCAAATCCCATTCAATTTCCTAATCCTATTTGTATTGCAATGAGATCAAAACAAATCCCAATTAAATCCTATTCAAATCCCTTGAATCATGGATTCTACTTGACCCGATCTTTCATCCCCTCTTCCTATAAAAATCCCTAATCAAAGAGGAGGATGTGTGCGGCATACAGAAAAGAAAGTCGGCCATATTGTTACTCCAAGGCAAAACCTATTTTATTACTTGCGGCTACCATCATATACCTCAAGCAAATTCTTCAAAGTCGCAAGCCATCATCATCTTCCTCCAAAATCTCCATAGCAAAACTCTCCTTGCTGCAACCCCTATCAAGCAAAAAATTCATCACCAATCTAAAGGTTGCTGCAAGCATATACCAAGTCATCATCATCATCTTGAAGAGAGGGAGCTTTCATCAAAGCTCAACCAAGTTGCAACTCACGCACCAAGAAGAGTGTCGCACCAACAAAGAAGTAGACAACATGATCCAAGCAATCAGCCGTTATTTTTCACTCCATGCCCATGCAACATGCCGCAATGTTTGACTCATACACATGCCTCTGCAAATTTTCTCAAAATCTTAAGGGCCGCAATATTTGACCTCTCAAGTCTTGTTAATCTTGCCACAAGTCCTACCTTGCTGACCTAGCTTGTTGCGCACCAAGGAAGTCCTTACATCAACCAGCACTCCTTGACTTTGTCGACCCCATATGCATGCCGCAACATTAAGAGGAGTAGTGCATGCCGCATTGAAGAGCTGTCGCAACATTGAAGGGCTGCGGCATCATTGCAAAGAGCAGCCGCAATAAAGCACGCATCAAGCTGCCGCATTGAAGAGCTGTCACATTGAAGAGCTGGCCCGCATTGAATCGCAAGGAGCCATGTGCCAATCTCTTTGCTAGTTCAAAGGCTAATTGCTGCAACTTCAGAGGGAGAGAACTAGGCCGTAACTTGAGTTACTGAGGACGAGACATCTGCATCTTGCCAGACGAGAGTTGGCCCGGTGCTGATTGACGAAGATGACGACAGTTACACAAAACTGAGATTTCTAAACTCTTATTATTATTTTTGTGTAGTATTGTTTGATCTCCGATGGGAAAACTTTACCGCTTTTTGTATGAAATTTTGGGGTCTTGTCTAGTGGTGATCTAGACAAGAGGAACTTGACGGGTGTCGTCAAGTGAGAGCATATATTTGGATTGATAGTGTTGAACACGGTGAGTAGGGAACTGAGCCTGTTGAGTGTAGAGATGTTGGTTCTCTAGCTATTACAGTTGTGCATGTACACTATTAATTTAATATTTTCTTTCGGAGGCTAAACGTAGGTCGTGGTGATCGACCGAACCAGGGTAAATCTGCTGTGCATTTGTGAGTGCGTATTATTTACTCTACCTGTGTTTATAACTGCGTGTGATTTCTCGTGGGTTGCACGAGAATTTTTTATTAGCCTATTCACCCACTAGGCTTAGATCCAGATCCAACACATAGGATACTCCTAAAGCCCATCATGGCCACAAACCGTGGACATGATCTCAGTACGAGATCTCCTACAAACTTGGCTAGATCAACCAAAGCACTACCCTTTTCGAACCAACGCAACCTAAAAACGCCAACTTTGCATCTAAATCCTAATATCCTAGGGCTAATCCATTAGCCCTAGATAGAACTACTCATGAATCATAGAGATAGACATAGAAGATTCAATAAAACCAAAAGAGTTCATCATGGCATCCGAAAGCATCAAATAAAACATAGAATGTTTAGAAATCGTTACCAACATGTCGTAGAGCGATAGCAAACACAAGAGAATTAAGAATATCAAGCTTCCACGTGATAAAGATCAATAAAAATCCAAGCTTTAGTCTTCACAAAATAGCCAGACAAAAAACTATTTAGATCTAAAAAACCTAATTAAAACTAAGAGAAATAATAAAAGTCTAGTCTCTCCTGAAATAGGGTAAAAATCGTGCTTAAATACAAGGTGTAGGTATCCCCCAAAATCTGAGAGAATCTGGGAAATTGGGCCCACTCTCCATTAATGCCAGGGGTTAAGGGCAAGAACTGACGGCCACCACTCGTGTCTCATTAATGCTACTAACACCCACTGACACCATTAATACGGTAAATATCCCGGACACAGCCTCAACACTCGAGTGCCAGCGGGGATGATCCTAAAGCTGACGAGATGGCGGGCAACCACCTCTCAGCCCTATAAATACGCCCTTTACGCCTCCATAGAGGGGGTTGAGAAATTGTTGGTCATTAGAATTCTCTAACTCATTTCAATACCCAAGGTCAGATATCTTCCATATATCTACGCCTTCCTCATAAGCCTGCCACACTTCGCCGATCTGTCTTAAGGTCGCCAAGTGTGCCTGGCACCTAACTCTTATGTCAACTGCTGACTTAGGCATCGGAGGGGCTACGGGCTGACAGCCAGCCCTACCCTTCTGACCGGTTGTTTATCCTCGCGGGAAGCTCGCCTCAGCTACCAGGAGTGGGCGACCTTTAGGCTATCTCTGGGTGACCTTGGACCCTTCACCTCTGAAGTAAGCTCCGAGTCGTGCGAACCTCGCCATCACCCAAAACTTGTAAATCATTGTACCTGTGATTCCCATTACAAACAAATTTTATTGTGTGCAGATCTGACCCGCAACAGTTGGCACCATCTGTGGGAACAAGGGTTACACCCATGTCAGGATCCACACATCCTCAACACAATCCTCTCCATGGCAAGTCACCTGCTGTCATTCCCCCTCTGCCTTTGAGGGGGCCAGGTCGACTTGAGACCATGATCGACGACGCCCTGAGGCCACCTCTGGCTGAAGGGCCTTGTTCTCCCAGAAGAGCTTCCCCGTTGGTCAACCCCTTGAGGGATCGGCCGCGGCCAGTTAGGACACGGCTCTCGACATCTACAAGAGCTTCCAGGGCTTCACCAGAATGATGGAGGAATGGACCGCTGTGCGCCAGGAAGTACCATCTCGGTCGAAAGGCCCCTTCGAGCTCTATAGTGTGAGGAGAGACCTCCTCCCCCAGCTCGATGAGGCAGCTGCCCAGTAGAGGTGGTTCGAGGAAGCAGAGGTAACCGCTCTGCAGAGGGAGATCCATAAAGAGGAGGAGGCCGCCCAGCTTAGGCATTTACAGGAGGAAGCGTCTCTTCGATGGCTTTGCCTCCTTGATGCGGAGAAGGAGAGGCTCCAGGAGGGGAGCCGAGGAGTCCCCTTGGCGTCGGCCTCGATGGTGTGGAGGGATGCCCTGCGGGACCATCCTATTGAAAGCTACTATCGCGGGAGATCACCTAGCCCGAGGCGAGGGGGCGCGAGAGATTCATGACATGAGCCCCCCGGTGAGATCACTGTTCCCCAAGGAATGGAGGTGAGAGGCGGGGAGCCGCGATCACAGTGCTATCCCTCAGGAGAGAGGGAGGAACTCCTCTGAGCACCGAGGTGGCTCATCCGACGATTCCAACCGGCAGGATGGGGATCCAGCACCTTCCCTCGGCCCCGAAGCGGCCAATCCGTTGACTCGCAGGGTGATCTCAACCCCAATAACCTTTAGGTCTAAGCTATCTCATGTTGAACTCTATGACAGTTCAGGCGATCCTCTATAGCATGTGCAGCTATACCAGGGAGTTATGGAGATCAATGGGGCAGGCGATGCCCTCCTTTGCCGGGCTTTCCGGACCACCTTGAAGGAGGCGGCGGTGGAGTGGGATAACAGCTTGCTCAGTGGTTCCGTTGATTCATTTGATGACCTCTCGTGAAAGTTTTGCCACCAATTCCTGGCAGTGAAGAAGAAGAAAAAGGCGTTGGACTATCTGTTCATGGTGGTTGTCACGCCCCGCTTCCCTAAAATGGAGGCGAGACATGAGAAGTGTTGGGGAATTGGCGGTCCCTTAGGGCACAAAAACTCTAGTCCCGTCCTAAGTCGGACGGAACATAGACACAAAAAACATTTGCAGCGGAAGAAAAACTAGTTAATCTAAATTAACATGCAGTTAAAACAATTTTAACTTAGCCCTAAGGTCCAAGACCCTATGCCAAGATCTATGCCGACTTGGGATGGATCTGACCATCCTAAGAAGGATCTAGCCTACTACGATTAAACTAAACTAATGCTAATAAAATACTTTAACCACATACCCAGAATCTCAGCCCTGGAGCAGGCGAGATGTTCCGTGCCGTCTTCCGAGCTGCTCCCGTCCCACGCCGAGCCGCTCCTTGAACCGCTCCCCGAACCGCTCCTCGAACCGCTCCGCATCCCGAGGCGATCAATCCCCGTGCCGCTGAGCCAACCAAGCGCCGAAGAAAGTTTCACGCGAGTGAAACCTCCGCCTAGATTTCAGATCCAGAATCCGAACTCCTTTGTGGCTTTGCTAGAGCCCGCAGGAGTAAGGCAGAAATTTTAGGGAGATAGAGAAATATTTATTTAAGCTTAGATCCGAGCGTGCTCCAACATTTACGAGAGCCGCTCAGATCTAGAGCTTGGGACGAGTTTTGAGAAAGGGGGGAGACCCATATTTATATAGGCGGCGGACTCTCCCCATTTCTCAAAATCCGATGTGGGACTAAATATTTGGGTTAGTTAAAATTAAGTTAATTTGCACTTCACAAAGTGCAAACTTCCGTGAATTTTAACTCACTCACCGTTGAGCTTCAAGATTGATACAACCTATCAATACGACAAGCGTTCAACGGTGAACGCATAGGAAAAAACCGTTCGTCAATCGGAGTTCGTTTGACCCTCCAATTGAGTGTCCAAAGATCAGCCCTAGGCTAGTTTTTCGCAAAAACTGAGCCGTCAAAAACTGCCCATTAAACCTAGGGTTCCACACCCAAAGGTGGGACCCACAAAACCTGACTGGGCACCCAAACCCAGACCTGGGCACAGGCGCCCAAGTCTGGGCGCGGGCGCCCAGGCGCCTGGCGCCCGGCGCGGGCGCCCAGGCGCCAGCCCGGCGCCTGGCGCCCGGCGCGGGCGCCCAGGCGCCAGCCCGGCGCCAGGCGCCAGGCGCCAGGCGCTCAGGCGGGCGTCTGGGCCGGCCCAGGCGCCCGGGGCAAGGGCCTGGGCCGGGCGCCCAGGCCCAGACGGGTCTGGGCGCCCAGGCCCAGGCCGGCTTGGGCTTGATTGGGTCTGGCCAACAGGCCAGACCAGATCCAAACTAAGCTGGTCTGCCTGGTCTGGCCTGATCTGACCCTTTGGGCTGTTTTGGCTCTAACTTGAGCATTTGGTGTCCGATTTGGACGCCGTTCGAACCTGGGTCTAGACCGGGACATTCCCGTCTTACCCGTGAATTTTTCCTTGCGTTTATATTATTAAATATTGTATTAAACAATTTAATACACATTTAATCGTTTTTGCATCAAATGCAAAATAGTCCCTATCTAAGCTTAAATTACCATATTGCATCAAATGCAATTCTCTCTTCTTTTGCATCAAATGCAAATATTCTCCCTAACTAATTTCTACCTATTACTAGACGTAGCGTTGCACTCTGTGTGAGACCCTACAGCCTGACCCTTACAACAGGTTGGGCTCGAAGCCCTATACGGCAGTGACCACGAGCAGTGGTTGCCGTCCCTGCTTCAGGAATCATCATTATGTGGTTGACTCATTGACATGAGTATTGTCGGGACCACCTGACTGTTTCTGTGATGAATTCCGTAGTTATAGTCTTTTCGTCTTAACTATGTCGTGTAGACCAAGTCTAGGGTACGGTCAAAACTGTCAACCCCAATAACTTGACTCTGGTTAGTTTCTATCAATCTTTAGTCAACAAATGTTGGACTTCTTCCAACATACTCTGCGCAGAGTTTTTACTAAAGACCGAACTAACTCTACGACACTAACTCCCATTGACCGGGAGAGACGAATCCTCTCTTGGTCATTACTCGCCTCGTACGTTTCAAGTGACACCCAATCAAAAGACCTTTCGACAGGCATTGCTTCGAAGCTAGGTCAGTTGATATAAGTGGCACCGTTCACACACAGGTTTGTCAAAATGACCTCAAGTCAAAAGACCAACTATCCTATCATCACTCAGAGTTATCACTGACAGATTGGTCAATATAACCATATGAAAACTCTAGTGGATCGTTCAGTGAACTCATTCTAATGAGCACCTGTGTCTCGTCTTCGACTTCGCCAAGTCAAGCGATCATGAGATCATCGCCATCGCTAAACGGTGAAGACTAAGACACAATGGTCTATCCGATGTTTCGATATCCTTGTCTCGAAACATCTACGACCACGAACCATTTTAGACTTATGCTACAGACGGTCAAACGTCTCTCCATGATCGAGATACTCATCTCGATACCCGTGTGACCTTGCATAAAGTCTCAGGACTTTACCTACGTTGATATCTAATGTTGACTACATTACAATATGACTTAGATAAATTATTACCAAACAGCTTACTGTTATTTCGAACAAGATGTTTGTGCTATTCACACAGGAATAAATGGCCTCGAGGGCATCATATTCCTACATCTCCCACTTGCACTCAGGCCCATTTATCTCGGTATCTTATACCGTTTTTACACATAAGTTTTCCTGACTTCATGTGGTAGAGCCTTCGTGAGTGGATCTGCTAAAACCGTCTACACTATAGACTTAAGGGGTTTCTATGTTTATTTTACACCAACCATTTGAATCTCATTCAAATAATTCACTTGGTCTATCAGAATCTATAATACTTTATTTCCCTGGATCTTATCCAGTTCATCGTATCTTACGATAATAATTTCAATTTGTTAATGGTCATTTTAAATGGCTCATATCTATTCTTGATAAAGTATCAAACCTTTTGATTACTTTGTCAAAATGTATGTTCCATATCTTTGATGTCTCGCATGTAATTTACACGCTCCCACTGACCTTGAAAACTATCTGGCTAATTCATATAAGTTGGTTCGTCTAAATCATATTTAGAAAAACGAACTTATAAGTGAATGCGCAAATTTTCATGGTCAACTTAAGCGTTTTACATCGGCTTTGGTCCGAGTAGATCTGTACACATCTGTTGGCGAAACCGGTTTCATCATAATCCGTTTTAAAGAAATTAGGATGAAAACCGTTCCCGTCCAACATTATTGTACTTCACTATTTTCTTTTCTGCACCAATCTTTCAACTTAAAGATTTACTTGCAGAAAGTGAGGAAACATTTTCCTTGGGCACGTAAACTAAATTCTCAAATTTATTTACGCACACGGACCTATTCTGATTGCATCAAGTTTTAAATCGGAGTTAGTACTCCGAATTTCATCTTGGAAGTTTGACTAAGTCATCATCAGTTATGATGTCTAACTCGACAATCCGTCTCACGAGATTCGAGTAATAATACAACTTCCTTACGATTGATTTATTGAATATATCATTGATAATGTCTTTATAGAACATTATCAAAACCTAGGCATTACTATCTGGGACTTAACCCAGAGGGAGGAGTTAACTCAGAGTCACTTATTTATGGATCGCACCAAGTCTAACTAAGTGTGATTCATACCTTTTAACACACCGATGTGTTAACAGACTTGATCTGAGAGAAAATCACATTTTCTTTTAATTACACAAGATTTTATTTAGCTAAGTATTTGACCATTCGATCTAATCGAATCAGTTTAAATACTTTAGTCATTTCGTTCTTTATTTTATCAGACTTGTGTTTCATCAAGAACACGTGTCTTAATAAAACATACGAATAACTTATTTTGGTTAATCTAGACTTGGGTACATCAGTATGTACTAGACTGAGTTCGACAACTCATTCTCCCACTGTCTCACAGATGGGTTTCGGCCATTGTATCTAAGAGGCTAAGACTCACAAGTGTCCGTAGACTTCATAATACGAGAGGTCAGACCCCTCTTTATGTGACTTGTGAAGCTTAATCTCTTGATACGGCCTAGTCTAATTTTACCATATAAGTTTGCTACTATCTTGTGTATTTATACATTAACATTTAATATATATATAGTTATTTACAAATTACTTAACACAAAGCATTACTTCAGAAGCAATGTGATGACATTCGTCAAAATGTGTTAAACGTCTTTTGTATAACAATTTATTCTGAAATCGTGACATTAAAATATGTCACATTTTCATTTCCTCCTACTTATGCCTCTACTAATGATAAATTAAACTAACTTTCTCAATTGACTTTCCGAAGTGCCTTCTTCCTTTTCTAAATCACATTTAGATATCAACATAAATAAATAGCTATGCAAGCAACTTATGTATCCAAACGCTTGAGCTTTGCAATCTTGAGTGTAACTCAAGAAGTTGCTTGTCTCAAGATCCGGTTGGGATACATAGTCTTGCATCGCCCATGCACTCATATTCGACTCAAACGGTTTGATCGAATTTTCGAACTTTGCGGATCAAAATTGTTTGTCCATACAACCTAGAGGGTAGCTCGACAAGTTGTAGGGAGAAACATACTTTGAATGTCCTATATGTTCAAGCTGCCTCATATAGAGACGAGTGACATGTAGCTTTAATTTATTTGTTGGACCCAGAACTTAATGAAATCATATTTCTTAAGTTTGTTCTTTAGAAGGTCATTTAATGTCAACGAGAATATAGTTTTAATTCTATCAATTAGAATTTAACTCGATATTCAATTAATCAACTTATTGACCAGTTAACTAATTCCAATATTATCAATTGATTCTTTCGGTAAACATAGTCTTGCCCTAGTTTTAGCATATGTTCAATATTAAATATAGGTAGATTGGCTTTTATCTATCTATATCCTCCCACTATTTTTACGAACGTTTTAAAGCTTAATAACGAACGATTTAATCGAATTAAAAATTAATGGGTAAGAGTTACAATCACCTTGAGTCTAAACAACCTTGAGTGTAGCTCAACAAGTTGATTTACTCTGCGATCGGAAGATGACTCTTCATCGATCATATCAGATATGACTCTCTTAATCGGTTTTTGCCCCTAGCCATTCGTGATCATGAGTGTGCTCATCCAAATCACAATGTCTAGTCTAGTCGGACCCTTGTTTTCATGTCTAGCCTGACTTGCCCCTCAGCTCGGTGTATGCACGACACGTCGGTTTGGGTCAGGTCTTAGACTACATCTTATGTATTTAAGAAGTTGGTTTCTACAAGGTTGCCATGTCACAGCTTGAGTGTATCTCAACAACTGTAACACGGGCCCTATAGTTGCTAACCCCTAAAACAAGGAGGGCTACGGCTAATCTTGAAAAAGATCATTAACGTATTTGACTTAGATATAGTCCAGGGTGTCATACAATCATGATTCGCGACATTGCGGTCCAGCGGAATTCAGCCAGGGAATTGACTAAGCCAGGATCACTATCCCTTAAAGGGTGATCCAGAACTCTTAGCCAAGCACATTGACTGGATCATGGTCCATTGAATGAAGCTTGTCATTTTTGTATGTATGCCATAGACTAAACAGCTTTTATTAACAACTAATTAATCCTATCAACTAGTTGAATCCTTAAATTCAAAATTTTAGGATTTGTTTAATAACTTTTATTAAGTCCTTATCAACTATAAGGTTCACGTGCTACCCTAATCGTTATTGGGATTTTAATAAATTTTATTAACAACGCTAGAAGCGAAGTCCTTTAATGAAAATTAATTATAACAATTAGAATTGAAAATTCATTAAAAGGACTACCCTAATCAGGAATTAGGTCTTAATATTGTTGTTAATGATTTATTAAAACATAGCATGTCATTAACATTCAAGTAATAAATTTTAATCAATTTTAATGGCTAACCTAAAGGGTTGTCTTGTGTTATCAAATAAGGGACAAGATTAACAAGCCATTAAAATAAAGCTACACTAATTTTATCAACATAAAATGAAAGTGTATATCTATTTAACAATTAAATAAACAAAGTTTATCGCATAAACAATTTTTAGACTTTTTAAAATCAGTTTTAAAAATATCTTATAAATTTAAAACATTACTTTAAAAATTTTCCATGTTCAAAAATTTATCATATACAATTTTTACACATCTAAAATATTTTAAACTTATCGCATAAATTTAAAGCCTTAAAATCAATTTTAAAATTTATCACATAAATTTAAAAACACCATTTTAAAATTTCCATGCTTAAAAAATTTATCATATAAAAAAATTTTAGGCATCCAAAATGAATTTAAACTTTTAAATATTTAAAATTAGTTTTAAAATTATCACATAAATTTTAAAACGTCATTTTAAAAATTTTCATGTTCAAAAAATTTATCACATAGAAATTTGAACTTCAAAAACATTTTTAAAATTATCTAATAACTTTTAAAAAATTTAAAAGTATTTAAAAGGCATTAATAAGTTTAATGAAATCGCAGTACCTAGATCGACTACGCAAACCTAGGCTCTGATACCACTGTTGGGGAATTGGCAGTCCCTTAGGGCACAAAAACTCTAGTCCCGTCCTAAGTCGGACGGAACATAAACACAAAAAACATTTGCAGCGGAAGAAAAACTAGTTAATCTAAATTAACATGCAGTTAAAACAATTTTAACTTAGCCCTAAGGTCCAAGACCCTATGCCAAGATCTATGCCGACTTGGGATGGATCTGACCATCCAAAGAAGGATCTAGCCTACTGCGATTAAACTAAACTAATGCTAATAAAATACTTTAACCACATACCCGGAATCTCAGCCCTGGAGCAGGCGAGATGTTCCGCGCCGTCTTCCGAGCTGCTCCCGTCCCACGCCGAGCCGCTCCTTGAACCGCTCCCCGAACCGCTCCTCGAACCGCTCCGCATCCCGAGGCGATCAATCCCCGTGCCGCCGAGCCAACCACGCGCCGAAGAAAGTTTCACGCGAGTGAAACCTCCGCCTAGATTTCAGATCCAGAATCCGAACTCCTTTGTTGCTTTGCTAGAGCCCGCAGGAGTAAGGCAGAAATTTTAGGGAGATAGAGAAATATTTATTTAAGCTTAGATCCGAGCGTGCTCCAACATTTACGAGAGCAGCTCAGATCTAGAGCTTGGGACGAGTTTTGAGAAAGGGGGGAGACCCATATTTATATAGGCGGCGGACTCTCCCCATTTCTCAAAATCCGATGTGGGACTAAATATTTGGGTTAGTTAAAATTAAGTTAGTTTGCACTTCACAAAGTTCAAACTTCCGTGAATTTTAACTCACTCACCGTTGAGCTTCAAGATTGATACAACCTATCAATACGACAAGCGTTCAACGGTGAACGCATAGGAAAAAACCGTTCGTCAATCGGAGTTCGTTTGACCCTCCAATTGAGTGTCCAAAGATCAGCCCTAGGCTAGTTTTTCGCAAAAACTGAGCCGTCAAAAACTGCCCATTAAACCTAGGGTTCCACACCCAAAGGTGGGACCCACAAAACCTGACTGGGCGCCCAAACCCAGACCTAGGCACGGGCGCCCAAGTCTGGGCGCGGGCGCCCAGGCGCCTGGCGCCCGGCGCGGGCGCCCAGGCGCCTGGCGCCCGGCGCGGGCGCCCAGGCGGGCGCCTGGGCCAGGCCAGGCGCCCGGCCCAGAACGCCTGGGCGCCCGGCGCCCAGGCGTCCTGGGCCGCCTGGGCCTGCGCCCAGGCGCCCGGGTCCAGGGCCTGGGCCGGGCGCCCAGGCCCAGACGGGTCTGGGCGCCCAGGCCCAGGCCGGCTTGGGCTTGATTGGGTCTGGCCAGCAGGCCAGACCAGATCCAGACTAAACTGGTCTGCCTGGTCTGGCCTGATCTGACCCTTTGGGCTGTTTTGGCTCTAACTTGAGCATTTGGTGTCCGATTTGGACGCCGTTCGAACCTGGGTCTAGACCGGGACATTCCCGTCTTACCCGTGAATTTTTCCTTGCGTTTATATTATTAAATATTGTATTAAACAATTTAATACACATTTAATCGTTTTTGCATCAAATGCAAAATAGTCCCTATCTAAGCTTAAATTACCATATTGCATCAAATGCAATTCTCTCTTCTTTTGCATCAAATGCAAATATTCTCCCTAACTAATTTCTACCTATTACTAGACGTAGCGTTGCACTCTGTGTGAGACCCTACAGCCTGACCCTTACAACAGGTTGGGCTCGAAGCCCTATACGGCAGTGACCACGAGCAGTGGTTGCCGTCCCTGCTTCAGGAATCATCATTATGTGGTTGACTCATTGACATGAGTATTGTCGGGACCACCTGACTGTTTCCGTGATGAATTCCGTAGTTATAGTCTTTTCGTCTTAACTATGTCGTGTAGACCAAGTCTAGGGTACGGTCAAAACTGTCAACCCCAATAACTTGACTCCGGTTAGTTTCTATCAATCTTTAGTCAACAAATGTTGGACTTCTTCCAACATACTCTGCGCAGAGTTTTTACTAAAGACCGAACTAACTCTACGACACTAACTCCCATTGACCGGGAGAGACGAATCCTCTCTTGGTCATTACTCGCCTCGTACGTTTCAAGTGACACCCAATCAAAAGACCTTTCGACAGGCATTGCCTCGAAGCTAGGTCAGTTGATATAAGTGGCACCGTTCACACACAGGTTTGTCAAAATGACCTCAAGTCAAAAGACCAACTATCCTATCATCACTCAGAGTTATCACTGACAGATTGGTCAATATAACCATATGACAACTCTAGTGGATCATTCAGTGAACTCATTCTAATGAGCACCTGTGTCTCGTCTTCGACTTCGCCAAGTCAAGCGATCATGAGATCATCGCCACCGCTAAACGGTGAAGACTAAGACACAATGGTCTATCCGTTGTTTCGATATCCTTGTCTCGAAACATCTACGACCACGAACCATTTTAGACTTATGCTACAGACGGTCAAACGTTTCTCCATGATCGAGATACTCATCTCGATACCCGTTTGACCTTGCATAAAGTCTCAGGACTTTACCTAAGTTGATATCTAATGTTGACTACATTACAATATGACTTAGATAAATTATTACCAAACAGCTTACTGTTATTTCGAACAAGATGTTTGTGCTATTCACACAGGAATAAATGGCCTCGAGGGCATCATATTCCTACAAGAAGGTCCTCACAGACGTGGAGCTGTGAAGCTACACGCCTGATAAGGTTCAATAAAACATATGCAGGTCCCTGTAACCACGAGCAGAACAAGATAATAACACAAGGAGATACAGAAATAAAATCCCAAATCTTGGAAATGTCCAAACATTAAAATTAAGTTCAACATCCAGAAAATCCACCAGGCTAAAAGAAAGAGTCTAGGCCCAAAACATGGCCAACAAAAACCAACACGGCACAAAGTATTGGTGCTACGCACCGACAACTAAAGTAGTCTAACAACAACACAAACAGTCTCTACGACTGATCGCTCGTGTCCTCAAACTCCTCGATGAACGCGGGCTCTGACTCAGCGTCAGCTAACACCACGTCCTCAGCAGCAACCTCAGGCTCAGGATCTAACATGTGTCACCCAAAAGAGTAAAGGGGCACATGTCAGCAAGTCTAAAAGACTTGGGCAAGGAAACTGAAAGGAAGGTAAACTAACAACCTAGCAGTTATAGTATGATGCATAGCATGACAAGTTTAGTATATGAGTAACAAATAAGGTAAGGTGCAAGTAACAAGTAACAAGTATGGCATGGATGACAAGTTTTACAAGTTTAAACACGGACAAGTACAAGTCAAGTAAATCACGTCAAGTAAACACGTCGTGCACAGAGATTACGTCTTCTGGCTAGAGTGACAGATCAGGCCAACTCGTGTAACGACCACTTTTCGTCGTACGTTTTTCGTGCACGTGCTTTTGGCCGTGCACGTGTTTGTTTTAGACTTTGGTTGTTGCGAACACTTTTGTGCGATATGCCGTTATGAACGTCTCTGAGAGTATTAAATGGTGGCACTAATTTGGAACGACGTTTCTCGAGTCGTTTTCCCACAATTTAAACTTACTCGATGAGACGTGACGATTCTCACTCTTGACGGGAGACGTTTCTATTTTTAGTTTCTTCGTCCGACGTCGAATCTGAGATCCGTCTTCTTAGTTAGCTCACATTCGTCATCACGATCACCCCGATATTTATTTTATAATTTTTGGAGTTCATTTGACCACTTTTATAATTTTTACAAGTTTTATATTATTTTTAATAATTAATTTATAAAGTATTTTCGGCCAAATAAAATTTATTTGAGTTTTAAACGTTTTAAAGAATTTTTGAGCCAATTTCCAGCTCATTTGGACCAGGTCAAACCCTTGGATGAGTTGGAGTAATTGAATTTCAAATTTTAAATCTTTTTAAACTTCTAATCCTATTAGATTTAGCCCTAGACCAAGTCAACCCATCTATACTATATAAGCAACCCCTAGGAAGACCTATTTTCGCAAGAAATTATCCCTAGCCTCTTCCAAACTTGAAATTGGACGTTGCGACGATTCGTCGCAACGTTGCGACGTTCAGCAGCCGCACGACCGAAGAAAACCCCCGCAATCCCCCGCTCCGACCGAGGGCAAGCTCCGCATCCGCTCCGTCCGCACCGCTGCAGCAACCCCCGCCCCGTTCCCCCGCTTGACCGATGGATCCCCTCGGTCTGACCGAGAAGCACAGCCCGCATCGCTGCTTCTCCGCATCCCCGCTCCGCACCAAGCCCCGCTCAGCGCCCGCACCGTTCACCCGCATCTCTCCGTGCCCGACCGGCCCGCATCTCCGCATCGACCGCTGCTCCGCAACGTTGCAGCCGTTGCAACGTTGCAGCGTTGCGCTCCCCGCATCCAACCCGCACGACCGATGGCCTCCCCCGCTCCGACCGAGAGACCCAGCTTCCGCCCGCTGCTGCGACCGACCAAGCGCTGTGCAGCACCCGTTCCCCAGTGTCTGACCGAGCCACACCCCCGCATTTGGCTGTGTACGACCGATGGCCAATCGTCGCAACCCCGCATCCGTCGCACCACTTGCCTCCGTGGGCCCCCCCAAGTTCTCCAGAGGTATTGTGGGTCCCCCAAAGGCCCCTAGGACTACTGTGGGCCCCACCTAGGTGCTTGCTCTTCAAGGATCCGTCGCGTACGACGTCGTCGCACGTCGTAGCCCGTCGTCGCACGTGCGAGCTTTGGAATCGGGAACCGTCGCTCCGGTTGAAGCTCTGAACTTTCCAGCGAGGAAACTATATTGGAATCAGGACTTGGAGCGCGTTCTATTATTCCAACCCCCGGTGTCGCTACCCGACGCCGGTGTAGCTTTCGCGTCGTGTTGAGGTAACGCTTTGCACCCCTAGGACCCCCAACCAAATTGCATGCTAATCAAGACTAAAATCAGTATTTTTAAAGTATTTTAAATGTTTTAAATTCACTAATCAAGATTAATAATATGGACTTTAGGCCGGTGGACTTGTGCACGTAGGATAATTGTGATTTTTGGACTCATTGGACGGTGTGCTCAGACGTCGAATTTGCAGGCAAGTGAAACTTGCCAACTCTTGTGTAGGGCCATGTTTTTAGGCCACTTTCTTGTTCCTAGCGTAAAAGAGACTAGTCAGTGAAATGATAGCTGGCTAGACGCCTACTTGATCTAGTTTGACAACGAAACTAGATCCGTCACCTAATTGATCTAGCTTGACAACGAAGCTAGATCCAACTCTTTAAACTTGTCATTCATGCATGCTAAACTGTCACGTTTACTTTCCTTATCTGTACGCACTTTTAACTGCCATGCATTGCATCTTACATGTCATCCAAATTAATTGTTGCATCGTAGCACACGCTACAAAATACTTGTACAATCCGTGTTTCCGTGTTTCCGGCTAGGTGCACCCCTACGCCATACTTGTTTACACACTTCCTGGCTCGTGGTCCAGAAGCGGGCCTCATGTGTTGGCTAGAAACCAATGCCCGATACACGTGGAGGGGTAGGGATAAACGGTTACTTGAGCTTAGGAGTGGCCTGATCCGCCCTCTAGCCAAAAGACGGAATCTCTGTGCACGAGGTGCTTACTTTTCTTGTCTTGTACTTGTCTTGTGAATGTCATGCCATGCTCGTACTTTACTTCGTTTTACTTTACCTGTTGCACTCATTACTTTAACTGCCATGTCATTGCATCATGCTAGAACTTTTAGGTTGCTCTTACTTGTACTTTCAGTTTCACTTGCACAAGTCTTCCAGACTTGCTGACATGTGCCCCTTTCTCTTTGGGTGTCACATGTTAGACCCTGAGCCAGAGGTAGTTATAGCGGACGTGATGTGTTGCTGACGCTGAGTCTGAGTCCATGATTGCCCAGGAGGATTTTGGTGGACACCGGTGACCATTCTTTGAGTCTTGTTGAGCTTTAGTTTGTTTTAGGCCTTTTGTTAGCTGTTGGTGCGTAGCACCGTTGTTTTGTAATTTGTACTTTTGTTGGCCATGTTTGGGCCTATAGTCTCTTTTCTTTTAGCCTGGTGGCTTTTCTGCGATGTTGGAAACTTATTTTATGGATATTCTGAGATATTTCTTTTGTCTCATTTAATTATTATTATCTTTGTTTCGTTAGCGTTGCAAGGACCTGCCGTTTTAAATTTGATCGACGCTTATCGGACTTGCAGCTTTGTAGCTTCAAGTCTGAGCGGACCTTCTCACGCTTCGCCTCCACGTTCTTGGGAAGCGGGGCGTGACAGGTTTTGTTGGTGGCCCATGCAGGTCCAATCTTGCAATTGCGAATTAACGAAACAACGATAATAACGGAATGTCCATTAAATAAATTGCAACATCCGAGTTATAAAGCCCCGAGTCTAGTCGCTTTCTTAGGACACTAGGTGATAAGAAGGCTTAGTTAGACGTCTGTGCTTGCTAGTTAGAGGCCCTGACTGTAGTTAGACTCCCTTTTAGCAATTGATCTAATCGTCGTAGGAGTTACCTTAGTGGTTATTGCCTAACCCTGACCATGTTAGACCTCTAAAATTTTCCTTCGGGCGTTCGCTTTCGGGTTCATCGATTTCGGACCAAGCTGAACGTATTTCTTTACCGTATAACCTTTAGAAGTCTTAGCGCTTAGTTTTTAATCTTTAGATGGTCGACCGTATGAGTTCCCCGTAGACTCTTCTGATCCATATCCTAGGTATATGTACGATTTGATCATCCGACCAATTTCCTTGCCTCGATTCACGAGATCGCCTCATGACGATCGTCGTCCATTTTCGAACCTCTCCAATATGAACTTTGAAACTCTTGAAAGTATTTTTCGACTTCCTCCTTTCCGAAGTCTAATTTTGAACCAAATCTCAATGCATGTATACTTATACTTCATCCCCCTTCGTTGATTTAAATTTTAAAAAAAAAAACGTTGTCGGAATTTCTGAATGCTAGTTTATAGCATTTTCCCAGCCTATGTTTTCGTACTCATGTCGTCTTTTCATATATTAATTTTATTCTGAACCGTACTTTTGCTTTGCCCAATTTGATTTATAAGTTTCCTTCTTATTTGTGTTATACGAATGATGCGTCGTGCTTACTTTAATACACTTTCAAGACACATGGAATTTCAGCTTTCAGCAAGTTGGCTTTTGCTCGTCGTTTTCGCTACTTCAGATTTTTGCAAAATCGCTATTTTCATAACCTCTTCCTTCATTAGACCCCCTGACTTGATTTTAAAGATTTGCTATTCGACCTTGATAATTCTTATGCTAAATTACTATTATTTTCTTCCGCTCACTATACGCGCTTTTGAAAAAAAATCTAAACCAAATTGAATTTCAATTATTTTTATATCCGTGCCAGACTTGTGGTGCTCGTATATTAAGAACCCTGCGTAAATCAGTTTTTTTCATTTTTTTGCAAACCCTGGTTCTCTAAAAGTAGTCTCAATGTTGGTTATTTTAAATTTTCCATAGCCCAAAGGTTTTGAAAGCATTTAACATGAGTTTAAATTCTTCCGTTACTTGATTTCATTCTTGACTTTCCAAAACTTTTTGACAACGTTATATTAAATTACTGACGGAAAGAATTTTCTCAACCATGTCCTTAATATTCGTGTAAATGATTTTACTTCCTTTTATAACGATTTTTGTAAACCAATAAAACATTTTCTCTCATTATGAATATTCGACTCAAACTTATTTCAACTCGTTTTATCGATCTTCAAATATTTTATACAGATGAGGAATTCCAATTTTTGAAGTACAACAGTTTCAATTTTGCGTATTTTAGCTCATGCTATTTACCCTATTTCCTTTTCTATATCCTATATAAGCATCACTACATCTCCTTTTTCCCTCAACCTAAACCTCACCTTTGAGTCAATGTTTCGTCCAACCAAGCCGTCTCCTCGTATTCGTCCTATCTGAACTCGTGCTTATCGATCATTCCCTCGTCTCGCCCTCGATCTCTCTTTATTGCTTAGGCCTTAGGGTCCGTCAATGTCTGTGTCAACCCTTAGTTGTTAGTAGACCCTTGGACCCTTGAGAGGTGTCGTTGTGCACGTACCTAAGTTGTGTACGTGGGCTTGAATGAGTGTACCCCCCATAGTATATTGGTGCTTGCCTATTGTGTGATATATTTATATATATATATATACTCGGAGTTATTCGTGAAAGTATGAAGTTGTTGTGAGATAGTAGTTATGGATTTTGTGTGGATAGCTATACTATACTAGGGATGCTTGAGTATATAAGAGTTAGCGTTGGAATATCTAATGGAGTGTATTAGTTAGAGATACTTATAATGGTTGAAATAAAATGATTGGTAAAGCTATGTGTGTGCTAGGTGTGATAATAATAAGTGTATGTATAGTTAAGTAAGTAGGCCTATTGAGTGACCCATATATTATTACGTATGAGTATGTGCTCGTAGGTAGGTATATATGTGCTTATATGTAAGTAGTTATGTTTCGTTGCATGAGTATATAGGTGATATATATAGGTAGTAGGGTTATAATTTTGATTGGTATTGTTTGCTTTCGCGGGATGTCGCATGCGTGCATACCGTGAGGTATACACGACCATTGCACATCTTAATTATGTATGTGTGGATGTGTTAGTATACTAATTATAGGTAGTAGGCTATGGTGTGAATATATGTTACATGTGTGTGACTATACGATGAATGCGTATGTATTAGGGAGTGTATTATAGTTATACGTGTGCTGATGTCTGTATTATTATTATGGTATATAGATTGATTTAACCATGTGAGTATTACCTGACTAGATATTAGGTGAATGACTTATGGTATGTATATGGTTGTATTGGTAGACGTATAAATATTGGAGTGATATGGTATAAGTATGAATGTCGTGCTACGTATATGGAATATTCTGATATGTGTATTGAGTCTCACTCAAGCTTGAGTGAGTATACTCTAAGTATATTGAATGTATGTTGTAGCTTGAATATAGCAATGCTTGATGTATGTATAGTGATAGGAGTGTTTGTGCCTGGTTGTGCTACGCACATGATTGTGGGTCGCTACGCCAGTATATAGTTATAGGTGTTGGTCTTGCGGTATAGTTATTTACTAAGGACTTGTTGTGTGAACGTATGTGTACTAGCTAAAACTAGGTGTGTAGGTGTGCTAGTTATATAATGGTATGATTGGCGTATGAAAATGAAATGTTAGCGTGTATGGGAGTGCACCATGCACGGGTAAGTATGTGCTTAGTTATAGGTACGGATGACTATGGTCTATGTGGCGTGTCGTAAATATAGTTATAGGACCGTGCGTGATGTGAATATATGGTGAACTAATTGCATGTATTTGAATGACTATATATTGTGAAATTATAGTAGTGGTGAATGTATATTAGATATAGTGAACTTGATTTAATAATGGTATGGTGTGACTATATGTGTTGAGATGCTTGGTAATGGATGAATATTAGAGGGTAGTATACCCTGGATGTTTGTGCATAGGTAGCTACATATAGGTAGAGCGATGATTGTATTGGCTAAGTGTGAGACTATCCTATATAAGTATCTGAACTACTGTTTGTGAGTAGCAGTTATATAAGGGATGTAAGTTTATATACCTGATTGAAATACATGTATGAAGTTGACGGACTATAATAGGTATAAGTGTATACGTACTTGAATGTATATATATAAGTGTTGGTGGTAATAATGTTTGACTACCTAGTGCATATATGAGCACTTGTAATAACTATACTTGGTTTGAATTATAAAGTGACTTGATTGGGGTAGTTACTAGAGCGACTAGCTATATTAGAAAGTCCGAGGACGGACTTTATTCTAAGGTGGGGAGGATGTAACGACCACTTTTCGTCGTACGTTTTTCGTGCACGTGCTTTTGGCCGTGCACGTGTTTGTTTTAGACTTTGGTTGTTGCGAACACTTTTGTGCGATATGCCGTTATGAACGTCTCTGAGAGTATTAAATGGTGGCACTAATTTGGAACGACGTTTCTCGAGTCGTTTTCCCACAATTTAAACTTACTCGATGAGACGTGACGATTCTCACTCTTGACGGGAGACGTTTCTATTTTTAGTTTCGTCGTCCGACGTCGAATCTGAGATCCGTCTTCTTAGTTAGCTCACATTCGTCATCACGATCACCCCGATATTTATTTTATAATTTTTGGAGTTCATTTGACCACTTTTATAATTTTTACAAGTTTTATATTATTTTTAATAATTAATTTATAAAGTATTTTCGGCCAAATAAAATTTATTTGAGTTTTAAACGTTTTAAAGAATTTTTGAGCCAATTTCCAGCTCATTTGGACCAGGTCAAACCCTTGGATGAGTTGGAGTAATTGAATTTCAAATTTTAAATCTTTTTAAACTTCTAATCCTATTAGATTTAGCCCTAGACCAAGTCAACCCATCTATACTATATAAGCAACCCCTAGGAAGACCTATTTTCGCAAGAAATTAGCCCTAGCCTCTTCCAAACTTGAAATTGGACGTTGCGACGATTCGTCGCAACGTTGCGACGTTCAGCAGCAGCACGACCGAAGAAAACCCTCGCAATCCCCCGCTCCGACCGAGGGCAAGCTCCGCATCCGCTCCGTCCGCACCGCTGCAGCAACCCCCGCCCCGTTCCCCCGCTTGACCGATGGATCCCCTCGGTCTGACCGAGAAGCACAGCCCGCATCGCTGCTTCTCCGCATCCCCGCTCCGCACCAAGCCCCGCTCAGCGCCCGCACCGTTCACCCGCATCTCTCCGTGCCCGACCGGCCCGCATCTCCGCATCGACCGCTGCTCCGCAACGTTGCAGCCGTTGCAACGTTGCAGCGTTGCGCTCCCCGCATCCAACCCGCACGACCGATGGCCTCCCCCGCTCCGACCGAGAGACCCAGCTTCCGCCCGCTGCTGCGACCGACCAAGCGCTGTGCAGCACCCGTTCCCCAGTGTCTGACCGAGCCACACCCCCGCATTTGGCTGTGTACGACCGATGGCCAATCGTCGCAACCCCGCATCCGTCGCACCACTTGCCTCCGTGGGCCCCCCCAAGTTCTCCAGAGGTATTGTGGGTCCCCCAAAGGCCCCTAGGACTACTGTGGGCCCCACCTAGGTGCTTGCTCTTCAAGGATCCGTCACGTACGACGTCGTCGCACGTCGTAGCCCGTCGTCGCACGTGCGAGCTTTGGAATCGGGAACCGTCGCTCCGGTTGAAGCTCTGAACTTTCCAGCGAGGAAACTATATTGGAATCAGGACTTGGAGCGCGTTCTATTATTCCAACCCCCGGTGTCGCTACCCGACGCCGGTGTAGCTTTCGCGTCGTGTTGAGGTAACGCTTTGCACCCCTAGGACCCCCAACCAAATTGCATGCTAATCAAGACTAAAATCAGTATTTTTAAAGTATTTTAAATGTTTTAAATTCACTAATCAAGATTAATAATATGGACTTTAGGCCGGTGGACTTGTGCACGTAGGATAATTGTGATTTTTGGACTCATTGGACGGTGTGCTCAGACGTCGAATTTGCAGGCAAGTGAAACTTGCCAACTCTTGTGTAGGGCCATGTTTTTAGGCCACTTTCTTGTTCCTAGCGTAAAAGAGACTAGTCAGTGAAATGATAGCTGGCTAGACGCCTACTTGATCTAGTTTGACAACGAAACTAGATCCGTCACCTAATTGATCTAGCTTGACAACGAAGCTAGATCCAACTCTTTAAACTTGTCATTCATGCATGCTAAACTGTCACGTTTACTTTCCTTATCTGTACGCACTTTTAACTGCCATGCATTGCATCTTACATGTCATCCAAATTAATTGTTGCATCGTAGCACACGCTACAAAATACTTGTACAATCCGTGTTTCCGTGTTTCCGGCTAGGTGCACCCCTACGCCATACTTGTTTACACACTTCCTGGCTCGTGGTCCAGAAGCGGGCCTCATGTGTTGGCTAGAAACCAATGCCCGATACACGTGGAGGGGTAGGGATAAACGGTTACTTGAGCTTAGGAGTGGCCTGATCCGCCCTCTAGCCAAAAGACGGAATCTCTGTGCACGAGGTGCTTACTTTTCTTGTCTTGTACTTGTCTTGTGAATGTCATGCCATGCTCGTACTTTACTTCGTTTTACTTTACCTGTTGCACTCATTACTTTAACTGCCATGTCATTGCATCATGCTAGAACTTTTAGGTTGCTCTTACTTGTACTTTCAGTTTCACTTGCACAAGTCTTCCAGACTTGCTGACATGTGCCCCTTTCTCTTTGGGTGTCACATGTTAGACCCTGAGCCAGAGGTAGTTATAGCGGACGTGATGTGTTGCTGACGCTGAGTCTGAGTCCATGATTGCCCAGGAGGATTTTGGTGGACACCGGTGACCATTCTTTGAGTCTTGTTGAGCTTTAGTTTGTTTTAGGCCTTTTGTTAGCTGTTGGTGCGTAGCACCGTTGTTTTGTAATTTGTACTTTTGTTGGCCATGTTTGGGCCTATAGTCTCTTTTCTTTTAGCCTGGTGGCTTTTCTGCGATGTTGGAAACTTATTTTATGGATATTCTGAGATATTTCTTTTGTCTCATTTAATTATTATTATCTTTGTTTCGTTAGCGTTGCAAGGACCTGCCGTTTTAAATTTGATCGACGCTTATCGGACTTGCAGCTTTGTAGCTTCAAGTCTGAGCGGACCTTCTCACGCTTCGCCTCCACGTTCTTGGGAAGCGGGGCGTGACAACTCGTAAACGCAGGTGATCGCTTATCCCTACCCCTCCACGTGTATCGAGCCAGGGCATTACCACTGAACACGTATGCTCGCTTCTGGATCACGAGCCAGGAAGTGTTTTTGAAACGTATGGCGTAGGGTTATGCCCGCATAACGGGTGCCTAGCCGGATCAAGTAGTACAAGTAATGTAGCGTGTGCTACGAATGCAACATTCAACATGGATAGCATGTCATGTACAGATAATTTGCGTACCGTTAATTGAATTTAAATATGGCAGATAAGATGCATGGATGACAAGTTCCAATAATTAAAAGTAGTCGGATCAAGCTTCGTTGTCAAGCTAGATCCTGAAATTTGCGCCTAGGCGAGTATCATTTCGTCACCTAGTCTCTTTTACGCCTACAACAAGCAAATGGCCTAAAACATGGCATAAAACCCTAAGTGGCAAGTTTCACTTGCCTAATACCGACGATGACGATCGACGGTAAAACGTCTCACAACTCTATTCTACGGAATGGGATCGCTGCCATGGCAAAACAATATCAGTTCTATTAGGGTTTAACAAAAATCACAAAGTGGGTTATGAGAATATTAAAGGATCGATTTACTACCGTATCATAGCAGAAGAACGATGCTGAGCAAGCACGGCAACGGAAGAACGATCCGAAGAACTACGGTTCAGATCTGGAAACGGGGAGAAAATCTGGAGAAATGAGATTTTGGGGGTTTTGGGGGTTGGAGGCGGCCTAAAGCATGAAGGCCGGCCTAAATGGAGAGGGAGAGGGGCTCTTGAGGAAGGAGGAAGGGCTAGAGGAGGTTGGGGAAGATCAGAGGTCAAGGGGGAAAGAAAATGGCCAAGAGAAGAGAAAGAAGAAAAGAAAACGATTGGGGGTTTAAATTGAAAATCGTGCGGCGGCTGGGCAAACCCTAGGTTTACGGGGTCAATTAGTCTATCAAAGAAGAGTGGTTGACCGACTAGTTCGAGAACTAGTCGGTCGATCGACCAACTGTGACCGACTAACACCAAACAGTAACTCAGGTTGTCAAACTGGTCAATGAATTAGTCGGTTAAAGAACAATGGCTGACCGACTAGTTTACAACCTAGTCAGTCGAAAAACGTTCTTAGACCGACTAACGATAAACAATAACTTAGGTGAATTTAATCAAAGGAACTAGTCGGTCTGAGAGCAAGTTCTGACCGACTAGTTTCACATCTAGTCGGTCGGTGGTCGTTCTTAGACCGACTAAGAGTAAACAGTAACTTCTGAATTATTGATTTAATGAACTAGTCGGTTTGAGAAGAGTTCCTGACCGACTAGATTGGAATCTAGTCGGTTGGTTCCCCTTCTTGAACAAACGAAGGTGCACGAAAAGTCTCGAATCGAAGCGCGAAGCTTCCGGGAAGATTCCTACGGCTTCTAAGATCAACCTATCTCTAAGATATGAGCGATACGAAGCTCGTCACGAATGACTTACTCCAAACTCAACGATCTAAGGAAGAAGCTAGAAAATCACAACGAAACGAACGAAAACGAAAGCTATGGAGACGGAAACCACACATAATGAGAAAATCCACCAAAACATATATATAATATAGATAATCCAAATACATGAAAACCCAGTCGTTACATCCTCCCCAACTTAAGAAAAATTCCGTCATCGGAATTTCCCAACACTCACGTGTCAGGGAACAAAAGTGGGTAGCGCTCTCTCATCTCATCCTCATTCTCCCAAGTAGACTCTCCTGGCGAGCCGTGTCGCCACATCACCCTCACAAGATTGACAACCTTGTTCTGGAGCGACTTCTGACGCCTGTCCAGAATCTACACTGGCTGCTAGTCATACGTCATATCAGGGCGAACGGTAATCTCCGAGAAATCCACAGCATGAGATGGATCGTTGATGTATCGACGAACCTGCGACACATGGAAAACATTGTGAACTCCCTCCAAAGATGGCGGCAAGGCTAAGCGGTAGGCTACCTCGCCAACTCTCTCCAGAATGTCAAACGGTCCAATGTATCGCGTGCTCAACTTCCCTCGCTTTCCAAAGTGAATCACTCCACGATTCAGGGAAATCTTCATGAACACATGGTCGCCAGGCTGAAACTCCAAAGGACAGCGTTTAGCATCCGCCCAATGCTTAAAACGGTTCTGAGCAATCCTCAACCTCTCCCGAATGTTCCTGACAACATCCACGGCCTCCACATTCATCTCAGGTCCCAACAGCTCCCGATCACCAATGTCATCCCAACTCAATGGTGATCGACATTTTCTCCCATACAGTGCGGCGAAAGGCGCCATGCCAATACTCGCCTGGAAGCTGTTGTTGTAAGAGAACTCCACCAGATGTAGATGGTCCTCCCACGAACCCTTGAAATCCAACATGCACGCCCTCAGCATGTCCTCCAAGATCTGAATCGTCCTCTCGGACTGGCCATCTGTCTGCGGATGGTACGTCGTGCTGAAACTCAGACGCGTACCCAAACTCTTCTGCAAACTCTGCCAGAACTGAGATGTGAACCTCATGTCTCTGTCCGACATGATACTCACAGGGACTCCGTGAAGTCATACGATCTCCTGCACGATTCACGTTACACCACTATTTGAACTAGGATAAGGAAATAGAAACGGTGAGTAAAAGAATTTACCTCCATGTATCTCCTCGCTAGCGCCTCAGTGGACTTTCCTACTCGAAATTGAATAAAGTGCGCGGATTTGGTAAATCGATCTACGATCACCCAAATCGCGTCATTCTGCTTCGGACTCCGAGGTAGTCCCGTCACAAAGTCCATAGTGATGTGTTACCATTTCCACTCCGGAATCGGAAGCAGTTGTAGCAACCCTGCCGTACGCTGATGCTCCGCCTTCACTTGCTGGCAAACCAAGCACTTGGCTACACTCCGAGCCACACTCCTCTTCATACCATGCCACCAAAAGTTCAGACGAAGATCCTCGTACATCTTGGTCCCACCAGGATGCACAGAATACGGCGAACTGTGTGCCTCCACTAACAACTCCTCCCTGATACCTCCAGCTGGCACACACACCCTAGCTCCAAACCTCAGCGAGCCATCCTCATAAATCAAAAAGTCAGTCCGCAGACCGGCTTCTACCTGCTCCCGAATCTTCACCAACTTCGGGTCTCCAGCCTGACCAGCCTTGATCCGATCCACGATCGTCGACTGTATCTGCATACACATCAACGAAGAAGCCTCCCCATGAAGAACAATCTCAATTCCAGACTCGCAAAAATCCTGCTGCAATCTCCACTGCGAAGTCAACATCATCACCGCTGGAAGCCTACTCAGCGCATCAGGAACCACATTCGCCTTGCCAGGGTGGAACTGTAAATCAATCTCATAATCCGCCATGAGCTCTAACCATCGACGTTGTCGCATGTTGAGCTCCTTCTGAGTAAAAATATACTTCAAGCTTTTGTGATCGGTGAAGATCTTCACTTTCTCACTCAGCAGGAAGTACCTCCAAATCTTGAGCGCAAACACGACAGCAGCCAACTCCAAATCATGCGTCGGGTAATTCTTCTCATGAGTCTTGAGCTGATGCGAAGCATACACCACAACATGCCCGAGCTGATGCAACACACAACCTAGACCCTTGCCAGAAGCATCGCAAAAGATCTCAAATCCTCCAATGCGATCAGGCACAACAAGAATATGGGCAGTCGTCAATCTCTCCCTCAGAACACCAAAGGCATTCTCACAATCACCTGACCAAACAAAAGGTACATCCTTCCACGTCAATCTGGTCATCGGCTCAACAATGCGAGAAAAGTCCTTAATGAAGCGCCGATAATAACCAGCAAGTCCAAGGAAACTCCGGATCTCAGACGCTGACTGCGAAACAGGCCACTCTCTGATGGCCTTGATCTTCTCGGGATCCACTGAAATACCATCTCCAGATACCACATGCCCAAGAAAAGCAACTCTGTCCAGCCAAAACTCGCACTTTGAAAACTTGGCATACAAACGATGCTTCCTCAAAATCTCCAACACTGTCCTCAAGTGCGATGCCTGATCCTCCTCCGACTTTGAATAGATCAGAATGTCATCGATGAAGATAACGACAAACTTATCTAAAAAGTCATAGAAGATCAGATTCATCAGATTCATGAAAACTGCGGGTGCATTGGTTACACCGAAGCGCATAACCACAAACTCGTAGTGTCTATACTTCGTCCTGAACGCTGTCTTCGGAACATCTTCCTTCTTCACCTGCAGATGATGATAACCACTCCTCAGATCCAACTTCGAAAACACCCTCGAACCTCCAAGCTGATCAAAAATATCATCGATGCGAGGCAACATGTATTTATTCTTAATGGTCACCACATTCAGCTCCCGGTAGTCCACGCACATACGACGCAAACCATCCTTCTTCTTCACCAGTAGCACCGGTGTTCCCCACGGAGACACACTAGGATTGATATAACCCTTCTGCAAAAGCTCATGCAGCTCCTTCCGCAATTCCTCCAACTCAGCGGGTGTCATATGATAAGGCGCTTTCGAAATCGGCTGCGCTCCCGGAATAAGATCAATTGAAAATTCGAGAGCTCGATCGGGTGGCAATCCAAACATCTCCTCGGGGAAGACGTCATCGAAGTCCCTCACTACCGCTGGCCTTTCTAGCTATATCTGCATAGCCACAAACTCCACCAGTCTGGCCCGAAATCTGACAAGGCCAAGCGAACTGCTACCTTGGCTGAACTCGAATACTGGATGTCCGGGGATCTCGAACACCACCTTCTTCCTCCGATAGTCGATCGAAGCATAGAAGCTCGCAAGCCAATCCATCCCAAGGACCACATCGTAGTTGATGATGTCGTGGACAATGAAATCAGCGTAAAGCTTATGTCCACAGACCACCAACGAGAAAGAATTGCAACCACGATGCACCGAGATCACGCCATTTCCTGTGACGATATTCCAACTCTTGAAAAGAGGGGACGTCGACAAGGAATGCTTCTCCATAAAGCGCCGTGCCAAAATGCACATCGATGCACCTGAGTCAAAGAGGACTCGTGCAGGAAATGTGCACACCAAAATCACACCTACAAACAGTCTAACAATCAAGCCCTAGTCTAGCAAACAATCATGCAAGCAACCAAACATAATCTAACAATCAAAACTAGCTAGGAAAGTAACAGCTAGATTGAGGATTACCTGCGATAACCTCATCCACAGCCATGCTCTCCACCTCGGTCATCAGAAAAGCCTGCCTCCTTGGCTGAAAAGCTTGCTGAAAAGCCTGCCTCTGTGGGACAAGAGCTGCTCCACGTCCAGCAGGAACAGGCGCTCTCTGCTGCAACGGATGTGCTACAACAGATACCCTCCAATGCTGCTTCGACTTCGGGCAGTCCTTCATGGTATGGGTAGGATCTCCACAGACAAAACACTGGCCCAGGAATCTCCTACATTGCTCCTTGATATGCCTGGTCTTACCGCAGAAATGGCAAGTCTTCTGAATAGGCCCTCCTGGCCTCTTGAACTGCACCGGCTGATTAGGCTTGAAACCAGGCCTAACCACCGCTCTGGCATGCTCCATAGGCCTCTTCCCAGCTCCATCAACATGTCCCCTCCTCTGGCTCAGGTTCAGCTCCTGCCTCCTCGCAGCTACCAGAACCTTCTGATAAGATTCCAGATCAGAGGAAGACACGAAACTCTGAAGCTCCAAAGTAAGTCCCTGCAGGAACCTCTGAGCCCTCTCATCAGCTTCCTGCACGATCATCGGTGCGAACCGACTCAGCCTAGTGAACTCTTGGTGATACTGGTCCACCGTCAAGCTCCCTTGCTTCAGCTCAATAAAACGCTGCAGCATCTCCTTCCTGGCAGCCTTTGAAAAGAACTCTTCATCGAACCTGGACTTGAAAGTAGCCCAATCTATCGGCTCCACCAGCATCTTCTCTTCCGCATCCCACCAGTTCCGAGCATTATCCTTGAGCTGCCTCTTCGCCAAATCAACCCATCCAGTCGGGCTGATCTTCGCCATCTTCAAATTATCCTCTATATTCTGAATCCACTCATCGGTAGCTAGAGAACCCTCAGACCCATCAAAATAAGTGGGACCCAGCTCCCGAAATTGCTTCGCTCCTGGCTCGGAGCGAGGGGCCTCCGGAATTACCCGAGCAGCTCGAACATCTGGAGCATTTTGGACTTGCAGGAGCACGCCCTGCTGCACCTGCATCATCTGAAGCATCATCCGTATCATCTCCCCATTGGTGGGCTCCCGCTCAGGCTCCTCGTCATGAGGGGGCACACCACTACCACCATGGGTATTTCGCCTTCCTGCCATCTAATGACACAGAAAACGAAACAGATTAGACTCATAGCTTATGAATCGGATGTCGAACTTAGTTTATTGGACATTCTAATATTATTATCGTTATTCTGATAATCGCAGTTACATAAGAGGACCTGCATGGGCCACCAACAAAACCAGTCACGCCCCGCTTCCCTAAAATGGAGGCGAGACGTGAGAAGGTCCGCACAGACGTGGAGATGTGAAGCTACACGCCTGATAAGCGTCAATAAAACATATGCAGGTCCCTGTAACCACGAGCAAAACAAGATAATAACACAAGGAGATACAAAAATAAAATCCCAAATCTTGGAAATGTCCAAACATTAAAATTAAGTTCAACATCCAGAAAAGCCACCAGGCTAAAAGAAAGAGTCTTGGCCCAAAACATGGCCAACAAAAACCAACACGGCACAAAGTATTGGTGCTACGCACCGACAACTAAAGCAGTCTAACAACAACACAAACAGTCTCTACGACTGATCGCCCGTGTCCTCAAACTCCTCGATGAACGCGGGCGCTGACAAAGCGTCAGCTAACACCACGTCCTCAACAGCAACCTCAGGCTTAGGATTTAACATGTGTCACCCAAAAGAGTAAAGGGGCACATGTCAGCAAGTCTAAAAGACTTGGACAAGGAAACTGAAAGGAAGGTAAACTAACAACCTAGCAGTTATAGTTTGATGCATAGCATGACAAGTTTAGTATGTGAGTAACAAATAAGGTAAGGTGCAAGTAACAAGTAACAAGTATGGCATGGATGAAAAGTTTTACAAGTTTAAACACGGACAAGTACAAGTCAAGTAAATCACGTCAAGTAAACATGTAAACTCAGGTGATCGCTTATCCCTACCCCTCCACGTGTATCGAGCCAGGGCATTACCCTCGAACACGTATGCTCGCTTCTGGATCACGAGCCAGGAAGTGTTTTTGACACGTATGGCGTAGGGTTATGCCCGCATAACGGGTGCCTAGCCGGATCAAGTAGTACAAGTAATGTAGCGTGTGCTATGAATGCAACATTCAACATGGATAGCATGGCATGTACAGATAATTCGCGTACCGTTAATTGAATTTAAATATGGCAGATAAGATGCATGGATGACAAGTGCCAATAATTAAAAGTAGTCGAATCAAGCTTCATTGTCAAGCTAGATCCTGAAATTTGCGCCTAGGCGAGTATCATTTCGTCCCCCAGTCTCTTTTACGCCTACAACAAGCAAATGGCCTAAAACATGGCCTAAAACCATATGTGGCAAGTTTCACTTGCCTAATACCGATGATGACGATCGACGGTAAAACATCTCACAACTCTATTCTACGGAATGGGATCGCTGCCATGGCAAAACAATATCAGTTCTATTAGGGTTTAACAAAAATCACAAAGTGGGTTATGAGAATATTAAAGGATCGATTTACTACCGTATCGTAGCGGAAGAACGATGCCGAGCAAGCACGACAATGGAAGAACGATCCGAAGAACTACGGTTTAGATCTGGAAACTGGGAGAAAATCTGGAGAAATGGGATTTTGGGGGTTTTGGGGGTTGGAGGCGGCCTAAAGCATGAAGGCCGGCCTAAATGGAGAGGGAGAGGGGCTCTTGAGGAAGGAGGAAGGGCTAGAGGAAGGTTGGAGAAGATCAGAGGTCAAGGGGGAAAGGAAATGGCCAAGAGAAGAGAAAGAAGAAAAGAAAACGATTGGGGGTTTAAATAGAAAATCATGCGGCGGCTGGACAAACCCTAGGTTTACGGGGTTAATTAGTCGGTCAAAGAAGAGTGGTTGACCGACTGGTTCGAGAACTAGTCGGTCGGTCGATCAACTGTGACCGACTAACACCAAATAGTAACTCAGGTCGTCAAAATGGTCAATGAATTAGTCGGTTAAAGAACAATGGCTGACCGACTAGTTTGCAACCTAGTCGGTCGAAAAACGTTCTTAGACCGACTAACGATAAACAATAACTTAGGTGAATTTAATCAAAGGAACTAGTCGGTCTGAGAGCAAGTACTGACAGACTAGTTTCACATCTAGTCAGTCGGTGGTTGTTCTTAGACTAACTAAGAGTAAACAGTAACTTCTGAATTATTGATTTAATGAACTAGTCGGTTTGAGAAGAGTTCCTGACCGACTAGATTGGAATCTAGTCGGTTGGTTCCCCTTCTTGAACCAACTAAGGTGCACGAAAAGTCTCGAATCGAAGCGCGAAGCTTCCAGGAAGATTCCTACGGCTTCTAAGATCAACCTATCTCTAAGATATGAGCGATATGAAGCTCGTCACGAATGACTTACTCCAAACTCAACGATCTAAGGAAGAAGCTAGAAAATCACAACGAAACGAACGAAAACGAAAGCTATGGAGACGGAAACCACACATAAGGAGAAAATCCACCAAAACATATATATAATATAGATAATCCAAATACATGAAAAACCAGTCTTTACAGTGGTCCAGAAGGAGGTGGAGACCATCCGCAACTTTATGCAGCGCTTCAACAAAGGGCGACTTGGCATGATGCGCTGTGGTGATGAGCTCCTCATGGAAGCCTTCAAGAAGGGACTGGCAAACAGAAGTCTTCACAAGTCGCTACTCTGAGAACCACCCGCCAACCTCCCTGACCTCTATGCTCGGGCTGAGAAGTTTATGCTGAGTGAGGAGGCCCTGGGGACTATGCCGAGAGCCCCGACCGTCGCAGCCCCCCACGGTGAATCTAGGCCCAGTGAGCGGTCGAGGCGGGATGAGCGCCCCCAGTCTGCGACCCGGACTTTGGCAGAGGTGGTGACCTATACCGCCCCCGAGGGCGTAACCAAAGTGGCCTCTGAGCACAGGATCGCCCCGGACTAATAAGGGGGTTCTTCACTCCCAAAAACCCTGCTCCGAGAGGTGGGCCAGAGAGAGTGCAGGAGGTGGCTCATTATACCCGGCTCAATGCCCCCCTGGCTAATGTGATGGCAGTGACCCTGTACGGTGGACTCCTGAGAGACCCTCCCCTGGAAGTAAGGGCTAGAGGTGGCGGGAGGAACATGCAGAAATATTGTCGGTACCACCGTAACAATGGCCATGACACTGATGATTTCTTTGCCCTGAAGAGAAATATCGAGCGACTGATCCAAGAGGGACATCTCCGGAGGGTTGTCGACCTGGCAAGACCTGGCCGAGGAAGAAGAGCCGCCGCGGGGCCTAATCATCCGACTCACGATACCGAGCAAGTGGCATACCACAGGCCTAAGCTGGTTGTGTGTGTGGATGTTATATGCGATGGACCCGTCCAGGGCGGCACATCAACGTCAGCAAGGAAGGCTTATGCTTGACAAGTCCTGATGACGGACGCTGGCACGGAGGCAAAGCGAAGAAGAGTGGCTCGTCCCCCTGTCTCCTTCTTCGATGATGACCTGGAGGGGGTCGAGCTACCCCATGAGGACGCCATCGTCATCAAAGCTCTCATCGATCCGACGATTGTGAGCAGGCTCCTGGTTGATATAGGTAGCTCGTGTGACATCCTGTTTTAGTCCACAATTCTGAAGATAAGGCTGGTCCAGACGGAGTTGAAGCCATGCATAGGCCCGATTGTCGGCTTCACCAGACATTCAATGCCCATCGTCGGGGTGATCATGCTACCTGTCACCTTGGCGGAGAGGCCTAAGGTCGTCACTCGAATGACGCAGTTTGTTGTTGTCGATGTCACATCAGCATACAACGGCATCATAGGGCAACCTTACATGATTGCCGTCAAAGCTCTCCCTTCACTCCTACACCAGATGGTGAAGTTCCAGACTCTACATGGGGTTGGACAGGTGCGGGAGTCGCAGAAGCTCTCCAGAAGTTGCTACGTTGGCTCCTGATCAATCCTTATTTTACACCTTTTTCCCGCATGTTTGCATGCCATTTAGATCGTCCAAATCATGTTTTTCACGATATATCGACGATATTGCGATGCTTTTCACGATTTGTTGTTTTTGTCGCATTTCAGGTGATTTGGAGCGATTTGGAGTGATCTCGAGATACGCCTACTCCAGAGTGTCACCGACGACCTCCCCGAGGGGTATTTTGCTGTTGGAGAGGAGCAGAAGAAGAAAGAACGTCGCAGGAGCGACGAGGTGGCCAAAACAAGCTATTTGGGCATTTTTGGTGTCCCACTCGGCCGAGTGAAGGAGTCGCTCGGCCGACCAGCGAGACACCGCTCGGCCGACCAGATCGGATACGCTCCATACGTGCACTCGGCCGAGCGCCGGAAGCCACATCGGCCGAGTGACGAGATCCCGTCCGCCCGAGTGGCACCCAGACAACGCATGTCAAAAATCGCCAACTTACTATTTTTCGTCTGCCTGAGCTTCAGAAGACCCACTCGGCCGAGTGGCAATTACCGACCGCCCGAGTACCAAGAAGCCATCGGCTGAGTGACGACAACTCACTCGGCCGAGCGACTCCCGAAGTGAAGACCCCTGAAGGCCCCAACTTACTGGAAATTTACAGGGTTTCTCACTCGGCCGAGTGACTTTTGTCACTCGGCCGAGTGCGACGCACTGCCTATAGCGAAAATTGCGGATTTCAGGCTGCGCAGGGGTATTTTGGTCACAGTTTTTGGACGATTTTGGGGGGTATTTAACCCCTGTTTTTACCCTAGTTTGAAGAGCTTTTTCTCTGAGATTTTTGCAGCTTTTTAGATTAACTTTTAGCTTTATTCTTGTGATTGGAGAGGAGACAAAAGTTGGTTTTTGTTGAATTATTTTGAAGAACTCCATTGGTTTGCCTCTCTCTTCTCTAAAAATTCTATTTTTATTGCATATCTCAATATTGTGATGAATTCTCTTATTAACTTCATTGATTATTTTTGTGTTTGTGCTATGAATTGTGAGTAGTCTCCACGTCTTGGGGCGTGGGGATGAACCCTACAAGCCCAATTTCAGATTTGTGATGAATTGGTAGAAATTTTGCTAGAATTGCTATTAGGGATTAGATTGGGATCAATTTACTACGGATAGCTAGGTATTCATATCGATTGGGATTTGCAAGAGATTGGATCCCAATTCGATAGGAAACCCTAGAAATCCGAATTGGGTTGGAATCGAATTTCCGTAGTATCGGTTTGCAAGAGATTGGACCGATACTAGGGTTTCCGGTTGCAATTCCGTGCCAATACCCGTTTGCAAGAGATTGGACGGGTAGGAACTATCCCAACCTAGGTCGCGGCCTGAGTTTGAACGAGAGTGGGCTCGGGGCGCGATTGAACGATGATGTTGATCCTAATGCTAGCTTCCCTAGGCTAGGGTTTGCAAGAGATTGGACCCAAACTTAGGATAGCTATAGACCGGCAACAGCGCGAGAGCGTAAGCTAGGTTCTACATTCAGTTGCAACTAGTTCATCCAAATTTTATCCTAGCAACTTTGATACCAATGAACCACATTGACGGGATACGGTGAGTAGCGGGGATTCCCCATTCCCTAGACGTTCTTTGTTTGATTTGATATTTCCGTACTTTGTCTGACGATTGTGACAGGATCGCCAAAGGAAAATTTCTCTCTTCTTAATAGCCAGGTTGATTGGAGGAAGCACTTTCATTCGTCCTCCCTGTGTTCGATAACCCGCTCGCCGCTATACCGTGCGCTTGCTGTAAAACTACAACCGTTCTTTGGGTTACATTTCGGAGCGATCAAGTTTTTGGCGCCGTTGCCGGGGAGGCGATTGCGTTTGATCTTACCACCCTAGCTATTTCTTTCTTTTTATTTTATTTCTTTATTTTTACCTAACCCTTCCATTGTGCTAATCGCTTCTTTGAAAATTTGTTCTCCGGTGCATGTACACGAGATCCACTGCGGACCCTGAAATTATATTATTTGATCCCGAGATCGAACGTACCGCGCGGAGTATTAGAGCGGAGAGGTGACGAGATCGGGAAGGGAGGTTTATGACCAACCCGGAAACTGCGGACCAATTAGCGGCAAGAATGGCGAGGATAATTTCTATTCGCGATAGGCTCCGGCCTAAGACATCTTCTACGACCTCATCCATTGCCATGCCGGAGTTGGCGGCCGACAAGAACTTTGAGCTGAAGACTGGATTAGTGGTTCTGATGCAGCAGGATCCATTTCATGGGAATGCCCATGAAAATCCCCACTACCACATCCAATTATTCTTGTCGAAGTGTGCCACATTTCAGATGCCGGGGGTCTCCATCGATGCCATCAGACTACGTCTCTTCCCCTTCACACTAAAGGACAAGGCACTTTATTGGTTGAGGACGCAAGCTGAGGGAGTCTTCACCACTTGGGACGAGTTGGCGAGTGCATTCATTGACAAGTTCTATCCGCCCTCCAAGACGGTGAAGATCCGGAGCGCTCTTATGTCCTTCAAGCAAGGACCCCAAGAGACGCTCTATGAGGCTTGGGAGTGTTTTAAAGAGCTGCAGCATCAATGCCCGCACCATAGCATTGAAGATTGGGAGCTAGTCCATAGCTTTTACAATGGTCGTCAACCGGGGACAAAACAAATTATTGATGCCGCGGCAAATGGTGCTATCTTATCAAAGACTCCCGAAGAAGCTACGGCCCTAATTGAGGAGATGGCCTCAAACAATCAACAATGGGGCGATGAGCGAGGACACTCTACGTCCTCCTTGAAGCCAACTAGTATCTATGAGGCGAAGGCCGTAGCGGAGCTTACAAGCAAGTTTGATTCTCTCCACAAGGAGGTGGAGAGACTGGAGAAGTTTATCACGGAGCCCCAAGGAACCCCTTCCACCTCCGCACCAACGAACCAAATGTGTGATTGGCAAGACCAATCTCAAGCCATGTATTCGGGAGGAGAGCAAGGAGAAGGATCCTTGGAGCAAGTACAATACGTCGCGGGGAACCAAGGGTATTGGGCCAATCCGGCCATAAGAAATCATCCCGGATTCTCTTACGCCAACAATGAAGGAGCTTTGAACCCGCCACAACAACCACCTCAACAAGCTCGACCACCACCACCACCCCAACAACAACACTATCCGCCGAGGGGGCCTCCACAACAAAATTTCCAACCGAAGCAACAAGTTTCACCTTATAGGCCGCCCGGATACAACCAAGGGTGGAGAAATCAAAATCAAAACCCTCCACAAGCTCAACAACAATCCGACTTCGAAGCTAGAGTGGAGGCGTTTATGGTCGAGCAAAAGAAGGTCAATGCTACCTTGAAGGCGGGCCAAGACTCCCTTACAACCGTTGTCGCTCAAATCTCGGAGCAATTGGCGTTGCTCAATCGGAATACTCAACAATTGCCGGCGCAACCCGAGCAAAACCCACGGGGCAACACCGGCCACATCAATGCCGTAGTTGCCGTCACTACTAGAGGCGGGAAGGACACCACCCCCGCCATGATTCCTACCAAGGAGCCCGTGGAGGAAAGTTTGGAGCCAATTGAGCCGGTAGTTGAAGTTGAGAAGGAGAAATCTAGAGCGGAGCAATTGATTGAGGATAGGCGCTTCATGCCACCGGTCCCATTCCCCCAAAGGCTTTCTAGAGCGAAAATGGAGAAAAGGCTAGCAAAGTTTCTCGAGTATCTGAGAGGAGTTAGCCTCAACATTCCCTTCCTCGACGCCATCGTGGAAATCCCCACATATGCTAAATTTCTAAAGGATTTGATTTCGGGGGGGAAGAGGAAGGAAAAGATCATGCTAGCCGAGGAGGGCTCTTGGTTCACCAAGAGAGAGAAGGAGCCGGCCAAATTCAAAGATCCGGGGAGTTTTCGAATTCCTTGCACCTTGGGCGGTGTCCCTCTACAAAAGGCGTTGGTAGATTTAGGGGCTAGTGTGAGCCTCATGCCTCTCTCCATGTTCTTAAGGCTAAACACCGGGACGAAGTTGAAACCTACCGACATGCGGATACAATTGGCCGATGGGTGGATAACGAGGCCGGTAGGAATCGCCGAGGACATCCCGCTACAAGTCCCGGGGGGCATATGCTTGCCATGTGACTTCGTGATCATGGACGTTAAGGAGGAAGGAGATACATCATTGATACTTGGACGCCCGTTCCTCGCCACCGCCGGTGTCATTGTCGACGTGCGGGAAGGTACACTAACTTTGAACGTCGGCAACATCGAGGTGGAGCTTCACATTCCTAAGGCTATGAAACACATGCCTTACCACGAGGAGCTTGACTACATGGACCTCCTTGATGAGGTAATTGAGGAGGCGATCCCCCACTCGATTGGCGCTCTATTCGATGAGGATTTCGAAGAAGGCCCGGATTTAGGCCGAGATGAGAAGATAGATGATTCCCCCGACCTCTCCGCTGAAAATGATGAAGGCGACGCTGATGTCGAAAGGATTCGAGAGCACTGCAAGCTCTCGAAATTAAAGTCTCCGAAGAAAGCTCCGCCGATACAGAAATCAGCGTCACCGGTTAAGCGGATGACCGGAGCAAACGCTAGCTTGGGGGAGCCTCCCCCCAACACTATTCGAGACGGGAGACCACCGAGGGAGAACACGCCGCCGCAACTTCCGAATCCAAGCGTTCTCCCCGGAAAGTTTGATGGGTGCATCTCATATGCACCAAACATCCCGCATTAATTGAAAATCATAGGGGGTCGAGCTCACGACCTTAAACGAGCGCTTGTCGGGAGGCAACCCGACGGTTATTGCTTTATTTTCATTTTTCTTTTATTTTTGTTTTAGAAATTTTCAGTGTTTTGAGTCGTTCGCCCAAAAATCTTGTGATAACGGGTCCTATTTTTCCTGACAGGAGAGGAGAATGAGGTACCCATCATTAGGAGGATGCACAAGGCGACGCGGAGCGCCCCAGGAAGGCGCTCGATGCTTAGGAGGAAGATGAAATCGACTGGAGGAAGAAAGACGGAGTTTAGAGCCCAAACGAAGACAAACAGCAGAAAACAAGGCTCACTCGGCCGAGTATACTAGTCACTCGGCCGAGCACACAAGTTCGTCCGGCCGAGCCGCTCACGAACGAGGGAAGTCTGCTATACCCAACTCTCTGTTTATTTTCCTGATTTCAGTATAACTGCTACTCGGCTGAGTATATATATTCACTCGGCCGAGTAAAACTGATACGCTCCTAGGGCGAGTCTTGCCGAGTAGCTTAAGCCACTCGGCCGAATGGACTTACTCCACTCGGCCGAGGGTGGCATGGCCACTCGGCCGAAGCGTAGCGGGGAGGGATATTTCGTTAAAGTTCACTCGGCCGAGCGACCTAGTCCCTCGGCCGAGTCGTAACTTTTGTTATATAAAGGGCGGGGTCGGGCGCATTTTTCGAAACGAAAAATCCCGATCGCAGCGCCCCCACCCCTCAGCTCCCTCGCCCGAACCCTTCGCCCACTCGCCCGACAGTCGCCCCGCTACCGCCGCTCGGCCAGCCACCACCGGCCGCGCCCCGCCGCGCCTCGCCCGAGTCGCCGCCGGCGGCCACCACTCCGGCCACCTCCGGTAAACCCATTTTAGCCTATTTCCTCCTCTTTTGTGTGTTTTTCAAGGATCCATGTGTTAAACGAACCCCAAACCCAAATCGATTTCTATATCTATCTATTATACCCCTAATGCTCCATACGTTTTGAATATTACTCGCTGATATCTCCATTTCATGCGCAGGTTGTTTCTGGGAGCTTAGGGGAGCCCAGGGGAGCTTCCAGGGACTGATTCGGGCTACGTCGAGGCGTCGTCTTCGCACGCTTCCACATATTTGCACTCGCGGCGTGTCGTGGTACAATCATTCCTTTACTTTATGCACGCCGCACTTTTCACGCTTTTCATCGCGCGCTCGGGGCCCATATGCCGCCCCGGACACGGCCGCGGTCGAGGAGAGCTTCCGCCAAGCGGAAGCGGTCGGATGATGCCGGTCCCTCCCACGAGTTGGAGGACTCTCCTCCGCCTTCTCCACCACACCCCGTTCATCCTGCAGGCCCCACACACCCCGCACAGCCTGCAGAGCCCGCACAGCCCATATACCCCGCACAGCCGCTCCCTGCCGCTCCACAGCCACCACCTCCGGCTCCACTTATCGGGCCGCTGGGGATCACGTTCCAGAACGACGCACACCGCGTCGTTTTCGAGCGTATCTCCCAGCGCTTGATCGTACCCTCCAGGTTTGCACACCTTGCCGACCTAGGATGCCTAGGGGTACTAGAGGGGATGCTCACGTTGTACGACAACGTGGGCTGGCGAGATTTCTTTCAGGTGTCGGTGGACACGTTTATCCGCCTGACACTTGAGGTACTTAGTTCGATCGCCTGGACCGACGAGGGATGCTTGTTTCGGTTTATGGACCGGGAGTGCCAGGTCACTCTCGGTATGATGAGAGCCTTCTTCTCGTGGCCCGATGTCCCCGGGGCCGATCGAGGTTACGCCCCCACCCATATCCCCCCACCTTCCTTCGACGCCGGTGCCTTCTGGGCCTGGATTACGGGTCTTCACGCCGCCTTTGACCCTAGTAGGGCCAAGGCCTCGGCCATTGTTCATCCCTGCCTCCGTATAGCTCAGCGCCTTATGGCGACGACCTTTTTGGCCAGATATGAGCCGGGTACGATGTCCATGCCAGAGCTCTACATGCTCTACGCGGTGACACGGCCCAGAGCTCTATCTAGGGAAGACGATGAGTTGGTCCCCGCCGTCGTGATTGATGTCGCGGCTTGGTTTTTGGACCGCATCATTGTATCGGTGGGCGCTCACTCACCGATATGCTACGGCGGCCTGATCACCTTGCTCGCTCTTATGACCGGCGAGGACTTCCCTGACGACCTGCGACGAGCACCGGGCCCCACTTCTCTGTCGATTGATGTTATGGCCCGGATGAAGATGCTTCGTCCGCACGGTGAGCGACACTGGGTCTGGCTGCACGGCCCTTACGGTGCCGATTACATGATTCTTCCGAGCCCAGCTCGGACTCAGATTGCACCGGCCCATGTGGACTGGCTCCCTGCGATGGATGTTCTGATCCCAGCCGCTTACGTGCTCGAGGCCAAGGAGGCCGAGCAGGCCCACGCTACCCACGCTGCCCCCGCAGACCTTGTTGCACCTACCGAGCCTGCTGCCCCTGTTGACCCCGTGGCCCCTCAGCCTATCCCTGATATTCCTGCCGCCCCCGACACCTCTGTCCACACTGCTGTCGGTGTCGGGAGTACCTTAGCTGAGCCCACTTCCACTGCTTCCACGCATGTCACCGCCACCACTGGCCCTCTGTCTACCGAGCCCGTTTCCTCTGCCCCACCCGAGCGCCCGCCGACCATAGTTGAGTGCGGAGAGCCCTCTTTTGCCCCTGCCGTAGAGACCGTAGCCTCCACCTCTGTCTCCACCGCTGCTGTATTTTTCGAGAGTGTTGTAACGACTGCTTTTCATGTATCTGGATTTATTATAATATAATATATGTTTTGGTGGATTTTCTCCTCATGTGTGGTTTTCGTCTCCGTAGCTTTCATTTTCGATCGATTCGTCGTATTTTCTCGTTTCTTCCTTAGGATCGTCGATTTCGAAGTATGACATTCGTGACGGGCTTCATAACGGTCGTATCTTACTATTAGATCAAGCCTAGGAGTCTTAGGAATCGATCCCGGGGCCCCGCGCTCCGTATCGGAACTTTTGGTGCTTATTAGCCGGTGTAAGAAGGGGCACCGACCGACTAGATGACGATCCAGTCGGTCGGCAATCCTTCTTGGACCGACTAGTTGGCTTTCTAAATTTCTCAGGAGTTACTGTTTATCGTTAGTCGGTCTAAGAACGTTGGTTGACCGACTAGGTTGCAAACTAGTCGGTCGGCAATGCTTCTTTAACCGACTAACACATCATCTAAATTTTAGTATCAGTTACTGTTTACTCTTAGTCGGTCTAAGAACGTTCATCGACCGACTAGATGTTAAACTAGTCGGTCAGTATTTGTTCATGGACCGACTAATTCTAAATCCTATTTTCGTTCAGAAGTTACTGTTTTCACTTAGTCGGTCTGCGTTGGTCGACCGACCGACTAGTTGCCAAACTAGTCGGTCAGTGGTTGCTCTTTGACCGACTAATCTGTGTTAAAACCCTAATTTCTGGGCAGCCGCCAGCCCATCCTATTTATACCCCTCCCAAACGTTTTCTTCTTCCTCAACTCGACCCAAAACCCTAAAATCTCCCCCATTGAGCCCCCATCTTCCTCCAAGCCATATTTCTTCATTCCAAACCCTAAATCCATCATCTAAACCCTCCATCAACTCTATCTACCTCTCATCTTCCCCAAATCTCCATCAAATCCCCAAAATCCCCCAAAAACCCTAGTTCTCCAAACTTCCCCATTCGTTTCCAGATCTGGTCCTAGGGTTCTCCGGAGTGTTTCTTCCGCTTCCTCTCGGTAAGAAATGATCTCTTGACGTTTTTATATCCTATTTGAATTTTTATGAAACCCTAATGAAATTTCATGTTGTTTGATGTTTGTTTCCCCATAACAGCGATTTCCCCCATAGATTAGCATCCGCGAGATGAACCTTCGTGATCGTCATTCCCGGTGCTAGGCAAGTGAAACTTGCCACTTAGGGTTTAGGCCATGTTTTAGGCCGTTTGCTTGTTGTAGGCATAAAAGAGGCTAGGCGACGAAATGATACTCGCCTAGGCGCAAATTGGGGAACTAGCTTGACAACGAAGCTAGTTCCGACATATATCATGTTGCACAATTACCATGTCATGTTTACTTTCCATAAACGGTACGCGAATTAATTGTCATGTCATTGCATTCTTTAAGTGTTGATGTGATTGTGTAGCTTCGCTACAATGATTGTGTTCCTGGCTCGTGTTCCAGAAGCGAGCCCTGTAGTTGGAAACCCCAACGCTCGACATTGAATTGTGAAATAGGAAAACAAGCTCCCGTGCGGGGCAACCCTGGCTCACTTGCTGGGCTCATGTGCAGGGACCCTGGCTTGTTTACGTGTGGGATGGGGTAAGGGTTAAGCGGTCATTCATCTGGGAGTCTGCCTGATCAGCAACTGCAGTTGTAAGGCGTAAACTCTGGGTTTTGGGGTAGTTGTTAAGCGGCCACTCAGCGTGAATATGAAACCGTTCAGCTGTAAGGCGTAAACATCTACAAACAACAGTGAAACGTGAATAGTGAATTGATTGAGATTGATAGTAGCTTGGCTACTCTTGTCTTGCCCCGATAATTGTTCCCTTTGTACAAATTGGCTTGCCATGTCTTAATTGTGCACTCATGTTATAACTGCCATGTCATGCATACTAAACTGCTAGGTTGCTAGTTGCCTTACTTTCAGTTTCCTTGCCCAAGTCTTTTAGACTTGCTGACATGTGCCCCTTTACTCTTTTGGGTGACACATGTTAGATCCTGAGCCTGAGTACCTTGTTGAGGACGAGGTGTTTGCTGACGCCGAGCCCGAGCTTGTGTTCGACGGGGAGTACGTGGACACTGGAGACCAGTCCTAGTGTCTTCGTTGTGTTTTACTTTTGTTTAGTCAGTTGTTTTGTTATCGGTGCGTAGCACCTATACCTTGTTATGTCGTTGCTTTTGTTGGCCTTGTTTCTGGGCCTTTAGACTCTTCTTTTTAGCCTGGTGGCTTTTCTGGATGTTGGACTTACTTTCATGTTGGACAATTTATGAGATGTGAGATTTTATTTCAGTCTCTCTTTGTGTTATTATTGTTGTTCCGTTGTGGTTACAGGGACCTGCTTATGTTTTATTGACGCTTATCGGGTTTGGGGCTTCACAGCTCCACTCTCGTGCGGACCTTTTTACGTCTCGCCTCCATTTTAGGGTAGCGGGTCGTGACAGGTTTTGTTGGTGGCCCATGCAGGTCATTCTGTAACTGTGATGTTTGGAATGACGATAATAATATTAGAATGTCCAATAAATTAAGTTCGACGTCTGAGTCATAAGCTATGAGTCTAATCTGATTCGTTTTCTGTGTCACTAGATGCCAGGAAGACGTTTCACCCGTGGTGGGGGTAGTGGTGCGATCCCTCATGATGAGGAGCCTGAGCGGGAACCCACCAATGGGGAGATGATGCGGATGATGCTCCAGTTGATGCAAGTGCAGCAGGGCGTGCTCCTGCAAGTCCAGAATGCTCCACTTGCTCGAGCTGCCCGGGCTCTTTCGGATGCCCCCCGCTCTGAGCCAGGAGCGAAGCAATTTCGGGAGCTGGGTCCCGCATATTTTGATGGGTCTGAGTGTCCTCTGGCTGCCGATGAATGGATTCGAAACATCGAGGACAATCTGAAGATGGCCAAGATCACCCCGGCTGGATGGGTTGATTTGGCGAAGCGGCAACTCAAGGATAACGCCAGGAATTGGTGGGATGCGGAAGAGAAGATGTTGGTGGAGCCGATAGCTTGGGCTACCTTCAAGGCCAGATTTGAGGGTGAGTTCTTCCCGAAAGCTGCCAGGGAAGAGATGCTGCAGCGTTTTATCGATTTGAAGCAAGGGAGCTCGTCGGTGGACCTATATCACCAAGAGTTCATGAGGCTGAGTCGGTTTGCACCAAAGATGGTGCAGGACGCTGAGGAGAGAGCTCAGAGGTTCCTGCATGGACTTTCTTCGGAGCTCCAAAGTTTTGTGACCTCTTCTGACCGGGAGTCTTATCAGAAGGTTCTAGTAGCAGCCAAGAGGCAGGAGCTGCTCGTGAACCAGAGGAGGGGGTCTATTGTTGGTGCTGGAAAGAGGCCTGTGGAACAGGCGAGAGCTGTGGTTAGACCTGGATTCAGGCCTAATCAGTCCGCTCAGTTTAAGAGGCCAGGAGGGCCTATTCTGAAGACTTGCCATTTCTGCGGCAAGCCTGGCCACATCAAGGATCAGTGTCGGAAGTTTTTGGGCCAGTGTCTGGTTTGTGGTGATGCTTCCCATGTCGCGAAGGATTGTCGGCATGCGAACCAGCTGCGGAGGGCACCTGTTGCAGCACAGCCGTTGCAGCAGCGAGCGTCTGTTCCTGATGGACGTGGAGCATCTCTTGTTCCGCAGAGGCAGGCTTTTCAGCAGGCTGTTCCGCCGAGGAGGCAGGCTTTTCTGATGACCGCTGCGGAGAGCGAGGCTGTGGATGAGGTTATCGCAGGTAATCCTCGATCTAGCTGTTACTTTCCTAGCTGGTTTTGATTGTTAGATTATGTTGTTTGCTTGAACATGGTTGTTTGCTAGACTAGGGTTTGATTGTTAATTGTTTGTTAAGTGTGGTTTTGGTTTGCACATTTCCTGCACGAGTCCTCTTTGACTCTGGTGCATCGATGTGCATTATTTCTCGGAGCTTCGTAGAGAGGCATTCCTTGTTGACGTCCCCTCTTCCCAAGAGTTGGAATATCGTTACGGGGAATGGCGTGGTCTCGGTGCATCGTGGTTGCAATTCTTGCTCGTTGGTGGTCTGTGGACATGAGCTTTTCGCTGATTTCATTGTCCACGACATCATCAACTATGATGCAGTTCTTGGGATGGACTGGCTTGCGAGCTTCTATGCTACGATCGACTGTCGGAGGAAGAAGGTGGTGTTCGAGATTCCCGGACATCCAGTATTTGAGTTCAGTCGTGGTAGCAGTTCACTTGGTCCTGTCAGATTTCGGGCCAGGCCGGTGGAGGCTGTGGCTATGCGGATGGAGCTGGAGTGGCCAGCTGTGGTGCGAGATTTTGGCGACGTCTTCCCCGAGGAGATGTCTGGGTTGCCGCCTGATCGGGCTTTGGAATTTTCTATTGATCTTGTTCCAGGTGCGTAGCCGATTTCGAAGGCGCCGTATCGTATGGCACCTACAGAATTGGAAGAGTTGCGGAAGCAGTTGGATGAGCTTTTGCAGAAGGGTTATATTAATCCTAGCGTGTCTCCGTGGGGAGCACCGGTGTTGCTGGTAAAGAAGAAAGATGGTTCGCGTCGCATGTGCGTGGACTATCGGGAGTTGAATGCGGTGACCATTAAGAATAAATACCTGTTGCCTCGCATCGATGATATTTTTGATCAGCTTGGAGGTTCGAGGGTGTTTTCTAAATTGGATTTGAGGAGTGGTTACCATCAGTTGAAGGTGAAGAAGGATGATGTTCCGAAGACAGCGTTCAGGACGAAGTATGGACACTATGAGTTCGTGGTTATGCCTTTCGGTGTAACTAACGTGCCCGCAGTTTTCATGAATCTGATGAACCTGATTTTCTACGACTTTTTAGATAAGTTTGTCGTTATCTTTATTGACGACATTCTGATCTATTCGAAGTCGGAGGAAGAGCATGCCTCGTACTTAAGGACGGTGTTGGAGATCTTGAGGAAGCATCGGTTGTATGCTAAGTTTTCGAAGTGCGAGTTTTGGCTGGATAGAGTTGCTTTTCTCGGGCATGTGGTGACTGGAGATGGTATTTCAGTGGATCCCGAGAAGATTAGGGCCATCAGGGAGTGGCCTGTTCCGTCGTCTGCGTCTGAGATTCGGAGTTTCCTTGGACTTGCTGGTTATTATCGGCGATTCATTAAGGACTTTTCTCGTATTGCGGAGCCGATGACCAGGTTGACGCGGAAGGAAGTTGCTTTTGTGTGGTCGGGTGATTGTGAGAGTGCTTTTGGTATTCTGAAGGAGAGGTTGACGACTGCCCCTATTCTTGTTGTGCCTGATCGCAGCGGTGGATTTGAGATCTTTTACGATGCTTCTGGCAAGGGTCTCGGTTGTGTGTTGCATCAGCATGGGCATGTTGTGGCGTATGCGTCTCGTCAGCTTAAGGTTCATGAGAAGAATTACCCGATGCATGATTTGGAGTTGGCTGCCGTTGTGTTTGCTCTTAAGATTTGGAGGCACTTCCTGCTGAGTGAGAAAGTGAAGATTTTCACCAATTACAAAAGCTTGAAGTATATTTTTACTCAGAAGGAGCTCAACATGCGACAGCGTCGATGGTTGGAGCTTATGGCGGATTATGAGATTGATTTGCAGTTTCACCCTGGCAAGGTGAATGTGGTTCCGGATGCTTTGAGTAGGCTTCCAGCGATGATAGTTTTGACTTCGCAGTGGAGATTACAGCAGGATTTTTGCGAGTCTGGCGTGGAAATTGTTCTTCCTAGGGAGGCTTCGTCGTTGATGTACATGCAGGTACAGTCGACGATCGTGGATCGGATTAAGGCTGGCCAGGCTGAGGATCCGAAGCTGGTGAAGATTCGGGAGCAGGTGGAAGCTGGTCTGCGGGCTGACTTTTTGATTCATGAGGATGGCTCGCTGAGGTTCGGAGCCAGGTTGTGTGTGCCGGCTGGAGATATCAGAGAGGAGCTGATGGTGGAGGCACACAGTTCGCCGTATTCTGTGCATCCTGGTGGCACCAAGATGTACCAGGATCTTCGTCTGAATTATTGGTGGCATGGTATGAAGAGGAGTGTGGCTCGGAGTGTAGCCAAGTGCTTGGTTTGCCAGCAAGTGAAGGCGGAGCATCAGCGTACGGCCGGGTTGCTACAACTGCTTCCGATTCTGGAGTGGAAGTGGCAACACATCACTATGGACTTCGTGACTGGACTACCTCGGAGTCCGAAGCAGAATGACGTGATTTGAGTGATCGTAGATCGATTGACCAAATCCGCGCACTTTATTCCATTCCGAGTGGGACAGTCCACTGAGGCGCTAGCAAGGAGATACATGGAGGTAAAATTCTTTTACTCTCCGTTTTATGTCCTTTTCCTAGTTTGGATAGTGATGTAACGTGAATCGTGCAGGAGGTCGTGCGACTTCATGGAGTCCCCGTGAGTATCGTGTCTGACAGAGACACGAGGTTCACATCTCAGTTCTGGCAGAGTTTGCAGAAGAGCTTGGGTACGCGTCTGAGTTTCAGCACGGCGTACCATCTGCAGACGGATGGCCAGTCCGAGAGGACGATTCAGATTCTGGAAGACATACTGAGGGCGTGCATGTTGGATTTCAAGGGTTCGTGGGAGGACCATCTACATTTGGTAGAGTTTTCTTACAACAACAGCTTCCAGGCGAGTATTGGCATGGCGCCTTTCGCCGCTCTTTATGGGAGGAAATGTCGATCGCCATTGAGTTGGGATGACATTGGTGATCGGGAGTTGTTGGGACCTGAGATGATCGTGGAGGTCGTGGATATCGTCAGGAATATTCGGGAGAAGTTGAGGATTGCTCAGGACCGTTTTAAGCATTGGGCGGATGCTAAACGTCGTCCTTTGGAGTTTCAGCTGGGCGACCATGTGTTCTTGAAGATTTCCCCGAATCGTGGTGTGATTCGTTTTGGGAAGTGAGGGAAGTTGAGCCCGCGATACATTGGACCGTTTGACATTTTGGAGAGGGTTGGCGAGATAGCTTATCGCTTGGCCTTGCCGCCATCTTTGGAAGGAGTTCACAATGTTTTCCATGTGTCGCAGCTTCGTCGATACATTAGCGATCCATCTCATGCTGTGGATTTTTCGGAGATTATCGTTCGCCCCGATATGACGTATGACCAGCATCCAGTGCAGATTCTGGACAGGCGTCAGAAATCGCTTCGAAACAAGATTGTCAATCTTGTGAGGGTAATGTGGCGACACGGCTCACCTGGAGAGTCTACTTGGGAGAATGAGGATGAGATGCGAGAGCGTTTCCCACTTTTGTTTCCGGACTCGTGAGTATTCGGAAATTCCGAGGACGGAATTTTTCTTAAGTTGGGAAGGATGTAACGACTGCTTTTCATGTATCTGGATTTATTATAATATAATATATGTTTTGGTGGATTTTCTCCTCATGTGTGGTTTTCGTCTCCGTAGCTTTCATTTTCGATCGATTCGTCGTATTTTCTCGTTTCTTCCTTAGGATCGTCGATTTTGAAGTATGACATTCGTGACGGGCTTCATAACGGTCGTATCTTACTATTAGATCAAGCCTAGGAGTCTTAGGAATCGATCCCGGGGCCCCGCGCTCCGTATCGGAACTTTTGGTGCTTATTAGCCGGTGTAAGAAGGGGCACCGACCGACTAGATGACGATCCAGTCGGTCGGCAATCCTTCTTGGACCGACTAGTTGGCTTTCTAAATTTCTCAGGAGTTACTGTTTATCGTTAGTCGGTCTAAGAACGTTGGTTGACCGACTAGGTTGCAAACTAGTCGGTAGGCAATGCTTCTTTAACCGACTAACACATCATCTAAATTTTAGTATCAGTTACTGTTTACTCTTAGTCGGTCTAAGAACGTTCATCGACCGACTAGATGTTAAACTAGTCGGTCAGTATTTGTTCATGGACCGACTAATTCTAAATCCTATTTTCGTTCAGAAGTTACTGTTTTCACTTAGTCGGTCTGCGTTGGTCGACCGACCGACTAGTTGCCAAACTAGTCGGTCAGTAGTTGCTCTTTGACCGACTAATCTGTGTTAAAACCCTAATTTCTGGGCAGCCGCCAGCCCATCCTATTTATACCCCTCCCAAACGTTTTCTTCTTCCTCCACTAGACCCAAAACCCTAAAATCCCCCCATTGAGCCCCCATCTTCCTCCAAGCCATATTTCTTCATTCCAAACCCTAAATCCATCATCTAAACCCTCCATCAACTCTATCTACCTCTCATCTTCCCCAAATCTCCATCAAATCCCCAAAATCCCCCCAAAACCCTAGTTCTCCAAACTTCCCCATTCGTTTACAGATCTGGTCCTAGGGTTCTCCGGAGTGTTTCTTCCGCTTCCTCTCGGTAAGAAATCGATCTCTTGACGTTTTTATATCCTATTTGAATTTTTATGAAACCCTAATGAAATTTCATGTTGTTTGATGTTTGTTTCCCCATAACATCGATTTCCCCCGTAGATTAGCATCCGCGAGACGAACCTTCGTGATCGTCATTCCCGGTGCTAGGCAAGTGAAACTTGCCACTTAGGGTTTAGGCCATGTTTTAGGCCGTTTGCTTGTTGTAGGCATAAAAGAGGCTAGGCGACGAAATGATACTTGCCTAGGCGCAAATTGGGGAACTAGCTTGACAACGAAGCTAGTTCCGACATATATCATGTTGCACAATTACCATGTCATGTTTACTTTCCATAAACGGTACGCGAATTAATTGTCATGTCATTGCATTCTTTAAGTGTTGTTGTGATTGTGTAGCTTCGCTACAATGATTGTGTTCCTGGCTCGTGTTCTAGAAGCGATCCCTGTAGTTGGAAACACCAACGCTCGACATTGAATTGTGAAATAGGAAAACAAGCTCCCGTGCGGGGCAACCCTGGCTCACTTGCTGGGCTCATGTGCAGGGACCCTGGCTTGTTTACGTGTGGGATGGGGTAAGGGTTAAGCGGTCATTCAACTGGGAGTCTGCCTGATCAGCAATTGCAGTTGTAAGGCGTAAACTCTGGGTTTTGGGGTAGTTGTTAAGCGGCCACTCAGCGTGAATGTGAAACCGTTCAGCTGTAAGGCGTAAACATCTACAAACAACAGTGAAACGTGAATAGTGAATTGATTGAGATTGATAGTAGCTTGGCTACTCTTGTCTTGCCCCGATAATTGTTCCCTTTGTACAAATTGTCTTGCCATGTCTTAATTGTGCACTCATGTTATAACTGCCATGTCATGCATACTAAACTGCTAGGTTGCTAGTTGCCTTACTTTCAGTTTCCTTGCCCAAGTCTTTTAGACTTGCTGACATGTGCCCCTTTACTCTTTTGGGTGACACATGTTAGATCCTGAGCCTGAGTACCTTGTTGAGGACAAGGTGTTTGCTGACGCCGAGCCCGAGCTTGTGTTCGACGGGAAGTACGTGGACACTGGGGACCAGTCCTAGTGTCTTCGTTGTGTTTTACTTTTGTTTAGTCAGTTGTTTTGTTATCGGTGCGTAGCACTTATACCTTGTTATGTCGTTGCTTTTGTTGGCCTTGTTTCTGGGCCTTTAGACTCTTCCTTTTAGCCTGGTGGCTTTTTTGGATGTTGGACTTATTTTCATGTTGGACAATTTATGAGATGTGAGATTTTATTTCAGTCTCTCTTTGTGTTATTATTGTTGTTCCGTTGTGGTTACAGGGACCTGCTTATGTTTTATTGACGCTTATCGGGTTTGGGGCTTCACAGCTCCACTCTCGTGCGGACCTTTTTACGTCTCGCCTCCATTTTAGGGAAGCAGGTCGTGACAAGTGTCGTGGCGTCTGTCCACACTTCTGTGCCACCGACCTCTCTGGCCACCTCACCGCCACTTTTGTATTCTTCTTCCGCTGCTGCTGCCTCCACTTCTCACCGTCCTGCCCAGCCTCGCACTGAGGCCAAGCCCCCACTTGCGAGTGCAGCTCCTTTTGTTCCCTTGCCTGCTGAGCCCGTCACCTACGCCACCAGAGTACGCCAGCCCAGACCTGCACAGCCCCGACCGGTGCGCCCCTCTGCACCACCTCCCCCTGACATTGTACTTCAGAGCATTCGTGCTCTCGAGGGGGGGTGAGTGGCCTCAGAGGCGACCTTCGGACCTTGTCCGCCACCGTCACTGCGATGGCTGGCCGCTTTGACCTGCTCCCGCACATTCACTACTGTCTTACCTAGGTCCTGGAGCGTCTCCCACGCGTACCCCCGCCCACCCAGCAGGTTCCCACCCCCACTTCCACACCCACACCCGCTCAGCAGCCTGCACCACCACCACCGCCACCTCCGCCTCAGGACGGAGACGGCACAGCACCACCTTCTTAGGCACCCTTGATGCCATCGATTATTTTTGCCGTTATGCTGCCTGTTTCTGCTGGGTCCTGATGCTTTTTGACCCCCCCTCCCCTCACTTATTTTGGGTTTCTCATTCTGATCATATCTTTATATATCTTTTTTGGGAGGGAGGGAGAGTTTTGGGTGCCACACCTATATATCTGTATCACTCCTTCATTTGCATGCATCATGTCCGCATCATATTTTTCGTTTCATTATTTTTCCTTCTTTTTCCTTCCATCATGCATGCATCCTCACTTACCCCTCACATTACTTGTCTCTCGGTGTGCCACGCTTGCATATTGAGGACACTGTGCCATTCATCTTGGGGGAGTGAGTTCTCACGTTCTTTTTGATTTACCACCTTTATTTTTAGTTTTTCACGCCATTTTCCGCTTTTGCACTTATTTTCATCATTTTTCCTTTATTTTACCATGCATCACGTTTTTCTTATTTTTCTGTGTGCCGCATTGTAAATAGTTCCATTTTCCCCTTTATTTTTATTTTCTTTTTCATCTCATGCCAGAGATGACTTTTCTATGATGATGATAACGTGGAGTTAGCTTCCTCTATATGCATGCTATATTTGTCATGTCCTAGATTTTATTTCTGATATCATATGCTATGACTTGCCTTGCATCTAGAGATAGTAACCCACACTTTTTCCACATGAAAATGGATGAAATTTTATTATTAGCTTAGTCTGAATATTCATATGTATGCTATCGCAGAAAACACACCAAGATTCACGCATTGAATGCCTATATCTGGAGTACCGATTTCTTTTCCTATGTCACTTCTATATGCATGATTTGTACATTTCACTTCAGGATGATTAAATGATGTTAGCTATGATAAATCTGGATTAGTTAGCTTTTTTGTGATCGAAACTGAGTAGATTAGATTACCCTGCCGAAGTTGTCATGCATGTCTTATAGAGTGAACCGAGAGATATATTTATTTCTTTCTCACAAATCTTGAACATCATTTCTCTAATTTTAAAATCATTGGTGAATCACCCCTTAGCTATTCTATTATATGGCATTTCCCCCGCTAATAATTCCTAGCTCCAAATTTCCCGAATTCAAAAAAAAAAGAGAAAATATTCTTGTATACCATTATCTCTCTTTGAGTTGGGATCATTGTGTGTATATGCTATATCAAAAAAAACAAAACAAAACAAAAGAAAAAAAAAGAAAAAGAAAAAGAAAAGAGGAAAAATCCTCAATAAAAGATCCCATCTCACTTTCTTTCTTTCTTCTCTCTTTTCGTGTTCATTTTCATTACTTTTGGAGCTTTATAAAAATGGGGATGTGAATATTTTTTATGCCACCATGCTTATAGATAAGCTTGGGGGAGGGAATCCAATGATGTGTGAGAGAGTGACTACTTGACGTTGCACGACAACCTAGGCTAAGTAATATTCTATACTCGGTGAGATTATTTTTAGCTTTACGAAGTCCAGAAATCTAAGCCTAGCACTCATATCATGAAATCCACACTTTTCTATTCTCTCTATTCTATTGTGTGATACTCTTATACTCCTCATAGAAAGCATTCAATTGAAAAGTGTGTGATCTGCGATTTGTATACCGCTTTAGATGATTCAGACGATGTTAATTCTAAAATTATTCCGTTTTTCTTGATTATATCGTTGTTCGTGGGTTTTCTATTTCTATTTGCACTATTATACTATGATATCAAAATAAAACTCTTTGACATGTATTTTTCATTCGGAGCATGCTATATGAGTAAGTGAGACCCACGTCCTGAGAAAATGATCTAGCAGCTTCCCTCTTCGCTTCTTTCTTTCTTCTTTATTTTTATTTCGTTTTTCATTCTTCTCCGTTTTTCATTTTTCATTTTTCGCCATTTTCATTTTCCGAATCCACCGGGTTCACCTTTTACTTATCTTCCTCGAGGACGAGTAAGAGGTAAGCTTGGGGGATTTTGATCACTCCTTATTTTACACCTTTTTCCCGCATGTTTGCATGCCATTTAGATCTCCCAAATCATGTTTTTCACGATATATCGACGATATTGCGATGCTTTTCACGATTTGTTGTTTTTGTCGCATTTCAGGTGATTTGGAGCGATTTGGAGTGATCTTGAGATACGCCTACTCCAGAGTGTCACCGACGACCTCCCCGAGGGGTATTTTGCTGTTGGAGAAGAGCGGAAGAAGAAAGAACATCGCAAGAGCGACGAGGAGGCCAAAACAAGCTGTTTGGGCATTTTTGGTGTCCCACTCGGCCGAGTGAAGGAGTCGCTCGGCCGACCAGCGAGACACCGCTCGGCCGACCAGATCGGATACGCTCCATACGTGCACTCGGCCGAGCGCCGGAAGCCACATCAGCCGAGTGACGAGATCTCGTCCGCCCGAGTGGCACCCAGACGACGCATGTCAAAAATCGCCAACTTACTGTTTTTCGTCTGCCTGAGCTTCAGAAGACCCACTCGGCCGAGTGGCAATTGCCGACCGCCCGAGTACCAAGAAGCCATCGGCCGAGTGACGACAACTCACTCGGCCGAGCGACTCCCGAAGTGAAGACCCCTGAAGGCCCCGACTTACTGGAAATTTACAGGGTTTCTCACTCGGCCGAGCGACTTTTGTCACTCGGTCGAGTGCGACGCGTGATCACTCCTTATTTTACACTTTTTTACCGCATGTTTGCATGCCATTTAGATCGCCCAAATCATGTTTTTCACTATATATCGACGATATTGCGATGCTTTTCACGATTTGTTGTTTTTGTCGCATTTCAGGTGATTTGGCGCGATTTGGATTGATCTCGAGATACGCCTACTCCTGACGGTCACCGATGACCTCCCCGAGGGGTATTTTGCTGCTGGAGAGGAGCGAAAGAAGAACGGACGTCGCAGGAGCGACGAGGAGGCCAAAATAAGCAATCTGGGCATTTTTTGTGTCCCACTCGGCCGAGTGGAGGAGCCACTCGGCTGACCAGCGAGACACCGCTCGGCCGACCTGATCAGACACGATTCCTATGTGCACTCGGCCGAGCGACGGAGACCACATCGGCCGAGTGACGAGACCCCGTCCGCCCGAGTGGCGCCCAGACGAAGCCCTTCAAAAACCTCCAAGTTACTGTTTTTCGGCTGCCTGAGCTTCAGAAGACCCACTCGGCCGAGTGGCTTATCCCGTCCGCCCGAGTACCATGAAGCCGTCGGCCGAGTGACGACAACTCACTCGGCCGAGCCGCCCCCGAAGTGAAGACCCCTGAAGATCGATACTTACTGGAAAATTACAGGGTTTTCACTCGGCCGAGCGACTTTTGTCACTCGGCCGAGTGCGATGCGCTGCCTGTAGCAAAAATTGCAAAAAACAGGCTGCGCAGGGGTATTTTGGTCACAGTTTTTGGACGATTTTGGGGGCTATTTAACCCCTGTTTTTACCCTAGTTTTGGGAGCCTCTCTCTTAGATTTTTTGCAGCTTTTTAGATTAGTTTTTAGCTTTATTCTTGTGATTGGAGAGGAGACAAAATTGGATTTTTGTTGGATTAATTGAAGAACTCCATTGGTTTGCATCTCTTTTCCCTAAAAATTCTATTTTTATTGCATATCTCAATATTGTGATGAATTATATTGCTTATTTCATTGATTATTTTTGTGATCTTGCTATGAATTGTGAGTAGTCGCCACGTCTTGGGGCATGGGGATGAACCCTAAAAGCCCTATTTCATGATTGTGATGAATTGGTAGGAATTTTGCTAGAATTGCTACTAGGGATTAGATTGGGATCAATTTACTACGGATGGCTAGGAATTCACATCGATTGGGATTTGCAAGAGATTGGATCCCAATTCGATAGGAAACCCTAGAAATCTGAATTGGGTTGGAGTCGAATTTCCGTAGTATCGGTTTGCAAGAGATTGGACCGATACTAGGGTTTCCGGTTCCAATTCCGCGCCAATACCCGTTTGCAAGAGATTGGACGGGTAGGAACTATCCCAAACTAGGTCACGGGCCGAGTTTGCAAGAGATTGGGCTCGGTGCGCGATTGAACGATGATGTTGATCCTAATGCTAGCCTCCCTAGGCTAGGGTTTGCAAGAGATTGGACCCGAGCCTAGGATAGCTATAGAACGGCAACAGCGCGAGAGCGTGAGCTTGGTTCTACATTCAGTTGCAACTAGTTCATCCGAAATCTTATTCTAGCAACTTTGATACCAATGAACCACTTTTACGAAATACGGTGAGTAGCGGGAATTCCCCATTCCCTAGACGTTCTTTATTTGATTTGATATTTCTATACTTTGTCTGACGATTGTGACAGGATCGCCAAAGGCAAATCTCTTTTCTTAAATAGCCAGGTTGATCGGAACAAGCACGGTCATTCGTCCTCCCTGTGTTCGATAACCCGCTCGCTGCTACACCGTGCACTTGCGGTAAAACTACAACCGTTCCTTTGGGTTACATCCCGGAGCGATCAAGTTTTTGGCGCCGTTGCCGGGGAAGGCATTTTGACGGTGTTCGTCATCGACCACCCGGTTAAATCTTCTTTCTCTCTTTCTTTACTTTCTTCTATTCGCATATTCTCCCTGTATTTTGCATAAGTTCTTTACAGGAAGAATGGAGGACACAATGTCAACAATAGAACTCAGTCAGGAAGACTATGCCTCCTTCACAGACCTCCTTAAGGAGCTTGTCGATGAGGTCCACGCTACCGGAGCTTTTGCTATCGACATCAAGAACCCTGATGAGCAACTGTTTGCTAGTTTTGTGATGGACCAAGTCTCCCCGGAGGGGACTATCGGAGGCGATGTCAGAGTTGACGTGATCGACGAAAAATTATATTTCGAAGATGGTAGAACAAATGTCGAAGAGCACTATACTCCCGAAGAATCCTTTGAGCACACCGACATTCAGGGAGTTGCACTCTATGACGCTCACTCTTGCTTTTATGAATCGTCTGAGGTGTTTCTTGACTCCAGGCACGAACCAGAACAGAGTGAAGGCTTTGACGATGCTAGCACTGAATCGGAGAGCGCCTATTTCGATGCCTCGTCCTCACTAAGTAGCGAGTCTGACTCGTCACAAGAGAGCGGACCACCTGAACATGAGTTGAACCCGGATGACAAGGAAGAAGCCAAACTCATGCGAGCTGATGAAGTAGAAGGAGCGGCTCCTTTTCAGGTAGAACTTAAACAATTACCTCCGAATCTAAGGTACGCCTTTTTGGGTAACAAATTAACTTTCCCGGTGATAGTAAACTCCCACCTCACGCCGGACCAACTTGAGAAACTCCTAGACGTTCTTAGGAGCCACAAAGATGTCCTTGGGTACACTATCTCCGATCTAAAAGCGATAAGCCCTAGGCTTTGCACGCATAGGATCCATTTGGAGGATACTGACGCCACCTCCATAAAGCCTCAAAGGCGGTTAAACCCTAATATGAAGGAGGTGGTTAAAAAGGAAATCCTAAAGTTGCTAGAAGCCGGTATAATTTATCCTATCTCGGACAGTAGGTGGGTTAGCCCCGTTCACGTCGTCCTCAAGAAAGGGGGGATGACTGTCATAAAAAATGAAAAAGGTGAGCCCATATCTACGCGCACCGTCACGGGATGGCGAATGTGCATCGACTATAGGAAACTCAATAAAGCCACCCGAAAGGACCATTACCCATTGCCCTTCATTGATCAAATGCTTGAACGCCTTGCAAAACATAAATACTTTTGCTATCTAGATGGGTATTCGGGATTCTTCCAAATCCCTTTGCACGAAGACGACCAAGAGAAGACAACTTTCACTTGTCCCTATGGCACCTATGCTTACCGTAGGATGCCGTTTGGCCTTTGTAATGCTTCCGCCACCTTTCAGAGGTGTATGACATCCATATTTTCCGATTACATTGAAAATATTATGGAAGTTTTTATGGAAGATTTCTCGGTTTATGGAAGTGAGTTTGACTCTTGCTTGGAAAATCTTACTAAAGTACTAAAAAGGTGCCAACAAAACAATCTCACTCTCAATTGGGAGAAGTGTCACTTCATGGTCACAGAAGGTATAGTTCTCGGACATCTTGTCTCTTCGAGAGGAATTGAGGTAGATAAAGCAAAGATTGAGGTAATCGAAAAACTTCCTCCCCCTATTAATGTCAAGGGCATTAGAGGCTTTCTTGGTCACGCGGGGTTTTACCACCGTTTCATCAAGGATTTCGCCTCGATTGCCCGACCGCTTACTTCCTTGCTCGCTAAAGATATTCCTTTTGTTTTTTTCAGGACAATGCTTGCAAGCCTTCAACGCCTTGAAGGAAGCACTAGTCTCCGCGCCCATCATACAACCACCGGATTGGAGCCTTCCTTTTGAGCTAATGTGTGATGCTAGCGACCAAGCCATTGGAGCGGTGTTGGGACAAAGAAAAGATAAGAAGCTTCATGCGATATACTATGCGAGCAAGACATTGGATGACGCACAGAAAAACTACAATACTACCAAAAAGGAGCTTCTAGCGGTCGTCTATTCCATAGAGAAGTTTCGCTCCTACCTCCTCGGTTCCAAGGTGATTGTCCACACCGACCATGAGGCATTGAAATATCTTTTAAACAAGAAGGAGGCCAAACCTCGGTTGATTAGGTGGATACTCTTGTTGCAAGAATTCGACTTAGAGATCAGAGATAAGAAGGGTACGGACAATGTCGTGGCGGATCATTTATCTAGGCTCATTCGCGACAAGGAGGATGAGAGTTTGCCTATCGACGACACATTCATGGATGAGAGGCTATATGCCATAAAGACCGGTGAAGTACCTTGGTACGCGGACTTCGTCAACTACTTGGCTTGTGGGATTAAACCGCATGGGATGCCCACACATCAAAAGAGGAGATTTCTTCATGAAGTCCGTAGCTATTTCTGGGAAGATCCATACCTCTTCAAGATATGCAAGGATGGCGTCATTCGGAGGTGTGTTTCTAAAGAGGAGGCGACATCCATCATTTTGCATTGCCACGGTCTACCATGCGGAGGACATCATGCCGCCTCTAAAACTACCGCTAAGATTTTGCAGAGCGGGTTCTTTTGGCCGACATTGTTTAAAGACACCCACGACTTTGTAAAGAGGTGCGATAGATGCCAACGGACCGGGAATATCTCCAAGCGCAATGAGATGCCAATGAGGCCCATCCAAGAAATTGAGCTTTTTGATTGTTGGGGAGTAGACTTCATGGGACCATTTCCGTCGAGCAATGGCAACAAATACATCCTATTGGCCGTCGACTATGTCTCCAAATGGGTGGAAGCAATCGCCACCCCTACTAATGATGCAAGGGTCGTCTCCAAGTTCTTCAAGCAAAACATCTTCCCGCGCTTCGGAGTGCCTCGTACCTTGATAAGCGACGGGGGGAGCCACTTCATAGAGAACAAGTTTGAAGCCATGCTAAAGAAGTACGGGGTAAATCATAGAGCCGGCATGGCATATCACCCCCAGACAAGCGGCTAAGTGGAAGTCTCAAATAGAGAAATTAAGAAAATTCTCGAAAAGACGGTGGATCGATCTAGAAAGGATTGGTCAATGAAGCTAAACGATGCTCTATGGGCATATCCCACGGCCTTTCGCACTCCCATAGGCACCACACCGTTCCGACTCGTTTATGGGAAAGCTTGCCACTTACCGGTAGAGTTGGAGCACCGCGCATATTGGGCCATCAAAACCTTTAATTACGATTACAAGAGTGCGGCGGTGAGGCGACTCTTGGACATCAACGAGCTTGATGAGATAAGAAGAGACGCCTACGAAAGCTCAAGAATTTACAAAGAAAGGACCAAGATTCTCCACGATGCCCGCATAACCGTCACGGACTTCAAGGTAGGAGACAAGGTCTTGCTCTATAATTCCCGGCTCCGACTATTTCCCGGTAAGTTGAGGTCACGTTGGTCCGGACCTTTCACCATCAAGCACATACAACCGGGAGGAGCTTTCTAGTTGGAAAGCAAGGATGGTTCCACATTCAAAGTAAATGGTCAAAGACTCAAACACTATTCCGAGGGAGTCCCGACGGGCGAAACCAATAGAATATATTTGCTTAGGGGACGGTCGGACGATCTTTCGGACCTCCTTGATGAGGTGATAGAAGAGGCGATCCCCCACTCGATCGGCGCTCTTTTCGATGAGGATTTTGATGAAGGCCCGGATTTAGGCCAAGATGAGAAGATAGATGATTCCCCCGACCTCTCCGCTGAAAATGATGAAGGCGACACTGATGTCGCAAGGATTCGAGAGCTCTGCAAGCTCTCGAAACAAAAGTCTCCGAAGAAAGCTCCGCCGCTACGAAAATCGGCGTTACCGGTGAAGCCGTTGACCGGAGCAAACGCTAGCTTGGGGGAGCCTCCCCCTGACACTAATCGAGACGAGAGACCACCGCGGGAGAACACGTCGCCGCAACTTCCCAATCCAAGCGTTCTCCCCGGAAAGTTTGATGGGTGCATCTCATATGCACCAAACATCCCGCATTAATTGAAAATCATAGGGGGTCGAGCTCACGACCTTAAACGAGCGCTTGTCGGGAGGCAACCCGACGGTTATTGCTTTATTTTTACTTTTTCTTTATTTTTGTTTTAGAAATTTTTAGTGTTTTGAGTCGTTCGCCCAAAAATTTTGTGATAACGGGTCCTATTTTTCTTGACAGGAGAGGAGATAGGTAAATCCATAATGAGGAAGATGAACGAGACGACGAGGAGCGCCCCAGGAAGACGCTCGATGCTTAGGAGTAAGATGAAATCGACTGGAGGAAGAAAGACGGAGTTTAGAGCCCAAACGAAGACAAACAGCAGAACACAAGGCTCACTCGGCCGAGTATACTAGTCACTCGGCCGAGTATACTAGTCACTCGGCCGAGTCCACAAGTTCGTCCGGCCGAGCCGCTCACGAACGAGGGAAGTCTGCTGTACCCAACTCTCTGTTTATTTTCCTGATTTCAGTATAAAAGCTACTTGGCCGAGTATATATTTCCACTCGGCCGAGTAAAACGGATATGCTCCTAGGGCGAGTCTTGCTGAGTAGCTTGAGCCACTCGGCCGAATGAACTTACTCCACTCGGCCGAGGCTGGCAAAGCCACTCGGCCAAAGCGTAAGCGGGGAGGATTTTCCATTGATCCCACTCGACCGAGTGACATAGTCACTCGGCCGAGTCGTAACTTTTATTATATAAGGGGCTGCGGGGCGGCACAATTTTCGAAACGAAAAAATTCCCAAACCGTGCGACCCCTCAGCTCCCCTCGCCCGCTCGCCTCACACACAGCCCCCACTCGCCTGACCGGCCACCTCGCACCGCCGCTCGGCCAGCCACCGCCGGCCGACCACCCGCTGTGACTCGCCCGAGTCGCCGCCGACGGCTGCCGCTTCGATCATCTCCGGTATCGCCTATTTTGCCCTATTTCTCTTTTTTTGTGTGTATTTTTAGAGGATCCATGTGTTAAACGACCCCCAAACCCTAATCAATTCCTATATCTATCTATTATACCCCTAATACCCATACATTTTGAATATTACCCGCTGATATCGCCATTTCATGCGCAGGTTGTTTTTTGGAGCTTAGGGGAGCTCAGGGGAGCTTCTACGGACTGATTTGGGCTTCGCGGAGGTGCTCTCTTCGCACGCTTCCATTGCTGAGCACTCGCGGCGTGTCTGGGTATACTCCTTCCACTCTTTTGCACACGCCTCACTTTTTACACTTTTCGGCGCGCGCTCGGGGCCGATATGCCGCCCCGGACACGGCCGCGGTCGAGGAGAGCTTCCGCCAAGTGGAAGCGGTCGGATGATGCCGGCCCCTCCCACGAGTTGGAGGACTCTCCTCCACCGTTTCCCACACACCCCATCCACCCAGCACAGCCTGCAGGCCCCGCACACCCCGCACAGCCTGCAGCGCCCACACAGCCCGCACAGCCACTGCCCGCCGCTCCACAGCCACCACCTCCGGCTCCACTGGTCGGGCCGCTCGGGATTACGTTCCGAGACGACGCACACCGCGCCGTCTTCGAGCGTATCTCCCAGCGCTCGATCGTACCCTCCAGGTTTGCACACCTCGCTGACCTAGGACGCCTGGGGGTACTAGAGGGGATGCTCACGTTGTACGACAACGTGGGCTGGCGAGATTTCTTCCAGGTGTCGGCGGACACGTTCACCCGCCCGACACTTGAGATTCTTAGCTCGATCGCCCGGACCGACGAGGGATGCTCGTTTCGGTTCATGGACCGGGAGTGCCAGGTCACTCTCGATATGATGAGAGAATTCTTCTCATGGCCAGCTGTCCCCGGAGCCGATCGCGGTTACGGCCCCACGCATATCCCACCACCTTCCTTCGACACCGGTGCCTTCTGGGCCCGGATTACGGGTCTTCACGCTGCCTTTGACCCTAGTAGGGCCAAGGCCTCGGCCATTGTCCATCCCTGCCTCTGCATTGCTCAGCGCCTTATGGCGACGACCTTTTTGGCCAGATATGAGCCGGGCACGATGTCTACGCCGGAGCTCTACATGCTCTACGCGATGACACGTCCCAGAGCTCTATCTAGGGATGGCGATGAGCTGGTCCCCGCCGTCGTGATTGATGTCGCGGCTTGGTTTTTGGACCGCATCATTGTATCGATGGGCGCTCGCTCACCGATATGCTGCGGCGGCCTGATCACCTTGCTTGCCCTTATGACCGGCAAGGACTTCCCTGACGACCTGCGACGAGTACCGGGCCCCACTTCTTTGTCGATCGATGTTATGGCCCGGATGAAGATGCTTCGTCCACACGGTGAGCGTCACTGGGTCTGGTTGCACGGCCCTTACGGGGCCGATTACATGATTCTTCCGAGCCCAGCTCGGACTCAGATTGCACCAGCCCACGTCGACTGGCTCCCTGCGATGGATATCCTCATCCCAGCTGCTTACGTGCTCGAGGCCGAGGAGGCCGAGCAGGCCCACGCTGCCCACGCTGCCCCCGCAGACCCTGTAGCCCCTGCCGAGCCTGCCGCCCCTGTTGACCCTGTGGCCCCTCAGCATATCCCTGATGTTTCCGCTGCTCCTGACACCTCTGCCGGTGTCGGGAGTACCTTAGCTGAGCCCACCTCCACCACCTCCGAGGCTGTCACCACCACTCCCACCACCACCACTGGCCCTCTGTCCGTCGAGCCTCTTTGCTCCGCACTCCCCGAGCGCCCACCTACCTTTGTTGAGAGTGGAGAGCCCTCGTTTGCCGCGGTCGTGGAGACCATGGCTAGCATGATCTCCGCTGGGGTTGCGCCTTTTGGACCACACACTTCCACCCCAGCGGTAGTCACCTCTGTCTCCACCCATGCTGTATTTTCCGAGAGTGTCGTGGCGTCTGTCCACACTTCTGTGCCACTGACCTCTCCGGCCGCCTCGCTGCCTCTTTTATACTCTTCTTTCGCTGCTGTTGCCTCCACTTCTCACCAGCCGGTGCCCCGGCCTCACACCGAGGCCAGGCCCATATTTGCGAGCGCAACACCTTTCGTTCCCTTCCCCGCTGAGCCAATCACATACGCGACCCGAGTACGCCAGCCCCGCCCTGCACAACCCCGACCGGTGCGTCCCTCTGCACCACCTCCCCCCGACACTGTACTTCAGAGCATTCGTGCTCTAGAGGGGGCGGTGAGTGGCCTCCGAGGTGACCTTAGGACCCTGTCCTCCACCGTCTCTGCGATGTCTGACCGCTTTGACCTGATCCCCCAGATTCACTACTGTCTTACTCAGGTCCTGGAGCGTCTCCCGCGCGTACCCCCACCCACCCAGCAGGTTCCCACCCACACTTCCACACACACTAGGCCTGCTTCCACTTCCACACCCACACCCGCTCAGCGGCCTGTCCAGCCACCACCACCACTTCCGCCTCAGGACGGAGACGGCGTAGCACCAACTTCTTAGGCACCCTTGATGCCATCGATTATTCCTGCCGTTGTGCTGCCCGTTTCTGCTGGGTCCTGTTGCACTTTTGCCCACCCCCTCCCCTCACTTATTTTGGGATTCTCATGTCGACCATATATTTATATATCTTTTCTGGGAGAGAGGGAGCGTTTTTGGTGACACTCTTATATATCTGTATCACTCCTATCTGTGCATGCATCATGTCCGCATCATATTTTCATTTCTTTATCTTTCTTTATATTTTCATTTTTCTTTTCATCATGCATGCATCCTCACTTGCCCCTCACTTTACTTGTCTCTCGGTGTGCCCCACTTTGCACATTGAGGACACTGTGCCATTTAGCTTGGGGGAGTGAGTTCTCACGTTCTTTTTCGATTTGCCACCTTTATTTTTAGTTTTTCACGCCATTTTTCGCTTTTGCACTTACTTTTCATCATTTTTCTTTTATTTTGCCATGCATCACGTTTTTCTTATTTTTCTGTGTGCCGCATTGTAAATAGTTCTATTTTCCCTTTATCTTTATTTCTTTTTCATCTCATGCTAGAGATGACTTTTCTGTGATGATGATGATGTGGAGTTAGCTTTATCTATATGCATGCTATATTTGTCATGTCTTAGATTTTATTTCTGATATCATATGCTATGACTTGCCTTGCATCTAGAGATAGTAACCCACACTTTTTCCACATGAAAATGGATGAAATTTTATTATTAGCTGAGTCTGAATATTCATATGTATGCTATCACAGAAAACACACCAAGATTCACGCATTGAATGCCTATGTCTGGAGTACTGATTTCTTTTTCTATATCACTTCTATATGCATGAACTGTACACTTCACTTCAGGATGATTGAATGATGTTAGCTATGATAAATTTGGATTAGTTAGCTTTTTTGTGATCGAAACTGAGTTGATTAGATTACCCTGATGAAGTTGTCCTGCATGTCTTATAGAGTGAACCGAGTGATATATTTATTTCTTTCTCCACAAATCTTGAACATCATTTCTCTACTTTTAAAATCATTGGTGAATCTCTCCTTAGCGATTCTATTATATGGCATTTCCCCCGCTATTAATTCCTAGCTCCAAATTTCTTATTCAAAAAAGAAAAAAAAGAGAAAATATTCCTGTATATCATTATCTCTCTTTGAGTTGGGATCGTTGTGTATATATGCTTTTGCATCAAAAAAAAGAAAAAAAAAGAAAAGAGGAAAAATCCTCAATAAAAGATCCCATCTCACTTTCTTTATTTCTATTCTCTTTCATTGCCTTTGGAGCTTTATAGGAATGGGGATGTAAATATTTTTTTATGCCATCACGCTTATGGATAAGCTTGGGGGAGGGGATCCATTGATGTGTGAGAGAGTGACTACTTGACGTTGCACGACAACCTAGGCTAAGTAATATTCTATACTCGGTGAGATTATTTCTAGCTTTACGAAATCCAGAAATCTAAGCCTAGCAATCATTTCATGAAATCCATACTTTTCTATTCTCTCTATTCTATAGTGTGATACTCTTATACTCCTGATAGAAAGCATTCAATTGAAAAGTGTGTGATCTGTGATTTGTATACCGCTTTAAATGATTCAGACAATGTTAATTTTAAAATTATTCCGTTTTTCATGATTATATCGTTGTTCGTGGGTTTTCTATATCTATTTGCACCATTATACTGTGATATCAAAATAAAATTCTCTGACATGTGTTTTTCATTCAGTGCATGCTATACGAGTAAGCGGAACCCACGTCCTGAGGAAATGATCTAGCAGCCTACCTCTTCGCTTCTTTCTTTCTTCTTTATTTTTATTTCGTTTTTCATTCTTCTCCGTTTTTCATTCTTCATTTTTCTTCGCCGTTTTCGTTTTCCGAATCCACCGGGTTCACCTTTTACTTATCTTCCTCGAGGACGAGTAAGAGGTAAGCTTGGGGGATTTTGATCACTCCTTATTTTACACTTTTTTACCGCATGTTTGCATGCCATTTAGATCGCCCAAATCATGTTTTTCACGATATATCGACGATATTGTGATGCTTTTCACGATTTGTTGTTTTTGTCGCATTTCAGGTGATTTGGCGCGATTTGGAGTGATCTCGAGATACGCCTACTCCAGACGGTCACCGATGACCTCCCCGAGGGGTATTTTGCTGCTGGAGAGGAGCGGAAGAAGAACGGACGTCGCAGGAGCGACGAGGAGGCCAAAATAAGAAATCTGGGCATTTTTTGTGTCCCACTCGGCCGAGTGGAGGAGCCACTCGGCCGACCAGCGAGACACCGATCGGCCGACCTGATCAGACATGATTCTTATGTGCACTCGGCCGAGCGACGGAAACCACATCGGCCGAGTGACGAGACCCCGTCCGCCCGAGTGGCGCCCAGACGAAGCCCTTCAAAAACCTCCAAGTTACTGTTTTTCGGCTGCCTGAGCTTCAGAAGACCCACTCGGTCGAGTGGCTTATCCCGTCCGCCCGAGTACCATGAAGCCGTCGGCCGAGTGACGACAACTCACTCGGCCGAGCCGCCCCCGAAGTGAAGACCCCTGAAGATCGATACTTACTGGAAAATTACAGGGTTTTCACTCGACCGAGCGACTTTTGTCACTCGGCCGAGTGCGATGCGCTGCCTGTAGCGAAAATTGCGGAAAACAGGCTGCGCAGGGGTATTTTGGTCACAGTTTTTGGACGATTTTGGGGGCTATTTAACCCCTGTTTTTACCCTAGTTTTGGGAGCCTCTCTCTTATATTTTTTGCAGCTTTTTAGATTAGTTTTTTAGCTTTATTCTTGTGATTGGAGAGGAGACAAAATTGGATTTTTGTTGGATTAATTGAAGAACTCCATTGGTTTGCATCTCTTTTCCCTAAAAATTCTATTTTTATTGCATATCTCAATATTGTGATGAATTCTATTTCTTATTTCATTGATTATTTTTGTGATCTTGCTATGAATTGTGAGTAGTCGCCACGTCTTGGGGCGTGGGGATGAACCCTACAAGCCCTATTTCATGATTGTGATGAATTGGTAGGAATTTTGCTAGAATTGCTACTAGGGATTAGATTGGGATCAATTTACTACGGATGGCTAGGAATTCACATCGATTGGGATTTGCAAGAGATTGGATCCCAATTCGATAGGAAACCCTAGAAATCCGAATTGGGTTGGAGTCGAATTTCCGTAGTATCGGTTTGCAAGAGATTGGACCGATACTAGGGTTTCCGGTTCCAATTCCGCGCCAATACCCGTTTGCAAGAGATTGGACGGGTAGGAACTATCCCAAACTAGGTCGCGGGCCGAGTTTGCAAGAGATTGGGCTCGGTGCGCGATTGAACGATGATGTTGATCCTAATGCTAGCCTCCCTAGGCTAGGGTTTGCAAGAGATTGGACCCGAGCCTAGGATAGCTATAGACCGGCAGCAGCGCGAGAGCGTGAGCTTGGTTCTACATTCAGTTGCAACTAGTTCATCCGAAATCTTATTCTAGCAACTTTGATACCAATGAACCACTTTTACGAAATACGGTGAGTAGCGGGAATTCCCCATTCCCTAGACGTTCTTTATTTGATTTGATATTTCTATACTTTGTCTGACGATTGTGACAGGATCGCCAAAGGAAAATCTCTCTTCTTAAATAGCCAGGTTGATCGGAACAAGCACGGTCATTCGTCCTCCCTGTGTTCGATAACCCGCTCGCTGCTACACTGTGCACTTGCGGTAAAAATACAATCGTTCCTTTGGGTTACGTCTCGGAGGGATCAACACGCTGCCTGTAGCGAAAATTGCGGATTTCAGGCTGCGCAAGGGTATTTTGGTCACAGTTTTTGGACGATTTTGGGGGGTATTTAACCCCTGTTTTTACCCTAGTTTGAAGAGATTTTTCTCTGAGATTTTTGCAGCTTTTTAGATTAACTTTTAGCTTTATTCTTGTGATTGGAGAGGAGACAAAAGTTGGTTTTTGTTGAATTATTTTGAAGAACTCCATTGGTTTGCCTCTCTCTTCTCTAAAAATTCTATTTTTATTGCATATCTCAATATTGTGATGAATTCTCTTATTAACTTCATTGATTATTTTTGTGTTTGTGCTATGAATTGTGAGTAGTCTACACGTCTTGGGGCGTGGGGATGAACCCTACAAGCCCAATTTCAGATTTGTGATGAATTGGTAGAAATTTTGCTAGAATTGCTACTAGGGATTAGATTGGGATCAATTTACTACGGATGGCTAGGTATTCATATCGATTGGGATTTGCAAGAGATTGGATCCCAATTCGATAGGAAACCCTAGAAATCCGAATTGGGTTGGAATCGAATTTCCGTGGTATCGGTTTGCAAGAGATTGGACCGATACTAGGGTTTCCGGTTGCAATTCCGTGCCAATACCCGTTTGCAAGAGATTGGACGGGTAGGAACTATCCCAACCTAGGTCGCGGCCCGAGTTTGCACGAGAGTGGGCTCGGGGCGCGATTGAACGATGATGTTGATCCTAATGCTAGCTTCCCTAGGCTAGGGTTTGCAAGATATTGGACCCGAACCTAGGATAGCTATAGACCGGCAACAGCGCGAGAGCGTGAGTTAGGTTCTACATTCAGTTGCAACTAGTTCATCCAAATTTTATCCTAGCAACTTTGATACCAATGAACCACATTGACGGGATACGGTGATTAGCGGGGATTCCCCATTCCCTAGACGTTCTTTGTTTGATTTGATATTTCCGTACTTTGTCTGACGATTGTGACAGGATCGCCAAAGGTAAATTTCTCTCTTCTTAATAGCCAGGTTGATTGGAGCAAGCACTTTCATTCATCCTCCCTGTGTTCGATAACCCGCTCGCCGCTATACCGTGCGCTTGTGGTAAAACTACAACCGTTCTTTGGGTTACATTCCGGAGCGATCAGCTCCACCAAACACAAGGGGTCCAAGAAAGCCTTGCCGATCGACCTCCTCGACGATCGGAAGGAATTTTCTCATCAACGACCTGCTCCTATGGAGGACGTAGAGGAGGTACCGGTGGTGGAGGAATCGAACAAGACAGTGTCGATCGGCACAAAACTCCTAGGAGGGCTGAGGGCAGACCTAATTGACCTCCTCAAGACGAATGCATACAACTTCGCATGGTCGACCCAGACATGCCTGGAGTCGACCCAGACATGATCGCACATGAGCTACATGTCGACCTCGAAGCACGCCCTGTCCCACAGAAGAAGGGAGGGGCAGGAGGCGAGAAGAAGCAGGCAGCGGAGGAGGAGGTGACGTGATATAGAAGTGAGCGACCCTGAGTGGCTCGCCAATGTGGTCATGGTGAAGAAGCCAAGTGGCAAGTAGCAGATTTGTGTGGACTTCACTGACCTTAACAAGGCGTGCCCGAAAGATAGCTTCCTGCTGCCCAGGATCGATCACCTAGTGGACAACACCTTCGGTTATGAATTGCTGACTTTCATGCATGCCTTCTTTGGCTACAATCAGATCCAGATGGTACCCCATAACGAGGAGAAGATGTCTTTCATCACCGACCGGGGGACGTTCTGCTACACCAAGATGCCTTTCGACCTGAAGAACGCGGGGGCGACCTATTAGTAGATGGTGGACAAGATCTTTCACCACCAGGTTGGCAGGAACCTGGAGGTATATATCGATGATATGTTTGTGAAGTCCAAGAGGGCGGATGACCATCTCGCTGATCTTGGGGAGACCTTCCAACGAGTGTGGCGCTACAACCTACGGCTCAATCCGACGAAGTGCATCTTTGGCGTCCAGTATGGAAAGTTTCTCGGCTTCATGATCACGAAGCAAGAAATCGAGGCTAACCCCGAAAAGATATTCGCCCTTATCAACATGAGCGAACCAAAGACGATCAGAGACTTGTAGAAGCTAAATGACCGGATCGCTGCACTGGGGAGATTCTTGTCAAAGTCCGCCGAGAGGTCACCCCCTTCTTCAAAATCTTGAGGGAAGCCCTCGACATCAAGAAGGGCGATAGGAAGGGAGTGAGATGGGATGACAGCTGTACCCAGGTCTTCGGCGACCTTAAAGATTATTTGCAGAGCCCACCACTGCTCGCCAAGCCGGAAGAAGGAGAACAACTCGGTCGCTATCTCACTGTCACTGAAGAAGTTGTTAGCTCGGTCCTGATCAAAGAAGAAGGGGGGTTCCAGCGGCCAATCTACTATGCAAGTCGGGTGCTCTTAGAGGCAGAGACTCGCTACAGCCCGATCGAGAAGGTCACTTATGGCCTGATACTGACGGCGAGGAAGCTCTGCCCCTACTTCCAAGCGCACTCCATCGCCGTCTACACCAACCTACCGCTTGAGAAGAATTTGAGGAGATTGGAGAGATCGGGCAGGATGCTTAATTGGAGTGTTGAGCTCTGTGAGTTCGACATTATCTATAAGTATAGGGTAGCGATCAAGGGCCAGGCGTTGGCAGACTTTGTGGTGGAGTGCACCATTGAAGAGGTTGGCGGTGCAGCACCTGACGCACAACCGGATGTACAACAGTCATATCTCGTCAATGAGAATCTTCCATCCACTTCCGCACAACACGAAGGCAAGTTGTGGATCATCCATGTCGATGGATTGGCCACGGCAATAGGAAACATACCCGACATTGTAATCGAGACCCCGGAGGAAAGCCTGCTGGAGTACGACCTTTGCTTCAACTTACCAGCAACAAAAAACGTCGCAGAGTACGAGTTCGCCATCAATGGGCTGAAGCTATGCAGGGCACTGGGGGTGAAGAACGTGTTGTTGGTCAGCGACTCAAGGCTTGTCATCCAGCAGATTGAGGACAGCTTTGAAGCTAGGGAAGATCAGATGAAGCTATATTTGATGTGCGTCCATGCTGAGCTACTCAAATTCAAGACGGTTGTTGTCGAGTACATCCCCAGGTCAAACAACCTCCACCGAAGCCCTCTCGAAACTAGCATCATCTTCTTCGGTCGAGATTGGGAAGGCCATCTACATCGAGAATCTGCTCACACCGAGTCTCGGGGAGGGAGAGCTTATGTGCCTCAACCGGGAGTTGTCATGGATGAGCCCGATCATCGCCTACCTGGAGAGTGGAACCCTGCCAGAGTACAGGCTAGAGGCACGAAAGATCGAGCGGCGGGCATTGACGTTCGTGATATTCGATGACGTACTCTATCGAAAGTGTTGTGCGAGATACGACGTCTTGCCTTATCTGAAGTGCATCGGGCCCCGGAGGGCAAAGGAGGTCATCCGCGAGATCCATGAGGGGCTCTGCAGGAACTACTAAGGAGGACGCACCCTAATGTAGAAGGCGGTCCGACAAGGCTATTATTGGCGGACTATGGTGAAGGATGCGACCAACTATGTCAAGCGGTGTGGGGAGTGCCAGAGGTTCTTCAAGCATACAACGGCCCCGTCGACTGATCTGATACCGATCCTTAGTCGGTCCCATTTGATGGAAATTGAATTCCCAGCCCAAGTGGTTTTGATGATGAGGACACCAAATGAGGTTAGTGTACTAACTACACTACAATTAAGTGTGCAGATTATACGATAAATGGAAAGAGTTATACATACTCCGAAGAATCACAATCAACGCTCACTTAGCAAAGACAAGGACAACGTTGCTAGCACGATGATGAAGCTCACGCTCAAATGGAAAAATAAGCTCAAAGGGAAGCTCGCATCTACATCATCATCTGATCAAGCTTCGGGAGAACGTGTCCTAAGTCTACAGTGTGTGAGTTGTGTCCTTTTAGGATTATGTTATAGCCAAAAAGTATAAATAACACATACACAAATGATTTCGAAGTTAAATATTTTAAATACTTTTAAAATCATTTCCAAAACTATCGAGAGCTTTTGCTAGTCACTTCTCATCTTGGTAGTTAATCTCCATTACACCCAGGAGCTAACTACATGTCTTACTAGCCAAGTTTCAGAAGAAACTCCTCTGGAAGTGGACTACTAAGGAGTGGGAGTCGACTACCAGCTGAGAATTGTTTTTCTCCTGAAACACTCTGGGAGTCGACTACCACTCCTAGGGAGTCGACTAACAGCAGTTGAATTTCAACGTTTTGACATGATTCTTTTTATCTCTCCAACTTATTGCTCCCATGATTTTCGGGACAAAAGTCAAACAAATTTGAAATTCAAATCCTCTCATTTCTCCTTTAAATAGAGGATCATTCTTTTGAGATTAAAGAACACAATATACTTGAATTCAAAATTCTTTTCTTGTGCAAACATTCTAAACGATCTCAATTTTTAGCTCTCATCTTTTTTAGCCAAATCTGCGTTTATATTTCTGATCTCTTTTCTTTTAAGTTAACATTATTTCGAGATCAACTTTTTATTTGCTATTGTTTTTCAAAATCCTTATTCTCTATTCTATGATTCTATTTGAAAGGATTTGTGAAAACATTGACTTAGATCACAAAGACTCAATTCATAGCTTTGTGTGATCTAAGATCATATTCTATTAAGCCACAAATACACATTGTTATCTATTACTCTTGGCTATAGAATTTGGGTGTAAATCCAAACTCCACCAAATATTGTGATGATTTGGATATTGTTCTTTTGCGTCTGGCTCTTTGTTGTAAGGATGTTGGAAACCCTAGGCAAGTCTAGTGTTGCGGTATTGCAGTGTTGCGATCGAAAATCCTGGTCAAGGCTAGGTGTGTGGGAAAATCCTAACGAGTGGAGTTAAGTGTTTGTATTTGCCAAGGAAGATAGTGGAAATCTCGTACTGGATTGGTCGGGGACTGGACATACCCAAGGTTGTGGAAACCATGATAAAAATCCTTGCGTTTGAGTTTGAATCTTTCTGTGTTTGTCTATCTTTGTACTTATATTTTTATCTGCTGATTGATGTTTATCTTTTGCTAAGATTAACTTTCTGTTAACCACAGTGTATAAAGGTATCATTTGTATTTGCATCTATTTCATTCTTTATATTGAGCTGTGCATAATCATTCTCTGGGAGTCGACTACTGCTCATAGGGAGTCGACCACCAGAAGTTTTTTTCTCTCTGATTCTTTCGACGATTACCCAAGTTGATTAAGAGCCAAGCGTAGATCACTCTACTTGGTTTCTTAGGCAACATTAGAAGGCTTTGAATTGTGCTAACCAATTAGAACGAAAAGGTTTATTTTTATACAACACTATTCAACCCCCTTTCTAGTGTTGTTTGCAATCCACAGGATCCAACACTTGGTATCAGAGTAAGGTCAAAGGTGATGGCATCAACAACGTTCTATCCTCCAGAGTATAGTATTCATAAACCACCAATCTTCGACGGCAACTTCTATTCTCAATGGCGAAGAAGAATGGAGATCTTCTTGGAGACACAAGATCTAAAATACATGGGATGTCTTAGAGAACCATATGAGATTCCAACCATGCCACAAACTCAATGGAATCCGGATCAAGAAGAATCTTACTTCAGAAACATAAAGGTAATACATCTAATTTATATTGGTTTAACTGATAAGATGTTAGATCTTGTAGAAGAGGAAGATACCGCACACCAAATCCTCAACATATTGAATGAAAGATTCGAATCTAATTCAAATTTGATTCAATCACCCATGGAGACAATCAAATCTAATGATGAAGAGTTTAGAGAAGAAATATGCATGATGGTTCGTCAAGACGACAAAAATGAGGTTAGTGATTCCAGTTCCGATGAGGAAAAATGATTTTGATATTGCTAGTGCATATGAAAATCTCTATAGAGAATACGAAAGATTGACAAAGAAATACAAAAAGTTAGATAATAAATACAATGCTTTGCATGATGACCATAATGATTTTTCTAAGAAACATGATAGCTTATTGGATGATTATAATGATTTAAAAAATGATTGTAGTAATATTTCATTACATGATCACAGTTCCTTGAAGGCAAAATATGATGCATTATTGATTGATAATGATTTATTGAAAAATGAACATGCTTTGTATGTTTCTTGTTTAAATGATAAGATAGATTCACTTGCAATAAAGCATGAAGAATTAATTGCAAAATTTGATTTTATTAAGAATAATTCTATTTCTTCTTTTCTTTTACTCCTAGAAATGCTGCTAATAGATCTACTCTTGCTCAAGCTTATACATCTAAAGATACGAGTGGAAATGTAAATGTTGTGCATGCCAATGTTAAAAAGTAAGCTTTTATCTATGGTAAAAATGCTAGACACAATAATGCACCTCATGCTTCACATGATCCTCATGTTATATATAATGCACACAATAAACCTCATGTTATATCCCATAACACGGCACACAAAAATGTTGTACATAATGCACATCAAAGATCACATTTTGTACACAAACCTCACAATGTACACAATGTTAGAAATAATATGATATGGGTGCCTAAACACTTAGGCTTGCATGATAAAAATATTTATGTTCATAATTTGATTAGAAGCATGCATGGATTTTATAACGATTCATTTGTTCATGGAAAGTCAAATCCAAATATGATTTGGGTCCCTAATGGATAGTTTTGTCTGAACCTTTGATTGGGTATCCATGTGCTTACATGATTATTCTGCTGATACCCTTGTATAAAATGATGAAACATATGATTTTTGTTAAATCTATCATGCCTATGTATTCATGCCAATAATTTCTTCTTTTTAATATTTGAACTATAAAATAGAATCAATTATAGTTGAATATAATGTTATATTCTTTAATGAAGGAATTAAATATGATTTATGACTAACCCCAAGGACCCTAAAAATTATGGGTACCAAAATTATTATTTTTCAGGTATTATTTACAAAGTGGAGCCAACCCCTTTAATGCCTTGATTTTCAAAGAATGTCACTCAAAGAAGGAGATTGAAATTTGATAGGCTCATTTGTAGGAGAGCTAAAAGGTGTACATATGAAAATTTATTTATGAATCATATGCGATATGTTTATTAATCCAACACGTGTTTTTTTTCAACACTTGGTAATATATGTACTAGATTTAATTGATGACATAAAAATTTTAATTTTTTTTCAACATAAGAGATTATATAAATGATATATGTCATCACACAATTGTGGCACATCATATCTAGTGTGCAAATTATCATGCTATGATATTATGCCACACAAATTGATTAATTCGTGGATTTATTTTCATGTGCTTCATTGTCATATCTTGTTTGAAGAAGATAGTTTGACATAATTGAGCCTACTTTTTATTGCATATCAACTACTCGTATAATATTATTAATTAATTGTAATATTGCTGATATCAATTAGATATCCATTTTAACACTTGTTGATATCTTGGATAATTTGGAAATGGTGAGTTTTGTCACACATTGTTAAAATATTAAAATCATTAATTGATGTATATTTGATGATTCATTTTTTTTGTGAATATCATACTCATAGAAATCATCTCATTGTAAAATAATTGATGTCAACATTATTTATGATATTATTCTTGAGTATACTCTGCATTTGATAAATTGGAATTTGGTATATTGAAATTATGAACAAATAATCATGACATATTCCTAAAATTCTAAGACATGCTTATATTGATATGTGACATCCATGAAAATATTTTGAGTTAAGCTTATTTTGTAACATCTTTTACTATAACTCTTTTGGAGTTCATCTTTTAATAGTCAAATATATGCTTGATTGCATTTATGATTGACATGCGCATACATCTATCGTAATGCTTACTTTTAGATATAATGTCATAAAATTCATGATAGAATTATTCCCTAAATGGCACAACATGTTCACATTTCACTTGTTCACATTTCTTGCTTATGCAATTCATTTTGTGAACTATGACCATTAATAACATATGAATCCATGCCTATTAATTTTTATCTATACGTGGTATTGATATAACACTTGGTATCATACTTTCTATTAAAATCAATGAATGCTTGGATATTTATTTATGACTCAAAAGATTTTTAAAAATATATTTTTTATGTTAGAAATTGTAGATTGGAATTGAATATTTTTATTAACTACAATTGTTGTTTTTGGATATATTCTATGTTTAAATGTTGCTTGCTTTTAATGCCGAGTGTGAAACAACTCCATGAGATTAATGCGTTATTATATGAGGAGTAAGTATGATTTATTTTAATTCATGCTTCAATTCATTTTAAATTGAAATATATGCAAGAAGGGATATGGAGACATTTTTATGTCATTGAATATTGCATGCTATGAATGTTTAATACATGCTATTTATTAATTATCTCTTTCACATAGTATACATATTATTCTCTCCATGTAATTTTTTCTTTCACACGTGGAGTCACAAATATTTTTAACACTTGGATTATATTCATGTCACACCTTTTTGATGTGACAAAGAAGGAGAAAAGTACAATGCATATAAAATCATATTTCATGGTAAAATGATATTGTTCCACACTTGAAAAAGAAATATAATATGAAAATGTACACATTTCTTCTTATTGCTAACCAGCCTTAATGCAGGGGGAGTAACCTCTCCATAGCTGTGCTCATGCATTTCTGCAGGGGGAGCGTAAGTTATTTTTGTTATCATATTATATTTTCAATATTTTATATCATTTGTTGTCATCACCAAATGATGTCAGTGGTTTTGATGGAATATTTTATGTCATCGTTTTGAATGATGACAAGGGGAGAAAGATATGAAATGCAAAATTGAATGTATTGAAATATATTGTTTTGCTAATGGCTTTGATGCAGGGGAGAACCGCATCAAAGCAGGGGGTAAGTTTATTTCTATGTCATATTATTATGTCATCTTACTTCATTTTTCATTTGGGTGTCATCATCAAAAAGGGGGAGAGTGATGGAAATTGAATTCCAACCCCAAGTTGTTTTTATGATGAGCACACCAAATTAGGTTAGTGTACTAACTACACTACAAATAAGTGTGCACATTATACGATAAATGGAAAGAGTTATACATACTCCGAAGAAGCACAATCTACGCTCACTTAGCAAAGACAAGGACAACGTTGCTAGCTCGATGATGAAGCTCTATCATCATCTGATTAAGCTTTGGGAGAACGTGTCCTAAGTCTACAGTGTGTGAGTTAGGTCCTTTTAGGATTATGTTAAAGCCAAAAAGTATAAATAACACATACACACAAATGATTTCGAAGTTAAATATTTTAAATACTTTTAAAATCATTTTCAAAACTATTGAGAGCTTTTGCTAGTCACTTCTCATCTAGGTATTTAATCTCTATTACACCCAGGAGCTAACTACATGTCTTACTAGCCAAGTTTCAGAAGAAACTACTCTGGGAGTGGACTACCAAGGAGTGGGAGTCGACTACCATCTGAGAATTGTTTTTCTCTTGAAACACTCTGGGAGTCGACTACCACTCCTAGGGAGTCGACTACCAGCTGTCGAATTTCAACGTTTTGACCTGATTCTTTTTATCTCTCCAACTTATTGCTGCCATGATTTTCGGGACAAAAGTCAAACAAATTTGAAATTTGAATCCTCTCATTTCTCCTTTAAATAGAGGATCATTCTTTTGAGATTAAAGAACATAATATACTTGAATTCAAAATTCTTTTCTAGTGCAAAAGTTCTAAACAATCTCAATTTTTAGCTCTCATCTTTTTTAGCCAAATCTGCGTTTATATTTCTGATCTCTTTTCTTTTAAGTTAACATTATTTCGAGATCAACTTTTTATTTGGCTATTGTTTTTCAAAATCCTTATTCTCTATTCTTTGATTCTATTTGAAAGGATTTGTGAAAACATTGACTTCGATCACAAAGACTCAATTCATATCTTTGTGTAATCTAAGATCACATTCTATTAAGCCACGAATACACATTATTATCTATTACTCTTAGCTATAGAATTTGGGTGTAAATCCAAACTCCACCAAATATTGTGGTGATTTGGATATTGTTCTTTTGCGTCTAGCCCTTTGTTGTAAGGGTGTTGGAAACCCTAGACAAGTCTAGGTGTTGCGGTATTGCAGTGTTGCAATCGGAAATCCTGGTCAAGGCTAGGTGTATGGAAAAATCCTAACGAGTGGAGTTAGGTGTTTGTATTTTCCAAGGTAGATAGTGGAAATCTTGTACCGGATTGGTCGGGGACTGGACGTACACAAGGTTGTGGGGAACCAGAATAAAAATCCTTACATTTACGTTTGAATCTTTCTGTGTTTGTCTATCTTTGTACTTATATTTTTATCTGCTGATTGCTGTTTATCTTTTGCTAAGATTAACTTTCTATTAACCGCAGTGTATAAAGATATCATTTGTATTCGCATCTATTTCATTCTTTATATTGAGCTGTGCATAATCTCTCTCTGGGAGTCGAGTACTGTTCATAGGGAGTCGACCACCAGAAGTGTTCTTCTCTCTAATTCTTTTGACGATTACCCAAGTTGATTAAGAGCCAAGCGTAGATCACTCTACTTGGTTTCTTAGGCAACATTAGAAGGCTTTGAATTGTGCTAACCACTTAGAACGAAAAGGTTTATTTTTATACAACACTATTCAACACCCCCTTCTAGTGTTGTTTGCCATCCACAGGATCTAACTCCATTTGCCAAATGGGGCCTCGACATCCTCGGACCGTTCCGCCTGGTGGCCATTGGAGGGCGGACATACCTGGTTGTCGCCATCGACTATTTCACAAAATGGATCGAGGCTGAGCCGCTAGCGCGCATCACCTGGATGGACATGATGAACTTCGTCTGGAAGTCAATTAAATTCCTCTTAGGGGTAACTCGCTCCATAGTGACGGACAACGGAAAGCAGTTCGACTCCGTGGACTTCAGAAGCTTCTGCTTGGATTAGTGCATCAACCTCCATTTTGCTTCCATGGCGCATCCGCAGTCCAACGGCCTCGTCGAAGCAGCGAACAAGTGCATCCTGGAGCCGCTGAAGAAGAAGGTCAGAAGCACCCCTGGGACCTGGCCTGATGAGCTTCCTGGCATCCTTTGGTCTTACTGCACGACGTACAAAGCATCAACAGGCGAGATCCCTTTCATATTGGCTTATGGTGCAGAGGCTGTCGTTCGGATGGAGGTCAGCGAGGAGTCTCTACGGCTCTGGTACTTCAACGAAGAAGCTAATAAAGAGGGTCTTGACATCAATCTTGTAATCATCGATGAGGTAAGGGATCGTGCGCTAACATCTTTGATTAAGCACAGCTAAAGGATGGCGAGATACTACAACTCCCGCATCAGAAAGTAGAGCTTCAGAGTCGGTGACTTAGTCCTCTGGGACGATACTTTCAGACCCAACATCGGCCGACGAGGCAAGCTCATTGTAAAGTGGGAAGGCCCCTACACCATAGCTGACGTCGTTGGACCGACGACGTATATTTTGGCGAATATGGAGGGCGAGGAGCAGACCCATCCCTGGAATGCTGAGCACTTGCTCAAGTTTTTTAAATAAATGCACCTATACATTCAGTTAATATTATACTTTTAATAAACAGATGTGTTTGTACACTCAGTGCATTATCTAAATTTGCATTTCAGCCCTCCCCCGTTCAGCGAAAGTTGGCAATCCGCCTCAGAGCCTATGCATTCATGACACAAACTCTGGGGCAGGCTGACGAGATTCTCCCTCGATAAGATCGTCGGTGGTTTAAGGAACGAGCTCCGGCTCACACCCTACCATCTATTAACTCCGGGGCAAGCCCGACGGCTTTGCCCTTGATAGTGTTCGTTGGGTTGGACAAGGAACAAGCAACGGCTCGCACCCTCCTCATCCCTCAACTCCCGGGCAGGCTGACAAGCTTCGCCCTCGATAGGATTACCGGGGGGGTTAAGGAGAGAGTGACGGCTCGCACCCTCCCCTCCACCAACTCCGGGGCAAGCCCGATGGCTTTGCCCTTGATAGTGTTTGCCGGGTGGGATAAGGAACGAGTGACGGCTCGCACCCTCCACTCGCTCAACTCTGGGGCAGTGCACCGTCAACGGACGCCGTGGGGTCGCCCCCGCCCAGGCAACTAGCCGGATCCGGACTCTCCACAAACTCCGGGGCAGGCTGACGAGCTTCACCCTCGATAGGATCGCCTAGGGGTTAAGGAGTGAATGACAGCTCGCACCCTCCCCTCCATCAACTCCGGGGCAAGCCCGATGGTTTCTCCCTCGATAGTGTTCGTCGGGTGGGATAAGAAACGAGTGACAGCTCGCACCTTTTCCTCCCTCAACTTCGGGTCAGTGCACCATCAACGGAGGCTGCAGGGTCACCCCCTTCCCAGGTAGCTAGCTGGATTCAGACTCTCCACAAACTCCAGGGCAGGCTGACGAGATTCGCCTTCGAAAGGATCGCCAGGGGGTTAAGGAGCGAATGACGGCTCGTACCCTCCCCTCCATCAACTCTGGGGCAAGCTTGACGGCTTTGCCCTCGATAATGTTCATCGGGTGGGACAAGGAACGAGTGATGGCTCGCACCCTCCCCTCCCTCAACTCCAAGGCAGTGCGCCATCAATGGAGGCTACGGGGTCGTCCCCCCTCCTGGGCAGCTAACCGGATCTGGACTCTCCACAAAATCCGGGGCAGGCTGACGAGCTTCGCCCTCGATAGGATCACCGAGGGGTTAAGGATCGAGTGACGGCTCGAACCCTCCCATCCATCAACTCTGGGGCAAGCCCGCCGGCTTCGCCCTCGATAGTGTTCATCGGGTGGGACAAGGAACGAGTGACGGCTCGCACCCTCCCCTCCCTCAACTCCGAGGCAGTGCACCATCAACAGAGGCCGTGGGGTTGCCCCCCTTCCGGGCAGCTAGCCAGATCCGGATTCTCCACAAACTCTGGGGTAGGCTGACGAGCTTCACCCTCGATAGGATCATCGGGGGGTTAAGGAGCGAGTGACGACGTGCATCCTCCCCTCCATCAACTCTGGGGCAAGCCCGACGGCTTCACCCTCGATAGTGTTCACTGGGTGGGACAATGAATGAGTGACGGCTCACACCCTTCCCTCCCTCAACTTTGGGGCAATGCGCCATCAACGGAGGCCATGGGGTCGCACCCCGGGCAGCTAGCCAGATCCAGACTCTCCACAAACTCTGGGGCAGGCTGACGAGCTTCGCCCTCGATAGGTTCGTCGGGGGGTTAAGGAGCGAGTGACGGCTCACACCCTCCCATCCATCAACTCCAGGGCAAGCCCAGCAGCATCGCCCTCGATAGTGTTCACCGGGTGAAATAAGGAACGAGTGACGGCTCACACCCTCCCCTCCCTCAATTTCGGGGCAGTACGCCATTAACAAAGGCCGCAGGGTCACCCCCTCCCAGGCAGCTAGTTGTATCTGGACTCTCCACAAACTCCGGGGCAGGCTGACGACCTTTGCCCTCGATAGGATCGCCAGGGGTTTAGGAGCGAGTGACGGCTCGCACCCTCCCATCCATCAACTCCGGGGCAAGCCTAACGGCTTTGCCCATGATGGTGTTCATCGGGTGGGACAAGGAACGAGTGACGGCTCGCACCCTCCCATCCCCCAACTCTGGAGCAGTGCTCTACCAACAGAGGCCGCTGGTTTGCCCCCCTGGCAGCTGGCCTTCAAATCCGGATCGGACGTGCGAATCCACAACATTCTCCTTTTCCTCAGATCTGTGCTCGTCAGAAGCAGAATGTTGGGGGCATACCCATGCAAAAGCACAATCCACACAACAGACAGTGAACAAACATCAACAATAAGAAAAAGTTACAAATTTCATTTATAATTTAACTTTTTACTACTCAGGGTCGAGCTCAATGACAAGACTTCTGGCTCGGTGTCACGCCCCGCTTCCCAAAACGACAGAAGCGAGACGTGACTCAGGTCCACATGGGCCGGGGCTGAGAGGCCCAGACCCAATAAGCGTCTGTAGGGATACCATGAAGTTACAGGTTCTTGCATATAAAGTTCTGAACAAAGAAATAAGATTACACGAAAGGAAACTGTATTTATTAATATGAAAAGATAATATCCATCGATACATAACAAGTCTAAAAAGAAACCCAGTATGGCTACAACTGCAGAAAAGGAAACTACTGGTGCTACACACCCAACCTAAACAGAAAGCAAAATGGTGCTACGCACCTAAACTAGAAAGCAACTAAACCTCCAAAGTCAGCAACAGAGGAACCTCTAAGACTGGTCCTCACTCGGGTCATACTCCTGATCAGCAGCGTACTCCTGCTCCAAGTTCCCTGGTATCGGCTCCTGGTTTGCTAAATCTGTCTCGGTACCTGACATACAAACACCAAGAGAAAGTGATTGTATGTCAGGTGAAGTCTGCAAGTAAACGTGAGAAGACTCCACTACAAGGTGTATAAAATTTTAAGGATGAAATTTTAAAGGTTGTTTACATGATGATGATGCAACAATATGACAGATATGTATATGTGCAAGAAAGTAATGACAACACTGAAAAGTAAACGTAACAGGCGATAGCCATAGTGTGTGCTACTGGCTACAAGACTAGACAATACTAGACAAGATAAGACAAGACGGTGTGTGTCACGAAGGGTTCACGCCTTACGGTTTAAGGGCGGCCAGACCCTCTCCCCGTGCGACCGCTCAACCCTACCCCAGCCCAAGTGCACAAGACATGACATGACAAGGGATCACCCACTCACTCGATGAGTCCCCTATTCGCTCGCAGGCTTATCCATTACCAATCGTGACAAAGGATCACTCTCTCTAACTTAGAGAGTGCCCTATTAGCCCACAGGCTTATCCATTATCAATTGTGATAAGAGATCACTCTCTCTAACTTGTTGAGTGCCCTATTTGCCTGCAAGCTTATCCATTACCAATCGTGACAAGGGAACACACACTCTAACTTGGAGAGTGTCCTATTCGCCTGCAGGCTTATCCATTTCTGATCATGACAAGGGGTCACTACCTCTAACTTGGAGAGTGCCCTATTCGCTCGCAGGCTTATCCAATACATGACATGACATGACATGACATGATGAAAGTGAATGGATGAGAGTTACATGACATGGCAAGACTAGATGAGAGTTGTTCTTTCTAGGAGGTCCACACGCACGCATGCACAGATAAAACCTATGGTAGTAGTTGTTGTTGTTGTTGATTCTAGGGGGTCCACACACACGCACACACAGTTAAAACCGATGGCGTCAGTTGTTGTTGTGCCCAGACCTCGTTGTCAAGTCCAGGCTGTCGTGGTATGTCCCAAACGCTATCTATTCACGTCTGGTTCTCTTGTTATTACTTATTATAGTTTAAAGAAGACAATGGCCTAAACGTGGCTGGAACTGTGCAAGTGAACACATGTGCCTGTGGTGGTGAGCGGTACGTCCGTCGGGAGCGTCTCGTCGAGTCGGAGCGTCAAAAAGGGGTCGTCTGAAACGAGTCAAGCGACGATGTCAGATCACGCTCATCATTAATCCTATTAAGGTTCATTTCTAGATTAAACGTGGCTACCCTAACAGTCACATGTCTAGATGTCTGTTCAGCCTATCCGACGATTATATCATATGTGCACAGTCAAAAGTCCGATCGTCGATCTACGTTTCCACATCGTTTTAAAGGAGCAGAAAGTAAATTTAGTTACGTTAGTTGACGATTTTTAGTTAGGTTTTGATGACTTATTGTTTTGGTTGCTACGAGTGAGAGGGCTAACCTGTTGCGACGAACACGCACGAATCTGATGTCGGGTCTGGAAAAGGTGGCGGTGCTCGTGTCCTCGACTGTGGGTAGCATAATAAGGGGCATCTCAGGTTTGTCTTGGGTTCGTCTTGGCTGCAGGTAGTGCAGGGAGATGTCACGGTAACGGATACGGCGTCGGATCGCTTCGGTTGCGAGTAGCGCAACTAACGTCACGGCAACGGCTACAAAGTCAGGGAAAACGCGCGAGATCAACGACGTACATGAACTCCTCGACGTACGGGGGCTGATGAGTATTGGAGGAGGTTGAAGGGGGTCACTGTAAAGCCCTACAAGCTACTGCACAAGTACTAGAGGGGGGGTGAATAGTACTTTAAAAATAACAAGGAGTATAATTCCTAATTATAATGCAAACAACTACCAAATCAATTTGCGGAAGCTTAAATTGAATGGCAACAACAAAATTAACAATGCTAACAAGAGATGTTACTGGGTTCGGATCCACCCAAGTCTCCCCGACTTGTTCCCGGTGATCCTACGTCCCAACCACCCAGATCCCCTCCGGATACTTGAGTTAGAAACCGTAACTCAAGATTTCCACTATGAAATACTTGTGAAAATCCTCCACAAGTCAAATCATACAAAATGTAATTTGTGACTCCCACAACCCGGGATCACAACCACACTCTCACAACCGAGAGTGAAACTTACAAATCAAATATGAAATGAAATAAGAAAACTTCTTACCGAACAAAATACCTATGCCTTGAGTATTGCTTACGAATTAGGGCAAGGATGATTTTGGGGAAGAAGTGGCACCAAACCCTAGCTCCAAGATGTAGATCAGCGATGGAGAGCTTTGGGGATGTTGGTGACCTAGAATCAAGCACTTGGCTTGGAAGGCTTCACACTCAATGAATCTCTCTTTGGAAGTAAGAGTGAGGAGAGATTATTGAATGGAAAGAATGAGCTTTGAATGAACTTGGAATGATTTCTCTTGATCTCTAAACTTGCAATAATATCAGCCTTGGCAGCAATGAATGCATCCCATCAAGTATATATAGGATAGAGGAGAGAGAGAGAGAGAAAAACGTTTCAATTAAAGCTCCAACGGCTCTTTTCTGAACCCAACTAGTCGGTCAAAGAACAACCACCGACCGACTAGTTCATCAACTAGTCGGTCGGTCAATTAACGTAAACCGACTAATGGATAAACTGAGAAAAGATCAAAGTACAGACTAAGGAACTAGTCGGTCTAAGAAGAGTAGCTGACCGACTAGTTTCACAACTAGTCGGTCGGTTACTCAACGTGGACCGACTAACAGATAAAACTGAAGTCTGAGAAGAATTAGACTTAGTCGGTCCAAGAACAAATGTTGACCGACTAATTCACCAACTAGTTGGTCACCAAATGAACATAGACCGACTAACACTAAACAGTAAGTATGGTGAAAAATTTGGCATGTACAGTAAACTAAACTAGTCGGTCTAAGAAGGAAAGTTGACCGACTAGTTCATCAACTAGTCGGTCGATCAATGAGCACAGACCGACTAATGATAAACAGTAGCTCAAGCTTAAATGTGCATGTACATGGAAAGCTCAACTAGTCAGTCATAGAAGCATCACTGACCGACTAGTTTACAAACTAGTCGATCGGTGAGTCAACTTAAACCCACTAACTGTAAATAGTAAAGAGCAATGAATTAACTGACAGAAACTAGTCGGTCCAAGAAGCTTGGCTGACCGACTAGATCACCATCTAGTCGGTCAGTTCTTCTTCTTGAACCAACTAACATGCACAAGAAGTCCCGAATCGAAGCGCGAAGCTTCAGGAAGAATTGTATGGACTTCTACTAAGATCCTAGAGCTAAGATATGAGCGTTATGAAGAATTAAAACGTAAGACCTACTCAAGGCTTAACATTCTACGAAAGAAGCTTAAAGACTATAATTTAAACTTGACGATACCGTCTTCAATAGCTTCAATCGAATCTTCATGACTTCTAAATAGGTCCATAAGCTTCAACGAAGCTTTAGGCATACGATCACGTGCTTTGAGAAGTCTTGAGACGTCGTAATTGATATTCATGTGAATATGGCGACGATCTCCATAACTGCGCTCACAAAGTGTTAGTTCATATTATATTTATGTTTGTTCATCATCCAAAACCAAATCCGGGGAGTCTAATATCCAACATTCACCCCCTTTTTGGTGATGACAAACCAACATAAATAATAATCAAAAATAATAATTCAAATGAAATTTACTTACTCCCCCTGCATTGATGGCATGTTAATTCCAATTTAAACAAAAATAATACGCATCAAGCAGACGAGTGAAGTATATTAAATGAGAATCGATTATTGAATTATTGAAATACCAAACGTAGGTTATTGAAATATCGGATGTGAAAATCCATTTATATATCTTAACTCCCCCTGAATCTTACACATCAAGTTAGATTCTTGGAGAATTGCTTTAAATTTTCATTTGGCACATCGTTATTATTATATCTCTCCCCCTTTGGCATAAGCAAAAAGAGCGGGAGGATAACAACGACAACAACAATGGCCTCAAATTAAAAGCACGGGAGTCGTAGAATGCGACTAAGGTTCAAGTGACACCAAAGAGAAAAATACGAGTAGAATCAAGGCGTGTCAATGATACCAAAGTCGAAAAATCGTAAAACGAAATCATCAAAACTCAAATCAATTTAACGGATTGAGTTATGGAATATACTCTCCAATATCAACATTTCTTGGTTAATTTAGTGCATGGAAAACAATTCTATGTTTCCATAGAAGAAATTTCTATTAAACCAAGTTAATGTCGTCGAGCGACGAAATCAAACATTAGAGACATAAAGAATTATAAATTGCATAATAGAATGAGATGTCAACTGCGATGTATATATATATATATATATATATAAAGTATGAAGCAGAGTACATCACCGACATACAAAACATCGATCGATTGATCGGGGCACAAAAATACATCATCATATGACAAGATATCGGAGTGTCAACAAAAAATACACCATCGTCAAAAAATATCAAAATGACATCAAAATGACCCAAACTACATAGCCACCCTCACTATCCTACCCAACATCTCTCACAACTAGATATATCATCCAATGAGTATCAGGAGAGGCCTCGGAGAAACTCAAGAGGCAGCGGGAGGATCAGAAGCAACTGCAGGCTCAGCAGGAGCAGAGGAGGTGACTGGATCAGCAGGAACGTCCGAAAGATCAGCAGGAGCGACAGCTGAAGTGGCAACCTCTGATGCAGCAACCGTAGTGGCCTCGGGAGCACCAGTCGGAGTATCCACCACAGGAGTGGCGGCAACAGGTGTGCTCTCGGGGGCACCAGCAGACGAAGCAGCAACAGCATCACCGGAAGTGGTAGCACCAGCAGCAGCAGTACCAGCAGAAGTGCCCTCGGGGGCACGAGTCGAAGCACGACAAAGCTCCTCAACATCCTCCTCAGCCATCTCATCTAACTCCTCATCCTCAGACACAGAAGGAGGAAGCTCAACACCCAGCAGACGAGCCATACGGCAGACTACCTCCTCGGTACGAGCCAAGCGAGACTCGTGACGACAAAGTAACCGTACGACATCATCCAGGGTGGCAGAGGGAGCAGCAGAGGCAGTGGCAGAGGCAGGGGCAGACGCTGAAGGTGTCGTCCTCTGAACGTGACGAAGCGCCACAAGAGATTTCTTGACGGCTGTCGCGTTCAGGGGAGGACCAAGGGGACGCTCATCGTCACGAGGCAACGTGACACGGAAGTGACGAAACACGAGGGTCAATAAGCAAGGAAATGGGATATGAGCCGATTTAGAGGACTTGCGAATACACTCGAAAGAATCAATCTTATCGAGTATAATGCGAGCCCAATTAATCGAGCTCCCCATGAAGATAGCATAGATAAGCTTCAGAAAGGGCTGGGACGGTAAAGATGAGGAGCAGTACTTGGGAAGCAAGCACGACTTCAGAATCAAGTTTAGGACCCAAGCATTCGGCTTAAAAGATTTAGATGGAACGCCAATCATGGCAGGAGGGATCTGATGGAAAATCTCTGAAAGGATGGTCTGATCATGAGAAGAAATATCGTCAACAGAGATATCAGAGGGGAGGAGGCCAGACGAAGAGATACCCAAAATCTCTCCTAAGATTTCCGCTGTGAGGACTATAGGAGTCCCCAAAACGGTCGTCTCAACAGAGTGGGTCTGATCGTACTGACCCCGGATCCTATTCGCATAGAAAAGCTTTACTAATCTAGGGTAAGGGTGAGGGTTTGCCTTCGGGTCAAAACGAAGGTAATCGAGGAGACCCGACGACGAGAGAAGATCAGCTAACCCAATGAAGTCACTGAACTGGACGAAATGCTCCAGAAGCAGTGGACAGTGTTCGATACGGTTGTAAGCCGCGAGACACAAAGGGTCGTCGCGACACAACGAAATATCGACACCGCCCACCGGCATCAGAGCCTTTCCCTTAGGCTTACGGGTAGACGTACGAGGGTGGGTGCTAGACTCGGGATGGATAGGAGGAGAGGGTTCCATATGAGTCTCGGTCTCGGGGTTATACTCCGTATCGGAATCGGTAGGAGTATGGAATGAAGAATGAGAGGAAAGAACTTTGGCCTTGGGCTTAGGCTTGGGCTTGAGTTGACCTCTAGGCTTGGCGGTCGTCGTCCTCTTCTTCTTGAGAGGAGGTGAAGACGACGAAGGATGGGTGGTCTTGGCACGGCGTTTCGGAAGGGTTGGATGCTCGGGATCCGAAGGGTTTTGATCTACGGTCATCGGCGAGGGGCTAGACGGAGTGATCGGGTTACGTGTTCGGGCCATAATCTCGGCACAACACGACAGAAGAGATCGAATCAAAAGAACCCTAGCCGAAATGAGAATGAAACCCTAGAAACCCTAGAAGCCGAGCTAACCCTAGAACTAGGAATGGAAATCTAACCCTAGAAAGAGAGGAGATCACCTAGAACGAGGGCCGACGGAGGAGATCGACGGAGATGGCCGGAAAACGGCCGGAGGTCGATCGGAATACGAAGAGACAGCGAGGGGTCGGGGTTTTTGATCTGAGGGAGAAAGGGGTTTGATTGACTGGAATGAAAACAAACTGACTAAAGTGAGTTTAAGTCGGTCGAGATCGCAAATGACCAAACAGTCCCTGGCACAATTAGTCGGTCACAGTTCAAGCACTGACCGACTAGATCACGATCTAGTCGGTCGGTCAATGAGCTTGAACCGACTAGTTGCAAACAGTGGCTGAATCCAAGATTTACTGACAAGATTTAGTCGGTCTGCGTTCATTTACTGACCGACTAGATCTTAATCTAGTCGGTCGGTCACTGAACATGAACCGACTAAAGAGTTAAAATGAAGAGGAAACTCAAAAAGCTTGAGTTAGTAGGTCTAAGTTCTTCTACTAACTGACTAAATGAACATCTAGTCGGTTGGTGGTTGAACTGAGACAGACTAAAAGAGTCCAAAAGTTGATAATCAAGTTCTCTCCTCAATACACTTGGACGATATATCGCAAAACTCTCAATAATCATCTAAACTACCCCAATAAACATCGAAATCTTAAATACGACATTCAAAACATGAATTCGAGCAAAAATTCAAAATATCACATAAATTCTCGAAAAATCCAATAAGTCTAGCTTGAACGAAATATTTCGAAATATAATAGCATGCAAGATTATTGAATGAATCATGAATCCTATATCTCGGATTCACCCATAATCCCCAATTCTCGACGCAACCGCACAAAGGAGTCCTCCTTTAGGGGTTTCGTGAAAATATCGGTGATTTGCTTTTGGGTTTCAACGTACACTAAAATGATATCCTTTTTAGCAACATGATCATCTAAAAAGTGGTGTCGGACATCTATGTGTTTTGAATGGGAATGGTGTACCGGGTTCTTGGAAAGACATATTGCACTTTGGTTGTCAACCATGATAGGGCAAGTATCACAATTAATACCAAAGTCTTTAAGTGTGTGTCTCATCCAAAGAACTTGAGCACACGCGGCACCGGCGGCAATATATTCCGCCTCGGTGGTTGAAAGTGATACGGAATTTTGCTTCTTGGAAAACCAAGAGACAAGGGAATTTCCTATAAAATGGCAAGTGCCACTAGTACTTTTCCTGTCGGATTTGCATCCCGCATAATCGGCATCACTATATGAGATTAACTCATACGTGCTAGATTTTGGATAAAGTAATCCAAAATCAAGTGTATAACTTAGATAATGGAAAATACGTTTTACCGCTACTAAGTGAGACTCCTTAGGTTGAGACTGATAACGAGCACATACGCATATGGCAAACATAATATCGGGCCTACTTGCGGTAAGATAAAGTAAACTACCTATCATACCTCGATATAGACGAATGTCTACATCCTTACCGCCCGTATCCTTGTCAAGATGTGTAGTCGTGCTCATTGGAGTCTTTTTCCCGGAAGCACTCTCCATTCCAAATCACTTTAGCAACTCCACCGTATACTTCGTTTGGTGGATGAAGATTGCATCGTCCATTTGGCGAATTTGGAGACCTAAGAAATACTTGAGCTCACCCATGTGGCTCATCTCAAATTGTTCCTTCATAACATTAGAAAACTCTTCGCAAAGAGCAAAGTTAGTAGCACCGAAAATGATATCATCAACATATATTTGAACTAAAATTATATCATTATTCGCATGCTTAACAAAAAGTGTAGAATCGGCTTCTCCCATTTTAAAATTCAAATCCAAAAGAAAATTCTTTAGGCGATCATACCAAGCTCGAGGAGCTTGTCTTAAGCCGTAAAGTGCTTTCTTTAGTTTAAAAACATGATTTGGAAATTTTTCATTTATGAAGCCCGGAGGTTGAGAAACGTAAACTTCCTCAACGACATCTCCGTTTAAAAATGCACTTTTAACATCCATTTGAAATAATTTAAAATCCTTATGGCATGCAAAAGACAATAATAATCTAATTGATTCTAATCTAGCTACCGGAGCGAAGGATTCTTCGAAATCAATACCTTCCTCTTGTCGATAGCCTTGAGCAACTAACCGAGCTTTGTTCCGGACGACGACTTGGTTTTCGTCGGTTTTGTTCTTGAAGATCCACTTTGTCCCCTATGACGGTGTGGTTCTTCGATGGCAATGGAACAAGCTCCCAAACTTCATTCCTCTCGAATTGAATGAGCTCCTCCTCCATGGCTAAGATCCAAGCGCTATCTTCGCATGCTTCATTAACATTCTTTGGCTCTATCGAGGAGGCAAAGGCACAATGAGCGAAGTAGTTCACTTGCGATCTCGTCTTGACACTATCATAGATATTGCCAATGGCTTGCTCATGAGGATGGTCACGAACGGTATGAAGCCGTTTGGGAATACCTTGGTCACTACGAACATTCTCAACAACTTCATTAGTTGGGTTAGTCTCAATAGAATCAATAGAATTATTAGACTTAGAATTATCAAACGAGTCACATAAAACATCCATAGAATCATTATCATTTGAAATTCTAGTTGGAACAAATCCTTCATTAAAAGAGACATGAAGCGACTCCTCGATCGTTGAAGTTCGTTTGTTGAATATCCGGTAGGCTTTGCTACGCGAAGAATATCCAACAAAAATCCCCTCATCGGATCTAGGATCGAATTTGTCCAAACTACCATACGTGTTCTTAATAAAACATTTCGAACCAAAAACACGAAAATGTTTAACTTGAGGCAACCTACCAAACAACAATTCATAACAAGTTTGTTTAGTGCCGGGCCTCAAAAGTATTCTATTAAACACATAGCAAGCGGTGTGTACCGCTTCCGCCCAAAATTGATGGCCAAGTTGGCTATCATCAAGCATAGTGCGAGCACACTCCACTAGCGTCCTATTCTTTCTCTCAACTACACCATTTTGAGGAGGTGCACGAGGGAAAGAGAAGGTGTGTGTGTAATACCAATTTCATCACAAAATGTCTCAAAAGACTCATTCTCAATTCACCTCCATGATCACTACGAATAGTAACAATGGTGGTTCCTAAGAGATTTTGTACTTTCTTAACAAAAATTGTGAAGTTTTCAAAAGCTTCATTTTTATTACATAATGAAAATACCCATGTAAATCTCGAATAGTCATCTACGATGACAAGTCCATATCTTGCATTTCCTAAGGAAGCAACTCTAGTTGGCCCAAATAAGTCTAGATGTAATAGCTCTAGTGGCCGTTTAGTAGAAATGCTTTTCTTAGGTTTAAATGAAGATTTAGGAAGCTTGCCACGTTGACAACAATCACAAAAACTTTTCTTTTCAAAAACAAGCTTCGGAAAACCTTTAATGGAATTTAATTTTGAAAGCTTATAAAGTGTTCCAAAGTTCACATGTCCAAAGCGTCGATGCCATAAGTGTTGTTCACTTGTGTTGGCAACGAGACATTGTTCATAAGACTTAGGAAGATCCAAAATATAAATATCTTTATGACGAGTGCCAGAAAATAATAATTTATCATTATCTTTTCTTAAAATATGACACAATCCTTTCGCAAAGCTAACTTTGTAACCTTTGTCACAAAGTTGGCTTATTGAAATAAGATTATGATTTAAACCATTAACAAGATAAACATCACTAATTAAGGGTTTAGATGGGTTACCCACTTTACCAACACCTATGATGGTTCTGCTCTCGTTGCCTCTAAATACGACGCGGTTTCCATTTGCTATGGGAACCACTCCGGAGAGCAAACTAGCGTCACCCGTCATGTGTTTTGAACACCCGCTATCGAGTATCCAATTTCCCTTGGAGCTAAATTTAAATTTGTTGCTCCTTTTCTTTTTCTTTTCCTTGAGTACCTAAAGATATAGAATTTCATATCATGGTACCCAAGGTCATTGGGTCCAAAAGATTAGACCTTTGGAAGCCAAGTCCAATTGGACTTAGACTTCCCCACATAATTTCTACTATGCACAACATCCGAAAAATAAGCATTCATATACATTTGTTTTTCATCCATGCTTGTGTCCTTTGGGCTCCAAATAGTGAAAATTTTGGGAGCCATCATCCTATTGGGTGCATGCATGCGACGTTGATTTCTACGTGATGCATGTTGTGGATAGGCATACGGAACATGATGGAATGGTGCACGACGAGAATTATTCATATGATGTTGTGGGTGAACATATGCATGTGTGGGAACACGTGCGTGAGGGTGTCTCACATGGTGTGCACGTGCCCGAGAATGTGTTGCATAAAAATCATCATATGTGTGAGCCGGTGGAGTAGGACGTGTGTTCCTACGTGGCATGGTATTGGTGTACATATAAGCATGCCCCTTCTTTGGAGATCCACCCAAAGTGGGTTTCTTTCCGAAAGAGGGTGTGGACGAGGTGGAAGCACCATTGGTAGATGAACTACCAATAGAGTGTTTGCTACCACTCGTAGAGTCACCGGAAGTTGGCCTAACAAAAGTAGTGGCCGATTTGGATGGACATCCCATCGTATACCCCAAACCAATGTGGTGATTGGCCGGAAGTAAGTCACTTAGGATTTTATCCAAATGGTCCTTACCCTTATTGAATTTATTAATTTGGCCTAATGTGTTCTCATATTTCTCTTTGAGAGAACGCATAGAAGTATCCAAGTTGGATACTTGCGATGTGAGCACATAAACACGAGATTTAAGATTCTCGTTCTCAATACTCAAAGTCGAGTTTTGAGAAGTTAAATCCGCTATCCTATGTTCTTCCGGATCATCAATGCTAACATGTTCAAGTTTAGATTTGAGATTAATAATCTCATTTCTTAACTCTTCAACAACGGTGTCGTTGTTGGTGATGATAGTCTTAGGCGAGGTTTGAATGCTAGCTAGGTCATCTTTTACCTTAGTATATCTATTTACTAATTTAGTGTATTTTGACCATAATTGAGAGTTAGCATTCCTAAGATCATCCATAGTTACCTCATCATTGCCTTCGTCATCACTATCATCGGAAGAGGAGGATCCTTGATCATGCTCCTCTCTTGCCATGAAGCACATGTGCGCTTGCTCCACTTGCTTATCGTCCGACTCTCCGCTTGAGGAATCCTCGGAGTCGGTGAATGTTGCTCCGACAAGTCCCTTTTTGTACCCCTTTTTGTACTTCTTGGACTTATCAAATTTTGGCGCCTTCCACTTCTCCTTTTGCTTGTTGAGAGGACACTCCGCTTTCATGTGTCCTGGCTTATTGCACTTGAAACACAAAGGAGAGGAAGAGGCGTTAGAAGAACCAAATTTAGCTTTGTTCTTATAGTTACCTTTTCGGAAGAAACGGTTGAACTTCTTGGCCATGAGTGCCATGGACTCCAAGTCCAACTCGTTTTCCGAGTCTTCATCATCGGTTGATGTGGATGTGGATGGAGCGGCCTTGAAAGCAATAGCCTTCTTCTTTGGCTCGTCTTGCTTTAGATAGGACTTCATCTTTTCCTGCAATTTGAGCTTGCTATCCTTGCGTACCTCGTATGACATTAAAGTACCCATTAGTTGAACTACGGTGTACTTATTCATGTCATTACCTTCCTCGATGGCGAAGGTACGCTTTTCCCAAGAAGAAGGAAGTCCTTCGATAAGCTTCGAACACTTCTCCTTTTGGGTGTAGGATTTGCCGAGAGCCTCTAACTCGTTTATAATGTCGACGAAGCGAGCGTAATACTCCTTCATCTTCTCGCCCTGTTGCATATGAAACATTTCGTAATCTTTGTTTACAACTACGAGTTTAGAGTCTCTTACCCTACTCGTCCCTTCATGTAGAATGAGGAGGGAGTTCCAAATTTGATATGCACTCTTACATGTGCATATCTTATTGAAGTCCTCGGGCTCCAACGCATATTGCAAGGCGTTCATTGCCTTGGCATTGCTTACCTCCGCGGTGACCTCCGCGGTTGTCCATTTCTCGAAGTCTTCTTCTTCGGGCTCGATGTATTCCTTCATTGTGGTCCTCCATAAAGATGCACTCCGGAGGAAGGTTTCCATCCGGCATTTCCAGTACCCGTAGTTGGTACCGTTGAAGAATGGAGGCCTCGTAGAGGAATGTCCTTCCATCACCGAAGATGCTCCTTCACGGTTCCTGAAGGTGTCATAGTTGGAAGGTGGACGCACGGTCTTGTTGTCGTTGGCAGACATAGCTAAGTATCTGGCTCTGATACCAAATGTAAAGCCCTACAAGCTACTGCACAAGTACTAGAGGGGGGTGAATAGTACTTTAAAAATAACAAGGAGTATAATTCCTAATTATAATGCAAACAACTACCAAATCAATTTGCGGAAGCTTAAATTGAATGACAACAACAAAATTAACAATGCTAACAAGAGATGTTACTGGGTTCGGATCCACCCAAGTCTCCCCGACTTGTTCCCGGTGATCCTACGTCCCAACCACCCGGATCCCCTCCGGATACTTGAGTTAGAAACCCTAACTCAAGATTTCCACTATGAAATACTTGTGAAAATCCTCCACAAGTCAAATCATACAAAATGTAATTTGTGACTCCCACAACCCGGGATCACAACCACACTCTCACAACCGAGAGTGAAACTTACAAATCAAATATGAAATGAAATAAGAAAACTTCTTACCGAAAAAAATACCTATGCCTTGAGTATTGCTTACGAATTAGGGCAAGGATGATTTTGGGGAAGAAGTGGCACCAAACCCTAGCTCCAAGATGTAGATCAGCGATGGAGAGCTTTGGGGATGTTGGTGACCTAGAATCAAGCACTTGGCTTGGAAGGCTTCACACTCAATGAATCTCTCTTTGGAAGTAAGAGTGAGGAGAGATTATTGAATGGAAAGAATGAGCTTTGAATGAACTTGGAATGATTTCTCTTGATCTCTAAACTTGCAATAATATCAGCCTTGGCAGCAATGAATGCAGCCCATCAAGTATATATAAGATAGAGGAGAGAGAGAGAGAAAAACGTTTCAATTAAAGCTCCAACGGCTCTTTTCTGAACCCAACTAGTCGGTCAAAGAACAACCACTGACCGACTAGTTCATCAACTAGTCGGTCGGTCAATTAACGTAAACCGACTAATGGATAAACTGAGAAAAGATCAAAGTACAGACTAAGGAACTAGTCGGTCTAAGAAGAGTAGCTGACCGACTAGTTTCACAACTAGTCGGTCGGTTACTCAACGTGGACCGACTAACAGATAAAACTGAAGTCTGAGAAGAATTAGACTTAGTCGGTCCAAGAACAAATGTTGACCGACTAATTCACCAACTAGTTGGTCACCAAATGAACATAGACCGATTAACACTAAACAGTAAGTATGGTGAAAAATTTGGCATGTACAGTAAACTAAACTAGTCGGTCTAAGAAGGAAAGTTGACCGACTAGTTCATCAACTAGTCGGTCGATCAATGAGCACAGACCGACTAATGATAAACAGTAGCTCAAGCTTAAATGTGCATGTACAGGGAAAGCTCAACTAGTCGGTCACAGAAGCATCACTGACCGACTAGTTTACAAACTAGTCGGTCGATGAGTCAACTTAAACCGACTAACTGTAAACAGTAAAGAGCAATGAATTAACTGACAGAAACTAGTCGGTCCAAGAAGCTTGGCTGACCGACTAGATCACCATCTAGTCGGTCAGTTCTTCTTCTTGAACCAACTAACATGCACAAGAAGTCCCGAATCGAAGCGCGAAGCTTCAGGAAGAATTGTATGGACTTCTACTAAGATCCTAGAGCTAAGATATGAGTGTTATGAAGAATTAAAACGTAAGACCTACTCAAGGCTTAACATTCTACGAAAGAAGCTTAAAGACTATAATTTAAACTTGACGATACCGTCTTCAATAGCTTCAATCGAATCTTCATGACTTCTAAATAGGTCCATAAGCTTCAACGAAGCTTTAGGCATACGATCACGTGCTTTGAGAAGTCTTGAGACGTCGTAATTGATATTCATGTGAATATGGCGACGATCTCCATAACTGCGCTCACAAAGTGTTAGTTCATATTATATTTATGTTTGTTCATCATCCAAAACCAAATCCGGGGAGTCCAATATCCAACATTCACCCCCGTTTTGGTGATGACAAACCAACATAAATAATAATCAAAAATAATAATTCAAATGAAATTTACTTACTCCCCCTGCATTGATGGCATGTTAATTCCAATTTAAACAAAAATAATACGCATCAAGCAGACGAGTGAAGTATATTAAATGAGAATCGATTATTGAATTATTGAAATACCAAACGTAGGTTATTGAAATATCGGATGTGAAAATCCATTTATATATCTTAACTCCCCCTGAATCTTACACATCAAGTTAGATTCTTGGAGAATTGCTTTAAATTTTCATTTGGCACATCGTTATTATTATATCTCTCCCCCTTTGGCATAAGCAAAAAGAGCGGGAGGATAACAACGACAACAACAATGGCCTCAAATTAAAAGCACGGGAGTCGTAGAATGCGACTAAGGTTCAAGTGACACCAAAGAGAAAAATACGAGTAGAATCAAGGCGTGTCAATGATACCAAAGTCGAAAAATCGTAAAACGAAATCATCAAAACTCAAATCAATTTAACGGATTGAGTTATGGAATATACTCTCCAATATCAACATTTCTTGGTTAATTTAGTGCATGGAAAACAATTCTATGTTTCCATAGAAGAAATTTCTATTAAACCAAGTTAATGTCGTCGAGCGACGAAATCAAACATTAGAGACATAAAGAATTATAAATTGCATAATAGAATGAGATGTCAACTGCGATGTATATATATATATATATATATATAAAGTATGAAGCAGAGTACATCACCGACATACAAAACATCGACCGATTGATCGGGGCACAAAAATACATCATCATATGACAAGATATCGGAGTGTCAACAAAAAATACACCATCGTCAAAAAATATCAAAATGACATCAAAATGACCCAAACTACATAGCCACCCTCACTATCCTACCCAACATCTCTCACAACTAGATATATCATCCAATGAGTATCAGGAGAGGCCTCGGAGAAACTCAAGAGGCAGCGGGAGGATCAGAAGCTTGGTCAGTTCTTCTTCTTGAACCAACTAACATGCACAAGAAGTCCCGAATCGAAGCGCGAAGCTTCGGGAAGAATTGTATGGACTTCTACTAAGATCCTAGAGCTAAGATATGAGCGTTATGAAGAATTAAAACGTAAGACCTACTCAAGGCTTAACATTCTACGAAAGAAGCTTAAAGACTATAATTTAAACTTGACGATACCGTCTTCAATAGCTTCAATCGAATCTTCATGACTTCTAAATAGGTCCATAAGCTTCAACGAAGCTTTAGGCATACGATCACGTGCTTTGAGAAGTCTTGAGACGTCGTAATTGATATTCATGTGAATATGGCGACGATCTCCATAACTGCGCTCACAAAGTGTTAGTTCATATTATATTTATGTTTGTTCATCATCCAAAACCAAATCCGGGGAGTCCAATATCCAACAGTCACATGGCCTGGGGGGTGGCCGGATCAACTGCCGACGGTGAGGTGCCGGGCTGTTTTGCGGAGAAGATGACAGATTTGGAAAAACCCAGGTGTTTGGATCCATAGCAAGATGATACGGCCAAGGGAGAAGCAAAGGGCGATGGCAGCAGGTAGAGGGGTCGTGGGTAGTTAATGGCAGCAAGGGGGGTCACCGGCGGCGGTCGGAAGTGGGTGGACAAGCGTTTGAAGGCGAAAAGGACAGATCTGGAATATACCGGTTGTTTTTTGTTGCTGCGAAGTTGTGGCGGCCTGAGGGGGTATCAATGGGTTGCAGGTGCTAGAGGGATTCGGGGGGAGGTCGACGGCGGCGGGGAGGTCGTCGGCGACGGCTGGAATCCGGCGGGCGTGGGTTTTTAAAGGCAGGCTGCTGCTGCTGATATCTTGCGACAGAGAACATGTTTTTAGGGTGGTTTTGAGGGAGAGAGTGAAGGGTGGAGGGAGAGGTGATTGTTGAGGAGTAGGGGAGGCCGGAGGGTGGCCGCACGGCGGCCGGAGGTGGCCAGTGCATGGGTAGTAGCCACTGGCAGCAGTAGGGTGCGACAATGGACAGATTTTAAGGGGTTTTAAGAGAGAGAGAGAGAGAGAGAGGGAGAGAGAGAGAGAGGGAGAGAGAGGGAGAGAGAGAGAGAGAGAGAGAGAGAGAGAGAGAGAGAGAGAGAGAGAGAGAGAGAGAGAGAGAGAGGGAAGAGGGTGGTCGACGGTCGCCGAAGGATGGCCAGCAGCGATGGGATGAGGCTGGCCGTGAGATGCTGGGGAGTGGTGACTGTGCGTTCTATCTCCTAGGGTTTTGGTGTGTGAGTTGTTATAAAATGCAATTCTTGCTAAATAGGGTATAAAAGGGGGGTCGATATAAGCAAAATGGGAGGGAGAGTGTGTGAGAGAGGGAGTATTGCTTAGGGTGACATATGGTGATGATAGCCCAGTGAATCATGTGTGATACGTATGAGAATCCTAATTGATTTGGTTTAATTTGAAATTCAAATTGGATTAGGGCTAATCGGGTTTTGAAGGTAATTAGTGTGATGGGCCAAGCAAACGGTGTCTGAAAATTATGAAAAAAATATCGGAATGACCGTGACGACGAGAGGATCAAGGATACGGGGTCTGGCCGCGTGATATTCTTACCGAATAAGATTATAAAATTAAGGACTGAGCATTGAAGTCAAAAGACCAAAACGCCCTTCCATTCAAAGCTGTTCTGAGGGAGAACGAGCCGGGAAATGACGTTCCCAAAAAGTTACTATAAAAATATATTCTTCCTTACGGTCACAACGACATATAACATCGCGTATTCTGGATAGAAGAAAGGACTAAGAAAAATACATGTACAAATGAGGAAAGTACGCGCGAAAAACGAACAGTCGGAAAGCGTCCGTTACACTCGGCCGTAGGGCCGACCGTACACCTTCTTCCTAATCTATGGTGCCTCGACTTCACTGCCACTCCCCTGACTGATGCCCTCCGGTGCCTGCGCATCTGCCTGGTCGCCTCTTGGTTGCCGTCGCTGGGAGTCGCTGCCATCTTGGTCTCTAAAGCACCGAAAGCATCTTCCTTGTCGTCCGACACCACCGACAGCAGGGCGAAGTCAATCTCCATACCCGGGTAGAGCATCCCCAACCTCACCTTCGCCTTCTCGAAGCCGGCCTCCACACCATCATCGAAGCCTTCTACCCTCATGTCTGTCAGTGCGGGGACGAGCGTCGTTTTGGTATCGAAGAACGGCATGGGCCCTGACCTGGCCTAGGTCGATCTTCTCCAGCTCGGCATTCTGTCGCTCCAGCTCGGTGTTCCATCGCTCCAGGGCGATTTTTGCTCCAGTCGCCTCTCTTTCTGAGGCCAGCAGACCCTCGGCAGCGACTCTTCGGGTCTCTTCCTGGTGGGCCCTCTCCTGTAGTTCTGCCACAGCTTTCTCCAGCCTGGCGGTCTCACCCCTCTGGGCCTGGTAATCCCCATAGACCATCGACAGTCTCTCCATGGCATCCTTCAGCTTCACCTCGGTGCCCCTGAGGGCGACCACCTTCATCCCCAGCACTGCCTCGAGATGGTTAACCTCTGACGAGTGTTGTTGGAGAGACACCAGAGCAGCGACCTCCTACGAAGAAGATCAAATGATAAGCATGTGGAATAATTAAGAAGCTCGACATCCTGGGCAAATGGCGGCATACCTGCATATTGTGCCAGATGGCCGTGTCACAGAGGAGTTCAGCATCGACCTCTTGCAGGGCCTCTCGGTCCCTCGGCAGCAGGCTATTCTCTGTAAGGCGGGCTGCCACACCGACCTCATCGAAGACCGACTCCTGGGCCACTACTGGGCCACTATTGGGTAGCATGGTGCGACAATCATCTCTGGTAGGTGGGCGAGAACGGTCTCCTTCGTTGACTTGAAGGTGAAAAGATGGTTCGGGTTGAATATTGCATATTTAACACCCTATTTAGCCCTTTTTGTGCTTATATGATGCTTAATTGGTCTCTAACATGTTCGTATTTTGTATATCAACATTTATTAGAGCAAAGCATTGATTTGTGCACAAAATATAAATTTTATTGAGTATTTCAGCATTTTTATATTTTTCACGGCTAGGTCTCGATCTCACGATTCCAACGACTATTTATTTGTATTTTTCTGAGATCTGAGCTAATTACTATGAATTTTTGAATGCAGGATATCATTTTAAATAAAGAAATACGAAGAAAATACTTCAAAATATGGCTATAGTTGTACGTGCACCAATCTTGACGTCCACATGGCGCTCATCCACGCATCCCCTCTCAGATCTGACGGGCGAAAGAAACGAGCGATGTGGCGTAAGCTCGACCGTAGATTTACGATCAGACGTCGACGATTAGCAGGCGAACGAATACGCAGCGGGATCAAAATGCGGGCAGCATGGCATCATCTCAGCCGTTGCGTATCGATCCAATGGCCCACAGACGAGAAAAACTCAGCGATCCAGCGGCGAACTCGACACCGTTGGATCACAATCCAACGGCCAGAAAAAGCGAAGCAACAACGCTAAGCACGCACATCAGAGCGGGCGACGTGGCCTCTTTGCAGCAGTTGGATGACAATCCAACAGACATGGACAAACTCTGAAGCAGAGTTGAATTCGAACGAACCGAATCGGGCATGCAAGCTGGTGCAGATCCGCTTCGATTGGACCGTGGCACTCCCGGGTTAAATCCCGCACAGATCAACGGTTCAAAATTGCGGCGGCTGTGAAAACGGGTTTGGTTCGAGATTTTGAAGCGGGTTTGAACCCAATAAGCGACTTAAAGCCCGCAATGTGTTGTATTTAAGGTATTCTAGGGTTTTTGTTACGTATTGGGGCGTATTGGGGGCTCTAGGAGCCGTATTTCGCCATGAAATTTAGAGGCCCTGGGGACAGAGGCTAGATCTATCATCTGAAGGAGATTTAGGGCTATTTGGAGAGAATTGGTGACATTTTTCCTATCTTTAGCCTTGTATTTTACGTATTTGGCTTGGAATTGAAGTATTATTCACGTATTTTGATGCTTTTATGATGTATTTGTCTATGAATACTGAATATATTCTCTTCATGCATGGTTAATCTTTATATGTGTTGGTGTTGATATAGTTAGGGTGTCGTAATCATTGATTTCAATATCTTTTCGCCCTATTTGCATTATATAATCATGTATTTCGTCGATTTCTACATATATCTCGTTTGGGTATGTTATACAGAGACGTGGGCATGCTTGAATTGAATATGATCTTTGCAGAATTATTCGTGATGCGACCCGAGAGGGCATATTTTCCTTATGAAATTGACGTTATATGTGATTAACTCTTTGGCACATTTTATGCGCTTTATCGCCATATTTTCCGACGTTCTCGTGCCCTAACCGGACGAAACGTTGAGTTATAGAAAAGGTATTAATAATAATTGATTGCACGCACCCTAACGAAATCACTACCAACGCATACTCTCCATATTAGCACCCCATATCGAATTCATCGTAATTATTATAGGATTTTCATTTATTATCTTAAACTCTTGATACCATATCTTTAGGTGGTTAGTTATTATTGTTTTAATACTCTTTACAAACTGAAGTTCGTGATTTTTCAGGTCAGTTGTCCTATGGATACGATACCTGTACTCGCCAAGATTATTACTTGTTCGATCTCCTACGCTTGGGAGTAGCGCTCACACATTTTGAGACGAGTCAAATTTTTGGCGCCGTTGCAAGGGATAACGGTACTGGTAATCTACGATTTCAGTTCTTATAGAGGAACATTCGGTGAGATCCTTCCATCTTATAGTTTAGGATTATTATTATTATTTTGTTTTGTTCTCTTTTAAAAAATTCAAAAAAAAATGGAATACATGAATTTCTATCGCACAAACAATTAGTATGATGCAGAGTATGATGTTGCACACAAACATAGGATGGAAAAGCTCAAGATCGTTAGTTTTAATCAGACTGATTATGAAACTTTCTTTCAGGCCTGGAGGAGGTTCACAGACATATTATCGAGCTATCCGCAGCATGGGTACACAAACCAAGAGCTTATAGAGTCTTTCTAATCTGGACTACGACCACAGCTGCAGGAATTTTTGGGAGTCATGACGCTGACAGAGGCGTGGAAGTACCTGGAATCTTTACAAGAGAATGAACAAATCGCGAAAGAGACTTCAGAGGGTGATTCAACGGAGCCTTCCTGCCTTGATCAAAGAGAGCAAAGCATAGACATACCATTGCAACCCTTGAAAGAGGAAGTTCAATTGCTCATTCAGCAACAGGAGGCTACATCCTATCAATTCCAAGAGAACTTCCTTGCTCGAAGTCGGCAAATTCAGCAATCCATTGAAAATCTTACTCTGATTGCCACTTCTTAGAAGAAAATAATTCTTTTGAAATTCAATTTCCAAAATCTAATGTGAGTTCATCTTCTATTGCAAGTATATCGAGCAGCCATGTTACGATGAAGGCACAAATCAGAACATTAACATGGCTGGAAGCATGTGCAAAAGAGAGGACGAACTAGCAATTTTGGATGAACATGAGGAGGAGACAGCTAGGGACATGGGACTAGAGATTATTTCTATGGAGTCCGAACCATTCTCTCCCCCAGTTTTTTCCCAAAATCATTCATCTCTCTCCCCAATGACTGAGCATAATACCGAGAGCAGTGCATATCTTTCAGGGAGTAGTCATCAACATGTTTTAATTTATTTCACCTATTTTGATGACTACGTTTGGAATACTTTTATTTAGAATAATTTTAGACTAAATTGGACTGACATAACTCATCTCTTGCAGGACATATATAATCACTTTATGTAGATGCTTGGAATTGTGTTGTTGGGGTCCAATTTAGCTTTTGGAGGAAGAATACTCGCCGAGAAGCGGATGGAGCAAATTGAACAACTTCCTCCACCATTAAAGATCCGTGATCCGCCTTTTGACCACAGTGCGTTCTTTCCATTATCGTAGATTTTAATATGCTTTCTAGGATGCTTGCTCTTGAATAATCTCGTACCCTTTTCGACATTGATGACAACGTCCATCTTTAGTTGGGGGGAGTGTATGAGACCTTAGGATTTTTTTAAAAAAACAAGGGGAACGAAAAGAATAATTCACCATTCCCATCATTTAAAACTCCTTCACATTCCACAAATGCGGATGATTATGCATTGATTGAGTTCTAAACATTGTTTATGGCTTGAGTTAATTATTTTTCCTTCATGGAATTACTCGTTAATGTGCTATTCATGAAAATTTTCAATTACCATGATTAATATCTCGAAATAGTTTGAATTTATTTCATGCATGCTACCGTGATGAAAAAGCTTAAGTATACACCATATATTAAAATAGTCTTCAAATTGAAGAGGAATTTGGCCTTTGTTATTAATGTTTATGTTCGAAGAATGGGTGTTGAGTTGCTTATGAAGAAAGAAAAAGAAAAAGAAAGTGAAAAATAAAAAATGCATCGTTCCCTTGAGTTCATTGATTAGCCGTGTCTTCGTGCCTCAGGAAGCATTGGAGATCGCGTCGAAAGATGGATGAATGGGGAGTGCAACAAAAAAAGAGAATAAAACTTAGATGATTCGAGTATTAAGTTCGAGGGGCTCTTCTAAGCCTAATGTCCGAAGGTCGTCTGGCCTAGGAATCATTAACTGAAAGCTCGCTACATGGATCATTCTAAGTCGTCAAAAGAAAAAGAAAAAGAAAAAAAAGAAATGGTGAATAAACCAAGCAACTTCAATACCCATGATTTGAACGATCGTTTTGAGATGCCAATTCCTTGGAAATGAGAAAACTAGAATATAACGACGTGTTATACTTTCGCTTGCGCAAAACGATGCTTGCATGTTATTTATTCGAATTAAATTAGAGAAATATCATGTGATTGGTCATGTTCATGGATTTTGTATATTAATGGTCAAAATCATGTTGGAAAGCGTATTATTGAGCCATGCCATAAGTGATTGATAAAATTTATAATTTTACTAATCATCCGTCTTCATCACTCTTTTTGCTAGGGACTAGCAAATCGCTAGTTGGGGCGTGTGATTCGGGTTGAATATTGCATATTTAACACCCTATTTAGCCCTATTTTGTGCTTATATGATGCTTAATTGGTCTCTAATACGTTCGTATTTTGTATATCAACATTTATTAGAGCAAATCATTGATTTGTGCACAAAATATAAATTTTATTGAGTATTTCAGCATTTTTATATTTTTCACAGCTAGTTCTCGATCTCACGATTCCAAAGACTATTTATTTGTATTTTACTGAGATCTGAGCTAATTACTATGAATTGTTGAATGCATGATATCATTTTAAATAAAGAAATACGAAGCAAATACTTCAAAACACGGCTGTAGCCGTACGTGCACCAATCTTGACATCCACGTGGCGCTCATCCCCGCATCCCCGCTTAGATCTGACGGGCAGAAGAAGCGAGCGACGTGGCGTAAGCTTGACCGTAGATTTACGATCGGACGGCTACGATCAGCGGGCGAACGAATACACAGCGGGATCGAAATGCGGGCGGCGTGGTATCATCTCAGCCGTTGCGTCTCGATCCAACGGCCCAAAGAAGAGAAAAACTCAGCGATTCAGCGGCAAAATCGGCACCGTTGGATCACAATCCAACAGCCAGAAAAGCGAAGCAACGACGTTGAGCGCGCGCAGCGGAGCGGGCGACGTGGCCTCTTCGCAGCAGTTGGCTGACGATCCAACGGACATGGACGAACTCCGATGCGGAGTTGAATTTGAACGAAGTGAAGCGGGCTTGCAAGCGGGCATGGATCCGCTTCGATTGGACACGTGGCACTCCCGGGTTAAATCCCGCACGGATCGACGGTTCAAAATTGTGGCGACTGTGCAAACGGGTTTGGTTCGAGATTTTGAAGCGGGTTTGAACCCGATAAGCGACTTTAAACCTGCAATGTGTTTTATTTAAGGTATTCTAGGGTTTTTGTTGCGTATTGGGGGCGTATTGGGGGCTCTAGGAGCCGTATTTCGCCATGAAATTTTGAGGCCATGGGGATAGAGGCTAGATCTATCATCTGAAGGAGATTTGGGGCTATTTGGAGAGAATTGGTGACATTTTTCCTATCTTTAGACTTGTATTTTGTGTATTTGGCTTGGAATTGAAGTATTATTCACGTATTTTGATGTTTGTATGATGTATTTGTCTATGAATACTGAATATATTCTCTTCATGCGTGGTTAATCTTCATATGTGTTAGTGTTGATGCAGTTAGGGTGTCGTAATCATTGATTTCAATATCTTTTTGCCCTATTTGCATTATATAAACACGTATTTTGTCGATTTCTACATATATCTCGTTTGGGTATGTTATACGGAGACGTGGGCATGCTTGAATTGAATATGATCTTTGCGGACTTATTCGTGATGCGACCCGAGAGGGCATTTGTGTTTATTTTCCTTATGAAATTGACGTTATATGTGATTAACTCTTTGGCACATTTTTATGCGCTTTATCACCATATTTTCTGACGTTCTCGTGCCCTAACCAGACGAAAGATTGAGTAATAGAAAAGTTATTAATAATCATTGATTGCACACACCCTAACGAAATCACTACCAACGCATACTCTCCATATTAGTACCACATATCAAATTCACCGTAATTATCGTAGGATTTTCTTTTATTATCTTAAAATCTTGATACCATATCTTTAGGTGGTTGGTTATTATCGTTTTAGTACTATTTACAAACTGAAGTACGTGGTTTTGCAGGTCAGTTGTCCCGTGGATACGATACCTGGACTCACTAGGATTATTATTTGTTCAATCTCCTACGCTTGGGAGTAGCGCTTACACATTTTGAGACGAGTCACAAGGGCGGCCTCGCAGCTCAGATGGCCCGGCTTCCCTACCCCATGAGACAGGCATCCGTAGGGCCAGGTCGCCACCATAGGATGGCTGGTGGTGGTGGACATCATTGGAGGTCTCAGTGGAGCGGTCGAGCTTGTGGAGACAGCAGCAGCGTCGCTGGCCGGTTGGCCCTGGCACTCTGCGGTCACATGACTGCCCGTGGGCTCCTCCGGATCGAGGTCGACTACACCGCCAGCCGCCACCTTGCTTAGGTGGGACGGAGGAGATGCGGCCACAGCCTCCTTCCTTGGCTTCTTCAGCCTTTCTCCTTTTTTGGCCCAGGCAGTGGCGGATGCCTCCTGACTCCGCTTCTGGCCCTTGCCCTTGCTCGATGGGGGCTTCGATGATGCCTCCATTGCCTTCCTCATCACTTCCTCCAGGGACATGCTCATGGCCACTCCTACAAAAAGTAAACAGATCAGGGTGAGCTTGTCAGATGTTGTTCACATCACATGGAGTACCTTCGAACGTGTTGGGCGACCATCTCGTCTGTGACCAGGTCTTTGAAAACCTTGTTCTCCCTTGGGATCGCCTCTAGGATCTCGGTGTTCTCCAGATAGCTACCCCCAGGGTAACCTCGACATTCACTGCGGGATTTAGCGTCCCCCAGTTCCACCTCAGAGCGAGGTCTGCCAGAGTCGAGACAAAGGAGAATTTCTTCTTCCAATCCCTGACCTTGCCCGGTATCCCTAGAATGAGCGTCCTTCCTGTTCTCGCACTGACATAGTAGTAGTCCACCGTCTTCTTCGTCCTAAAGAAATACTGTAAGAGTGGCAGCGTGGGTCTTATTCTGTTGGCAAAGCAGAGCACAAGGAAGCCAACCATCGTGCTGATGGAGTTCGGTGTCAGTTGGAAGAGGGGGGGCTCGAGGAAGTGGAGGATGAGGAGCAGATAGGGGTGGAGTGGGAAGCGGAGACCCAGGGCAAAGGTCAGGTAGTACATGCCGACCTCATAGTCCCGTGGGGAGCAAACCCGCTCATGGGGCTTGGGGACACAGACGGTGTATGAGGGCTGGATGTACTGGGCATGGATCTTTGGGATTTCAGAGGGTGGCAACAGAGACATTTGGGCCAGGATTCCTGCGGGGACGGCACCCGGGGTTCCATCGTCGCCGGTGACCTTGGCGGCTTTAGCGGCCTCGGCGGTCGACTCGGGAGCTTTCCCTTTCTTGGGATCCCTCGTCATCCCAGACGACAAAGCGATGGCTTGATCTACTGCCGTGTCTCCCTCTGGCCCTGACATCAACGGCATCTCCAGCGTCACCGGTGCCGACTCAGCAGCGTCGCCCCCACCCACCTCCCTGGAGTTGATCGGTCCATATTTTACACCTTTTTTGCACGTTTGCATATCATTTTGATTGCCCATATCGCGTTTTTCATGATTATTCGACGATATTGCGTTGCTTTTCACTATTTCTTGTTTGTGTCAGATTTCAGGAATTGTGGAGCGATCGGGAGCATAAATGAGATCAATGGACTTGAACGCATACCAGAGCATCGCCCATGGCACTATAGAGGAGCTAGCAGCACTAGATGATGAGCGAAAGAAGAAGAAGATCGATAGAATCGACAAAGAGGCGAGGAGGAGAAGATTTGACTCCAGAAATAGGCCACTCGGCCGAGCATGCAGTTCACTCAGCCGAGTGAAGGAGTGTACTCGGTCGAGTACGACTGATACGAGAATGCATTGTGCCGCAATGCACTTGGCCGAGTGGTTACTTTCACTCGACCGAGTAGAGATCATCACTCATCCGAGTGAGTCAGAACTTCTGAAGTAAATCGAAGCCAACTCTTTGGAATTTTGGGGAGCGCAGCAGAAGACCCACTCGGCCGAGTGGAAAGTCTACTCGACCGAGTGAAGAACTTCACTCGGCCGAGTGATGCATAGCGCCAGAGCCCCCAAAACCCCTATCTTCTCTGTTATTATTTGGGTCTATTACTCGACCGAGTGAGATTTCCACTCGGCCGAGTAGCGCCGTCAGCCGGTATCGAAAACTAGGGTTCTGGGCAGCGCCAGAGGCAAATCTGTCAGGGGTTTTTGGCCGTTTTGGGCATGTATTTAAGCCCAGTTTTCATCCTAGTTTAGGGAGAGACTAGAAAATAGATTTTAGCTTAATTATAATTGCAATTCCCTCTTGGAGATTGAAGAACTCAGATCTGGTTTGTTATTCTAATTGAAATTTTGCATTTTTATGAAATGCTCTCTTCCAAATCTGAATTGCTATATGTTTTTATTCATTGATTTTGCTATTTCTATGATGAATTGTGAGTAGTTTTGTTGTTCTAGGGCATGTGGATGAACCATATAGATCCAATTTTAGAATTGTGATGGATGAATTCATAAGTTGCTAGAATTGACAGAAGGTTAGGTTGTGATTGATTTATTACGGATAGATAGGAATTCCTATCGATATGGGGTTTGCAAGAGATTAGATTCTAATCGATGGGAAGGCCTAGATATTCGATTTAGGTATATAATCGAGATTTACTAGACTTGGTTTGCAAGAGATTGGACCAAAGCTAGCATTTTTATTATAAATCTATAATCATATTCGTTTGCAAGAGATTGGACGAATACGAGCTATCACAATCTAGATTGTAACTCGAGTTTGCACGAGAGTGGGCTCGAGGAGGATTGAACGATGATGTCGATCCTCAAGCTAGTGGCTTAGGTTAGGGTTTACACGAGAGAGGGCCGTAATCTAGGTCGCTATTGACCGACAATAGCGCGAGAGCGTGAGCTTGGTTCTCTATTTAGTTACTACTAGTTCACACGAATCCAAGTCTTGCAACATTGAGATTCACGATTCACAGAGATAAATGACGATCCGTAGTGGGGATTCCCTAGCCCTAGACGCTTTTATAATATTGAATTTGAATTGTTAATTGAATGACTGTGTCAACAACAACCTATAAACCATCCTTCCACCAATAGCTTAGTGATCAAGATAGAGTACAGTAATTAGTTCCTCCTCGTGTTCGATACTCGCTCACCACTATACCATACGCTTGCGGTAAAACTATGACTGTCTCTTAGGTGTGTATCCGGGGGCCGATCAGGTTTTTGGCGCCGTTGCCGGGGAGGCGCCGGTATTTTATTTTCTTTACCCAGCTATTTCTTTTTTTATTTTATTATTATTTTCACTCTTTTATTCCTCTATTGTGCTAAGAATTCTATCTAGACTCTCTTTTTCTGTGCAAGTACACGAGATCAAAGGCTTCCTAAGGAGACATATTATTTGACCCTGAGATCGAGCGTACATCAAGGAGGCTTAGAGCTGAGAGGAGATCTGCTATAGAGGAAAATCAAATGGTCGCGCCGGAAACACCAGAGGAGCTGGCACAACGAATGACTAGGATTATCTCCATCCGAGATAGACTATGGCCCAAGACCACGTCTACCACCTCTTCTATAGCCATGCCGGAGTTGGCGGCCGACAAGAACTTTGAGTTGAAAACATGACTCGTAGTGTTGATGCAACAAGACCCATACCATGGGAATGCTCAAGAGAACCCACACTACCATTTGCAAATGTTCTTGGCGAAGTGCGCCACTTTCCAGATGCCTGGCATGCCGACGGATGCTATTCGACTGCGTCTTTTCCCATTCACTCTTCGTGATAAGGCTTTGTATTGGTTGAGGACGCAAGCCGAGGGAATCTTCACCACATGCGATGAGCTAGCAAGTGCATTTGTCAACAAGTTCTATCCGCCATCCAAGACTGTGAAGATACGAAGCGCCTTGATATCCTTCAGACAAGGCCCTCAGGAGTCTTTATATGAGGCATGGGAGCGCTTCAAGGATCTCCAACACCAATGTCCCCACCATATCATGGAACCGTGGGAGCTAGTGCATAACTTCTACAATGGATTACAATCGAGCACCAAGCAAATAATTGATGCCACCGCAAATGGAGCCATTTTGGCAAAGACACCGGATGACGCTACGGCCTTACTTGAGGAGATGACCTCGAATAATTAGCAGTGGGCCGACGAAAGGGGACATTCTTCGTCGTCCTTAAAGCCGGCTAGCATCTATGAGGCAAAAGCGGTGGCGGAACTCTCTACCAAATTTGATTCTCTTCATGTAATGGTCCAGTTGCCATGTACGGTAGGGTGTACATGTTTTTGCTTCATGATGTGTGTATGTGTATATACATGTTTGTATATGTGTTGTTTAAATAGTAAATATGTAGTGTGTATAGTAATTATCTATTGGTTGCTTACATGTATGCCTATATGGATGGATGCATGCCTATATGGATGTGTTATCAGTATACATATGGTTGCTTGAATGAGGATGTCCTGGATGTATATGTGGTTGATAAAATATATTGTAGTGCATATGGTAGTGCGTTATCTATTAACATTGGTTTATATGGTAATGTTTTGAGTGTTAATGATGATATGTTATTAATAGGGGTAGTATTATTATTCATAATGAATATGACATAGTCGTAATTAGTTGGTTGTGTGTATAGCAAAGTGGGTGTGCATGGAAATGGCATACATGCAATTAGGAGTGGTGTGTACAGTGTGTACAGTTTATAATATTTGATTACTATTGAATGTGCATATTTGGATGTGGTGTAGTGGGATGTAGTGAGTATTTGTGGCGTAATGAGTATTGGTATTGGGTTGTTGCTATTGGTCTTAATATTAGTAGTGGCTTGTTGTATAAATGTTAGTGTGCTAATACGTATGACTACTTGTAGTGATGTGTCGAATGGATGTAGATGTGTATGAGTGAGTGTGTGTGTGTGTGTGTGAAGCTACTATATGTGTATGTATGGGTGTATGTTGATACATATGGCAAAGATGTATGTAGTGTGTGTGCTTGGATGTACAAAGAGATGATAATGACCTTTATGTAGAGATATGTGTAGGGATGTATGTGCATGCAAGTGTATGTGTGTGTACACTATGGATGGATGGATGCATGAATGAGTGTGTGTATGGGGACTAGTGTGAAAAGGGGTTGGGGTATGTCATTGTTGTAATTAAGTTAAGGTGTGTGTGTATAGAAAGAGGTGGGTGTGCATAGTAAAGGCTATTTGGTAATATCCAAGAAGTTGGAGGGGTAAGTGATGATGGTGTTTATGTCATTCCACCTTGCATGGCAAATTCTAGGGCCTTTGACCCTTTGACCTTAGAGATGGGAAGAAACATTTAGAAGAGGAAAGAAAAGAAAAGAAGAGAAAAGAAAGAAGAGAAAAATCTAGAAACTCTTCAATTCCTTTCCTCCTCCTTTCTTTTCCTTTTATTTTTCTCATATTTTCTTATCATTTTCGTGTTCCCCCTCTCCCCTCACATTTTACCTCAATTTTTCATGGGAAAATCTCATCCCTTCCCTCCTTTTAAGCCCTAATCCTAAGTGCTATCAAGTAGGAGTTGATTGAAGCTTAAAAGAGGAGATTGTGCATGCAAATTGGAGCTTTTGTGATGGAGTTTGGAGAAGAAGTTTTCTTGAAGTCAAAGCTTGGATTTTGATAAGAAAAGTAAGCTACAAGAGGTAGGATTCCAACTCCTATTAGTATACTAAGTGCATGGCATGTTTAATAATAAAGCTCTCATTTTTAGTAGCACAAATGCATGCTTTTATTAAGGTTAGCTTCTTTAATATGTGGTGATGGTAAAGTTCATGTCTTTATTGTGAATTCATATGAATGTTTCTATTTTGCTTAAGTAATTGTGAAAGGATGTTACTTTTGTAAAGAAAGTAAGCTCCTTTCATTAATTCATGAAGAAAGTTGATATCTTTGACTCAAAGTTGTAATCTTTATTGCATTTCTTGCAAGATGCTCTCTTTTTCATGCAAGCTAAAATCTTTATCAAAGTTTAATGCACATGATGGTGTTTGGATGAAGAAGATAAGGCTTGGTTGATGAAACTAGTTCTTTACCTTGTTGTCGTTGAGATTTGGGACAGAATTACATGCTATTTGTTTGGTTTATATCTCATAATTTAGTATTGAGAATGCTCTAAAAATTTTATGGCTGAAGAATGGGACCCTTAACTCTAACTTTCATGTTGAACGCCTTGTCGAATTCGGATTAGAAATAGGGGTAAAAATTCATCTATTTCAGCATGTCTGTTTTAACTCGACCTGGACATCTTTCACGGAAACAGCGATCAGTCCCTCAATTCTTAATGAAATGGTGTGTTCTTGGTCTCGTTGGAAAGAGTACTTCAAGTCCCACAACTTTGTAGTTTTCCATTTTTCCTGAATCTGTCAGCATTTAGGAGTAATCTGGTGCTCAAGTCAGGATAGTTTCTGTTTTACTTTCCAGCACTTATATACCATGCCGTAAATTCTGTATTAAATAGAATACTCATCGGAACGTCATAAAAATTGATATCTGAACTGATAAGCTGTGTACCTACAACTTTCATTTAGAAGCCCAAGCACAGTTCTAATTAGAATTGTAACAATCTTCAGTTAAAGTTGGGATAGGCCATAAAAGTTAGTATTTGTGCATGCAAGAGTATTATTCAAGCCATGCTTGTTGTCTCATTCCATAATATGTCTAATTAGTAGTGTTGTAGCATGGATGATATCTCATTATGGGACTGCTTTATATCAAGAAGGAAACCCTCTCCATATACTGTGTTATTCTAATTTCATCCAAGTATGTTAAAGAGGTTAGCTTTCTTTATGACTATGCATTCTTTTCATGCCATGAAATTAAATCAATATACTATCAAGATTTATCTAGTTGTTATCATGCTATTAGGCTCATGTTGTATCAATTAAAGAGATTAACTCTATTCATGGATATGCCATTCTTTTCATGTTATGAATTAAATCAACATACTATCAAGTTGTTGTCTTGCTTTAAGTTTCATGTTGATTTCTATTGGACTACTGATTTGTCATGATGCCATCCTAACGTTTGTGAAAATGCCTACATGTAGTTACGTATGAAAAGAGAGAATTGTCTTGCATAATTTGGCAATGAGAACTATGGTTGTAAAAATTATATGTGTTGGAATTATATGTGTTGGAAATGAAAACTATGGGGCAAATGTTGTGGTTGGAAAAGTTATATGTGTTGGAATGAGAGGAGGTGAAAATGGTGGTTGTTATGTGATTCCTTTTGTTACACGTTAATTTTAATTGAAATGTTAAGAAATGATTAAGTCCTCTTAAAGGAGGGTGACACGGGGATTATGGGACACTAAGTTGTGGGGAAAACATGAGGGGCTGGACAATTGTGGTGGTTGGTGGCCCTCCTGTTCTTGCCCGAGTGGCGGGGAGTGGCAGAAATGAGGAGAAATGAAGAAAATGTGAAGGGGAAATAAGGGGAAAACAGGGCTCCTTTAGTAAGATCGTGTCTCGGGGAGTTTGCCTGTTCCACCCCAACTAGGGGGAGGTCCAGTCCCAAGAAGGTCTACCCACTACTTAGGGTCCAAATCGCTAATTGATACTTTCATTACTTTTGTAGCATTGGTAAATGTTGTCCACTTGTGTGTGATCTTTACTTGTAGCCCTCATAACTTGCCTTTTTTTATGTTGGGTATGTAAAGTAGTTGCCATTGAAATTCTGTAATGCGATGATCATATGTTTGGTAGCATGTTCCCTTTAGCTCATTTCATGTTTCCTTTGTACATTATCACGGTTGCAAGTAAAATAGTTGCATTTCCATAATAGCATACTAGTGGGAGTTGGCATATCCTACTGGGTCACACTGTGACCTGCCCCACCATTGACTTTTCAGGTGTTGGAGTTGGATGGAAGAGTTGGAGGAGAGGTTGTAGCTGGAGTTGGTGTTCAGAGTTGTAGCTATAGTTTGGGGTGGCGAGGGGTGAGGTGAGGGCTTGTACTTCTGGGTTTCTTGGGTTGGGTTAGATCCTTGTACTTAGGGTTGCTAGGATGATGATATTGATGTATAGAATGGACTTGGACTCTTGATATTGTATAATTGATCTGATGGTTCAGTTTCTGTCCCATATTGACTTGTTTGGATTGTTTCTGTTGTTGCTCTGTGTTGGCCTTCGCGTGTCTGTGGTTCTTTGTCTTTGTGGTCGGTGTTTGGTGTGAAACAATACAAGTACTATTCACAGCAGTACGTAGTGGACCTGCAGATACGTTTTTAGTTCTCGTCATGTACCCTGCCTCCCTGGGTATCCCAGGGAGTGGGTCATGACACTTCATAAAGCCGTAGAGAGACTAAAAAGGTTGATGAGCAAGCCACATGGAGCTTCCAACATGTCTGCGCCCAGAGGAAGCATGAGCAACTGGCAGGATCAAAGCCAGATTATGTTCGTTGGAGGGGGAGCAAGGAGACGGAGCTATGGAGCAAGCTCAATATGTTTCCGGTAGTAGCGGTTATTGGATGAATCGGGCTACTAGGGGTCACCCCGGATTTTCATACACCAATAATGATGGAACCTTGACTCCACCACAGCAGCAACCACTTCTGCAACAACTACAAGCCCGGCTTCGACAACAACCACATTATCAACAGAGGCCACCCCAACAACAGAACTACCCACCGAGGCAACAAGCGAGGCCCTATAACCCCTGGGATACAATCAAGGATGGAGGGCACCCAACCCCCCATAAGGGCAACCAAGGTCGGAGCACGAAGCAAGGGTTGAAGAATTCATGGCCGAACAAAAGAAGACTAATGCAAGATTGACGGCTCAACAAGATTCCCTCAACACCGTCGTGGCACAGCTGGTAGAGCAACTTACATTGCTCAACAAGACAAATCAACAATTACCGGCTCAACCGGAACAACACCCACGGAGCAATACCGGCCACATCAATGCGATCGTGGCGGTAACTACAAAAGGTGGAAAGGACACTACCCCTGCCATGATTCAAGCTAAGGAACTGAGGGAGGAAATTTCGGTTGAGAAGGAGACGGTCAATTAAGAGGAGGACCCAAAAGCAACGAGCAAAGATGAAAATTCTGAAATGAAGAAGCCACGAGAGGAGCGAACATATATGCCACTAGTACCGTTTCCACAACGATTGGCAAAGGCAAGGATTGAGAAGAGGCTCGTTAAATTTCTGGAGTACTTGCGAGGACTGAGCTTGAACATCCCGTTTTAGATGCAATCGTTGAAATCCCGTCGTATGAAAAGTTCCTTAAGGATTTGATCGCGGGAAAGAAGCGAACAAAAAGGGTCATGTTATCCGAGCAAGGTACATGGTCCACCAACAAGGAGAAGATGCCGACCAAGTTGAAAGATCCCAGTAGCTTCTGAATCCCTTGCACACTTGGAGGAGTCCCCGTACAAAAAGCCTTAGTAGATTTGGGGGCAAGCATGAGCCGCATACCCCTCGCGATGTTCAAGAAACTAAATATGGAGACCGACCTCAAGGCCACAGATATGAAGATACAGCTCACCGATGGGCGAATCACTAGGCCGGTGGGGATAGCAGAAAATGTCCTGCTGCAAGTACCGGGTGGACTTTGCTTGCCGTGCGACTTCGTGGTGATGGACATTAGAGAAGAGGGGGATACATCGTTGATACTTGGATGGCCCTTCCTAGCCACTGCTGGAGTAATTGTAGATGTGAGGGAAGGAACCTTGTCCCTCAACGTTGGCGATGTAGCAGTTGAGCTCCATATCCCGAAGACGATGACGTGTATGCACTGGCAAGAGGAAGTGGACTACGTGGACCTCCTCGACGAGTTCATTGACGACACTATGCCATTTTCCATTGGAGCCAAGCACGATGACGACCTTGAAGAGATCCAAATTGCCAAGGATTGCGAGATGATAGGAGGCCCACCGGATCCTCTTACAGATGAAGAGAAGGACGACGCTGATGTCGTTAGGATTAGAAAGCTATGCAAGCTCTCTACGATGAGGCACTTGAAGGAAGCACCACCGTCGAATAAATTCTCATCGCCAGTCAAGAAGAAGGATGCCAAGAGCTCAAGCTTGGGAGAGTCATCCCCCACTACTACCCATGATGAGGGGCAGCCGAGGAAAGTTGACGAAAATCAACAAGTGAACCCAAGCAGTCTTCTCGGTAAGTTTGACACGCGCATCTCCCTTACGCCAAACATTGAGCATTAATCACGAATCTTAAGGGATCGAGCCCAAGACCTTAAATGAGCGCTTGTCGGAAGGCAACCCGACGGTTATATCTCAGTTTTTAGTTGAATTTTCCTTCATTTTTGTTTTAGATCTTTATTAGTGTATAAATTCAAGAGTCTAGGAAAAACCTGACAACGGGCTCCGGTTTTCATTTCAGGAAAAGGATGATAGGAGACCATATGAACGGGAGATGACCATGGCGATGAGGAGCACTCCTGGGATGCGCTCAAATGACGAGGGGAGGAAGAAACTGACGGGAAAAAGGAAATCAGAAAGTGTCACAAAAACATAGAGTTGGAGCTGAAAACAGCAGCCCACTCGGCCGAGTGACGTTTTCACTCTGTCGAGTGAAGACCCTACTCGGCCTAATAGGATACTGCACATGGAAGTCTCGAAAACACATCTCTGTACATTACATTCCACTCGACCGAGTGACTTTGTCACTCGACCGAGTGAACCTGACACATTCAACACTTAAAATACTCTGGGTGGCCTATCCACTCGGCCGAATGACTATGTCTACTCGACCGAGTGATAGTTTCCACTCGGCCGAGTCAGAACTTAAATGGGGAAATTTGAAATTTTAATACAACCGTCACTCAGCCGAGTGATTACAGTCACTCGACAGTGTGGCCAACCCTACTTAATCCTAATTCGCGGCCCCAAATTCCAAAATCCCCAACTCACTCTCGAACGCCCGATCTTTGCCTTCCCTCGCTCGAGCATCCTTCACCACTCGTCCGAGCCGTCGCCGCCGCGCCCGAGTGGCACGACCCCTCCACCGTCCGACCGTCGTCCACCGCTGCAACCCTAGCCGACGACCGGCTCTCGGCAGCCTTCGACGCCCAAATTTTCCCCTTACTCCTATTTCCCATTTCGTAAGCCCAAATCCGCCCCGAACCCAAATTAAACCATATTCACACCTATTTCTCATGATTTACCCCTCGAATTTTCGATATTCATTGCTAATCAATCGATTTTGTGTTTCAGGATAGCTTGGGAGAGATCAAGCGCGGATTTGGAGCTTCAGGGGAGGCGCCTTATTGCCCGTATTGCTAGCATGGAGTCGCGTCGTGTTCTGGTATAATCTTTCCATTTTATTAGCACTTCACGGTAGTTTTCACGTTTCACGGCATCAGCATGCGTCCACGCACTAGGTCCCGTGTTCGGGAGTCTGCTGCCAAGCAGAAGAAGACCAGCGACACTGGTTCTTCTTCCACCAAAGCGGACTCCCCGCCTCCTAGAGAGCCACCATCCACACTTTCGCCTCCTACTGTACCCATTCAACCCCTACTAGCACAGCCCGTCGTAGCCGTCGACCCGATGGGTATCACTTTCAGAGATGACGCACACCGTGCCAGATTTGAAAGAATCTCACATCGATCGATAGTCCCCTATAGGTTTGCACACATAGCTAATCTTGAGCGCCTAGGGGTATTCGAGGGGCTACTCCAGTTGTATGACAACATGGGGTGGCACGATTTTCTTTCGGTGTCGGGGGACACCTACGTCTGACCGACCCTCGAGGTTCTGAGTTCTATTCATAGGACTTCCAGAGGGGCTTTTTGTCTGATGGATCGTGAGTGCAAGATCACTCTTGCTATGATCTGGACCTATTTCCATTGGCCCCCTGTCCCCGACCCCGATCTCGCTTTTGGTCCTGTGCACCATACCCCTCCTTCGTTTGATACACATGCATTCTGGACCCTGATCACGGGATCACCTCTTACCATTGACCCTAGCCAGGCCAAGTCCTCCTCTATCATCCACCCTTTCCTTCGTATTGCTCAGCACCTTATGGCGACCACTTTTCTTGTGAGGTATGAGCCTGGGACGATGTCTACACCTGAGCTCTATATGCTCTATGAGATGACGAGAGAGAGAGCCTTCGAGGGTGACATGGACGTCTTAGTCCCCACCGTTCAGATTGATATTGCTAGCTGGTATTTAGACCGCATCATTTCCTCTGCCACCGCCAGGACGGAAATTTGTTGCAGCGGCCTGATCACCCTGCTAGCTCCTTTGTGCGGGGTTGAGCTCCCAGCTGGATTGCTTCAACCTCCGGACCCCACTGGATTTAGCTATACGGTCAATTTGTTGCTGAATATATGGTGCTTCCGAGCCACGCTCAGACCCACATTGGACCTGCAGGTGGGGAGTGGAGACCAGAGATGGACCTCCTCATCCCAGCTGCGTATGTACTTGAGCCCGAGGGTGCTCAGCAGGAGCCCCTCCATGACCCTCTAGCCCCGGAGTTCCCGATCCCCCTGCCTACACCTGATTTGATTCCAACTCATGTCACTTTTGTCCACACTTCTGCCAGTGTCAGGAGCACCGTTGCTGTGTCTACCACCACCACCACCACCACCATTCCTCCCTCCGTGTCGTCAAGTGCTGACCCCATTTCTTACGTGAGCTTTGAGAGCGCCTGTCACGCCCCGCTTCCCAAAAATATGGAGGCGAGACGTGAGTAGGTCCGCTCAGACTTGAAGCTGTGAAGTTGCAAGTCTGATAAGCGTTAATAAACTTCAATTGGCAGGTCCTTGCAATGCGATACGAAGCAAAGATAATAAAGGAAATGAGACAATAGCAATATCAGAATATCCATAAAAATAAGTTCCAACATCATAGAAAAAGCCACCAGGCTAAAAGAAAAGAATCTAAAAGGCCCAAACATGGCCAACAAAAGTACAACACACAAAGTAAAGGTGTCACGCACCGACAACTAACAGAAAACCTAAAACAAAAGAAAGCTTAGCAAGGTCACTAAGAATGGTCACCGGTGTCCACAAACTCCTCCTGGACAGACTTGGGCACAGGCTCAGCGTCAGCAATTACCACGTCCTCAGCAACGGTCTCTGGCTCAGGGTCTAACATGTGACACCCAAAAGAGCAAGGGGCACATGTCAGCAAGTCTACAAGAGACTTGTGCAAGGAAACTGAAACTGAAAGTAGCAACCTAGCAGTTCTAGCATGATGCAATGACATGGCAGATATAACATGAGTGCAACAAGTAAAGTAAAGTAAAGTACGAGCATGGTATTTGAAACATGGTACGGATGTCAAGTTTTACATGAACAATCACAAGTACAAAGACAAGTCTAGTAAGCACATCGTACACAGAGATTACGCCTTTTGGCTAGAGTGGCTGTGCGGCCAACTCCTTGCTCAAGTGATCGCTTATCCCTACCCCTCCACGTGTATTGAGCCAGTGCCTTACCCCCGAACATGGAATGCTTGCTTCTGGATCACGAGCCAGGAAGTGTTTTTCATGATGGCATAGGGGTGCATCTAGCCTCAGCAAGGAAGTCGGGCGTTGGATTTTGACCAACACATGTGGCCTGCTTCTGGATCACGAGTCCAGGAAGTATTTTTCATGATGGCATAGGGGTGCACTTAGCCGGTACAAAGAAGTACAAGTATTGTAGCGTGTGCTACGAATGCAACAATCAACTTGGATGACATGTAAGATGCAATGCATGACAGTTAAAGGTGCGTACAGATAAGGAATTTAAACGTAGCAGATAACAATGCATGAATGACATGGCAGGGTGACAGATCTAGCTTCATTGTCAAGCTAGATCTGAAAGTTGCATCTAGACAGCTATCATTTCACTGTCTAATCTCTTTTACACTAAAAACAAGGGAGTGGCCTAAAACATGGCCCTAAACAAGAGTTGGCAAGTTTCACTTGCCTGCAAATCTGACGTCTGAAAAACACCGCCCAAAAGTCCACAAGTCACAAACAACCTATGTGCACAAGTCCACCAGCTTACAGTCCCAATTTAACTTATCTTCATTAGTGAATTATTAGACAACCAAAATACCGATTTTTATCTTGTTTAACAGGGTTGGGTTGGGGGTCCTAAGAGTGCGAAACGTTACCTCAATACGATGCAGAAGCTACACTGGCATCGGGTAGCGACGCCAGGGTTTGAATTCCTGCAGTGTGAACGGTACGGAACGACGGGTACTCTGAGATAAAACACGTGCACGAATAAGTTTGTGTCGATTGGCTAGAAATAATAGCCAAATCCTAACACGTCTAATGATACAATTTTAACAATTTTTCTATCCTACGATGGTTTCATAACTATATTAATGAACGTTAACTAACAACATGTCATTTACATCAAATTGCTAATACAAAAATACACGGCAAATATTATCAAGCAACTTAGGCTAACGTGTTAACTAGAAATTGTATAAACAATATATCCACTCCACCGATCATCAAGTTAACTTCATTATTGATGTTACTATCATGCAAACACCATTTTATTAAATCCGATCATCGTCTATATTGGTTCAAAACTATTAGCAATAGTTATTAACGGGTTATAGCGAATGTTACCAACCGTAGGAAGAGAAGATCCTCTACGAAGCTACTGGGGGTTACCACGTAACGTTAGTGGCGGATAAGGGCTAGAGAGGCATCGTGGCAGCGTGAAGGAGGGCCGACAACAAACCCGGGGTTGCCGTACGTCACCACGCACGGAGAAGAGCACAGCCACGCGTCTGGGCATTGCTGCGAGTGCCAAGGGAGAGCACAGGCCGACGAAAGGCTACCGGGGGGTTGGGATCATCGGAGAGGGCTGTGCATCGGGGGTTTCGCTACTGCGCACTAGGAGGCACTGCCATCGCACAAGAATGGCACAGCAGCGGCCTTAGGGCGCTGTGCTTCGGGGAAATAGCGACAGGGAGGGCTGTGCACGGCGGCGACCATCGAGTTAAGGCCGGAGAGAGGCCTGTGCGACGTGGGCGGTGCCGCCGTGACCCGAGCTGTGATGTGGGCACCGCGGTGCGTTGTCGGACGTCGCCTGGGCGTCCACACGGTGGGGCTGGCCTGAGAAGGCCCGATGAGGGGCCGGTGTTGAGGGTGTCGGAGCACGAGGCGGCGGGCACGGGTCAGTGTAGGAGGGGAAGTCAGAGAGATGATGTGAGCGGCACTGCAAGATGTGGTTTGTGTGAACAAAGGATGGGGGCGACAGCTTCTTTTTGGTTGCTCGGAGAGAAAAGCAACCTAGGGCTCACGGGGTTTTAAAAGACTTGGGTTTCTAAGGAGGGTCTGCAGCACGTGAGGGAAGAGAAAGTCTAGGTAGAGTTTGTTTTCGATTAGAAAGAATTTGTTATAATAATCCACGCCCACTCTCTTTTATACGGCCTGTGAACGAAGTTAATGGGTAGGTTCCTCTCTCATGCCGAAGGGTGAAAGCACAAAGGCATGGGGCCCCGATAGGAAACGTGGGCTAGGATGGGTACACAGGCTAGTTGTTTTTGATAGAGAAAAATTTGTTATTATTATATAAAAACATAGCCTTCCCTCACATATGGGTATGAGTGCGGCCAGTAGCAACTAATGGCTAGGCTAAGTAAGGGGAGATCAAGACTAATATAATATAATAATTAGAGTGATGCAAATCAATTAAAATTAGGGTTAAGCCAACAATAGGTTGGGCGAAAAGTGAAGGTAGGTCAAACGAAGCCCAAAATTTTTGAAATAAATACTGGGGTGACCGCACAGACAAGAGAAACGCAACTAAGAAGACGGATCACAATTTCGACGACAAGAAACAAAATTAAAAATAAAAAGGCCTCTCGACAATAGCGAACATCGCGACGTCTCATCAAACAAAGTCAAATCATGGGAGAACGACCCGTGAAATGACGTTCCAAATTAATTCCACAATTTAATACTCTTCGAGAGGGTCACAACGGCATATCACACTATAGGGTTCGGATACAGACAACGTCTAAAATAAATACGTGCACGAACAAGACTACGTGCACGTAAAGCGTACAAAGGATACGGGGTCCAAAAGCGACAGAAATTCCAAGTTGGTCACACGTCGGGGGTGGCTTCCTAAAGATGCAACTAAGGTGCTACGGCCCTACCAACGCAACGACACGACTCACATACAAAGCAACAAAACCAATCAGGTACCCGAAATTGCTATACTCACAGCCGTATAACGAATAGTGGGTACCGGCCGTTACATCCTACACACCTTAGAATAAAGTCCGTCCTCGGACTTTCTAACTATAAATATAACTCTAGCCAGACTAGTAGCTATCCCAATCACATCACACTATAATTCAACCAGGTATAGTCATTACAAACGTTTATATATACACTAGGTAGTCAAACAATAATTCTGCTAACATGTATATTTATTCATTCATGCACATATTTTATGCATACATCCCTTATATAACTACAACCCACTTAGCACAAATCAATAGTTTAGATACTCACATAAGATTAGTCCACACTAGCCAATACAATCATTGCTCTACGTATAGATAGCTACCTATGCACCAAACAAACATGGGTACACTACTCACTAATATTTCCTAGTATACATCCAATACCAAACACCTCAACACATGTAGTCACGCCATACCATTATTAAATCAAGTTTTACTATATCTAATATACATTCACCACCACTATAATTTCACACTATATAGTCATTCAAATGCATGCAAATATTTCACCGTAACTTCACATCACATACGGCCCTATAACTATACTCACGACACGCCACACATATCATAGTCACCAAAACCTATAACTAAGCATATACTTACCCGTGCATGGTGCACACCCATACACGCTAACATTTCATTCATATATATACCAACCATGCCACTATATACTCAGCACATCTACACACCTAGTTTAGCTAGTACACATACGTTCACACAGGCGAGTCCTTAGTAAATAAATATACCACATAACCAACACCTATAACTATATACCGGTATAGCGACCCACAATCATGTGCGTAACACAACCAGGTACAAACACTCCTATCACTATACATACATCAACCATTGCTATATGCAAACTACAAACACACATAACAATATACTTAGAGTATACACACTCAAGCTTGAGTGAGGCTCGAAACACATATCAGAATACTCTATATACGTAATACGGTAGTTATAACTATACCAATATCTCTCTAATGTATACACATCTACCAATATGACCATATACATACCAATAGTCAATCACCCTAAATATTTAGCCAGGTAGCACTCACATAGTTCAATCACTTTATATACCATAATAATAATACAGACATCAGCACACGTATAATTATAATACACTCCCTAATATATATTGCATTCATCGTATAATCACACACTTGTAACATATATATTCACACTATAACCTACTACCTATAATTGGTATACCAACACATCTACTACATACATAGTTAAGATATGCAATAGTCGTGTATACCCCATAGTATACACGCATACAACATCCCGTAAAAGCAAGCAATACCAATCAAAAATTTTAATCATATTACCATATGTATATCACCTGTATACTCATGCAGCTAATACATAACTACCTATGTCTAAGCACAATACATAACTACGTACAAGCACATACTCACACGTACTAACATATAGGTCAAATAATAGCCATGCACATTCAACCATAAGTACCCTAGTATCATTATACCTAATATACACGCAATTTTACCAATATATTATTTCAGCCATTATTAAGCATCTCCAACTACATACACTTCATTAGATATTTCAACACTGATTCATATATACACAGACGCCCCTAGAGTGGTATAGCTATCCTCACACATACCTATAAACACTAACACACATACAACTTCATAACATCACGAATAACTCTGAGTATGTATATATCACACAATGGGCAAACATTAATATACTATAGGGGAGTACACTCATTCAAGCCCACACACTAACTTAGATACATGTACCACGACAACATCACAAAGGTCCAAGGGCCTACTAACAAATTAGTGTTGTCACAGTCATTGACGAGCACTAAAGCATAAGCAATAGAGGGAGATCGAGGTCGAAAACGTGACGAAGGAAGGATCGATAAGCACGAGTTCAGATAGGACGAATACAAGGAGACAGCTTGGTTAGGTGAAACAGCGCTTCACTTGTGAATGTTTAGGTAGGGGAAAGGGAGATGTAGTGATACTTATATATGATAGAGAAAGGAAATAGTGTAAATAACATAAGCTAAAATACGTGAAATTTGAAAACTGTTGTACTTCAAAAATTGGAGTCATTGTCTGTATAAAAATATTTGGAGGTCAATAAAACAAGTTGTTCGAAACAAATTTGAGTCGAACAGATATAATAAGAGAAAATGGTTTATTGGTTTATCGAAAATCATTATAGAAAGGAAGTAAATCTTTCACACGAACATTAAGGGTAGTTTAGAAAATATTATACGGCAGTAATTTAATATAATTTCGGCAAAAATTTTGAAATTCAAGGAATGAAATTAAATTAACTGAAGAATTTAAGCTCATGTAAAATGCTTTCAAAGTCTTTAAGCTAGGGAAAAATTTAAAATAATCAATATTGAGACTACCTTTAGAGGAACCATGATTTGCCAAAAAGAAACTATTTTATACACGGGTTTTAAAGAACGGGTACAACGTATCTAGGACGGATATATATATAAGATAATTGAAATTCTATTTATCTTGGAAGATATTTTAAAGTATATATAGTAAAAGAATAAAATGAATTTCGTAGTTTAGAAACGATGGTATATCGAACTATCAAAATAGTAATAAGGTTTAAAATCAAAATGCGAGAAATATTGGTTAGCAATTATCTACGAGATAGAAATAAAAAATTTTAACCAATAGACTCCAAAATTTACGAAAGGATTTTAACTCAATCGAATAGTGAAAAATTTAAAATTATATACGTAGAGGGTTTAAAATAAAATTTAAACTTAGCGAAAACTTTCAATAAGGGAAATCGAAAAATATCTTTCAGAAGATTCAAGATTTGTAACGGAAAGGTTCGAAAATTGACGACGATCGTCATGAGGCGATCTCGTGAATCGAGGCAAGGGAAATGGTCGGATGATCAAAACATACATACGCCTAGGATATGACCCAGGAAAATCTACGGGAAAAATCCTACGGTCGACCAACTAAAGATTAAGAACTTGGCGCTACGACTTCCTAAGGAGCAAGACAGTAATGAAATGCGTTCAGCTTGGCCCGAAATCGAGGGACCTAAGCGAACGACTAAAGAAATTCTAGAAGTCTAATATAGTCAGAGTTAGGCAAGAACCACTAAGGTAACTCCTATGACGATTAAATCAATTACTAGCAGGGAGTCTAACTAACAATCTGGGGCCTCTAACTAGCAAGCACAGACGTCTAACTAAGTCTTCTTACCACCTTGTGACCTAGGAAAACGACTAGACTCAAGGCTTATGACTCAGAGGTTGCAATTTATTTAATGGACATTCCATAGTTATTATCGTTGTCCCGATAATTCGCAGTTGCAAGACGGACCTGCATGGGCCACCAACAAAACCTGTTACGCCCCGCTTCCCAAAAATATGGAGGCGAGACGTGAGTAGGTCCGCTCAGACTTGAAGCTGTGAAGTTGCAAGTATGATAAGCGTCAATAAACTTCAATTTGCAGGTCCTTGCAATGCGATACGAAACAAAGATAATAATAAAGGAAATGAGACAATAGCAATCTCAGAATATCCATAAAAATAAGTTCCAACATCACAGAAAAATCCACCAGGCTAAAAGAAAAGAATCTAAAAGGCCCAAACATGGCCAACAAAAGTACAACGCACAAAGTAAAGGTGTCACGCACCGACAACTAACAGAAAACCTAAAACAAAAGAAAGCTCAGCAAGGTCACTAAGAATGGTCACCGGTGTCCACAAACTCCTCCTGGACAGACTTGGGCACATGCTCAGCATCAGCAATTACCACATCCTCAGCAACGGTCTCTGGCTCAGGGTCTAACATGTGACACCCAAAAGAGCAAGGGGCACATGTCAGCAAGTCTACAAGAGACTTGTGCAAGGAAACTGAAACTGAAAGTAGCAACCTAGCAGTTCTAGAATGATGCAATGACATGGCAGATATAACATGAGTGCAACAAGTAAATTAAAATAAAGTACGAGCATGGTATTTGAAACATGGCATGGATGTCAAATTTTACATGAACAATCACAAGTACAAAGACAAGTCTAGTAAGCACGTCGTGCACAGAGATTAAGCCTTTTGGCTAGAGTGGCTGCGCGGCCAACTCCTAGCTCAAGTGATCGCTTATCCCTACCCCTCCACATGTATCGAGCCAGGGCCTTACCCCCGAACACGAAATGCTCGCTTCTAGATCACGAGCCAGGAAGTGTTTTTCATGATGGCATAGGGGTGGACCTAGCCTCAGCAAGGAAGTCGGGCATTGGCTTTTGACCAACATATGTGGCCCGCTTCTGGATCACGAGTCCAGGAAGTATTTTTCATGATGGCATAGGGGTGCACCTAGCCGGGACAAGGAAGTACAAGTATTGTAGCGTGTGCTACGAATGCAACAATCAACTTGGATGACATGTAAGATGCAATGCATGGCAGTTAAAGGTGCGTACAGATAAGGAATTTAAACGTGGCAGATAACAATGCATGAATGACATGGCAGGGTGACAGATCTAGCTTCGTTGTCAAGCTAGATCTTAAAGTTGCGTCTAGACAGCTATCATTTCACTGTCTAGTCTCTTTTACGCTAAAAACAAGGGAGTGGCCTAAAACATGGCCCTAAACAAGAGTTGGCAAGTTTCACTTGCCTGCAAATCTGACATCTGAAAAACACCGCCTAAAAGTCCACAAGTCACAAACAACCTATGTGCACAAGTCCACCAGCCTACAGTCCCAATTTAAGTTATCTTCATTAGTGAATTATCAGACAACCAAAATACCGATTTTTATCTTGTTTAACAGGGTTGGGTTGGGGGTCCTAAGAGTGCGAAACGTTACCTCAACACGACGCGGAAGCTACTCTGGCATCGGGTAGCGACGCCAGGGTTTGAATTCCTGCATTGTGAACGGTACGGAACGACGGGTACTTTGAGATAAAACACGTGCACGAATAAGTTTGTGTCGATTGGCTAGAAATAATAGCCAAATCCTAACACGTCTAATGATACAATTTTAACAATTTTTCTATCCTACGATGGTTTCATAACTATATTAATGAACGTTAACTAACAACATGTCATTTACATCAAATTGCTAATACAAAAATACACGGCAGATATTATCAAGCAACTTAGGCTAACGTGTTAACTAGAAATTGTATAAACAATATATCCACTCCACCGATCATCAAGTTAACTTCATTATTGATGTTACTATCATGCAAACACCATTTTATTAAATCCGATCATCGTCTATATTGGTTCAAAACTATTAGCAATAGTTATTAACGGGTTATAGCGAATGTTACCAACCGTAGGAAGAGAAGATCCTCTATGAAGCTACCCGGGGTTACCACGTAACGTTAGCGGCGTACATGGGCTAGAGAGGCATCGTGGCAGTGTGAAGGAGGGTCGACAACAAACCCGGGGTTGCCGTATGTCACCACGCACGGAGAAGAGCACAGCCACGCGTCTGGGCATTGCTGCGAGTGCTAAGTGAGAGCATAGGCCGGCGAAAGGCTGCCGGGGGTTTGGGATCATCAGAGAGGGCTGTGCGTCGGGGGTTTTTCTGTTGCGCACTAGGAGGCGCTGCCGTCGCACAAGAACGGCGTTGCAACGGCCTGAGGGCGCTGTGCTCCGGGGAAATAGCGGCGGGGAGGTCTGTGCACGGTGGCGACCATCGAGTTAAGGCCGGAGAGAGGCCTGTGTGCATGGGCGACGCCGCTGTGACCCGAGCTGTGATGTAGGCACCGCGGTGCATTTCCGGACGTCGCCTGGGCGACCACACTGCGGGGCTGGCCTGAGAAGGCCCGACGAGGGGCCGGTGATGAGGGTGTCGGAGCATGGGGCGACGGGCACGGGTCAGGGTCAGAGGGGAAGTCGGAGAGATGATGTGAGTGGCGCTACGAGATGTGGTTTGCGTGAACAAAGGATGGGGGCGGCGGCTTCTTTTTGGTTGCTCGGAGAGAAAAGCATCCTAGGGCTCACGGGGTTTTAAAAGACTTGGGTTTCTAAGGAGGGTCTGTAGCACGTGAGGGAAGAGAAAGTCTAGGTAGAGTGTGTTTTCGATTAGAAAGAATTTGTTATAATAATCCATGCCCTCTCTCTTGTATATGGCATGTGAACGAAGTTAATGGGCATGTTCCTCTCACATGCCGAAGGGTGAAAGCACAAAGGAGTGGGGCCCCCATAGGAAACGTGGGCTAGGATGGGTACACAGGCTAGTTGTTTTTGATAAAGAAAAATTTGTTATTATTATATAAAAACATAGCCTTCCCTCACACCTGGGTATGAGTGCGGCCAGTAGCAACTAATGGCTAGGCTAAGTAAGGGGAGATTAAGACTAATATAATATAATAATTAGAGTGATGCAAATCAATTAAAATTAGGGTTAAGCCAACAATAGGTTGGGCAAAAAGTGAAGGTAGGTCAAACGAAGCCCAAAAATTTTGAAATAAATACTGGGGTGACCGCACTGATGAGAGAAACGCAACTAAGAAGACTGATCACATTTTTGAAGACGAGAAACGAAATTAAAAATAAAAAGGCCTCTCGACAATAGCGAACATCGCGACGTCTCATCAAACAAAGTCAAATCGTGGGAGAACGACCCGTGAAATGACGTTCCAAATTAATTCCACAATTTAATACTCTTCGAGAGGGTCACAACGGCATACTAATAGGGTTCGAATACAGACAACGTCTAAAATAAATACGTGCACGAACAAGACTACGTGCACGTAAAGCGTACAAATGATACGGGGTCCAAAAGCGACAGAAATTCCAAGTTGGTCACACGTCAGGGGTGGATTGCTAAAGATGCAACTAAGGTTCTACAGCCCTACCGACTCAACGACACGACTCACACACAAAGCAACAAAACCAATCAGGTACCTGAAATTCCTATACGCGCAGCCATATAACGAATAGTGGATACCGGCCGTTACAGCGCCTCCACTGCTGCACTTGAGAGAGGTGAGCCTTCCCTTGTTTTGACAGCTGGGACCCTGTCATGATCAGATTTCTCGACCCCTGGGGAGTCAGTTTCTGTTGATTTCATTACCTCCCCAGTCGTCGACCCTTCTGTCTCTGCTGCCGCTATTTTTACTAAGAGTGTCGTGATGTCTATCCCCTCATATGTGTCTACGACCTCTCTGCCTGTCTCGACCTTTATCGCCACTTCATCTTCTACCGATGCACACACTCCTGAGAACATTCCTTCGTCTCAGCCTCCCACGGAGGCTGAGTGCCTTTTAGCGAGCCCCGCACCTCACCCACACCCACTAGTGGCCCCACTCGTCTACGGTGGCCGTGTGAATTAGCCCCGACCTCCTCCTGTGCGACCCTCTGCCCCCGCTCCCAACACCCTCGTCCAGTAACTCCGTGCTGTAGCGGGGGCCGTCAGTGGACTCAGAGCGGACATTCGGGCTCTCGTCGCCACCGTTAGCTCTATGCAGGTATGCGTCACCCTTCTGCCTTGTATTCAGGTCACCCTGAACCAGATTCTTGCGTGCCTGTCACAGCCTCCACCAGTCGCACCACGTCCCATCTCTCAGCAACCTCCACCACCGCCACCACCTCCCCCACCACAGGGAGGTGCTGGCGCCCCACCACCTGCTTAGGCACACAATTGATGCCTCTCATATTTTTTACCGATGCTCAGATTGATATTTTTGATGCTGATTTTGCACCTCTTCTCACCCACATATTTTTATCACTTTTTACTGGGCTAATGTATTTATCCGTCCGGGGAGAGGTGGTATTTCTTGGCCTTTCTATTTGCTCCCATGATCTGTATGCTCATCACATCCATCATTTGCATTCTGCACTTATCGCATGCATATCCATTCCATTTCTTTCATTTTCACTTGTTATCATGCATGCATCCGCACCCACCCATCCCTCACATTATGCCCTTGTGCCACACACTTAGCAAATTGAGGACACTGTGTAGTTTAGCTTGGGGGAGTGAGTGTCTCACGCATATTTTATTTTCTTTATTTTTTATATTTATTTTTCTACCTTTCTTTATTTTCCACTAATTTTCCCCCACTTTTTCTTTTTTTCTCATGCATCACATTTTCTTTCTTTCTACGTGTGTTGCATTCGTATTGTTAGTTCTTATTTTTCCTTTATCCTTATTTCTTTTAACCTTTTTGCTAGAAATGAATTCTCTATGATGACGATGACTTGGAGTTAGCTTGTTCTTATATGCGTATTCTCTTGCCATGCCATCGTTTTTTATTTCAGATATCATATGCTATACATCGCCATGCATTTGAGAATAGTAACCTTCATCTTTATTATATGATTGTGAACACAATTCCAGCATTAGCTGAGTCTGAAAATTTATATCGTACACATTTCATAGAGAACACACCAAGCTTCACGCATTGACTGCCTAAACTTGGAGTACTGCTTTGTTATCTGCTATCACTTCTATTTGCATGAAATTGTATGCTTAACTTCCCGGTTGATTGAATGTATGCCTTTTTGATATGACTAGATTAGTTTACTTTCTGAAATCAAACTGAGAAGATTACATTACCCTGCTGAAAGTTGTCGTGCACATACAAAAGAGTGAACTGAGCGCTGCATATTTTTCTTTCTCCACATATCTTGAACATCATCTCTGTACTTAAAACCATTGGTGAATCTCCCCTTAGCGAATCTTATATTGGCATCTTCCCCTTGCTTAAAAGTCCAAGCTCCATTACCCCAAAATCAAAAGTAAAATACATACATCCCTTTCCATCTCTGATTTGGGATTGTTATTGTGTATATTCTCTTCAAAAAAACAAAGCAAAACAAAACAAAAGAAAAGAAAAAAGGGGAGAATAAGAGAAAAAAAAATAAAAAAAAGAGAAGTTCATTTGTATATACACAATCCTTCCTTCCTTCTTTCCTTTTTATTTCTCCTCTATTCCTATGGAGCTTCAAAAAATGGGAAAAGTCGTATTCTTCTATTTGATGCCACCTCGCTTATAGATAAGCTTGGGGAGGGGATCCAATGATGTGTGAGAGAGTAACTACCTATATGTGCATGATGACCTAAGCTAGGTAATTTTTGATACTTAGGGAGATTACTAGAGTATAATGAAGTCTGTGAATTGAATGTTTGGCATGCACTTCATGAATACCATCTCTTTCTATTCTTATCTCTTTATAATGTGTGATACCTCTTATACTCCAAGAAGAAAGCGATCAATTGAAAAGTGTGCAATCTATGATTACATATATCACTTTGAATGCCTTAGACGATGCTAATTCTAGAATGAACTCATACTTCATATTGTTTTGACGTTCTTGGTTTCTATATCGAATGCACCTATATATGATGTGATATCGAGGTAAAAATCGTTGGCATGTTTTATTCATCGTGCGCTATTTAAGTAAGCGTCTCCATGTCCTGAGAGAATGATCTAGCACATCCCTCTTCGTTTTCTATTCTATCTTTCTTTTTCATTCTTCCTTGTTTTTATCCACCGGGTTCGCCGTTTTACTCATCTTCCACGAGGACGAGTAAGAGGCAAGCTTAGGAGAGTTTGATCGGTCCATATTTTTACACCTTTTTTCTGCATGTTTGCATATCATTTGATCACCCATATCGTGTTTTTCACGATTATTCGAAGATATTGCGTTGCTTTTCAATATTTCTTGTTTTTTTCGGATTTCAGGAAATATGGAGCGATCGGGAACATAAATGAGATCAAGGGACTTGCACGCATATTGGAGCGTCACCCATGGCGCTATTGAGGAGCTATCGGCGCTACCGAGGTGATGAGCAAAAGAAGAAGAAGATCGATAGAATCGACAACGAGGCAAGGAGGAGAATATTTGACTCCAGAAACAGGCCACTCGGCCGAGCACACAGTTCACTCGACCGAGTGAAGGAGCATACTCGACCGAGTGCGACTGATACGAGAATGCCTTATGTCACAATGCGCTCGACCGAGTGATTACTTTCACTCGGCCGAGTAGAGATCGTCACTCTCCTGAGTGAGTCAGAACTTCTAAAGCAAATCGAAGCCAACTCTCTACAATTTTGGGGAGCGCAGCAGAAGACCCATCAGCCGAGTGGAAAGTCTACTCGACCGAGTGAAGAACTTCTCTCGGTCGACTGATGCAGAGCGCCAGAGCCCCCAAAACCCCTATCTTCTCTGTTTTTATTTGGGTCTGTTACTCGGTCGAGTAAGATTTCCACTCGGCCGAGTAGCGCCGTCAGCCTATATCGAAAACTAGGGTTCTGGGCAGCGCCAGGGGCAAATCTGTCAGGGTTTTTTGGTCGTTTTGGGCATGCATTTAAGCCCAGTTTTCATCCTAGTCTAGGGAGAAACCAGAAAATAGATTTTAGCTTAATTCTAATTTCAATTCCCTTTTGGAGATTGAAGAACTCATATCTGGTTTGTTATTCTAATTGAAATTTTGCATTTTTATGAATTGCTCTCTTCCAAATCTGAATTGCTATATGTTTTTATTCATTGATTTTGCTATTGCTATGATGAATTGTGAGTAGTTTCGCTGTTCTAGGGCATGGAAATGAACCCTATGGATCCAATTTGAGATTTGTGATGAATGAATTCAAAAGTTGCTAGAATTGATAAAAAGTTAGGTTGCGATTGATTTATTACAGATAGCTATGAATTCCTATCGATATGTGGTTTGCAAGAGATTGGATTCTAACCGATGGGAAGGCATATATATTCAATTTAGGTTTATAATCGAGATGTACTAGACTTGGTTTGCAAGAGATTGGACCAAAGCTAGCATTTTTATTATAAATCTATACCCATATTCGTTTGTAAGAGATTGAACGAATACGAGCTATCACAATCTGGATTGTAACTCGAATTTGCACGAGAGTGGGCTCGAGGAGCGATTAAACGATGATGTCGATCCTCATGCTAGTGGCTTAGGTTAGGGTTTGCACGAGAGTGGACCCTAATCTTGGTCGCTGTAGACCGGCAATAGCACGAGAGCATGAGCTTGGTTCTCTATTTATTTACGATTAGTTCACCCGAATCCAAGTCTTGCAATATTGAGATTCACGATTCACAGAGATAAATGATGATCCGTAGTGTGGATTCCCTAGCCCTAGATGCTTTTATAATATTGAATTTGAATTGTTAATTGAACGACTGTGACAACATCAACCTATAAACCATCCTTCTACCAATAGCTTAGTGATCAAGATAGAGTACCATCATTAGTCCCTCCTCATGTTCAATACCCGCTCGTTACTACACCATGTGCTTGCGGTAAATTACGACTGTCTCCCGGGTGTGTATCCGGGGGTTGATCACAAGTGTTGTTCAATATGGGCATCCGAAGAAGAATAAGCTATGGGAGAAGAGGATGGAGACATCGCCAAAATTGAGAGTATACCTGGAAAAGTAGAGATGAATGAAGGAAGCTCCGACGAACGGCGACATTTGACGGCAGCTGCTCTTGACGGTAAGAAGGGGGGAAGTCCAAAGTTTCGAAAATTAGGGCAAATGTATCTCCCGCTCCCTCTCCAGCTCTATTTATTAGAAGAGACAGGTGATCACCACCGTTCGGCATGGGCCACGCGACGAGATCCGAGCGGGTCTGGGCTGGCGCCTCGAATTCTCCCTCAATCACCTCAGCCACGCGTCATCTGTTCAGCAGATGGACGCCTCGAACTCTCCCCAACATTGGATCGCAATCTTGATTCCTAAGATTTGGCGGTCAGAGTTAATTAATTGTCACTGACCCACCCTCGTCCAGTGGGAATGTGATTCGTCATCTAAGCTAAAGCGGGGCTGACCGCGTCGAGCTCGAATGACGGGGGCAATTGTTACGACCTAGAGGCATGCCCATGATGTTGAGGCCCATATGCACTGGAGGTCCAAGCAGACACCTCACCGACTCTCTTGATGGGACACTTGCCGAGCTGATCACCTCAACCCTGAGAAGCTCGCCTTGCCCCGCCTCAAGCTTGCCTCCAAGGCCCGCCAAGAGCCCACCGAAGCCACCTACAAGCTCACCATGCTAAGGACCAGCTCGCATACCCTCAACAAGAAGTATCGTCCGAAGGAGTTGAGCTTGATCGCTGACCTATGGCTCTCCCCTGAGGGCGACCAAGCACAAATATCTCTGACAGGGTGACAAAGGCTCCACTACTCTCCATTAATGCCAGTGGTTAATGGAGAAAACTGACGACTACCACTCGCGTCTCATTAATGTTACTGACACCCCCTGACACCATTAATGCGGTAAATATCCCTGACACAGCCTCAGCACTCGAGTGCTAGTGGGGATGATCTGACAGTTGACGAGACGACGGGCAACCATCTCCCAGCCCTATAAATACCCCCCTCACGCCTCCATAGAGGGGGTTGAGAAATTGTTGGTCATTAGAACTCTCTAACTCATTTCAATACCCATGGTTAGATATCATCCATATATCTGCGCCTTCCTCATAAGCCCGCCACACTTCACCGATCTGTCTTAAGGTCGCCAAGTGTGCCCGGCACCCAACTCTTACGTCACCTGCTGACTTAGGCATCGGAGGGGCTACAGGATGATAGCCAGCCCTACCCTTCTGACCGGTTATTCATTCTCGCAGGAAGCTCACCTCAGCTACCGGGAGTGGGCGACCTTCAGGCGATCTCTGGGCAACCTTTGACCCTTCACCTCTGAAGCGAGCTCTGAGTCGTGCGAAACTCGTCATCACCCAAAACCTGTAAATCATTGTACCCATGGTTCCCACTACAAACAAATTTTATTGTGTGCAGATTTGACCCGCAACAGCTCCAATTCGCTCCAAAACACATGAAAATCCACAAAGCTATACAAAACTCGAATATGGCATTAGAAGTGCGATAATACATGAAAATGTGGGTTTTGGAGGCGAATATGATATGGAATGATGCAATAAAAACATGTAAAATATGGACACATCAAAATCCCCCAACCATACCTCTTACTCGTCCTCGAGGAAGACAAAAACGAGGCTCACCGGGCGATAAAAATAAGAAATGGAAGAATGAATGGAAGATGGAGGGAAGTGCTAGAGTATTCGATCAGATCTCAAGCCATATCAACGTATCACAACACTTTTTAAATGAATCACATGCTGTAAGAATTTCATATCTTAACTAATCATATTACTTGCATGCATTTAAGAGAAAAGGAAGGGATTCTCAAAATTCATGCAATCAATTCATATCCACATCGTGTAATTCATAGAGTTTAATATACAAATGTTGGCGATGCATTTTTCAATCAAAAGATATAAGTGAAGCATATAAGAATTCACACCAAGCATGCATTTGAGAATAGAATAAATCATGTCATTCACATATTCATATCAAATAATGAAAAATCTCCATAGCTAATATATTTCGCAAAGTCTAAGCATTATCAAATAATCCCATTTTTGCACAACTCCACTCTAATGTCATACTCGCTCATATAATCAAATGAATTCACCCTATAACATTAGCTTGAGGTGTCGCATCTAAGAAATAAGAATGGAATTTTTGTGGTTTTTCCCAAATATTTTTGTATCTCCAATAATGAAAATAGAGAGATATGTGTGTGTGTGTGTGTGTGTGTGTGTGTGTGTGTATTCTTTTTGGTTTTGAACTTTTGCTTTTCTCTCTTTTTCGTAGGAGCTATAATATATATATCTTTGGCTTTTGGCTCCTTTTTTGGCTTTTTGGAGCTAACTTTTTTCTTTTGGGATTTTTGGGAGGTGGATGCGGTATAAGTAGCTGCAAGGGGGTGAACCCAAGTTACATGTACAGAATAAAAAGATATGTTGAGAACGAATTTATATAACGCTCTGTTCACTCATAAGATGTGCACAATGGTTCAATAAGATAATAAACTAAACTCATAAGCAAGCATGTGTATTTTCATTCATTTCAACGAATAATGAAGTCAATCAGTAAGGCATACAAACATATCAGGCATGCAACAGAAGGTGAAATAAGAAAACAGGGCAGATGCTTCAGATATTCTAATGATGCGTGAATCTTGGTGCATTTCCAACAAAAGCATACTAAATACTATTGCATACATTTAGTTTCAATTCATTTCATGCATTCATATAGAGAAATCATCAAAAGAAACAAATATGCAAGCATATAGATAGCAAGACACTGAAATATTCTAAATAGCATGGCAAAAGTAATAAGTATCGTGATATCTACAGAGGCTATAAGAGATATCATCATATGGAATGTATCTAGCAAGGAGGAAAAGAAAGGCGGAAAAAAGTAAAAGCAAACATGCAGGCCTACCAAAACATGGAGAATATGATGCTAAAAGGAAAAAAGAAAATTCGTGGAGAAAAGGGGGGAATAAAAATTAAACAGGTGTAAATTGAAGAAAATATAAAAAAAGAAAGTAAAAAAGTGATAGCGCTCATCCCCCAAGCTATACACAGCAGTGTCCTCACTGCTGAGAACACGCGTAAAAGACGGGAAAATGAGGCTAGGGTGGGGGGTGGAAAATAAAAATAAAATAAATGAAAAGTGAAACTACACAAATAAAAGGAAAAATGCAGATGCATGGCCTAATGCCTAAGATGCAAAAATATGGACATGCAGGCATATGATGCAAATTATGATATGATGCAAATGGAATATATACAAATGGGATGAGATGGATATATACAAGTGGTGCAAAATGGGGTTCTCCCCAAGCTATGCAAAAACAGGGCCCCGAAGAGACAGATAGGCACAAAATATAGTGGGGGAGAGATAGGAGCAAAAATAATATAAAGATCAAGCAGCGGCATCACCCTGGGTGGATGATGATGGGTCCGACTGCTGGGGACCAGATGATGGGACGACAGGGGTAGGCTCGATAAGTGTGTCGGCCGGTAAGTCAACAGAGGATACAACTGGTCCAGAAGAAGGTAGGACAGCATGTGTGTCGACGAGTGTGAGAGTGAGTGTGTCAACAACACGAGTGTCCACCAATGGTGTGACCGACTTAACATAATGTAACGGCCTGTTTCTATCGTACCTTCTTCGTGCACGTGCTTTTGATTGTGCACGTGATTATTTTAGACTTTAATTGTTTTTGAACGTTTTTGTGTGATATGTCGTCGTGATCGTCTCTGAAAGTATTAGATTGCGGAACGACTTTGGAACGACATATCTCGAGTCGTCCTTCCGCAATACTAACTTATTTGACGTGACGTCGCGACTTTCTGTTTTGACGCGAGACGTTTCGAATTTTAGATTCGTCTCTCGACGTCGAAATTTATATCCGTCTTCTCCAATCTCTTTCTTTAGTCGTCCCGAACACCCTAAAATTATTTTACAATTTTTGGACTTAATTTGACCTATTTTCCATTTTTTTGAAAGTTTTAAATAATTTTAAAACCTATTTTTATAAGATTTTTAATTACAATAAAATTTCTATATTATAATAACGTATTAAAGAATTTTTTTGGCAAAATTTCAGAATTTTTGGCCGCACCCAACTTGCGTGAGGGAGAGGAGAGTAATTTTAAATTATATTAATTATTTTTATTATTTTAATTACGTTTTCTTAAACCCAAACCCTAACCTTAGCTCTAAACTATTTATATTAGCCCTAGGCTAGGTTATTTTCACATTACAAAAACCCTAGCCGTCAAAAACACCTTCCCGACGTTCGTCGCAACGTTGCGACGATCGCCCAGTGCACGACCGGAGCTCACCCCCGCACATCCTAGTGCACGACCGGAGCAGCCCCTAGCATCGTCGCTCGCAGCGCTCCGCTGCATCGCCCCGCTGTCGCCCCGATCCGACCGAGGCCCTCTCTCGGTCTGACCGAGAGACTTTCTCGCACCGCCGCTTCGCCCGCACGCTGCAGCGCTCCGCACCCCGCAGCGCCTGACCGACCCGCCTTGTCGGTCTGACCGAGAGGCCGCCCCGCTTTCCCCAAGCGCTGCTTCGCCCGCACCCCGCAGCGGCCGACCGACGGGATCGTCGGTCTGACCGACGATTCCCCCTCGCACCGCCGCTGCGACCGACCCCGCTGCGTTGCAGCTTGCACGACCGGAGCCATCTCTCGGTCTGACCGAGAGGAACCCCCGCACCCGCAGTGAACGACCGACGGCCATACGTCGCAAGTTGGTTTCTCCCACCCCAACTACTGTGGTGGGCCCCCCAAGTTCTCCTGAGGTGTTGTGGGCCCCCCTTGGACCCCTAGCACTACTGTGGGCCCCACTTGGACGTGCTACTTCGCGGATTTGCCGTCTACGACGTTGCGACACGTCGTAGGCCTTCGTCGCAAGTTCAGACTTTTGGAGAATCGTGCGAGGACCAGATCTGAAGCTGAGGAGTCCTCCGATCAGACACGACATCCAATCTACAACAAACTCCGGTTCAGGTTGGTTCCCCGAAACTCGTAGAAACCCCCACAATAGCTGACTGAACCCTAAACTAAAAACAGTCAACTTGAACTAAATTTATTTTCCAGCACCTGTAAAACGTTGTACGAACTTAGAAAATCGACGAATGGACTTTGTTGACTGTGCACATAGGATAGATCGTCGATTAGGCTGAAACATCAAAACAGTGACTTTTGACAAATAGGATAGTCCCGAAAACCTAGAAACGAACCCTAATAGGATTTGATGAAATTGAGACCTGACATCGTCACCGTGGCGATATTTCAGACAGACTTCTGCGGACGAGACGCGCGGACGAGACGCTTGGATGAGACGCTTCGAGAGGACGACACACTCGCCATTTCAGGCAAGTGTATCCACTTGCACTTTTGGCCGTGCTTATGCCCTAGTTGGTTAGAATTGTTAACTGTGAACAAATAGAACCGGACGTGAAATGATAGCGTTCGGGACGCTCCTGACGGCTCAGACTTGACGACGAAGTCTGAGCCTGACAACAACGACTTTAATGCTGTAGGGCTATCATGTGTGTGCGTGTGTGTGGACACCCTAGAATAACCCTTCCTGTCTTGTCACGTCCCGTCTTGCACAGCCCGCTGGGTAATAGGGCACTCTTCGAGTGATCCCTTGTACAGATTCACAGCCTGCGGGCAATAGGGCACTCTCCAAGTTGAGAGAGTGATCCCTTGTACGGATACACAGCCCGAGGGCAATAGGGCACTCTCCAAGCTAGAGAGAGTGATCCCTTGTACGGATTCTTAGCCTGCGGGCAATAGGGCACTCGCCAAGCTAGAGCGAGTGATCCCTTGTACTGGTGTCATGTCTTGTCTTGTCTTGGGGTTTGGGGTTGGGTTGAGCGTGCGCATGGCAAGAGGGTCTGATCCCCCTCGAACCGTAAGGTGTGAACCCTTTCGTGTCTCACTGGTCTTGTCCTACCTTGTTTCCGTCACGTCACGTCTTGTCTTGACACCTGTAGGTTAGTCCCGTAGTTGGTAGAACACGCTACAACTACTACTTGTTGCGCTTTACTTTCCTGCTGCGTTACTTCTGTTTGTTACTCAGTTATAACCCCAGCATGCTAATCAACCAGTAAAACGTTGTCTAAAAGTTGATACACTTGCAGTAACGTCTAACCCTTCTTGTAGACTTTACCTGACGTACAGTTCCTTTCTCTTGGGTGCTGTACGTCAGGTGCTCAGCCAGAGTTCGTGGACGAGGCAGACTCACTAGAGTACGAGGAGCCGAGGACGTTGATCCAGAGTTCGTGCCTGACGAGGATCAGACCTTGAGGTCTTTTAGTCGCCACTTTCAGAGGGTACTACTTTTAGGTTTGTCTTTAAATCTTTTGTTGCCATGCTTAGGCTTCTTTTAGACTTTGTACCAGTTGGATATTATATCTCAATTTAATGAATGCAACTTCCTTTCTGTACTTTCTGTTGTTTCGAACTATAATAATGCAAGAACCTGGAAAATCTTTTAAAATGGTACCCTTACAGACGCTTATTGGGTCCGAGCTTCTAAAGCTCTGGCCTAAGCGGGCCTCGTCACGTTTCGCTTCCGTCCATTTTGGGAAGCGGGGCGTGACAGGTTTTAGTGGTGGCCCATGCAGGTCTTGCAAAAGTTCGGAACAATAAAAGTACCGCATTCATTTGATATCCACGTACAAGTCTGAATTAGTCTCCCAGTCTTAGATAGTAGGAAGACTTAGATAGATACCTAGGTTGATAGTCGGACGCCTTGGTTAAGATTTAGTCGTTCTCGTCCTAGACTATCTTAGCATCCCCATTTGATTCTGATCGTATTAGATTTCTAGAGCCCTTCTTTAAGTCTAGTCGCTCGCCCAGCTCCATCGACTTCGGGCCCAGCAGAACGTAACCTTGATTCTCTTAGGAACTCTTCCCGTAGATCCTGATTGTAGATTGGCTCATTAGGAAGTCTTAGAGCTAAGTTATCCTGATCCTTGAACGATCCGATGATTAGGACCCTTGACCTCTAGCATCTCTCAGATCATTACACTTTCATGTTATCGACCGTAATGTTCCATCATAACTCTTCACGATTCGTATCCTACACATATTCTTCAAGCGATCACTTTCCTGTCTTCTGATTCACGTGATCGTTTCCTGACGATTATCGTCGATCTTTCGAATCCCTTCCTTGACCAATTCTACATCCTCTAAAATTATTTTCGACTTTCCTTATTAAGTTTTCGCTCTGACTTGATTTCTTTGAAAACCCCTATATTATATATTTAAAATTTGTTGTTGTGGATCGAGTTAAAACTTTTAATTGACTTGGAGCTTCTTGGACGTAAATGTTTTAAGTCAATATCTCGCATTATTTGCCTTGTTTCCAAAATATATATATTACTTTTATAAACTACACAATTTATTTCTACTATCTTGTACTTATTTTAGAATTTCCCTTTTCCCAAAACCTGCTTCCCTTAAAAGTATTTTCGAAATTCATTATTAAATTCTCCGCCCAATTTGACTTCTTTGAAAACTTTTATTAATTATTTAAAATTTCTTACTTTTGGTTGAGTTAAAAATTCTTTCGCAAATTTTGAAACCTTTCGGTCGTGAAAGTTTTATGTTACGACCTCGTACTTATTTTCGAATCAGTATCCATCGTATTTTAGTTTTAAAACTTTGTTACCATTTCGGAATTCAATATATCATTTTTCTAACCTACGAAATTTATTTCTAACCATTTACGTACGTACTTTAGAATATTTTTCTAAAATAAAGGGGGATTCTAAATTTCTTTACACATAAAAACATCTCTATGTTCATCGTGCTCATACTTCAAGAATCCTCGTTTAAACTTACGTTCATCTGCAAAACAATCGCTATCTCATCCTATTTTTATTTCTTTTGTTTCTTGTTTTCGAAACTCGTTATTAAATTCTTCGCTCGGTTTAACTCCCACGAAAACCCGTTATTATATATATATTTAAAATTTCTTGCTTTTCGGATGAAAGTTTCCTTCTGAGACTTTGAAATCTCCATAGTCGTCAATTTGCAAGTTACTATTTGGAAATTATTTCAAATCGGTATCTTTCATGTTTTCATTTTTAAAACTGTGTTAACATTTTGAATATTTCAATTTATATTTTTCTGGGCTACAAGATCTATTTCTAAATCACTTACCTTGCATACTTTTAAAATATTTTCTAAACTAGGGGGACTTCAATTATTTTATTATTATTATTATATCTGTTCTATGTTCCTCGTGACCACATTTCAAGATCCTTGTGTAAACTTATTTTCATTTGCAAAACAATCGTTTTTCACCCTACCCATCCTTCTTTCGTTTTACCTCTTTCCAAAATTTTAAAATTCTACCATCTGCTCACTTCCTCCTACATTATTTTATTTTTTTTTAAAAAAAAGTATATGATATCATATTTTTACACGTAATTCTCCTTGCATCAATCTAATTATTTTGAAGAATATTTTTTCGTTCCATCCAATCAACTACCTCCTTATCTCGTCCTATTTGAACTCGTTCTTTCCGATCTTATTTCGTTCCGCTTTTGACTTAGTTTTCCTTCCTTCTTTTATCTAGACATTAGACCTTGTAGTTATCCATGCTATCTCCAGTTTATGAGTAGGTCCTTTGGTAGGTGATGTCGTCGTGGTGGTTGAGCATAGGTAGAGTGCTTAGACCTGTATGAATGTGTGTTCTTTAGGATCCCGATGATTGCCTTTTGTGTCTTGAATGTGTACTCAGTGTTAACCATGGTATGCTGGAAGTTGTCTGAATGACGGTATTCATACTTATATGAATGTGAATGGCTTCATCGCAGGCAGATCATTAGACTTAGTTTTAGTTTTAATGAATGGTTTATCTTGGTTGTATGTGACTGTATCAAAAACTTTGTTTTTCTTTAAACCAAATCTTTAAAGTTTTAAAACTAGCTCACAAGATCACAAATCACTTAACCTCCCTCATCCATTCCCGCAACACCACACGTTTGTTTTCCAAATGTTTTAAAATATTTCTTTGGCCTTAAGTCCCTCTTTCTCTTCTCTTCTTCTCCCTTAAAGAAAGTTTTTCGTGTTTATGGTTGTTATATTAGTTGGGACTAGCTATTATCGTTATAGGATTTTTGTTTGCAGGTAGGCTTGGAGTGAGATGAGTTTTATTATGGCAATGATTAATTGATTTTGGGAACACGAGGATGATGGATTAGAATATCCTTTGGATGAAAAGAATGAACTGTCCAAGACTTATTTATAATACCGATGTGAGACGTACTCAATGGAGAATTCTGGTTGAATGAGATTATATGCGAGGAGATGAGAACTCATCAGACTTGAGGCTTAGACGGGTAGTAGATAGGAGAAACTGCGGAGAATAGTATGAGTTAGGGTGATCATGAGATTGAGTAGAGTTTTTATTAGCATCGAGACTTGATTGATGAGTTGATGTGAGAAGACTTTGAGAATAACACGACGTGTGGAGATTAATGGATGTTTAGGTAGTCGGACTTAATGTTGGTTGGGATTAGTTATAGTGAGTAGGATGAGGGGTAATTCTGACAGATCAAATTATTTGGTGGATGAATTTATGGGGAGATATGACGAGAATGTATTGAAGACACGACGATTGCTGATTGGTGAAGGTATTATAGGATAGACAAATGTTTTTGTCTTGGATTGGTGGATGACTAAAATCTCACTTTTTGGAGATTTATTAATGTTGGGAAAAGATTTAGAAATTTAAAAGATATTAATGAGTGATGATGATGTTTAGTGGAGTGGTACGATATCAGAAGATGATTATTATTTTTTATGAGAACTTGGAGTTGGAAATTTGAACGGTAGTGATGGACCTATATTATTAGGAGGTGAGTTTAGTCGTGGCTTTGCCCAGTGAAAGGATGGATTATGAGGTATTATTGAGGAACGTTGTTCGAAGTTGTGTTGGATATGGAAGACGTTTGTACACCCTTGTGGGGGATGTACGAGGGAATACGGACCTCGAACGTCGCGTACATGAAGTCGTGTACAAAGGGAATCTGTTCCCTTGTGGAGAGGATCTCTAGATGAGTGGGAAAGTCGCATTATATATATGCATAAGTGCATGCGACATATGGCTAATAAAGGGGGAATATCTTAAGCTTATGTTGTACCATGCATATGGTACAACTTAAGCTTATAATGTGCCATGTATCATGGTACGCCTTAATTAAGTTGTTCCAAAGGAACAACTTACCCTAAAATAACTACCTTGGGGGCTATAAATAAGACCCAAGGGTAAGCCATTTCTTACACCTTTTGCATGAAATTCATGCATGCATCTTCATCCTAGCGAAGCTCTGCAGAAATCCTTTCTCTCCCTCTTATCCAAGTTCTTAATCTAAAGTAGAGATTTAGATTGTGGATTAGTAGCCTTACTCCGTTCGTGAGAAGACTCGATCCGTCGTGGCGAATCCGAAGGCGAAGTTCGTAGACTACCGTGCCGCATACGCAAGCGTAAGTCTAAACTTCATATTATCGATCCTAACTCTGTTTTGGACAGGATCCTACATTGGTATCGGAGCCATACGGGTTCGCCTCGGAGAAACTATGAACGAGTCGTTGTCTTTTTCACGGATGGGTATCCTACCATTACGGATATGGTAGGAACGCTTCGTGACGGAGAGAACGCAGCGGTTGTTCTTTTCACGTTAGGGTCTTCTGTAATTACGGATATGGCAGGAACTCTCCGTGACGGGAAGAACCGACCGTTCATATCGTCAAACTCGCTCTCTTCATGGATGCTGAGTCTCCATTCATAGGGAATGTGCGCTCTCTTCATGTGGAGCGCGTAGTTTACGAATTTTTTGAAGTGGGTTCAATTTTTTGGCACACGGCCATTGGATGACAACTACTTCCTCGACGAACGGGTGCTTCACCGGAGAAGAAGGTGGTGGTTATTCCCATCGGGGAAGATGAACTTTAGTGCATGTGCACCATGGCCAAATGGGTTATGAAGACCATGCACCCCTCTCCCCATGCGGAGAGGGTTGGCTACGGCCAATAACCACCGCGGCAACCCCCTCCGGCGGGGGTGTGCGGCCACCCCATGAAAGGGGAAACCGGCCATGGCCAAAGGGCCATGGCCGGTCAAGGCCAATATGCCATGGCCGGGCCATGGCCGGCCGGCCTTGGCCGGCCATGGCCATGGCCGGCCGGCCCTGGCCGGCCACGGCTAGGCCAGGGCCGGCCCTGGCCAGCCACGGCCAGGGCCAGAAGGCCCTGGCCGCGGCCAGGCCAGGGCCAGGCATCCCTGGCCGGGGCCAGGGCAGGGGCCCTGGCCCCGGCCAGGGGCCAGGCCGCCCTGGCAGAGGCCAGGGCGGCGCCCTGGCCTCAGGCCAGGGGCCTGGCCGCCCTGGCAGAGGCCAGGGGCCTGGCCGCCCTGGCCTCAGGCCAGGGCCTGGCAGCCTTGGCCGGGGCCAGGGTAGGGGCCCTGGCCCCCGGCCAGGGGCCTGGCCGCCCTGGCAGAGGCCAGGGCGGCGCCCTGGCCTCAGGCCAGGGGCCTGGCCGCCCTGGCAGAGGCTAGGGCGGCGCCCTGGCCCCCGGCCAGGGCCTGGCAGCCCTGGCCGGGGCCAGGGCAGGGGCCCTGGCCCCCGGCCAGGGGCCAGGCCGCCCTGGCAGAGGCCAGGGCGGCGCCCTGGCCCCGGCCAGGGCCTGGCCGCCCTGGCCGAGGCCAGGGCAGGGGCCCTGGCCCCGGCCAGGGGCCTCTGGCCTAGGCCAGGCCAGGCAGAGGCCTGGCCGGCCTCTGGCCGAGGCCAGGCCAGCGGCCAGGCCGGCCCTGGCAGTGGCCAGGGCTGCCGCAGGCCGTCTCTGGCAGCGGTCAGGGCCTGGCCGGGGGCCGGACTGATCGGCACTGGCCGGGAGTGAAGAAGACCAATTCGGCAATAGGCCTTGGTTGAACATGAACGTGCCGACTAGCCCATACGGGGCCAAACGACAGTCGTCTGCATCAAAATTCTCTCATACGGGGAGAAACGCCTGGATCCATACGGGAGCCAGCGACGATAGTTTGCAGAAAATCCCAAAAGGGGGATCCGACCTAGGCACGGCTACGGCTCACTCCCGACAAATGGTCAGGAAGTGCCGAATGTTTCACTAAGTATCATAAGGGTACTAAGATGAAATATTCATTTTTTTTTGAAAAAAATACGTTTTCAAACGTTTTGAAAAATACGTTTTCAAAAAACGCTTTTTCGCTGCAAAGTACTATAAGAGTACTAACATTTGATAAAGTGAGGGAAAATTATTGAAAGTTACTCTAGATGGTGATTGGAAACAAAGTGACCTTTCCGATTCTAGAGTAACATCTTCAATATTTTTCGAAAGTAACTTATCAAATTATGAATATCATTCCAAGTGGGAGTTGATTTTAGAACTATCCATATGGGATATTCTATTATCATTTCAAGTGGGAATTATATCTGAAAAATACGTTTTCAAACTCGTTTTCCGCTGCTAGTACTATAAGAGTACTATTGTTTGATAAGTGATGGGGGAATATTGAAGGTTGTTCTAGATGGTGATTGGAATCATAGAGACCTTTTCGATTCTAGAATAACATCTTCAATATTTTTCGAAAGTAACTTATCAAATATAATATAATTCCAAGTGGGATTTGAATTTTTAGAACTATCCAAATGGGATATTCTATTATCATTTCAAGTGGGAGTTATATTTTAAAAATTTTTATGCAATGTTTTGATCAAACTTTCAGTTTTGTGTCTTTTGCAGCATTTTAAAAGTAAAATGTCTTCCGCTTCAAAGAATATCGTCGCTGAGTTAAACAGAGGTGAAAAACTCAACGACGATAATTACAAACTTTGGTCTATTAAGATACAATACGTTTTAGAGGAGCAAGAAGTGCTCGAAACTCTAAAGAACGTAATGATTGAACCCAGGTTGGGCACTACGGCCCAACACCGACGAGACAAGGAAGCTTTTGATGCTTGGTCTCGGAAGAACAAGATAGCGCGCATTACGTTATTAAGCAGTATGGCTGATGACATAATGTGCATCTTCCGAGAACATGACCTAGCCATGGACATATGGTCCAAGCTAGAGGAGAAGTTCGGTGGCACATCGGTGTCCAAACTTTGCTCCTTAACTATAAGGTTCGATTCATATAAGAAACGTCCAGATCATTCCATTGGGAAACATCTGCGACATATGGCGAACCTTATCTCGGAGTTAAAAGGATGCAGGTCATGTGCTCACAGATGAGCAACAAATCCAAGCAGTCATATGTTCCCTACCAAATGGGTGGGATCAGATGAAGATGCATCTCACTCATAATGAGAGCATCAAGATCTTCAACGATGTTTCCAAGCACCTCGAATTAGAGGAAGAGCGGCTTGCGGCTGCCAAGCCAAGTGCAGAAGTGCACATGGTTGCTAGTTCCTCACACGGGGGAAAGAAACGTAAAGATCGTTCGAAGTCTTCTAATGAACGTAATAAGCAACCTGAGTCTACCAAGGAACCCAAACATAAGGGTGGGCACAAGAAATGGCACAAGAAGAAAGACTTGAAAAGGATCAAGTGCTTCAAGTGCAACAAGCTCGGTCACTATGCTCGTTCGTGTACGAGTGGAAGTGACGAGGTAACTTGTAATACTAGTTACATATGTGTTTCTAGTTCAATATTTCTTGTGGAATCTAATCCATTTTGGGATAATTGATTCAAGTGCCACCGACCACATAGCAAAGGACAGACGGTCCTTCGTGGAGTATCACCGGATACCCCAAGGAATGAAGTGGATCAATGTAGGAAACAACACACGTGTTGAAGTGAAAGGCGTTGGGACTCGCAAGCTAGTCTTGGACAACGGCCGCACTCTCCTACTTCATGATGTTCTCTTCATTCCGTATATTCAAAGGAATATTAAAACTGTGGTCAATTTAATGGGTCTTGGTTATAGTTGGTTCCTTCATGATTGTAATATGGACCTATTTTGTAATAATTCCTTTATTGGTACTGGGTTTGTATTTCAAAGGATTTATTGTAATAAGTACAATGTATTTCCTCATGTAATGAAAATTTCCTTGTGACAAATTCTTTGACTAATGAGTCTAATATAATTTGTTGGCACGCAAGGCTTGGTCATATTGGACCAATGCGTATAGATAGACTTGCCAAACGTGGCCTTCTATCCAATGTTTCAAAGGTTGAAATGTCGATCTGCGAACATTGCCTTGTGAGGAAATCTTGTCGCAAGCCGTTTGGAACCGGCACAAGGGCCGAGGTTCCATTACAGCTTATCCATTCGGACATATGTGGTCCGATGAATGTCAAGACAAGACGCGGGAAGTCCTATTTTTCATCACTTTTATTGATGATTTCACCCGATTCGGTCATATCTATTTGATATCCCACAAAAGTGAAAGCACTAAACCTGCTTTAAAAACTATATGAGTTTAGTGGAGAATCAATTAGATCGCAAGATTAAGGTCGTGCGAACCGATAGGGGCGGTGAATATCAATCAACAATTTTAAAGGAACTTTTGTGATGAAAAAGGCATAGTACATCAGGTATCTATGTCTTATACTCCTCAACAAATTGGTGTTGCAGAAAGGAGGTATAGGACTTTAATGAAAAATGGTCCGTTCATTGATGGCGCAAGCTAACTTGCCAATCACTTTTTGGGGTGATGCATTATTGACGGCCACTTTCATTTTGAACCGCGTACCCTCGAAATCAGTTAGCTCCACTCCTTATGAGTTGTGGAACCAAAGGTCTCCTGACTTAGACATTTTGAAACCTTGGGGTTGTGCATTCTCCGCACATATTTCCTCCCATAAGTATGGCAAACTTGGGCCAAGGGGAAGGAAACGTATCTTTATACGATACGCAGAAAACTCCAAAGGTTATATGTTTGTTAGTCAGGAAGACAATGGTGGGCTAATTGAGTTTGAGTCGAGGGATGTCACTTTCTTGGAAAACGAGTTTCCAAGACAGGGCGAGATAAGTCAGGACTTATCTTTATTTGAGATTTATGATCAAGAAGGATTACCTCATTCGAGTGGGAGAATTCTTGGTGAAAACGAAAATACGTTTCAACCTTCACCAATGAATTATACGAATGACGATTATCCTATTCCATACGGGAATAATGATCCAAGTGGGAGCAATTCTAACGACATTCCAAGTGGGAGTGATATTAGAATTGATCTATCTTCAAGTCAACAAGGACTTGAAGAAATCTCAAATACAACGTAGTAGTCGTACAAGGTTGGCTCCTCTAAGATTTGAGGATGAATTTCCGTAAATCTTTATGACTTTACTACAAGATGATGACGAGCCTGCTACTTTCAAACAGGCCGCATCATGCCCTGCGAAAGACAAATGGATGGAAGCGATGAAGGAGGAATCGAAATCCATGAAAGTTAACCAAGTCTGGGACTTAGTTAACTTACCCAGAGGACATAGAGCAATTGGGAACAAATGGGTTCTCAAGATCAAGCATAAGGCTGATGGCTCTATTGACAGATATAAAGCTCGCCTTGTCGCGAAAGGTTTTACGCAACAGGAAGGGATAGACTACGAAGAGACCTTCTCACCTGTTGTGCGTTTTACCTTGATTCGCATGATTCTAGCAATGGTAGCTTGCTTATACCTCGAATTACATCAGATGGATGTAAAGACTGCCTTTCTCAATGGAGAATTGGACGAGGAGATCTATATGGAACAACCAACAGGGTTTGTAAAAGAAGGAAACGAACATAAGGTTTGTAAACTTCGTAAGTCCATATATAGTCTTAAATAATCCTCGAGGCAATGGTATATACAATTTCAAGAAGTTGTCTTATCAAATGGATTTTCCATACTTGATGAAGATAACTACGTATATATCAAGAGGATTAAAAGCAAGTATGTTATTATGTCTCTATATGTAGATGACATTTTAATAGCCAGAAATGACAAGGGCTTTATGATAAGTATCAAGGCTTGGCTTTCATCAGTATTTGAGATGAAAGGCATAGGAAAAGCCGCATATATCCTTGGAGTTAAGATTTCAAGGAATCGTTCGAAGAAACTTCTTTCTCTTTCACAGGAGACTTATATAAAGAAGGTTCTAGAACGATTTAATATGCAGGACTGCAAGTCCATTGATATTCATATAAGCATATGCGATAATTTATATCTGGAATCGTGTCCAAAGAACCAAAAAGGAAAAGGAAATTATGGAAAAATTTCCATATCCCAGTTCAGTTGATAGTCTTATGTACGCTATGGTGTGTACGAGACCGGACATCTGTTTTTGCCGTTGGAAATGATAAGCTGTTACCAATCCAACCCAGGGCAAGAACACTGGAAAGCGGTTAAGAGGATAATGCAGTATCTTAAAGGAACTGCAGATTTGCAAAAGACTATGATAAAACCAAGAAGGTAGACATAAGGTACATATCTACGCATGAGATGATAGAGGATCAGCCTACGAAAGCGATCCCCAGAAATGTGTTTTATAAACACTTATCATCCCAAAGATTACGTATGAGCTGAGTTGTACCAATATATATTCCCATATCTAAGAAAGATCAAATTTAATAAAAGAATAAGTTCTTTTTCAAACATTGCATATGAATTTCTTAAAGAAATGTTTGTGTACATTTTTTGAAATCTCAGCTGAATTGTGTGTATGTCGGACAGATAAAGGTTGGCTCTCTCACATGAGCAACCGCCTTATCTTATCAGATGGATAAGATAGAGATGAGACTAGTTTAAAGTCAAAATCATTAGACGAATGATTTAGAGTCATGACTTAAACAAGATAGTCAAATGAAAGATCTGCATCATATGGATGCTTACAAAAGATCTGAGATCTGTATCACAAGGATATTTGAAAGAGATCTCGTAGGATTTTTTAAATCCTATCTGTCTTATGCAGGATGAGAGTCCGTGAATATTTTCACGAGTAGTAAGGGGACTCAAAAAGATAGGCACTGTGGTGTCTGATCTTTTCATCCGTACAACATCATTAAGACATACTCTCCATGGGAAAGGAGTGATGTTGTAATACGTGTTCATACCACGTATGCATTTCGACCACTGAGTTAGTAGCAATAGTGTTTGCTATTATGTGAGACTCAAAGGCCATATGGGTCTTAACTCTTACCCTCAAGGACTCCAATTGGTTCCTTTAGATTTGACGAAATGATCGCTATCTTAGCGTGTTACTTATGGGCTATGATAATTCGGCTCGGCGGGGCACGTTAGAAAAGCGAGTCTAGTCAAGATCAGAAGGTTCGCAAGAAGAGGAAGATTGATTTCATATTCGCATTTGGACTTTAATGATTCAAAGCTGGCCAGCCAATTGTAATCCAGATGGGATTCAATTGTTGAATATAAAGTATAAGAAATGTGAAGAAATAATCTAGGGTAAAGCATGCGTTGAACTACTCAACTTTGCACCTTCGAGGTCGTTGTGTATCTCTAACAAGTGCACAACAACAGACTCTACGCGCATGATGGTCGCACGGTCTATTTCTCGGTATGATAGATGAAAGAACTAAGGGAAAGACGTTCTCTTACAATCCCCTCAAGTGTGAGTGGGAGATGTTGGATATGGAATACGTTTGTACACCCTTGTGGGGGATGTACGAGGGAATACGGACCTCGAACGTCGCGTACACGAAGTCGTGTACAAAGGGAATCTGTTCCCTTGCGGAGAGGATCTCTGGATGAGTGGGAAAGTCGCATTATATATATGCATAAGTGCATGCGACATATGGCTAATAAAGGGGGAATATCTTAAGCTTATGGTGTACCATGCATATGGTACAACTTAAGCTTATAATGTGCCATGTATCATGGTACGCCTTAATTAAGTTGTTCCAAAGGAACAACTTACCCTAAAATAACTACCTTGGGGGCTATAAATAAGACCCAAGGGTAAGCCATTTCTTACACCTTTTGCATGAAATTCATGCATGCATCTTCATCCTAGCGAAGCTCTGCAGAAATCCTTTCTCTCCCTCTTATCCAAGTTCTTAATCTAAAGTAGAGATTTAGATTGTGGATTAGTAGCCTTACTCCGTTCGTGAGAAGACTCGATCCGTCGTGGCGAATCCGAAGGCGAAGTTCGTAGACTACCGTGCCGCATACGCAAGCGTAAGTCTAAACTTCATATTATCGATCCTAACTCTGTTTTGGACAGGATCCTACAAGTTGCAGGATTAGAAATCTTTATGAGTAGAAATGATAGTTGCGGGTATAAGGTTATATGGGTAATATTATTACTAGTGTGAGTGATTCCGAGAGCGGAATCATTTCTAAGGTGGGTAGAATGTAACGGCCTGTTTCTATCGTACCTTCTTCGTGCACGTGCTTTTGATCGTGCACGTGATTATTTTAGACTTTAATTGTTTTTGAACGTTTTTGTGTGATATGTCGTCGTGATCGTCTCTGAAAGTATTAGACTGCGGAACGACTTTGGAATGACATATCTCGAGTCGTCCTTCCGCGATACTAACTTATTTGACGTGACGTCGCGACTTTCTGTTTTGACGTGAGACGTTTCGAATTTTAGATTCGTCTCTCGACGTCGAAATTTAGATCCGTCTTCGCCACTCTCTTTCTTTAGTCGTCCCGAACACCCTAAAATTATTTTACAATTTTTGGACTTAATTTGACCTATTTTCCATTTTTTTGAAAGTTTTAAATAATTTTAAAACCTATTTTTATAAGCGTTTTAATTACAATAAAATTTCTATATTATAATAACGTATTAAAGAATTTTTTGGCAAAATTTCAGAATTTTTGGCCGCACCTAACTTGCGTGAGGGAGAGGAGAGTAATTTTAAATTATATTAATTATTTTTATTATTTTAATTACGTTTTCTTAAACCCAAACCCTAACCTTAGCTCTAAACTATTTATATTAGCCCTAGGCTAGGTTATTTTCACATTACAAAAACCCTAGCCGTCAAAAACACCTTCCCGACGTTCGTCGCAACGTTGCGACGATCGCCCAGTGCACGACCGGAGCTCAACCCCGCACATCCTAGTGCACGACCGGAGCAGCCCCTCGCATCGCCGCTCGCAGCGCTCCGCTGCATCGCCCCGCTGTCGCCCCGCTCCGACCGAGGCCCTCTCTCGGTCTGACCGAGAGACTTTCTCGCACCGCCGCTTCGCCCGCACACTGCAGCGCTCCGCACCCCGCAGCGCCTGACCGACCCGCCTTGTCGGTCTGACCGAGAGGCCGCCACGCTTTCCCCAAGCGCTGCTTCGCCCGCACCCCGTAGCGCCCGACCGACGGGATCTGTCGGTATGACCGACGATTCCCCCTCGCACCGCCGCTGCGACCGACCCCGCTGCGTTGCAGCTTGCACGACCGGAGCCATCTCTCGGTCTGACCGAGAGGAACCCCCGCACCCGCAGTGAACGACCGACGGCCATACATCGCAAGTTGGTTTCTCCCACACCAACTCCTATGGTGGGCCCCCCAAGTTCTCCTGAGGTGTTGTGGGCCCCCCTTGGACCCCTAGCACTGCTGTGGGCCCCACTTGGACGTGCTACTTCGCGGATTTGCCGTCTACGACGTTGCGACACGTCGTAGGCCTTCGTCGCAAGTTCAGACTTTTGGAGAATCGTGCGAGGACCAGATCTGAAGCTGAGGAGTCCTCCGATCAGACACGACATCCAATCTACAACAAACTCCGGTTCAGGTTGGTTCCCTGAAACTCGTAGAAACCCCCACAATAGCTGACTGAACCCTAAACTAAAAACCGTCAACTTGAACTAAATTTATTTTCCAGCACCTGTAAAACATTGTACGAACTTAGAAAATCGACGAATGGACTTTGTTGACTATGCACATAGGATAGATCGTCGATTAGGCTGAAACATCAAAAAAGTGACTTTTGACAAATAGGATAGTCCCGAAAACCTAGAAACGAACCCTAATAGGATTTGATCAAATTAAGACCTGACATCGTCGTCGTGGTGATATTTCAGACGGACTTCTGCGGACGAGACGCTTGGACGAGACGCTTCGAGAGGACGACACACTCGCCATTTCAGGCAAGTGTATCCACTTGCACTTTTGGCCGTGCTTAGGCCCTAGTTGGTTAGAATTGTTAACTGTGAACAAATAGAACCGGATGTGAAATGATAGCGTCTGGGACGCTCCTGATGGCTTAGACTTGACGACGAAGTCTGAGCCTGACAACAACAACTTTAATGCTGTAGGGCTATCATGTGTGTGCGTGTGTGTGGACACCCTATAATAACCCTTCCAGTCTTGTCACGTCCCGTCTTGCACAGCCCGCTGGGTAATAGGGCACTCTTCGAGTGATCCCTTGTACAGATTCACAGCCTGCGGGCAATAGGGCACTCTCCAAGTTGAGAGAGTGATCCCTTGTACGGATACACAGCCCGAGGGCAATAGGGCACTCTCCGAGCTAGAGAGAGTGATCCCTTGTACGGATTCTCAGCCTGCGGGCAATAGGGCACTCGCCAAGCTAGAGCGAGTGATCCCTTGTACTGGTGTCATGTCTTGTCTTGTCTTGGGGTTTGGGGTTGGGTTGAGCGTGCGCACGGCAAGAGGGTCTGATCCCCCTCGAACCGTAAGGCGTGAACCCTTTCGTGTCTCACTGGTCTTGTCCTGCCTTGTTTCCGTCACGTCACGTCTTGTCTTGACACCTGTAGGTTAGTCCCGTAGTTGGTAGCACACGCTACAACTACTACTTGTTGCGCTTTACTTTCCTGCTGCGTTACTTCTGTTTGTTACTCAGTTATAACCCCAGCATGCTAATCAACCAGTAAAACATTGTCTAAAAGTTGATACACTTGCAGTAAAGTCTAACCCTTCTTGTAGACTTTACCTGACGTACAGTTCCTTTCTCTTGGGTGTTGTACGTCAGGTGCTCAGCCAGAGTTCGTGGACGAGGCAGACTCACTGGAGTATGAGGAGCCGAGGACGTTGATTCAGAGTTCGTGCCTGACGAGGATCAGACCTTGAAGTCTTTTAGTCGCCACTTTCAGAGGGTACTACTTTTAGGTTTGTCTTTAAATCTTTTGTTGCCATGCTTAGGCTTCTTTTAGACTTTGTACCAGTTGGATATTATATCTCCATTTAATGAATGCAACTTCCTTTCTGTACTTTCTGTTGTTTCAAACTATAATAATGCAAGAACCTGGAAAATCTTTTAAAATGGTACCCCTACAGACGCTTATTGGGTCCGAGCTTCTAAAGCTCTGGCCTAAGCGGGCCTCGTCACATTTCGCTTCCGTCCATTTTGGGAAGCGGGGCGTGACACATAAGAAGTGACATGCCATGCAGAAGCTTGAGAATGGGGCACAGTGAGCAGTGTGGAAGTGATAGGAGGAGCAGGGTCTGGCCTAGGAGGAGGGGCAGGTGAAAGTATAATAGTGGGTGCATAATGATGCCAAATAATATCGAGAATGGCGGTGAGGTCCCGCTCCACAAACTCCTGAAAGGTGGCGACCGAGCTCGAGATGGTGTCAAAGGAATGGCTCAAGAGAACGACCTCGATCTCCACCGTAGTAAGATGTGTGTCTGTGATGTAGGAGCTGGGAGGTGGGCATGAACTTCTAGAAACCACCCTCGTAGCATGGCCCCATGAAAGTGATCCACGTGGTCTGAACTGAAAGTCAGGGGAGGGTGGTCAAGCGGTGATCTCGGTGGAAGAGGATGTGAATGGGATGGATCTGAGATCCGGTGCAGAGAAAGAAGCAGCAGCAGCATCAGAAATGGGAGATGTCGTGGCAACAGAAGTGGTGACAGACGCCATGACGCTTTCGGTGAAAATTGTTGATGCGTGGACAGAAGAAGTACCAGAAGTGGCTATAGACCGTAGAGTGATGGGAATGAAAGAGAGAGGGTCAACAGGTGCAGATAATGTGCTGGCAGAGTCAATGATGGTGGGGACAGCAGTAGTAGTCTCCAAAAGGGTAGGGAAGGTAAGATCAGGAGCAACGGGTATGGACGTGCCCTCAGGTAGTGAACTCGGGGGACAGTCCCAGAGGTCCCAATGTTGGTAGTGGAAGTGGTGGTGGTGGTGGTGGGAGCAGTGAAAGATGTATGGATAGAAGTGTTGAGTATTGATTCCCCAGATTTAGTTTTGATAAAAAACAAACATAAATATCGTGTACTAATTTTCTTTGAGCGCAGTTATGGAGATCGTCGCCAATTTACTCTGTAGATCTCAAGTGATGTCTCAATACTTCTTTAGAGCATGTGATCGTTGTGCCTGAAGCTTCATTGAAGCTCAAGGACTTGTTGATGAAGTAAAGAGATTCAGACGTCATCATGTTAGAGCTTTGAAGATGATTTATCTTGTTTATCTCTTTGTCTTCTTGCTCTACTTTATAGAATGTTAAGCCTTGAGTCATACTTGCTTAGCATCCCTTTTAAATATCTCATCTATTTACTAGAAATGCCGTAGAAGCCATTAGATAGGGTCCCTTAGACTATCGCTCTTCTACCTGGCTTCTGGTGCATCTTAGTTGGTTCAAGTTGGAGAACTAATCGATTAAATATCAATCTAATCGATTAGGAATTCTTCTTGAATCGACTAGCCATCCTTTGAATCTTAGCCTAATCTCTGTTGACCAACTAGTCGGTCCTAGAAGGTTCACCGACCGATTAGTTCTCAAACTAGTAGGTTTATGTCTCTTCTTAGACCGACTAGATTATCTTTCTTCTTTCACACAAATCTCTGTTTGCAACTAGTCGGTCCAAGAAGGTTCGTCGACCGATTAGTTATCAAACTAGTCAGTTAGTGTTTCTTCTTAGACCGACTAGATTATCATGACCTTTTTACTAAAATCTCTGTTTCAAACCAGTCGGTCCAAGAAGGCTCACCGACCGACTAGTTCTCTATCTAATCGGTTAATGACTCTTCTTAGACCAATTAAGCTGCTTTAATTTTCCAGACGTTGGAGATTTTCGTTCCACGATTTTGTGTTATCTGTTTCGATTCTTTCCATATCTGTTTGACGCGATTCAAACATGGAAATTCTTCTATTATGAGAGAGATTTCAGATCTAGTTTTAGAGGAATGAATTATCAATTTCAAAGGAACAATTGCTCTCGAAATAGAAGGCTCTCTCTCTCTCTCTCTCTCCGACCTAATCCTTTCTAGAGATCGTTTGATTCTCGTGCGTTTAATCTCTTGAAGGATTCAAGGATCACGATCATCATCCTAGCCATCTCCATCTGTTCATCTCAGTGGTGCTAGGTTTTTCATTCATCTTTCATGATCTCTTCTCATCATCCTTCCTTGCCCTAATACTGTAAGTATCTCTCAAGGCATATGAATTTGTGGTGAGTATTTCATATTTCAGTAATCTTGTTATTTGAGTTTTGCTCTCGATTTGTGAGAGGTTCGTGATCCCGGTTTGTGGGAGTCACGGTTCACTCTTTGTATTGTTTGTCTTGTATTATTTTCTACAAGAGGGTTTTTAGTGAAATCTTGAGTTAGTGGATGCTAACTCAAGTAGCCGAAAGGGATCCGGGTGTCTGGGATGTAGGATCATCGGAAACAAGTCGGGGAGACTTGGGTGGATCCAAACACATTACATCACTTGTTTGCATTGTGATCTTCTTGTTGTTACTTCTATTCCGCATTCTTGTTTGTGTTTGCAAAATAATTAGGAATAATCCTCTTAGTTATTTTAAAGTACTATTCACCCCCCTAGGACTTGTGCAGTAGCTTCCAGGGCATTACATTTGGTATCAGGGCTTGGTTCATAGCTATAACAAACAACGACAACAAGGCCATTCGACCACCTCATGACTATAGCACTTACAAGAATCGTGAAGGAGCCTCTTCAGTGCTCGAAGGTTACTGATGTGTCCATATTTTTCACTATTTTCATATCATCATTTCATTGCATCCTATGCCATTTTCGCATCCAAATCCCACATTTTACTACGATATTGCATTTCTGACGATATATTCGAGTTTCGTAGTGTTTTATGAGTTTTCAGGGATTTTGGAGCGATTTAGGACCCCACTTGGGTATGGACACATCTGATACGTTCGTGAGCTCATTGGTGGAGCCCTGTAGGAGTTTGCCACACTTTTGGAGCCATTGGAGGAGAAGAGATAGAGCAGGAGGAGAGGAAAGAGCCTCAGCAGCTGCTGGAGAGTTTTTCCCAGACTGCTCGGTCGAGCAGTACAGATGCTCGGACCGAGTAGCTCCAAATGAAAGAAATGAGTTGATACAGGCAGGCTCGGACCGAGCAGTTCATCTACTCGGTTGAGCATCGTCAAAATTCCAAAGCTCAAGCAAAGAAGCGACACGGCCCAAGCGGTTCTTCAGTGACCGAGTCAGCCGCTGCTCGGACCGAGCAGAGCTGACTCGGTCTGGGCAGGCAGAGCGAAGATTTTGAAGTTTTGTGATTCCCTGTAGTGCTTGGTCAAGCAGCTCATCTGCTCGGTCCGAGCGATCGAACGAGCAACGCATTGCTCGACCGAGTCACCTACTCGGTCAGCAATGCCAGTGCCATTTTTGGAAGATTTTCTGAAGCCAACGATTGCGCAATTTTTGCACTAAAGGCCGAGGGAGCTGTGCGACTAAAGGGGGTGACTCATTCTGGGATTTTTCTGAATAGTTTTAGAGAGTGTAGGATCCCATCATGCGATGATGGAGGATCGAAAGAGAACTTACGTTAGCGTACGCAGCGCTGTAGTCTCTGAACTTTGCCCTTGGATTCGCCACCACGGTCGGTACTTCGTCACAGAGGATCGAAGCAGCGTTTCACCGTCTAAATCTCTACTTGGATGAAGAACTTTAATGGAAGGGAGAAGAGGAAAGAAGATTGCCTTATGCAAACTTATGGCATGAAGGATTAGCTATAAAAGCCTTACCCTTGGGTCCTATTTATAGGCCTAAGGGGTAGTTATTGTAGGAAATAACCATATATAAGCTTATTAGCCTATATTAGCACATTTCCTTATCCTCTTCCTTATGCATTTATCAAGTGCCTTTATGCACTCATAAAGTGACTTTTTCCACTTATCGAGTGGTCCTTTTCACACATGAAAAGGTTTCCTTCGCACATGCTTTCATGTATGTGACATCCGAGGTCCATAGACCCTCATACATCCCCTCATGGGTGTATACATGTCGTCCATATCCAACATCTCACACTCACACTTGAGGGGATTGTAAGGAAACATCTTTTCCTTTAGTTCTTCTATTTGTCATACTGAGAAATAGACCGTGTGACCGTCATGTGCATAGAGTCCGCTGTTGTGAACTTGTTAGAGATACACAACACTCCTTGGGGTGCAAAGTTGAGTAGATCAACGCATGTTTTACCCTAGATTATTTCTTCACATTTATTTTACTTTATATTCAACAATTGAATCCCATCTGGATTACAATAGGCTGGCCAGCTTTGAATCTCTAAAGTCCAAATGTGAATATGAAATTAATCTTCCTCTTCTTGCGATCCTTTCGATCTTGACTTGACTCGCTTTTCTAACATGCCCCGCAGGACCGAATTGACCATAGTCCATAAGCAACATGCTAAGATAGCGATCACCCAGTCAAATCTAAAGGAACCAATTAGAGTCCATAAGGGTAAGAAGTTAAGACCCGTGTGATCTTTGGGTCTCACATAATAGTAAACACAATTACTATTCTAACCCAATGGTCAAATGCATACGTAGTATGAATACGTATTACAACATCACTCCTTTCCCAGGAAGCGTATGTCTTAATGATGTTGTAAGGATGATGATCAGACACCATAATGTCTGACTTCGAGTCCCTTTTACTACTCAGTAATTTCCTGGACCCACATCCCGCATTAGACAGATAAGATTAAAAAATCTTCTTAGATCTTTTGTAAGCATCCATATGATGCAGATCTTTCATACGACCATTTTGTTTAAGTCATGACTCTAAATCATCTGTTTGACGATTTTGACTTTAAACAGGTCTCAACTTTATCTTATCCGTCTGATAGAATAAAGGCGGTTGCTCATGTGAGAGAGACAACCTCAATCTGTCCGACATACTAGAAAAACATAGCTGAGATTAAAAAGAAATGTACACAAACATTTTCAAGAAACTCATATGTAATGTTAAAAAGAACTTATTCTTTATTAAATTAGATCTTTCATAGACATGGGAATTTACATTGATACAACTCAGCTCTTACGCAATCCTTGAGATGATAAGTATTTGTAAAACACATCTCTGGGGATCGCCTTCATAAGCAGATCCGCTATCATCTCATGCGTAGATATGTATCTAATGTCTACCTTCTTGTTCTTATCATAGTCTTTTGCAAATTTGTAGCGGATATCAATGTGTTTGGTCTTACAATGGAATTTTTGGATCTTTGACATAGGCTATAGATGCTTGATTGTCACTGTATATTGGTACAACACCTGAGTCACTTGCATTAATTAGCTTGTCTAAGAACTTCCTAAGCCAAACAGCTTCTTGGACCGCCATGCTAAATGCTATAAATTCGGCTTCCATAGTTGAAAGTGCGATACAGGATTGCTTTTTGCTACTCCAGGATATTGCACCAGATCCGAGTAGAAAAATATGTCCTGAGGTCGATCGTCGCTCATCGAGATCACCCGCCCAATCAGCATCAGTGTAGCCTTTGAGCCTCAAGGCATTTCCTTAATAGCATAAAGCACAGTCCGCAGTCCCTTTAAGATACCGCATTATCCTCTTAACTGCTTTCCAGTGTGTTTGCCCTGGATTGGATTGGTAACGACTTACCATTCCAAAGGCAAAACAGATGTCCGGTCTTGTACACATCATAGCGTACATAAGACTACCAACTGCACTGGAATATGGAACTTTTTCACTAATTTCCTTTTCCTTTTGGTTCTTAGGACACATTTTCAGACATAAATTATCGCATTTGCTTATAGGAGTATCAATGGACTTACAGTCCTGCATATTAAAACGTTCTATAAGTCTCTTGTGAAAGAGAAAGAAGTTTCTTCGAACGATTCCTTGAAATCTTAACTCCAAGGATATATGCGGCTTCTTCCATATCTTTCATCTCAAATACTGATGAAAGCCAAGCCTTGATATCCATCACAAAGCCCTTGTCATTTTGGGTTATTTAAAATGTCATCTACATATAGAGACATACTGACATACTTACTTTTGATCCTCTTGATATATACACAGTTATCTTCATCAAGCATGGTAAAACCATTTGATAAGACAACTTCTTGAAATCGTATATACCATTGCCTTGAGGATTGTTTAAGACCATATATGGACTTACGAAGTTTACAAACCTTATGTTCGTTTTCTTCTTTTACAAACCCTGTTGGTTGTTCCATATAGATCTCCTCGTCCAATTCTCCATTGAGAAAGGCAGTCTTTACATCCATTTGATGTAACTCAGGTTTAAGCAGGCTACCAAAGCCAGAATCAAGCGAATCGAGGTAAAACGAACAACAGGTGAGAAGGTCTCTTCGTAGTCTATCCCTTCCTGTTGCGTAAAACCTTTCGCGACAAGTCGAGCTTTATATCTGTCTATAGGGCCATCAGCCTTATGCTTGATCTTAAGAACCCATTTGTTCCCAATAGCTCTACGTCCTCTGGGTAAGTCAACCAAGTCCCAGACACGGTTAATTTTCATGGATTCTAATTCCTCCGTCATCGCTTCCATCCATTTGTCTTTTGCAAGGCAAGATACGGCCTGTTTGAAAGTAGCATGCTCATCATCTTCTTATAGTAAAGTCATAAAGGTTTGTTGGAATTCATCCTCAAATCTTAGAGGAGTTAACCTTGTACGACTACTACGTCGTATTTGAGATTCTTCAAGTCCTTGTTGACTCGAATTTGGATCAATTCTAATATCACTCCCACTTGGATTATGGTTAGAATTGCTCCCACTTGGATCATTATTCCCATATGGAATATGATTCACATCATTCGTATCATCCATTGGTGAAGGTTGAAACGTATTTTCGTCTTCACCAAGAATTCTCCCACTCGAATGAGGTAATCCATCTTGATCATAAATCTCAAATAGAGATAAGTCCTGACTTATCTCGCCATGTCTTGGAAACTCATTTTCCAAGAAAGTAACATCCCTCGATTCAAATTCAATTAGTCCTCCATTGTCTTCCTGGCCAATGAAAACATAACCTTTGGAGTTTTCTGCGTATCGTATAAAGATACATTTCCTCCCCCTTGGCCCAAGTTTACCGTATTTATGGGAGGAAATATGTGCGTAGGATGCACACCCCCAAGGTTTCAAAATGCTTAAGTCAGGAGACCTTTGGTTCCACAACTCATAAGGAGTGGAGCTAACTGATTTCGAGGGTACGTGGTTCAAGATGAAAGCAGCCGTCAATAATGCATCACCCCAAAAGGTGATTGGCAAGTTAGCTTGCGCCATCATTGAACGGACCATTTCCATTAAAGTCCTATTCATCCTTTCACCAACAGCATTTTGTTGCGGAGTATACGGCATAGTTATCTGATGAACTATGCCCTTTTCATCACAAAGTTCCTTAAAACTTACTGATTGATATTCACCGCCTCTATCGGTTCGCAAGACCTTAATCTTGCGATCTAATTGATTTTCCACTAAACTCATATAGTTTTTAAAGCAGGTTAATGCTTCACTTTTGTGGGATATCAAATAGATATATCCGAATCGGGTGAAGTCATCAATAAAAGTGATGAAGTAGGACTTCCCGCGTCTTGTCTTGACATTCATCGGACCAGATATGTCCGAATGGATGAGCTGTAATGGAACTTCGGCTCTTGTGCTGGTTCCAAACGGCTTGCAACAAGATTTCCCTACAAGGCAATGTTCGCAAGTCGACATTTCAACTTTTGAAACATTGGATAGAAGGCCACGTTTGGCAAGTCTATCCATACGTGTTGGTCCAATGTGAACAAGCCTTGCGTGCCAACAAATTACATCAGATTCACAAACCGAGGAATTTGTAACAAGGAAATTTTCATTAAAATTAGAGGAATCGTACATAGTATTTAATACAATGAATCCCTTAAAAACATACCCAGAACCAATTAAAGAATTATTACAAGATAGGTCCACATTACAATTATGAAAGAACCAACTATAACCAAGACCCATTAATACAACCACAGATATAATATTCCTTCGAATATCTGGAGCGAAGAGGACATCATGAAGTAAGATAGTGCGGCCGTTGTCCAAGACGAGCTTGCACGTCCCAACGCCTTTCACTTCAACACGTGTGTTGTTTCCTACATATATCCACTTCGTTCCTTGGGGTATCCAGTGATACTCCACGAAGTATCGTCTGTCCCTTGCTATGTGGTCGGTGGCACCTGAATTAATTATCCAAAATGGATTAGATTCTACAAGAAATATTGAACTAGAAACACATATGTAACTAGCATTATTACAAGTTACCTTGTCACCTCCATCCGTACAAGAACGGGCATAGTGACCTAACTTGTTGCACCTGAAGCACTTGATCTTCTTCAAGTCTGTCTTCTTGAGCCATTTCTTGTTCCCACCCTTCTGTTTGAGTTTCTTAGTAGACACTGGTTGCTTTTGCTGGTCATTAGAAAACTTCGAGTGATGTTTACGTTTCTTTCCCCCGTGTGAGGAACTAGCGACCATGTGCACTTCTGCACTAGGCTTGGCGGCCGCAAGCTGCTCTTCCTCTAACTCGAGGTGCTTAGAAACATCACTGAAATTCTTGATGCTCTCATTATGAGTGAGATGCATCTTCATTTGTTCCCAATCGACTGGTAGGGAATGTATGACTGCTTGGATTTGTTGCTCATCAATGAGCACATGACCTGCATCCTTTAACTCTGAAATAAGATTCGCCATGTGTCGCAGATGGATTCCCATGGAATGATCTCGTCGCTTTTTGTACGAATCGAATCTTATAGTTAAAGAGCGAAGTTTGGTCACCGAGGTGCCACCAAACTTCTCCTCTAGCTTGGACCATATGTCCATAGCTAGGTCATATTCTCGGAAGATCCGCATTATGTCGTCTGTCATACTTGACAGCAACGTAATGCGAGCAATCTTGTTTTTCCGAGACCAAGCATCAAAAGCTTCATTGTCTCTTCTGTGTTGGGCCGTAGTGCCTAACTCAGGTTCAATCATTATGTTCTTCAGAGTTTCGAGCACATCTTGCTCCTCTAGAACATATTGTATCTTCATGGACCATAGGTTGTAATTATCGCCGTTGAGTTTTTCACCTTTGTTTAACTCAGCGACGATGTTCTTAGCAGCGGAAGACATTTCAGTTTTAAAATGCTGCAAAAGACATAAAACAAGTTTGATCAAAAACATTGCATAAAGTTTTCATTTGATGAGTTACTTTCGAAAAATATTGAAGATGTTGCTCAAGAATCGGAAAGAACATCACGATGCCAATCACCATCTAGAACAACTTTCAATATTTCCCCCTCACTTATCAAACAATAGTACTCTTATAGTACTTGCAGCGGAAAAGCATTTTTGAAAACGTATTTTTCAAAAAAAAATATTTTGCAAACGTATTTTGCAGACGTATTTTGTCGCGGGAGGTAGTGGTCTTCCCCGGCCATTGCCGGGGTCGAGCCATGGACGTGCCAAGGCCGGATTCCTCCAAGTAAGGGGTTTTGCCGTATGCAACTGCCGCCGGTCCCGTATGGGTCGGCCATGCAGACTCCCCCCATCACCTGGATAGCTCGGGCCGGGGCTCGGCGGTCCTGGATAGCCAGGGCCGGGCCTCCTCGGCGTGGCCATGGCCCCTCGGCCAAGGCATCTGCCTTGGCCGAGGCCGGGGAGGGGCCCTGGCCCCTCGGCCAGGGGGGACTAGCCCCTCGGCCAGGGCCTCTGCCCTGGCCGAGGCCGACCGGCTGGCCGGCCTCCTTGGAGTCCGACCGCACACCCCCCTATAGGGGGTGGTCTTGGTTGTCATTGGCCGAAGCCAACCCCCTCCCCAATGCGTAGTGGGGTGCATTGCACCATGGAGATACGTGTTCATCTTCTCCGATGAGAAGTTTTGAAACCACCTTCTTCTCCGATGAGACACCCGTTCATCGAGAAAGTGGTTATGCGTCAATGGCCGTGTGCCAAAAGAAAACAAAAAAAAAACACACTTTCAAGGCCGCAAACTTCACGCTCCACATGAAGAAAGTTCACATTCCATATTGAATGGAGACTCAGCATCCATGAAGAGTGCGAGTTTGGCGAGATGAACGGTCAGTTCTTCCCGTCACGGAGAGTTCCTGCCATATCCGTAATGGCAGAAGACCCTAACGTGAAAAGAACAACTTTTAACATTCTCTCCGTCACGATGCGCTCCCACCATATCCATAATGGAAGGAAAATCATTCGTGAAAGAGACAACGTGTCATTCATCGGTGAGACCGGGGCGAACCTGTATGGCTTTGGTACCAATGTAGGATCCCATCATGCGATGATGGAGGATCGAAAGAGAACTTACGTTAGCGTATGCAGCGATGTAGTCTCTGAACTTCGCCCTTTGATTCGCCACCATGGTCGGTACTTCGTCACAGAGGATCGAAGCAGCGTTTCACCGTCTAAATCTATACTTGGATGAAGAACTTTAATGGAAGTGAGAAGAGGAAAGATGATTGCCTAATGCAAACTTATGGCATGAAGGATTAGCTATAAAAGCCTTACCCTTGGGTCCTATTTATAGGCCTAAGGGGTAGTTATTGTAGGAAATAACCATATATAAGCTTATTAGCCTATATTAGCACATTTCCTTATCCTCTTCCTTATGCACTTATAAAGTTCCTTTGCACTCATAATGTGACTTTTTCCACTTATCAAGTGGTCCTTTTCACACATGAAAAGGTTCCCTTCGCACATGCTTTCATGTACGCGACATCCGAGGTCCATAGACCCTCATACATCCCCTCATGGGTGTATACATGTCGTCCATATCCAACAGAGAGCTGGGGAGATTGTTAGATAAACAACTTCTAATTTAATTTTTGTTAAAGAATTTTCGATCGATATCTCCGGATTGTAGCTACTGTTCTTGATTTTTCATGCGCTTGGAAACTTGGAATTTTTCCAGATCTATAAACTGCAATTCCTATCTATTTCTCGATGTAAGTATTTTATCTCTATTCTTTTGATTGCTATAATGTTTTCGTCTCTAAGAATGATGTTTTTGTCCGCTACTATCGTCATGTGTGAGTAGATCTTTCTAGGGTTGATGGGTTAGCCCTAGGATCCTAGGGGGAAGATATAGATCTGGATTCCTACATTGAATTGGGGACTTAGGGGAGTATTTCAGTCGATCATATCGAATCCATAGATAACCCGTACTGAGATCATGCCCACGGTCTGTGAAATTGATGTGCTTAAGGGATATCTAGGGATTCGAATAGGGAAATCGGTGGATCCAATCGAGGCTTGTGACCATGCCCGGCTCGTGCCTTGAGGGGATCCATCGACGAACTATACCACTATGTTAACGGCTACTGCCATTGCATCAATGACAGCCACCAAAATACCTCGCAATTCTAACCTGCGAGAGTGGTACGAATTGGGAAATTAATCCCCTAGCGCTAATGCAATGTAAGGATCATATTCTAACGTCGACACCCAACGATCTTAGTGGCGATCCCTAACACCCTAATCCCTTTTATTAGTAAAATAACACCACCACCCTAAATAAATCTTTCACCCCGATAGCTATCTCACTTTGAGATTTCGAAATAAACCGAGACTCCATTTACACTATCACCGTCCCTGTGGGATTCGATATCATTTATACTATAACTCGACACCGTCTGCTTGCGGATTGAGCCCGGAATTGAAGCCTAGGGGTCATACCACGCCTGGCGATCGTGACACCGCCAGGTGGAACCTAGGTGTAGGTTTCGGGTGCGTCAAGTTTTTGGCACCGTTGCCGGGGACGGCAATAATGTTTGCCTCAGTTTATTTTTATTTTTGTGAATTTTGCTAGCATTTTAATCATTTCTCATCTTTCCACCATTTTTATTCTCTTTCTATTTTTTTGCCTTACCACTATCATCTTCCTCCAGCTAGCGATTATTTCCTTACCAATCAGACATAATGGATATGGTAATGCAATTACAGTAGACCTGTGAGTCTGACAGTGACTCAGAGGAGTTCAGCTTCTCTCCTTATCATTTACACAGCTTCCAAGACTCGCGCATGGACGAGTCCATGGTTGAATGCACGGCTAGAGAACTGATTGATGCAGTTCGATTTATCGGCTCAGGAACCTATGTTGCAGGTAACGCAAATCAGTAATTAGTCATGGGTCATATAATGAACCAGGTTTCTGATGCAGGTACCATTGAAGATGATATTCGCATAAGCTTCGAAGAGAACGTAATGCTCCTTCAGACCACTGAGGCTCTACCTGTTGAAGCATACTGGGGAGAGACTCATCAATTGGAGTCATTGAACGATTCTCAGATGCTTGAGATAATAGAGAGCATGGTAGCTGACATATGGGCTCATGGCCCAGTTGAATTCCCTACAGACGACCCGGCTACACAAGAGGTCTCAGTTTTCATTGCAAACGCTTTCTATAATGCGGACGCCCTGGATGGTATCCCCTTCGCTGATGGAATCTACGTGCGGCACGAGGGAGATAAACTACGCTTCTATAACGACATCCTTCTGCAGATTTCAGTATGTGAAGAACATGCCTACGAGGAGTACCCGGACTCACCACCATCACAAAACTACATCAACCAGGGAAGTACTCCAGATTTTATGTTTGATAGCGAACACATACCTGAAAACCTTGCCTCTGTTGACAGGTGCGCTATGGGAACAGAACCTGCAGACGTCTACCATGACGCACCATCATCTCCCTGCTCCTCCTATGATTCTGCAAATGAAGAGTTCTCACCTCCTAAACCCGAGATTGAGGATGCATCTTTCTCACAGGCGAGAGATAACTGAGGTACATCGCCCCCTCAGGTAGAAATAAAACCCCTCCCTACCAATTTGAAATATGCTTTCTTGGGGGAAGATTCCACTTACCCTATTATTTGTGAATGCGGCCCTAACCGAACCCCAGCTAGAGAGTCTCCTAAAAATCCTTAGGTCCTACAGAAAAGTAATAGGGTACAACATATCCGACCTGAAGAGTATCAGCGAGACCATATGTACACATAAGCTTCATCTAGAGGATAAGGACGCCACCTCCATTGAGCCTTAAAGGCAATTGACCCCAACATGAAGGAGGTGGTGAAAAAGAAGGTCCTGAAGCTTTTAGAAGCTGACTTCATTTATCCCATTTCTGATAGTAAATAGGTTAGTCCCGTGCAGGTTGTCCCTAAAAAAGGGGGCATGACAGTCGTAAAAAATGAAAAAGATGAACTAATCTCCACTAGGATTGTCACCGGGTGGCGTATGTGTATCGATTATAGTAAATTGAATAAAGCCACCAGGAAGGACCATTGCCCTCTGCCCTTCATAGACCAAATGCTCTAGTGCTTAGCTAAGCACAAATACTTCTGCTACTTAGACGGATACTCCAGATTTTTCCAAATCCCGTTGCATCAGGAAGACCAAGAGAAGACAACGTTCACATGTCCTTACGACACCTTCCCTTATTGAAGAATGTCGTTTGGGCTATGTAACGCACTAGCCACATTTCAAAGGT